>CP049711.1:1677094-1797078 GCA_004148225.2 Heterodera glycines | reverse complement strand
CCGTCGTCCCCAAGTAGGACACTTTGCCTCCTCCTTCATCCTTCCCCCAAGGAGTGGTGGGCGGAGGGGGGATAGCCTGCCCCCCCCCCCGCCCCTCGCTCATTGCTCGTCCCAAGTGGACACTTCGTCCCCTTCTCCAAGGTGGGGGTGGGGGGATAGCCTGTCCCGCTCACGTTCGGCCCCAAGTGGTGGACAATTTGTCCCCTCCACTCCCCTCCCCCATCATCCATTGTTTGTCCGTGTCCCCAATGCTGCTCCGTCATTCTCGTATTTTCTTGCGTCCCCCGTCCCCCCAATCATCCACCTCCCCTTCCACTGTTTGTTCAGTCAGTTCACCAATTTGTTGACGATGACCAAAACTGCGGGTTGGGTGGAGGGATCAGCAACAACAACTGATGCGGTCGAAGTTGAATTCATTCTTTTCTGCGGGTTTGTGTGTACATATTGTGGTCGGTGGTGGTGGTGGTGTACAATTCGACCTCTCTCAGTGCTGCTGTTGACCATTTCGCCACAAATTCCTCCACATTTTTTTTTTGTTGAATTTTTTCGACAATAATTCGTCCACCACTCATTCATTCATTTAATATTTATTTAATTCAATCATTGTTCATCAATTTTGTTCGATAATGTCAAAAATTGGGGTATCCCCCCCCCCCACTTTCCCCGCAAATTGAAATGGACGAACTGTTTAATGATGATGGGCCGGAAATTATAATATGCCAATATTTTTATTTCTTAATTTCAAGCAAGCTCAACATTCTTGGTATCAATAGAAATGAGAATAATTTAGCAAGTCAAATTCATTTTTCAAGTTTTAAGTTCGGATTCAGAATGATTTTTTTTTAATTTTCAAATCAGAATTTTAAACTATAAAACATAAAACTTTCTTCAATTAAAAAGATAAATTTTTTGGTTTAAATTAATATAAAAACGTCTCTCTAAAATAAAATTTGTTTTTAAATTTTTATTTTTCCCAGCCCTCTGGCCAAAAGAATGCAAAAACGCCGCAGGGGGGGGGGAAGCTGTAGCCCCGCCGCTGGAGGAAAATGAACATTTGCGATAAATCAAACTCATTTGGGGGGGGGGGGGGAAGACGCCGCGGGTGGTGACGGAGAGAAGAACATCTATCTCCATCCATCTTTTCCCCAATCCACACAATTATGTAGCAGCAGCAGCAGCAGCAGCAGTTGTTCCCATCGATTATGAATCCGGCAAAATTGGGGGCTGGGGGAGGGAAGGCATTGGCCCTCAATCGGAAGGGCAGAGGCCGACCTACCGGCACAAACACACAGACAAAAGCAGCAAGGGTCAAAAGCGAAGCAAATCCTCCACCCCCATCAGACAGGGATGGCATTCCGATGCCCCAAAATTTTCGAAAATCGGATTTCCGAGGAAAAATTTTTTTAGAAATCAAAAATCGGAATTCCTTGGCCCAAAATGTTGGATCAGAATCGGAATTCCGTGCCATCCCTATACCACCAACCTGCGCCAAAACGACCCAGGGGAAACGGCGGGATTGGCATTTGTGTGAGAGAGATTGAAACCACCCACCATTCCCGGCAAATTGTATGGGCATTAGAGGCGGCGATGAAAATTCTATACGGAATTGAGAGGTTCGACCCTGGTTTTAAGAAAGCTAGTAAGGGGAAGAATTTTTATCGGTGACGGAACGCCAAAAGCGCTCCTTCTGCCAAAATTCCGCCGCCGCTCCCCTCTGTTGCTGTTCGATCCCATGTCCTTCACCTCCGCATCCATTTTCACGCCTTTCCGCCCCGTCTTCAATGCCCAAATTCCCCATTATATCACGATCAGCCATCTCTCCCCAACCCCACCCATCCCCTGTTTCTTCCCCTCAGGGTCGGAAGAGATGATGACGACGATGGGGCGGGGGAGAGGGGCCGGCAAAGAAGAGGGAGGACGGAAGCCTGGTTCGACGGAAGACCATTCCCTTCCCCCAGCAACTTCCTTCTCCTCCTCATCCTCTTCAGACGATTGGGCAGATTTAATTCTCACCACATCCATTCGGTGATGCTTTTGCTCTGGCTCAGCGGACAGACTGATGAGGAGAGAAGCATTGATCTGCTGACCAGTGAGTGGATCGGATCACTCACTGATCAGCAGGGATCGGAAAGAAGGCGGGGGAGCGGGGGGGGGCACGGGAAAGACCCCTCGGCTTTGCCACACAATGCTTCACCTCCGCTCCCGCCCCTCCCCACTATTGACTCAGTCCCCGTCGAGAAAATAAAACAGTCCGTTTGAGGCGTCGTCGACCGTCGGTCGAAGATTGCTTCCTTTGCCCACACTCACCCATCCCCCACTTCCCCCCCCCCCGGCGAGAAAATAAGGGGGCCAAACTTTGCCCCCGTCCCCCACCCAACCCATCCATCAGAGCCCGGCCGGGACCCCTCACATCTGTGGCCAACTCTGACGACAAGCACAGTGCCTCTTGGCTTAATAGAGGTGACGGCGCAAAAATATGTGCCCGTCCTCCGTTTCTTCGTTTTGGTGAATTATTCAAAACGACTCTCATCAGCAGCAGAAGGAGAAGCAGAACAAGCAGCACACAGAAGCATCAGCAATCCGCCAAAAAGCCTTCTTTCTCTCCATATAAACATGGCGCCTTTGTCGGTCGTCGTTGCCCAATAAAAGGGGGGGAGCAAAGTCTCCGAGTCGGACGGACGGACGAATGAGTGCCATAAAACGGCAAAGGCCGCCTCGGGCGAAGCGGGGCGGACGGAGACGGGGATGGAAAGGGAGGCAGCAGGCAGGCCTCTGCTTTTTATGCAATTTTATTGCCTTGGAAATCAATAGGTTGTTTTGGGGGTTTTTTACACTAAACCAAGCAAAAAGAAATTTTTGTAGAATTTCAATTTGTACAAGGGTTGAAAAGCCATATATTCAGAATTCAGAAAATGTCGAAAAACTTGTAGATGATTTAAACTCCATTAAACACCATGCCAACCAGCAGCGGGATTAATTAGTTTTTTTTTATAATAGTAGGCGTTTAGGTTTTTGCTTTTCATCATTTATTAATTTATTACCCCCCCCCCCCTTCTCCCATGCCGCTTAATTTAAGCAGCATTTAACCCCAATTTCCAATTTCCCAAAGACTTCTTCGTCCATTCCCCCATCCACTCCACTCACACATCCAGTCTCAAAGAAGCCTTCCTGTCCGCACAATCTTCCTCATCATCTCATCATCATCATCACATCATCACATCATCATCCTCATCATCCCTCTCTTCTGTTCCATTCATCTTATTCATCCCCCCCCATTACTGCCCCCGGACCCGCCAAACGCCCACAACCTCACTCTCTTCCCCGCTTCCACTCTCCTCACCGCCCATTAATAATTTGTGTTTGTCCGTCGTCCATTGGCGCGGAGAGGAGGGGAGTAAGTCCATTTGCGTGAACATTATTATTTTTCTTTCACGAGAATGAATGGCGGGAAATTGGAGTTGTGTTGCTTTGATGTGTGATGAGTGTGCTGTATGATGAGAGAGAGAAAGAGAGAGAGAGAAAAGGAAACCACAAATTTTTTGTTGAAAATATTATTTGTTATTTTGTCTTAATTCGCATGAGACATTTTGTCGGTCGGATGGAAAGGGGAGGGGAGGGGTGAACCCTCGTGGGAGCGAGGGGAGAGGTGAAGCGGTAACAGGGACCAAGGGGGGCGGGGGCGGCGAGGGGAGAGATGAAGCCACCCGTGAGAGGAAAGAGATTAAGCAGTTTCGGTGGGGGGGGGGTGATTGACCCGTACCAAGACGGAGGGGAGATGAGGCTGTACCAAGATGGGGGGGGGACATGGGGTTGAAGCATCCTCTGGAAGCAGACAGACGATGCTGTTACCAAGGGGAGGAAGATAGGCACGTGAGAGGAAGAGGAAGAAGACGAAGCAGTACCGGGGAGGGAAACAATATCGTACCAAGAACGGGTAGGGAGCTTAAGTCACACCAGGATAAGTTACAACACAATGCCAAAATGTGTTTGGCATATTGTGCCAAAATTTTGTGATGTCCATCTATGACAACCAGTGATGTGATGGCATTTGAGGGACAAACTTTCCCTCTCTGTCAAAATGTAAATAATTATCTAATTTATGAGTCGAGGAACGAACGGCCGGGGCGGGGGAGGCATTTGAGGGGGGTTGCCAGTGGAAACGCGACGGAGACATGTGAGAAAATTAAAAAAAAATTTGTTAGATGCCAGCGCATTTTCACAGATTTGGCACTTGTGCACCCGCCCTTTTCCTCCCCCTCAAAACAGCAATTTCCCCGAGACAGTTCCGCTCAGTACACGTCGGCTTCTTCTTTTGATGTACATGCTAATAAAATGCCGTGATGCCCTGGGGCGCGGGATTTTGTGTGCCGGTACCGCTGCTCCGCTATTATTATTATTTTTTTTTGTACAAATTGCCCCAAGCAATTAATTAGACAATCCGATGCCCTCCTTCTTCTCCCCACATTTCTTTCCCACCAATGTCACCACCACAAACAAACAAGTCACAATGAATGAATGCCATGCCAAACGCTCTCTCATTAATGCCCCATTATAATGCCGTTTTTGTACACTTATTAGCAGGCGGTGCCCTGCTTTAATGTAATTCCTTATGCCGTCGATGTCCACCCCCCCCCCCTTTTGCCCATTGCACTTAATTAACAGCAGAATAAATGCTATTATCGCACGCCGCTCGCCGACTTTGCCCTCCCTACCAAATGCCGACAAATTACGTTCACATTCATTCTATCCAATGGAATTTCACACCTTTTTTTTTGTTCAAATTCTTTTAGAGCACGGAAATTAGATTTTCTGTGCTTCTGATGTTAAGGAAATTGTTATTTACAATTTTTAACTAGACTTTGAAATTGGTTTGCTGTTAGATTTCGACAGTAAAATCTTAAAATATTAAATTATTATTGTTAATTTGTGTATGACAAAATAGCAATAAGTTTTATGTACGCTTCTGATTTCTGGTTTGCGGGCCAGGCCGTTTTCGTACGAACACATGTTTTTTTGACTATAATTTTTTTCTTTGTCAACCAAATCAAACATTATTGGTATCATTCGAAAGCCCTTCAGATGCTCTATTAGCCTGCAAAATTCCAAAAAATTTCGTCAAGTTTAAAAAAAAGTTCGAGCCAAAAAAGTTGGAAAATTTGGTTTTTTGGACTCTTCTGACCATAACTTTTTTGAACCTTAACGAAATTTTTCCAACTTTTACAGGCTAATAGAGAACACTTAGGGCTATCGAATGATACCAACAATATTGGATTTGGTTGACAAAGAAAAAAGTTATAGCCAAAAACTTGGGCCCGTACGAAAACGACCCTGACCGCTGGTTTGGCCCATTTTCATGTGCTGCTCGAGACACTTGGCCAAAACTTTGGTTTTCGTCAATGAGTCGATTTTGTTCGTTCAGTCCCCTGGAATTTTAGTGAATGCACATAAAAATTTTAAAATATTTTAATTTTACTATCGAAATCATAGAATGGCACTTTTTGAAATTTGTTTTTTTCCAATTAAATTATTTTCGTGTTAATTTTAATCTTTCCATTTTTTGTCTCTTTTCAAATGCACAAAATGTGTTGGTTGTTGGACGTTCATTTGTTCACTTCAAATTCACCTCACCACATTCACACAATTTATTTAACCCCAACCATTTTCTCACTCAAATTTTTTTTTTGTGTGAATTTAGACATTTTTTCCGCCGTAAATTTGCCTCATTTTTTATTTGTGTGTGTCGAGTGAGCAAAGATCATTCTCGTCGTCGTATATCCTTTCTTTGCCTCCCCCCAACCCTCCCAACTTTTGTCCCCTTCCCTTAATTTCTCTTCGGAAGAAGTGGGAAGGTGGGGGGGGGGGGGGGGAGGCGACGGGGGCGGAGGACTCCGACGAGAGAAGACAATCCCTCAAAAATCCCATCATTTTATGTTGACGGATGACGAGCAGGAGGAAGAGGAGGAGGTGGAGGTGGAGGTGGGGGGATGAAAGAGCAAAAGACGGATGAAATTTAAAAAGTAATTTCAAAAAATTTTTCAAAATTGTTTAAGTGCCTTTGGGGAGGGGGCGACGACAGCGGCACAATTTTTTCGGAATCCTTTCGGCAATACACCATCGTTCAGAAGATGGTGAACAAAATGTCGAAAAATTTCTGTTTTATTTGATTTTTAGAGCTTCAAAATTCAACCTAACGCAAGAAAAAAAATCTTTTGAAATTCGATTTCGATTTTTCGGTTTTTCGAGTCGCCTCCTGTTTGACCCCTCCTCAAATTAAAGTGATGATGCTGCTTTTGCCTAATTAGTCGTGGTGGTCTCAAAATTAGAAGTTATAAATTTATTGAGACCCCCTCCCCATCACCGACCTTGCGATTTTGGCCATTTTTCGGAGAATCCAGGTCCCCATCAATTCCTTCACTTGAACTGCTCAATCCCCGAATTTCCCTCCCCCGCCGGGCGCCGGAGTTCTCATCCCTTGTTTCAATGCAAATTGTCGAAATTTTCCGAATTTCTGTCAGTCAAACAAATCAGAAATAAATCCAAACCCAGTCAGGATATCTAAAACCTTGAATTCAACTTTTTCCCGACCCGAAAGCCCGACTCGACCCGAATTTTTTCAAGCCGAATCAACCCGAAACCTGACCCTACTTTTTTTCTCGTCCCGGATCTTTCCTGGTCCAAGGCAGCAAGGCAATCAATGGTTCTGCCATTGATTTGCCCTCACCAGTACATATGTACAATGTACCCACTTTTTTTTTACAAAATTTCCAATTCGTCCCTCCAACCCCCACACTCATTGCCGCGCCTCACACATTTTCTCGCCCCAAATTCACGCAAATTGCGCTTTCCCCCCCCCCCCCAATCTCATCATTCCATTCACTCTCTCCACACCATACAAAATCGCAATTAGCGTCCCCAACAATAGAATATTCTGTGGCGGTGATGGTCGTGGTGGTTGTGGTGGAAAAACTCTGCTCCTATTTTAAGCGAAAATTGACAAAAAATGGACTTTTTCCACCGACCGCCCGCCCCCCCCGCCCATTTTCTGTCCACCATTATTTAACCAAAAACTTTCTAATTTTGTCATTTGTCCTACGCCACTTTGGCATTTTTTGAGGGATTGTTGTGTCTTGCCTGGAAAAGGAAAAAAAATGCTTTTTGACCCCCCACAATTTTTTTTTATTGTAATTTTCGGGCTACTCTTGGGAAAATAATTAAAAAATACCAATTAGAGAGTTTCAGCGGGGGTATATCCCCCGCCCCCTAAAACTTTCTAATTTTGTCATTTCTCCCACAAACTTTACTTTGGCATTTTTTGAGGGTTGTTGTCCTGCCTGGAGAAGAAAACAAAATGCTTTTTGACGCTCCCTATAAATTTTTTTTTTGAATTTTTGGACTACCCTTGGGGAAAATTATTGCAAATAACCAGCAGTGGAGAGAGTTTCAGCGGGGGTCTGTGCCCCCCCCCCCCCGCCTCTTTTTGTCCCACTCCCCCCCCCCCCATCCGCCCCATTAACTTCCCAACTTCCCCCCGTTCCATTCCCTTTCCTCTCATTCATTCTTCCTCCCCCCCCCCAACCATTCACTCACATTCATTCCCATCTCGGGTTTCACACTTCTTCTTCTTCCTCTTCTTAAGTTAGCTGTTTCTCATCTCAATTCGGGCAGTAGTAGGCTAGGCTCGGCCGGTTGGCCACCACATAACGGCGCTTGGCCAAAAGAGAGAAAAGAGGCAAAGAGTTAACCCTCCGGGGGGGGGGGGGGAGGGGGAGCCGGAGGGAGGAGTTCTCTTCCACCGCCATCGAATGGGAGGGGGGAGGAAGACAGGGAGGAACACTCGAGAAGGAGGCAAAACGGAGGAGAAGGAGGTTATCGAGCGGAAGAATAGTTGACGACGAGTTTACGTTAGTTGGAAATCAAATCAGAAAAAAGTCAGAAGCCTTAGCTCAGTTAATGCGCGGCCATTTGTTTTTTTTTCATTTGAGAAACCTCAAATTTCGTCACTTCCGATAAAAAAAAATTTTTTTTTGCGCTCTCAAAACTCCGCTGCACCCGCAGCAATTATTTCCTCGCCGCCTGCGCGGCGGCGTCCCTGGAGGACGGCGGACGACTTGAGCAGCACGGCGGCAGCAGCGGCGGCGTCCCTTCAGCAGTAGAGAGGACGGATGGACGACGATGTCTCCCGCTTCGCCCAGCTCAGAGCCTCAGCCCCCACTTTTCTGCCGGACGACGCACTGCCCCCACTCCCCCCCCCCCCCGGGGTCCCTCCTCCCCCCCCCCCCCCCCACTCCAACCATTTGAAATTTGGCGGCGTAAATGCGTCTATTGCCCTTGCCTTTATATGTACACACAGAGCACACACACACACACACACAAACAGCAGAGCAGAGCCTCCACCAACCCCACTCCTCCCCCCTCCACCAACCACTCCTCTTAAAAATGGTCATCAAAATTGGGGGAAATAAGAAAAAAAATAATGGGAGGATGGGGCGAGAGGGGAGGGGGGGGGGGGCAAAGGCAAATGAGGGGAAAATGGAGGGGGAGGGGATGGCATAACAATACGAGGCGAGGGCGCTGATGACACTGTTGTGACTGTGCGCTTTAACTTGTGACGATGGGAGGGCGGCGGAGGGCTGTAAAATACATAAAAAAATTTTCGCCTTTTTGAAAAACAAAAAATTTTCAAAGGAGCCCACAAACTGTTTGAAACATGCAGCACAATTCACCCTCCCCAAGGGGGGGGGCATTTTTGCTGATAATAGGCTTCAAAAGGGGGCAATTTTTTGCGTTTGTTTTCCCCATATATTTTGTTCTTTACCGTCCCCCCTGCCCCCATCTCGCATTTCCCTATGCCCCCCCCCCTCAATTTTCGCTAGAACAAACACCAACAAGCCTAGCCTCCTAACCCTCCAACCCTCCAGCAACGGTGCCCTCCCCCCCCCCCCCCCCCTCATCAGTTCCCTTTACCCCCCCCCCCGCCTCTCGTTTCTCCACACCCCACAATTTGCCTCTGTTTGCGCACTTTGCGTCCCATTAGACAGACAGACATAGACATATACACACACACAGTCTTTCTCTCGGTGTGATGTTGTGTGAGTGCCGCCGCCGCCTCGGCCAAATTGGGCCCAGAGAAAGGGGGCGGGGAATGGCCAGGAAAATAACGGGGAAAAATGCCAATGCCTACGGGCACTACCCCCACCATTCTGATGAGAGCACGAAAGCACACTCTCTTTTTTCTCTGCTCTCTTTTCTATGTACACATTCTTTGCCCGACTCTTTTTCACTCGTTTCCTTCTCATCACTCACATTTTGCCTTTGGCAATTATTGCCGTTCCCACCCACCCCTTCGGCACTCTTTTGAAAGAGGTGTGTTTTTAAGGCTTTTTTTGTTCTCCCACCCTCACTTTTCTCATATTCGCTGCACCCCTTAAAAATTTTGTCTTTTCAGGCCTTCCCCCCCCCTCACCGCCACCACCACTATTTTCTCAAATCCTCCGGCAAACATTCGTTCCTTCCTTCTTATATGAGGGGTGGGTGGGGGTCTCCCCTTTCTTTGCTCGGCTTTCCTCCCCACCCATATGAAGGGCCCCCCCCCCCATTTCCCTCCATAACAAATGGGACAAATGCAAATTTCGTTCCGACCTAACCCTGCCCCCTTCCCCAAACCACTCAGTCACTCATTCTTCCGCCGTCGGAGGCCGGGCAGTGGAGACAGGGGGGAAGAGAGGGATTTGCCCATGCGCAGCGGGATGGGATGAATTGAAGGAGAAAATGGACAGATGAAAGGGAAGACGAAGAAGATGAGGATGGGGGAGGGCTCGGGGGAGAAGAAAGGTCCATAATTGCGTCCAAATGGGCGCTCATCCTGCTGCCCCCCCCCCTCCCTCTTCCCCATCCCATTTCACCCCCCCCCCTCCCATCAACCACTCATTCATCCAGCAGCAGATGTCCACTCACTTCACATCCCCCTAAATCCTCCCCCACCCTCCTCCCTCCCTTCTGTTACTGCTGCTGCTGCCGTTTCTGCTGCAGATGATGCTGTTTGGTTGTTGGTGGTGGCTTTGCTCTGCTACTATTTGGTGCTGATCTCATCCTCCCCCCCCCATTTTCGGTGGAATTATCCGTCGTCCATCCACCACCGCCACTTTCTTCCGTTTTCCCTTCCCCGCCGCCCCTCCGCTCCCACCCACTAATTTGCCTTTTAATGAGAAAAATTTAATTACATGTCTAATAAAGTACAAATTTGAATATGTATTTTTCTCATAAATAAATGTTCATGTGTACTGAGTGAGAAGGCCCAAACGGCGGACGGCGCAGATGGGAGAAATTGGGAAAGGCATTTTGCCCGTTGCTCACTGGGGCGGGAGACCCACCCCCGCCCCCTATTCCCATTCTAATTTGTTCTATTCCCGTTCATTCTCTCATTATACAGGCGCCTAAAGTACTCTCACATTTCTTTTTTTTAAAGGGGGAACGAACATACGGTTGAAAGGGGAAGGAAGCTTAGCAGTTAAGCAAGATTTTTCTGCCCTCTAAGTACATTGTGCCAAAAAAAGGGAAGAAAAAAAAATTTTGGTCGTAAATTTTCGTAACAGTGCAGCCAATGACACTGTGAAAAAATTATGTGTTAATCGGTGCCGAAATGGGAAGGAAGCCTTTTTATGTTTTACCTGTTATGATTTTAGCCTTTTTCAAAAAAATTTTTCGGCAGAAAAGTGTCATTCTTGCATTGTTTATGAGCCTATTTTAGTGAGGTGTATGTATTTTCCCCCGAAATTTTAGCTAATTTACTCGAAGCCGAAGCTCGAGGGTAGCTTAAAAACACGAAATTTTCGAAGCCGAAGTTTCGGCCTGTCTCAGCTTAGGAGTTCGTCCCCCCCCCCCACCAATTGCTTCTCTCCATTAAAAAGACGCCTTGAGGGCTGGGTAGACGAATGATGAGACGCGGTTGGGTTACGTCGGGCTTGGGGTATAAAATGTGCGCGTGAGAGTTTTGGTCATTTGTGAGTGAGTCTCCGCCGCCGCCGATTGTTATCGGACACGGAGATCGGGGGGGGGGGGGAATTTTGGGAGATCTCCGAGTCCCCCCCCCCCCCCCCCTCTGTTCCCACTCCCATCCTTTCTCTCTCTTTGCCTGCTGCCGCCCCCCTCCTCACGCTTTCCGCAATTTCGAAATGTTTCGTCGTCCGTCGCCACCGCCGTCGTCGTCTGCCGCTGGATTTTCTTTCTTTCAAATTCAAAATATTGCCCTCGTCCCCCCCCCATCCCACGTTTTGTGCCTTCGCACTTATTCTTTTCAGTTTTTGTTTTCCCTTTTTTCAAAAATTCCCCCCCCCCCCTCCCCCATCCTCACTCTTCTTTCATTGTTGTCTCTCTTTTTCATCATTGTGCCTGGTTACACTCCATATTTCATACACACTTTTGTCACGCTCTTGTCCCTCTTCCCGTCTTCCCTCATTCCCATACTCACTCACCTCCCTTTGTCAGCCACCACCACCCCCAGCAGCAGTACACACACAATATCGAATTTTTTTTTTACTCAGTTTTCGTCGCCTTCCTTTTTCCAATCTTTTGTTCAAAGGTTTTTTTTAAACACAAAAGTTCCGCCACTATGGCGTTTTATACACAAATTTAAATTTCAACAGCAGACCACCCGCGGCTCTTGATGGGGCGTCGTTTTGGCGTCAGCCCGAGTTTTTGGACTGTAACTTGGGTATCTTTAGAAAGCTAAACATATTTAAGAGTTGTTCAAATATAATGCATGGCTTTTAGACAATTACAACAACAAAAAAAAAGTTATAATATGAAAATAGTAAAAAAAAATAAAAAATCAAAATTTTTGAAAAAAATTTTCTTATTAACTTTTTATATGTTAGAAAATCTTTATATGCTTTTTTCGGCGAATGAAGCTTGAGAAGAATTAACGAATGATACATACAAAAATTGTAGGATTTGGTTGACAATAAAAAAAAAGAATTACAACCCAAAAACTCGAGCTGGCGCCGAAATGTCGACGCCGAAACGACCCGTTTCCCCGCCTCTCCTTGGTCCCCAATTAAACCTTTTTATATTTTTTTTTGTTACACATGAACCAACCTTTCATTGTCTATAATGATGGCATATTTTTCTTTTGTTCCTCCTGATTTTGTCATGTAATAATGGGTGGCGCGGTTGGCTAATCAGTACGCTTAAACCAACCAAATTTGTGCCGTTGACAATTCCATTTATCAGTCAGTCAGTCAGTAAGTAATCTGTTCCGCCTCTCCTCTCCCCCCGCCCCCCGCTCAAATGGGAAAAATATTTTTTTGTTAGCCTCCCCCGTCCCTCCCCCGGCTTTGCTGGGGAAGAAGAAGAAGCCATTCAAAATGTGTGTGTGCTTGCTTGTTATGTGTTTGTGTGTGTGTGCCCTGACGCTGACAAATCCTAACCGACCGGGCGGCGGCGGGTCGTCGTCCATACCCACCCCCCCCCCCCCCCCCTCATTTGCTCGTCGTTGAATGTCGGGCCATCTGCCGCTCCCCCCTCCCCTCCCCGCCCCCCACTCGCCAACCCGTACCATGGGCAAAGGGCGGCGGGTGGAGGGCATGGGGGGGGGAGAGAGGGCCGGTAATTGGCGAGGAGCACCCGACGTCCACCATTCACATCCCCCCCCCTTGTTCCCATCCCATCCCTCTCATCATCATCCACACCCGTCCATTACGTACATACATACACATACATATATCCTCAACATCCATCCCAAAACCGCGACCTGTTCTGTGTTGCTGGCTGTCGAATTTTTTTGCACATTGCCACAAAAACTTGGACACAACAGAAAAAAAAATTGTGAAATTTTTTTTCTGCCCCTGCGCTTTCTGCAACGCGTTCAAAATATATGATGATCAGCGAAGATCAGCAGCAGCAGAGGAGGAGAGGGGTGCAAAAATGCCTCCCGGGCATTTAACACCCGTCACCGCGCGCCGTGCACGGACCGCTTGCCGATCCGTTCCTTCCCTCCTGTGCTGCTGCCCAAACCTGATTGTGATCGACCACCATTTCGATCCGATCAGCGAATGTGTTCTTCCCCCCCTGCACCCCCCGTTGCCGCCGCCGCCGCCGCCACCCTCTTCCAATCGCTTTCCCATCCATTTGTTCCAAAATGGCTCCCTCTTTCATCCCCCCCCCCTTTATCCACTCACTTTCCAAACATCTTTCAGAGGCATAAAGATGGGTTGGCTTAGACGTTGAAGAGTGGGAGAGGAAGAGGAAGAACCCGTTCTTCCATTATTCTTCTTTCTCTGTAGGGTGGGCTCTAGTTGCCCTTCCCCCCCCCCCCCATCCCCCTATTCTTTTTGGTGGATGACTGCCCATTTCGGTCAAATCCCTCCCTCCCCCATCAACCGGCTCATCCCTCCCCCTACCTTCCCCCACCACCCCAGTGCTTAATTGCTCATCCCTCCCCCTTCGTCGGGGTCATCCCTCCCTCCCATTGCTGGTGGTGCCCAAAAAGGGACTCATCATCCTCTTCCAACCGCAATTATTCATCCACCAACATCACATTCATCCCTCCCTCCTTCCAGAAAGGAGGAAGAAATTCACTCCCTCCCCTCCCCTCCCTTCCCCATACATTTATTTACCAGCTAGAAAATTGGGTTGCTCTGCTGTGAGAAGACAATGATGTTCACACACAGCAGTTCGCATTGAGAATCCCAAATTTGGTTAAAAATTTTGCCTTATGCTTTTGCCGTTGATGGAGGAAAATAGAGAAGCCAACGAAGCCGTAAGGGCTCCCACCCCCCCCCCCCCTCTCACTCACTCAGCCAAACAACCCCCTGGGGAAGGAAGGCGAATGCCATTGGCACACACACACACAAATGAATTATTTATTTGCCCGCGGGGAAACAACAAAATTGGGCTACTGAAAGGGGGGGGGGGAATGCCCACAGCAGCAGAAGAGTTGTAGGATGAAAGATACACAGATAATTAATTGTACACTGTACACCCAAAATCTGTGTCCCAAATATCCCACCTACCCCCCATTATTATGTATAAATACCTTAATTCTCGAAAATTTCAACTTGACCCCCCCCCTCCCCTCGCCTCTCCCACCCCCAAAATCGTCGCGCCATTAACTGAGAAATTCGTTCCCCTTTAATTTGTTTGTCCCAATTTTTCAAATCAATTACATATTCATTCCCGTTATTTGTTGTTTTCAATCGCATGACCAAAATGTTTATATGTATTTTATGTGTTTTTGTTTTATCAAATTTCAATCGTTGTCACAGTAAAATGTTTTAAAATTCTTCCATCCCTTTCTCAGCAGCACCTCTCACCTCCTCTTGAGATCACAATGATGATGAGCTGCCCCATTCAGCCTCCGGCACGCTTGTTCTGTTCAACAGCGATGGGCAGTGGTGCCGCCGGTGCCGGCGGCGGTTGCGCAGATCTGTTGGACATTGGCATGCCGCAGCCTCTGCTGGCCAATCCGCATCCACTTTTTCCAACTACAATGGCGACAGCGGCGACCAAACAGACGATAACAACAAACGGCATCGAATTCGGCACATGCCAACCGCAACAACAGCATCCGCAGCAGCAGACAATGACCACCACAACGCCCGGGGCATGGTGGGTTTTGGCACTTTCGGTCTCGGCATCTGTGCCATTTTCGAAATTAATTGGCCCCCCCTCATTCGCTGCTTCCTCCGCTAGGTTCTTCCAACAATCGCCGACCATCGATGGCACTGATGCGTCCTCTGTTCTCGGCATGGCATCCGACACCAACAGCAGCGGCGCCGCCGCATTGTCGTCAGCCATGCCATCGCTTCCGCCAATTGCACTCAGTCCGCCGCCCGGCTCGTTGGCACACCAGCAGCTGTTGGCCCGGTTCGGCCCACGGCACAACACCGAGTCAGTGGAAGTGCCGTCCAGTGAGCATGTGGCCGAAATTGTTGGCAGACAAGGTGGGCAGCAGCAATGGCACTCAATTAATTGACAATCCGAGAGTGACAAAAAGCGGCGGATATCGCAATCAATTAGCAGCAAAATTTTTTTTTTAATTGGGCTGTGAGAAATGACCCCCTGCTGATTAATCATTTGATTGATACTCAAGCGGTATCACAATGAATTCTTGTTTTTTGTCCACTTTTCGTGACCACTCTCAATTTGTTGGCCCGTCCCGTATTGGTGGCGCTGCTGGGCCCTTTCCTCAGGCGGCGGCGTCCGCTTCCATTCTTTTGACAATGAGCTTTTCCCCTTGTCCCTTTCCCTCCCCCCTCTCCCTCACCAAATTCCCCATCTCTCGATTTGTAGTGGCTTCTCTACTACTGCTGTTGGTTTGTGCTGTTTTGCCCCTCCCCCCCCCCCGCCCCCTCTCCCATTTCCTCCTCTTCATCCTCCTTCAACAACAGCTCTCGCCCGAAATGTGAGAAGAATGGATGGGGGGGGGGGGTGCAAATGTGAGGGAGGGGAGGGGAAGAGGCGGTAAGGGGACAAAACAACAAAAGGAGGGGCACTACGAGTGAAAGGGGGGGGGGGGGGAAGTGCTCCATCCCTCCTTCCCCCCCCCCCTTCCCCGACGGCCCTCTCCGATTGCACATCCCTCCTCGACCCGACCCCTTCGGGAGAGAGAGGAAGAGAGCACCTCTCTTCCCTTCCAAATAATAATAATAATAATTCCTCAGTCGCCTTCCTCCCTCCTTCCATCCCCTCCGACCAATTCTCTTCATTCAATTCATTCACCCCTCCTTCACCTCCCCCCCCATATGCCCCAAAATTTTCTAAAAGTTCCATCTTTGGGAGGAGGGTGGTCAATTGGGGGGGGGGGGGCATCGGGGAGGAGGGGAGGGGCAGGCAAGTGCGAATGAGGGGGGGGGGGGGAAATTGGATGGTGGACAAATGGGTTGGTTGGTTGATTGGATGGCCTTTGCCCGTGAATGGACGATGATGATGATGATGCGCACACAATGTGCAGCAGCAGGCACATGCACATTATATTAATTTGATGGGGGAAGGGACGGACGAATTTGAATTTTTTGAATTGGTCAAAAACTCATCATGGGGAATGGAATGTGATGAATTATGCGCGCCCCGATGCTGGTGGATGGATGATGATGATTATCATTCGAAATTTTTTGACTTTTGGCCTTTTTGACTGCCCGTTTTTTTGGAGGGCTTTTACGGTTTTATTGTTTATTGCCCCCCCCCCGTAATTTTTTTTCAGGGTTAAATTTTAGCTGTTAAACCCCGTTGAACACGAATCTAACATTTTTAAGCAAAATCCTCGTTAAAATAAATGATCACCGATATTCTTCTCGTTGTTCAGCGCCTAAAATAAAATCCTAAAAATAGGAGAAAAAGGGGGCGGCAATAAAACCGAAAAGTAGCACCACCACTTTTTTTTCAGTCCCATCGCCGATAGAGCGGAAGAAAAAAGGCATTCATTTTTGGATTTTTAGCACATTAATTGTGTGCCCCAAATAATGCTGTTGCTGATTGTGTGAGAACTGTGCTGAGAATACATTATATTCTGTGACCCATCGCGTCGCAGCAAAAAACAATGCTTTTTTCCGAGGGGGGGGGGGCCTCGGCCTCCCAGCCATTCCCCGCCGATGGTCCCCAGCTGGGTTAATCCATCCCTAAACCAACCAACCCTAAGGTCCCACCTGCCCCCCCCCCGGCGCCTTGCCAATTACTTTTACCTATGTGTTGTTTGTTACTCTCTCCCACATATCCCCCCACTAACATCCCGTTATTCATTATCATCAGCATTTGGTCGTTTCATTTCCCCCCCTCCCCCTCCCCCGCTCTCCAATTTTTTTGCTGCTATTTTCCTTTTCGCTTCGCTTGTTTGCGCGGCCTCCACCCCGTCCGTCATCACGCCTCCCCTCTCCTTCCACCACAGCATTTCATCCATCCTTTCTCTTTCTCCGCTAATCCGGAAAGGCAATAAATGACGGCGGACCGACCCCCCCCCCCCCCCCCCGGGGGGGGGGGGAAGGGGGAAGGGAAAATTGATGGGCCAATGAGCAAATGTGAAGGAAGTGAATTTGAAAGAAAACATTTATGGGAGAGAGGGAAGGGATGGAAGGGAAAGTTTGGAATGGAAGGAAGAAAAATGGGGGAAATGAAATTGGAATTGGATTGTTGCGCATATGCAATGAAAAGAAATTATGTTAAACAAAACACAGATGCATCAAATTGAAAAAAAAATTGTCGAGAATTTTATAAAATCATTGTTTTATTTTAAACAATTTTTCTTGGCCAAGAATTGCACCCTCCTCAAAAAATAAAATAAAAATGGCGATAGAATAACTAAAACAAATCCACAAATTTGATTAAAATTGCGTACAAAAAATTTTTTTTTTTTCATGTGTTCAGGCTGTAAGATAAAAGCACTCCGTGCCAAGACGAACACCTACATCAAAACACCGGTGCGCGGTGAAGAGCCGGTTTTTGTGGTGACCGGACGGCACGAGGATGTGCTGGAGGCAAAACGGGAGATTGAATGTGCCGCCGAACACTTCACCCAGATCAGGGCATCGCGTCGGCACAGCCAGGTGGGTGCCTGTACGGCACAGTGCCAACAAAAGGCGACGCTTTGTGCACACCATGACTGGATCCCGGAGTGCTCATCCGGCATAAAATTCGGAAAACTTTTCTGCATGAAATATTCATGTGCCATTTGGCGTAAAGCCAAGCCTCGTTCAGAAATGATCCAATTGGTTAAGACGTTGGCATTTTTATACATGCAAATACCGAGAAAAACACATTGTTTTCGCTTGCGTTAATGCTTCAACGGTGTACACACTTTCATTTTTGGACTTTAAAAACTTTAATCGGCACTTTTTAAGTAACAGGCTCAGCAGAAGCCAGACGTTTTTTTTTGCCCGATTTTTTTTTTGGAAAAAATGTCATATCAATTAAACTAAAAGCATCGGGCAAAATGCCCTTCATATAATCTCATACATTTTTTGGTACTGGATGATTTTTAATCCTTTTTTGCTTAAACGTCATCGACCACTTTTCAGGGCGGATGTCCGGCCCCTGGGCACGTGACGGCCTATGTGCGCGTTCCGCTGCGCGTTGTCGGTTTGGTGGTCGGTCCGAAAGGGAACACCATCAAACGAATTCAACAGGTGCTGATTTGGCGTGCGTTAGCATTTTGCCAATGGATGGAACGCCAAAATGGCGCCAAATTTAAAATTTTGAAAATTTGCTCTGTCCGGCATTTACAAAAGCAAATGACAGTGTGGAGGGACACGCATTTTGAGGCTCGGATATTGAAATTTGTTGTGTGATCCAAATATAGTGGGGAAAAACCGGTGCCAATTTCACAATTTAATTACTGTATACCATTATTCAAAAATTTTACCGTATACCCTTCGAGTTTGGTGTTATCGTTTACTCTCCCCCTGCTTCTCCAAGGACACGCACACGTACATCATCACACCAAGCCGTGAGCGTGAGCCGATCTTCGAGGTCACCGGACTGCCCCAAAATGTGGAGGCGGCACGGCGCGAGATTGAGCAGCACATCTACCAGCGGACGGGCAACATGCCGATCACCGACTCGAGCGCGTCCATCGCCAACTTTGATCTGCATGTGTGTCAGGGGTCATGGTCATGGAGCCCGAACGGAAACGCAGTAAATATGCCTCTCTCTCACACACAAACACGGAGATTTTTTATAAATTTTGCTTACCTCTTTCATGGAACTAGGCCATTACGAAATTTGAAATGAGACGCGCAATTCTTCAAAATTTGTGCCGAAATTGTTTTTTTTGGAAATGGTCATGGCACACCCATTTTCGGCCAATTCATTTTTATTAACCAAACTCATATACTGTTTTTGAAACTTGAAAATGGGTGCAATTTTTGTTTTTAATCGGTTTTAATTGCGAAGGATCATAGGAGCAAAGAGCTACTTCCCCAGGACTTTTGAATTGTTTTTGGAAATTGAATCTCAAAATTCACCGCGTTGACTTCATTTTTCATGCACAAAAGAAAAAAAATTAGTTGGAAAAAAGTTTGCCTAGAAATAAGAAGAGTTGTCATTCAAAAATTTTGGCACAAAATCCCATTCAAAATTGCTTATTTTCTTAATGAAAATAATGATTGAAAAAATC
Organism: Heterodera glycines; assembly: GCA_004148225.2. Classification (NCBI taxonomy): domain Eukaryota; kingdom Metazoa; phylum Nematoda; class Chromadorea; order Rhabditida; family Heteroderidae; genus Heterodera; species Heterodera glycines. Next base: position 1,777,976 of record CP049711.1, on the reverse strand, counting down.
ACACCGCATAAAAAACGTAAAATTTTTTTGCATAAATTATGCCGTTTTCCCCCGTTCAGACCGCTGCACTGCAGGCACAGCACGCGGCATTGCACGCGAACGCGACGAATCGGCCAAATTATGGTGCGCTTGCGGTCACGTCCACGACGACGGCACGCCAATTTCAGCAGCAGCCGCAACACCACCATCATCAGCAAGCAGTACTTATGCCAGCAATGGCGGCGGCGGCAGCAGCAGCTGCACAGCAGCAACAACACCATCAGTTTCAGCAGCAACAATCATCCAACGCATGCCATCAACAAATGCAACAACAACAGCAAACTCAGTACCAACAACAGAGTCAGCAGCAACACAACGCCAATCTTGGTAGGTGTTCATGTGGACGGATATGATTGAAATCTTGACAAAAACGGAGACGGAAAAATCAAATAAGTTGTCAATTGTCCCAATTTTTTTGAAATTTTGCATTTTTTAGCCCACTCTATTTTTGGAAATTTCTAATCAAACTAACCTAGGAGAAGAAAAAAAATCGGGCTTGGTTTTCAGATCGATTCGACTAAAATTAAGACAAACTGTTTGGGTCGCAATTTTGGTTAACTTAACGGCAATCTGACACGAAACCGCCAACATAGCCAAATTAAATGTAAAAATGGCCATGGCAGATTATCCCTAAATGAATTGTTGATCAATCAATCAATCTCTATGCTCTCGCTGAAGTTGCTTCTCCTTTTTGTAGGACTGAGTTTGGGTGATTTGAACGGATGCTTCCGCAGCAACCAACCACAACAACATCAACAACAGTCACATCTTTTGCATCATAATGACTTTGTGCCGTCATCACATGACATGATGATCGGTGCTGGCACCATCGGCACGAAGCTGTACAGCAGCGCAGCCGCTTCACCACCGCCATCGTTTGGCCCAATTGGTGGCACTGCAGGCGCTGTGGCACCACCAACAACAACCAGCACAGCGACAACGGCACTGTCAGCGCTCGGCACTTCCGTGTCCAGCAACAATTTGCACGCAATGCTTGGCGCGTTGGAGTTGGACAATGGCGGGACACCTCCGCAGCAGCAGCAGGGCCATGTAAGTTTACCAATTTATTTTACATTCAAAAGCCAATTTTTCAGGGTTAAATGGGATTTTTAAAATTTAATTTAAATAGGTAATTATTAATTTGCAACGAATTTATGTATGTATATACAATCATTCCTTTTTCGTCATTTTTAGAAATTTTACGGCATTTTTTGAATGCTAAAATTTCATTGTTAAGGACTTACATAAATTTGTTCAATGTAAATGCCTGTTTTTTTTTAATTTTCATTTAACTTAACATTTTTATTGCGCGTTGGCATCGATCGCTAATGGCTTAGTTGGTTAACTGTTTGTTTTCTCTATTGTTTTCATGCCGGTTCGGTCCCTCGCCAGTGCTCATGATTATTACAATGTTTTGGTTGTCTGTCAATGATTATCAAAAAGATCAAGCTCAACAGGCTTGAACCGACCCTGTAGACAACCACTTTAACTCTCTCTATGAGACAGACATTTAAATTTTTTCAAAATTAGAACCTTTTTTTCAAAAATTGTTTTTGGTAACTCGTCACTCACTCTCTCTGCTCTTTCAGTTCTCTTCTGCCATCAGCACCGATTTCAAGCTGGGCGGCGGCTCCTCCTCCTTGCTTCTGTTGCGCTCCACCTCCAATGGCTATGGTGCCGGTGCCGGAAGTGCCGTCATTCAACAACAGAATGCCGCCAACACCACCGCCCCGAGCGCTTTCTCGCCATGGCGTATGCCGTCGAGCGCTGTCGATGCAATGTCGCAGAATGACTTCCTGGACATTCTTTCATCCACCAGCCCGTCACCTTTGTTCTCAGCTTCCGGTGGTAATGGTGGTGGTAGTGCGGGAAATGGAAGTGTTGCCGGCGGATGCCATTCGTCCTCGTACTCGGTTGGCTCGTGTGCCATCGGCGGCTTCGTCAGCGGCGGCGGTGGACTGTCCTCGGTCAACTCAACTTCACGCGACGAGGGACTGGGCGACTCGCCGACAAATTCGTGAGACAAACAAACATCTTTTGGGGATATAGTTAGTGGATTTTGTGTAGTTTTCGGATGGGACCCCTGCGGGTGCCAATCTCAAAAGCCCAAAGTGTGGGGGTGTCGGGTTTCAAATTGGGATAAAGTGCACTAAAATGGTGTCAGAATCGTCACCCTGATGGATGCAGGCTTATTGGACAAAATTGGGTCGTTTCGATTTTTTGGCATTTTCAAATTTCGTTTTGCTCCAGACAACAATTTTTTTCCCCGAAAGAAGAATTTTGATTTCCATCGTGCCCTCCTGGATTACCACTAGCCAACAGTTACCGAGTAGTAGAAGGATTCGGGGTTCTCGAGCAGTTCAATGCTATTTGTACAATTAATCTATCTTGATATTTCCCCACCCATTCCCAGATTTGGACGTCCCAATGGGCCAGATCCGTACCAGCATTTGATGACCATTTGGGCGGATGTGTGCGATCCGTCCTCCACTGGGTTGCCGATGAATGGCGGCGGTGACGAGTGCGGCAAATCGGCATCATCGGATCAGCAACAGGCGGAGGCGGCAAAAGATAAAATCGGATGCGGCGGGGAGCTTAAAAGCATTGGATGAAGCGGAGGGGGGAGGATGAGGAGACGGATGAACACGGGGGCACGGAGAAGCGGGGCAAACAACAAACAGCAACGAAAATGATTCATCATCATCACCGTCATTTAGGGAGATCATAATAATTTGATTCGTTAGTGTGTTACTACTACTACTACTGTAGCTGGGAAAGCCACCATTACCGTTTCAAAAACAGAGAATTTTTTAACAGTATGCCATTTAAGAATATGTTTATTAATAGCGATCCGATCGGTCGGTGAATGGTTTGGCCATAGGCTAGTGATCCCAAAAAATTCAAATTTGTACAGTTTATATACTGTAAAGATTTGATCATCTACAGTAATCCAAATCCCTCTACAGTGTTGTTGTTGCTCTCTTTTTTCTCCTTTTTTCAGAAAATCCTCAAATTGTCATTCTATCTATTATTATATTTATTATTATATGTTGTAGAAGATACTTTATGGCTTTACACACCACACAAACAAACACACATGTTTTCTCCTTCTTTCTGTCACTTCTCTCTCTCTCATTTTCCATCATTTTTTTATGTCCAAAAACGAACCCACTGAAAAAAAATTTGAATTTTTTAAATTCGAAAAATGCCATTTTTTGATGGCATTTCTCATTGTAAAAAACGCATTAGTCATCCATCAATCAGGCGGTTCGCTCTTTTCTTTCGTTCGTTCTCCGAATTTTTCTCTCTTTTTCTCCTCAAAAAGCAATCTCTGCTCCTCCTCTACTCCAATTCAAATGTTTGTTTGTTTGTTTTTTCACCATTTTCAGCCAAATTATTCAGCACAGAGTTTTATTTTATTTCTTTTTGTTTGGAATTTTCGTTTCTTTTATTTAATTAAATTTATTTTTATATATACACTTATTTGTTTGTTTTTTGTGTTTTGTTTTGTTTTGTCCTCCTTTTGCCCAATTTCCTTTCTCTCCTCCCAATTTTATGATGAGTGTTCGTTCATTATTAAATCATAAGCCATTCCATTAGAATTCTATTTTAAAATTCGCATTACAAACAAAATTTTTAAAAAATCGAAATTTTTTTTTGGAAAATCTCCAATGGGTTTATACGGAAACTCGAAAAAATTTTTTTTAATGTACATAACCCTCTAGAAAATTGTTTGTGTAATGTCAAACCTTCTCCCCCCCCACACTTCCTCCTTATTTTGTGGAAATCTCGACTCTTCCAAAGCCCAAAAAATTTAAAAAATTACAAATTTTCTTCCCCCCTAAGGGGCATTCAATTCTCTTTCTCTTTCTCTGTTGTTTTCTCTCCAAGCGTGTCTGACAAATTGTTCAAAAATCGACAAATTACATTATACAATATTAATTATTATTTTATTAATTTATTCTCTTCTTCCCAGGCTTTGTCTCCCGGCCAGAAAAGTCCCCACTCATCCGAATCCCATCCGAAAATCCTCTCAATGCCGAATTACGATGTATTTCATGTTTCATTATTTTTTCTTAATTTTAACAGATTTAACTTTAAACAAATTATTATTTTCAAATAATAATAACACATTTATTTCAAAGACCGAATACACACACACACACAAAATCATTGATTGATCAGAGAAACACAGCATTTTGATTTAAAAAATATTTCTATATTTAAATATTTCATTTTTTGTTTCAATCCCTCTCACTCTCCATTTTAAACGAGCTATTTTTTTCTTGTGTTTACTTTATTTTTCGTTCGCCTCTTTCCTCTCTAACTTTTTATGATAATTATTAACTTTTTTATTTTATTTTTTAAATTTGAACTTTAATTATTTTATTTTTGTTCTCTAAATCTAAATAAATTTATTTTTTATTTCGACAAACATAGATAAAAAAAATAAATTAAAAAACGGTCTCGAATCAGTCGAGAATATGAAAAAGGCGGGTAGGTTTATCGGCCTTGGCTTTCTGCTGGTCCAACCATATCCCATCCCGGCCCGGTCGAAATGAAATTCTCGCGTGCCATTACTCGTAATGCCTCGATCTTCATAGCTTTAAAAGTCTCTCAAATTAAACATTCTTGGTATAACCCTTAATTTTCTCTATTTACAAGCAAAACTCAAGAAAGTTTGATCATGCCAAAATTGTAATCGGCCATAATTTTTTTTTAAACGTCCAAGTATGAGGTTGGGTTCGTCTTTCGTCTATTTTCTCACCCTTCTGCTGATGGCATATTTTATTTCGGAATAATAATTTTGGCTTTTTTAAAATCAATCACGTTTTCTTAATATCAAAATCTGACCGGTGTTAAGTGGCATTAAATGACCAATTAATTCAACATTTTGTTGGATTGTCCGTCCGTTTTTTGCTAATGACTGCGATTCCAATTTTCAAGACAATAAAAAATAATTTGTACACGTCGATTTGTGGGTGCAGCAAGCAGGCAGCACATTATGTGCCTCAACGTTTACGTCACTTAATTAATTTATTAATTACACTAATCGGCGTTTTTTTTTTTGCAATTTGCAAATTTGTTGATTGATTATTTGTCATTACTGAACATCTTTTTAAACTTTCGGTTGAAGCATTTTTGTTTAAAAAAACAAAAATTGCAAAAAATCCTTCGCTCGTTCTAATTGATGCCTGCGGACAATTTAATTCTCTTAAAAATCCCCAACTCCAAATTAGAAAAAAAAGTTTTGTTGGGCTTTTCATCATGAAACAAAATTTGGCTTGCCAAATTGCATCATTATGATTTTCAATGGCGACATTTCTTTCCTCCAAAGGCCAATTTATCCTTTTTTAATCTTTGTGCTGTTTCCATTTCTTCTCAAAATGCATTTTTTTTTAATTTAAAGAATTTTATAAATAAAAAAAGAGCGACAATAAAAATATCTCCTCATCCACTCGCATACCATCAAACAAATTAATGCATTAAAAAATTTAAATTGAAAAATGACAAAATGGACGCATCGCATCGCTGATGGGGAAGGAAAATAAGAGAAAAACAATTTGGTTTCTGCGAGATTGGACGAACAAAGTACAACACAAAAATGAGCGACGAAAATGGGGGTGTGTGGGGGAAAGAGAGAGTGGAAGAGAGAGAGAGAGGGGGAGGAAGAGATGAATGAAAAAGAGAGAGGAAAAGAAGGGAGATGGACCAAGAGAGAGGGGAGAGAGAGTGGGAGGGAGAGAGGGGGAGAGAGAGAAAAGAGAGTGGGAGGAAGAGAGAGGGGGAGGAAGAGATGAGATGAATGAAAAAAGAGAGAGGAAAAGAAGGGAGATGGACCAAGAGAGAGGGGGAGAGAGAGTGGGAGGGAGAGAGGGGGAGAGAGAGAGAAAGAGAGTGGGAGGGAGAGAGAGAGGGGGAGGAAGAGATGAGATGAATGAAAAAAGAGAGAGGAAAAGAAGGGAGATGGACCAAGAGAGAGGGGGAGAGAGAGAGGGAGGAAGAGATGAATGAAAAAAGAGAGAAGGAGAGAGAGGAAAAAGAAAGGGAGATGGATGAAGAGAGAGAGAGAGAGAAATGGAAGGTGTGGTGCCTTCTCTGTGTTGTGCCATCCAATTTTGGCCATTTAACGGCGGTTAATTAATTCTTTAAAGTGTTAAATTCCATTTTAAAACAAACAGAAAACAGAGGGGAGAGGAGAGGGAAAGTTCACGTTCAGTGCATGTGTTTGATGTTTGTTTTCTTACAATTTTTAACCAATTTTTCTCAAATCAGACCATGTTCCCCCCCCCCCACCAATTTAAACAAACAATGAATGATATGACGGATTTATGGACGCCTCCAATTATTTGTATTGCTGTTTATTGCAATTGACGGCATTTTGAAAAAAAGCGTGGACCTGGATCTCTATGTTGGACTTGGACCTGGATTTACTGGACAAAATCCAGGAAAACCCAGGTTGCAAAAAAATTAACTGGACCCAGAAAAAAAACTAGGCCTGGGTCCAGCCAGGTTCAGGCCGAGTTCTAATTGTAATATATTTGTATTTATACACGTGTTTGTTACATGTGTCATAAAATTGGTTGGAACGGGGGGAGAGGGGAGAGGCAAAATGGGCGGAGCAGCATCAGCACAAAGAATGTGACCAAATAGCAGCAAATGAGGGGGTATTTAAATGGGGGCACAAACGGTTGGGTGAGCCATTCGTAATACCGCGCCCGCCAGCAGCGACAGCAACACTAACTCATTAATTATTATTATTGTTAAGTGTGCAAAGCACAAAGAACTCTCTCTCTCTCTCTCTAACTAATGAAGGAGAAGCAATAGCAGCACCAACTCAATTAGTTTGGAAAGGATACAGCCCCCGGGCAACGACCTTTTTTTTGTCTTGATTTGCTTAACCCTTCATTTTTGCGGCGCGGTTCTTTTAACAGTTTTTTTAGGAACAGGATGGGCCGGCGAAGCGTACAAGCGCCGCTGGAAAAAATTTGTTAAATTTTGACCATTTTAAACCGATTTTCATCATAAAATTGCTACTTTTATGGGATTTTTTTTTAATTTAGCGAAATTTTTTGGAAAATTTGGGTGAAGGAGGCCTTGGATCGTAAATTAGATCAAGCTATTTTCCCTTAAATTTTCTATTGTGGATGGGTCTTGCGGGTGGGGGATACGTAATTCGCGTACCCCCTCCCCCCGGGACCGTCCCTGATTATTAGCCGAGCAAAGCACAAAGAACTCTCTCTCTCTAATGAAGGAGAAGCAGCAAAGAGCAAAGTGTTAAATGCTTTACTGCTGCTGTAGCTGAAAAATTTATCTCCATCTCCACCACCAATGGTCACACACACACACACACAAATGCTTCATCTCATCATTATATGTGGGTGAAGCATTTGCAGCAGTTGCGATAAAGCCCTCACCTCCCCCCCCTCTCGGATCCCAAGCTTGTAAGTGTCTCCTGCTGTGGGTGACTTCATTATTGTTTTTTGAAACTAATTTCTTTTGTTGTCCAAATGATATAAGTTTTCTAGCTAAAGATCGGACTTTTGAAAAAAGTAGTTCGGGATTATTGATTGACATCAGGCCGGGATAGGATTACTAGGGCGGGATTGTGACCCCGGGAAAATCCCGGCGGGATCCATATCCCGTCCGAGTCTCTATCGCTATATACGACCCCGGATGGTTTCTACCAATTAGAAAGATGTAAATAACTTGCCTTAGAATGCATTTTTCGTGAATTTTTTAGTCAATGCCAAAACGCGGGAGGCCTAAAATATTACAGTCCCACATATTGTTGATCTGATAATGGATGTTGTATGTGTATATGAACATATTAATTTTATTTGTTTTTTTAAAATTAAAATAGATATGTATGTTTATTTGATCAGTGGGATTTATTTATCCCAGGCAAAAGAATCAAAAACCATTAAAAGCAAAAAATGTGTGCATAATATGAATACCTTAAATCTCTCCTCTATAATTAGGTGGATAAGTGAAAACCCTTCTAAAATGGGCAAAAAAAACTACGTAAAAATTTGAAAAAAAAAACTTCTAAAATAGACAAAAAATTGAAAGATTAATTTTTTTTCACTGTTTAATTTTACAAAATTCGATTTAAAATTAAATTTATTTATTTTATACAAATAATTTATTAAATTCTCAATAATTTTAATCTCTGATTAAAACGTAATCTCGCCGATTATTATTATTTAAAAATTCCTTATCTCCGAAATTTTTGAGAACGTAACATATTGTATGTACGAAAAAATCTATTGTACATTTATTTTATCGCGTTTATTATGGAATTTAATTTTTCCCCTCTTTCTCCTGCCCCTAATGAAATAAATAAATTGATGATGATCACGTTGTCCTTGTCCGTCCCCCTGTTTTGTTGACTTTGATGATAACTGCACAAAAATGGCGTAAACAAGCCAAGGCCCCCCCGCGGGGGGTTGGGGAGGGGGGGGGGCGATTGTGTGGATACTTTCCCAATTTTTCCCCCACTTTCTCAGCACACGCGGACGCAGCGGCGCCGCCTGCGCCCATCGTGACAAAAATGAAAATGAAAATGATTCTCTCCTCCCCTTTCTATGCCCTTTTATTTTCCCAAAAAATTTTTTGGGGTGCTGTTGGTGTGTCAGGATTTAAATTTAAAAAAAAACCCATATGTATGAATGCACTTACATGTGTAATATAAATATACCCAAATAAAATGGGACGAAACCCCCCAAAAAATGGTTTAAACATTCTTGGTATCATTCGGTAGCCCTTAAGGATCCCTCCTATTTCTTTACATAATTTCAAAAGATTTGATTATGTTTGAAAAAGTATGGACGAAATTTCTTTTAATTAATTAATTAATTTTTTAAAATAATTTTTCGTCATGTACATACATATAACTTTTTAAAAGATGATAAAAATTTCTTGAATTTTGCATGTACAATAGATAAGAGTGCCTCGATTGCTTTGAATGTTTAATTTGATCGATTTTGACAAAAGTTATGGCGATTTTTTTTGTCGTCGAATTACCATTAAATTTAGAAATATTTCGAATTTTTAAAATCCAATTAAAATGGCCCATCAAATGGCACGAGCGGCGATCAACAAAGGGGCACGAGTGCTGAGTGTACTTGAGAAGGTCAAATTGGTCTGCTGGTTTGAGGAGACGCATTCCTTTGCGCAAGTTGCTCGAAGGTAGTCAAATGGCACAACAAATGGGGAAAAGAAGATGCAGTGGAATTTGGAGTTTCCCAATTCAAAAATTTAGGAATTTTTTAAATTCCAAGGAATTTCGGTATGACATCCATTTCAGTTGATTCGAAAAAACCCAGACAGTAATTCGACAATATAAAATAATTGGTTACGATTTTAGGACTATTCTTATTAAATTTACATAAATTTGGGCGGGGCTTTTGGCATTCTCGAATTTATGACCATGGAGACTCAATATTATCATGGAATTCCGATAGCTCAAAAAAATTTCGGCATTCAATCGAAATTCCGTGCCAAAAATGTTGGAACTCAGTAATTGAAACCGGCATTCCTACACATCCCTGATCACCACAAATAATGATTAATTTTTTAACTCTTGATCATATTCCAATTTTTGAAGATATCGGGCCGAGTTCGGCATGGAGCCACCGCAAATGGACCAAGTGAAGAAGTTGCACCAACGATTCCTGAACACGGGCTCAATTCTGAATGGCACCACCACACCGCAGACGATGGCAACGGCATTATCCGCCGGCATCGATGACGGCGTGGTCAACCAATCCCAGCAAATGTCGGTGGTGTGCGATGCGGGCGCGTTGGATGCCGAGGAACAGCTGAGAATGGCACGGATGTGAAATGGTGTTGTTGTTGAACGGCGAGTACCAAGAAAAACACCAAGACAAGTTCCAACATTTTTGTAAAATGTACTTTTTATACATAGTCTCCCTCATTTTTAATGCCTTTTCGGTGTCATGACAACTCATACAATGGCTTAGGCTAGGCCTAGACTTAGGCTTAGGCCTAAGCTTTATTCCTATGCTTAAGCTAAAGGCTTTGTTTTGTAAAAAATTTTACTGTACGAGTTGCCATTGACGCGCCTTTTCACTCACTCCCCCATTGCCGTGTCTTATTTTTGCACGAACGCTCATCTCTCAATCTCTAGGCTAGGGCTCAATACATACACACCTATTTATTGATTTGTTTTTCTTTTTGAATGACCTCCCCCACCCCTCCCGAAAATTGTTTTTTCTTCCGCCGTCGGTTAACCTTTGCCCTTTACACATTTTCCCAATACTTGTGACATTGGTACGTTCAATTCAGCAGCAATGTTTTTTGATACATAAATTTGTCATTTCGTTCAAGTCGAGAATGCGGTGAAGAATTATCGCATAATTTTGTCAGAGATGAGATGGTATGTATCATTATAAAAAGGTGCACAACATTCCTCCACCCCCCTCCCACCAGTTCCCCCACCCGTATCGTTTCCCTTCCCCACGAAAATTTTATTTTAAAAGAAATTAATAAACAATTTTCAAAATTTTTGTTATTTATTGTTTCCCCCACACCTCCATTTTTCGAAATTAAAAAAAAATGTAAAATTCAAAGGAAATAAAATGTTTGATCATTGATCATCATTTGCCGGGGTTGGTGAGCGCCGCCGAGAACATTTTGAAATTTGAGTGCGGGAGTTCAAAGATTCGTTCCTTAAAAATTCAAAAAATGCAATTTTGCATTCTAAAACAAAATAGGCAGTCAATTAGTATAGTTGTGTTAGGTAAATTCTCACTGCTACGGTGTCTCATTTCGTCCGTTTATTTGTTATTTAAAATAATGCTTGATTGGCATTTTGTTTGTTTTTTATTTTTTGTCAAAACATTTTTCTAAGTGAAACAAGGGCAGGTGCGTGCCATTTGCGAACACAATTTCTTCATGTTTTGTAAACAATAACATTTCTTAGTCTTTAAAAACAACAACACAATCAACATTAAAAACGGTTAAATGTTAAATGGACTAGCTTTTTTGGGTCCAATGAATGGCCATTCTCAATTTCTTAGGCCATAGTTTTTTTTTCATTTTCGATCGATTCCTGCGTTCTTGGTATCAGTCAAAGGCTTAAAATTTGTAGAAGGATTCGTAATAAATTCTGGGCTAAAACAGCAGACAAAAAATATCATGAATATATTCGGAAAAACCCCAGAATTTCGTATTTTTTTTTGTAATTTTTTTCTTAATGTCAATTTTTGCTATTTTCTTGCATTTATATGTAAATTAACCAGATTTTAAGCTTCCATTTAATACAAAGAAATAGTCACTGTGACCAAGGAAAAAAATGGTCTAAGAAAATGAGGATGGTCATTGATTGGACCCATAAACTGAACTTGAGCCGTTAAATGCGGATTATTTTTAAATCGTTTTTAATAAAATATAAAACTGTCAATAATTTTGTTGCCCATTTTTTAAGATTGCTAATGTCTGAAAATGAGCATTCAAACGTTGGTGGCGCATCTCACCAAGATGAAGATTCTTCGGATGATGGACTTTGGAACGAGTTCGAAACTTGCGCCACTTCAGGTTCCGAAAGTAGCTGTTCGGCATTGTTCGAACTTGGATTGTTTTCAGTGACTCACCTTTATCGCAATTCCAATTGGCGCACATTGCAGCAAGCGGCCGCTTCGGCTACCCAATTGTACAAGGTTTGTAGCAAAGAAAATGAATACAGAAATTGTTGTAGACTTAATTGCCTTGGTTGTTAGGGTTTAGGACGCTGGTTCGAATTTGGAATTAAAAAGTTTTACAAAAAGCGACAGAAACGAATATTTTTACAACAATTCGTTTCTCAATCCGCATGAAATCTGGTTCGAGGAATTACTTTTTTTTTTAAATGGCGACATTTTTCAATTTTGCACACTAGTTACAAATAAAATGTAACATATGAATCAACGACTTGGTATTCAGTAAAGGAAAGAGGAGTCATCCAAAAAATCTATCATTGTATAACAGTTAAAATTCCATTAATTTTTTGTGCCAATAAATTGCGGTACTTTCCAGTTTACAAGGCCAAAAACTTGAAATTCTTTGTTTAGGATAAAGAAATACACTGCTTACGAATTAATCAATTGATTTTACAAAAAAATTGCAAAAAATGTCATTTTTGGGTACTATAAATTGTAACATTTGACATTTTCTTGATAATAGTCTCATTGTCAGTCAATTCACTTGTTTTAACCCTTTTAATTAATCCCTTTTATCATTAAGAGTGGACTCGAATGCAAAAAGCGCTCATTCGACCGCGGCTTCACCAAGGGGCGCCGAACGCTTGCCAAGGAATTGTCGACCATTTGTCGCTACAAAAACAAGGTGGACGTGGCGGACATTGTGACACTGTTGTCCAAGTACAATTTGTTGCCCAACGGTTCGTCGTCGCCGCGTCAACGCGGCGACAATGGCGGCGTCGCTGGGGGCGCTGCACTCCACGGGGACTCAGCTGCTGGCGGCAACCCGGCCGCGGTTTTTCTATTCCAACAGGTGAAGAAGTTTGAATGAACATGGTGAATGGAATGGCATTTTGTCAAGGAGTCCGAAATTGGTAAAACTTGGCATTTCCAAAAAATATTGGATTTTTCAGCATTTCAATCAAGAGAGTGGGTGGACAAGTGCTTGTTTTTATGTCATGAAAAAGGGCATTCATTTCGAGACAATTCCGAACGCTAAACATGAATTTGAACGAAAAGTCGAAAATTATGCAATAAAAGACAAAGTGTATTATGATATAGTATCAATTTTTTCCAAGGTAGTTTTGATCAAATTTTCTAATTTTATTCGAGTTTTAAATACGTGAGCAGCGACTCCGAAAACCTCTCGGAATATTTATTAGGCAATTTTCATGACATTTTTAAATTTTCAACATGGGAAGAAGGGAATCCATCTACTATCATTTTGGTTCATTTTTACAATGATTTGCATGACAGAAACCATTTAAATATCTTACAATTTTTGAGGGTTTGAGGTTTTTTTCCTTGGATCCTTTTAGAGTTGTTGTAAATTTATCCCCGAATCATCAAATCCATGTTTTCATCCGGAAATATTTTTTGTTAATCAACAATGTTTCGTTCTTTTTAGGCCCTTTGTCCGTCCGCAAATCCGGCAGCATCGTCCCCGCACCGTACCGGTCTGAACAACTTTCTGCAAACACAGGTGTACCGTCATCGCAAACGTGCCCATTCCCCGCAAGACTCGCATTCATTTGATTTTGTCTCAAAGCGTTTCAAGCGTTTGTAAAAGCATCCCAACTTTAGCCCTTCCCCTCCCCGCCACTCCCCACAAAATTTTTTTTTGTTCCCATTTTTTAATTGTTTCAACGGTTTGGCAAAGCATTGTAAAATGACATGGACAAAGACTGACTGATGTGGAATTGTTTTTTACTTTTCATAACACGGTACGAATATAATAATAATACATACACACATTCAATTAGAGCCCGAAATTAAAAAAAACCCCGGAACCCAGAATTCCGGGATTGGGATGGACCCGGACAGGATTTTGGATTAAAAAACATGGACTCCAGGCCTTTTAACATATATGAACCGAATCCTACAGGCTCTTGGTCCTACATTCGGATCCAACATTTCCACTGAAAAGGGGTTGAAAAAATTGGTGCCTTTAATTACTATGCAAATTGATGAGAAGAAATGCCAGATCCGCCTACACTACCCTCCCCCTCCCCTCTCTTTCCCGTGAACTTGAATGTTTGAAGTGTTAATTATCTCTTTCAATTTTTTTTTTTTTTTGTATCTGCTGAAAACCATTTGTCTTCTCTTCTCTAGTTTATTTGTAACACACGCACAACAAAAGTCAAAGTGAAAAAATATATATGTAATTATTTTATTATGTCTCAACATTTTTCATCTGAATTATTTATGGCAATAAAAAATGTTTGTTTGTTTTTTTGTCTGATTTTTTCGTTGAAAATAATTCTTTTTTTATTGCCATTCATTGTTCACCAAAAGCTGTATTTTCTTATAAATGTTCGTTTGAAATTTTTTTTATTGACTAAAGAACAAATATTATACATTTTTTCATTAATCGATTAGTGAATTTGTTAAATGGTCGTAGAAAACTTTTTATTTGTTAGTTAGCGGACAGTGCCGTTTCTGCGCCAAGAATTCTTTTTGCTAGACCATCAAATTTTCATAAATCTGTATCATTCGAACGAGAGGTTGATTGTTCGGTAATAGTTCAGTTTGTCCCCTCCCCCTTTTTCGAAATTTTTTTGTGTGTTTCAAAAGTCATGAAAACATGTTTCCAAGGCTTTTCGGGGTCGTTGATCACGAATCCGGCACCCATTTCGACTAATTTCGAACCTCAGACCCGAATTCGAACAAAAAGTCAAAAATTCAAATTTTCGATTTTCACATATTTGGTCTAAAAGTGGCTCAAATGATCTTTTATTGAAGCAATGTCGAATTTCAGTTCGTTTCCGTGTATTTAAACAAAGTTTGAATCAAAAATGTGAAAATCGAAATTTGAATTTTCGACTTTTTGTTCGAATTCGGGTCCGGGATTAGGAATTGGTCTAAATGGGCGCCGGATTCGTGATCAGCGACCCTGAAAACCCCATAAAAAGTGTTTTTATGACTTTTGAAAACATAAAAAAAATTCGAAAAAGGGGGGGGGGGACAAACTGAACTATTACCGATTGTTCTCTCAGCCTGCAACATTTAAATTTTTTTTAGTTAGAAAACAGAAAAAGTGCACCCTTATTTAAAAAGTCATAGCGCTTGATGCCGAAACGATTCCGACCCATTTTTGTTAGGTTTTCGTGTGGCAAAATTAGCCAAAAAAAATTTTGGCGCTACTGTAAAAGTTGGCCTTTTTGAAAATTTTTTTTAAAAGTCATGAAAATACATTTCCGGGGGTTTTCGGGGCCGCTGATCACGAATATGACATTCATTAGACCAATTTCGAACCCCGGACCCGGATTCGAACAAAAAGTCGAAAATCGTAAATTTTCACTTTTCAACACTGAATTCGCGCCGCCAAGACACATTTATGTAATTCAATATTAAGGAGACACACTATCCATTTCCAGCATATCGGGGCAGTATTAGGAAAATAGGATAGTGTGTCCTATATAATGTTATTATCATAAATGTGTCTCATAAGTTCTGAGTACCACATATGTCTAGAGATTTGAAATTACAATGAAAATTTACTGATCATAAATCCGGGTCCGGGTTCGAAATTGGTCGAAATGAATGTCATATTCGTGATCAGCGGCCCCGAAAACCCCCGGAAATGTATTTTCATGACTTTTTAAAAAAATTTTCAAAAAGGCCAACTTTTACAGTAGCGCCAAAATTTTTCCACATTTGGCGTTGCGCTTTTGCCTCTGTTTAGGTGTCATTCAAAAACATTTAATTGCATTTTTTATTTGATTAAAACAAAACTTTTTTATGTATGTATAAACTTGAACAATTGCTAAAACTTAATCATTCACTGTAAATTAATTAATTATCCAATTTGTTAAATTGTTTATCTATGTAAATTCTTCCATTTTTTTTTACAAATTGATTTAAAATTTAGCATTTTCCATTAAAAAAATAAAATGGTGCGCACATTGAAATTCCATGAGAAAAAGTTGCTGAAGAAAGTGGACTTCATCAATTGGCCGGCCGAGTTGGACAACAGTCTTCATGAGAACAAAATCATGCGCCGTTACCATGTGGAGAAGCGCGAGCACTACACACTGTACAACAAACTGTCCAGAGAGGTACGACGAATAATGAAATTTGAACTTGTGGGCATTGTTTTCATGGTAAAACGACGAAAATATTTCCAAACTTTTGAAAATTACAACTGCTTAGGCTGGGCCTCCCAGGCTTAAATTAACAAAATTCTGTACGTTTTGCAATTGATACGTTGCTTTTAGCGGGATGGGCAATTCGGGTTGTCCGCAAATTCAGGCTGATGGCCAGGGGGTTGGGGGTGGTAGAACCCGGGAATTTCGAAATTTGCGGACTTCGGTGCGCTGCATGATTGAAACTCAAAAAAGGGTTGCGATTTTGATCGAAAAATTCGACTTTTGCAGGGTTTTTTTTGGGGGGGGGAGGGGTCCGTGCCGGATTATTGAGTTTTTGGCGGGTTTACTGGGTTTAGAACCAGAGTTTTTCCTTCCTCATAAAAAAAAACTTTTTTTTTTGCAGATCCGAGAAATGGCCAAACGCATCCGCGAGTTGGACGACAAAAACCCGAACAAGTTGGTGTTGGCACGGATGCTGCTCGGCAAGCTGTTCGACATGGGCGTGATTCAGACCGCGGACACGCTCGAGCGATGTGACAAAGTGACGGCATCGTCCTTTTGCCGCCGTCGCCTCCCTGTCGTTTGCCACAAAATGCAAATGGCACCGACGGTAAACGCAGAACAAAACAAGCAATTGCAACATGCATTTTCATATGCTTGCTTTGAGTGATGGAAATTTAGGGTCCATTTTTTATACGGAAAAATTTTCAAAAATGGGGGAAAAGTATTTTTGTGAAATTCAAATCTTGTTGGGTAAAAGCCTTCCGGTCCACAAAATTTTAAGGCACCGCCTGAAAATTTAGAGTCAATTTGTTTGAAAATTGAGTAAAATAAAATAAAAAATATCCATTTTTTCTGGATTTTATAGGGTAAAACCTTTGTACGCCTACAATATTTTCTGTTTATGGACACTTTTCAGTTATTTCGTTTTCAGGTTAGGAAGTCCAGCCAACTGGTGGAGCAGGGCCATGTCCGTGTTGGTGTCGAAATGGTCACCGATCCGGCCTTTTTGGTCACGCGAAACCAATCGGATCACATCACATGGACGCGGGAATCGAAGGTCCGAAGACATCTCAGCACTTACAACAACGAATTGGATGACTTTGAGGGGTGTTGATTTGAAGAAGCCAATGAAATAAAAATACATGAAAAAGACGCATATAAACCATTTTTTTTTGTTTCACTGCAATTTGTTTGTTTTGTTTTGTTTTTTGCTTTTTATTGTTGTTGAACTGTTTTCTCATGGACGGTAAAACTAAGGAACCATAGGAATTTTGGAAAGAACCAGAAAGGCCGGCAGAAAATGCATTTTCAATTGGAACCTAAAAATTTGTTTTTTAATTTAAGATAAAGTTTGCCATTTTTCGGCAACATGGTTTTTAATGATTTCGGAAAAGATTCTTTTTATCTAAAGCTTTCGAATGACACAAATTTTGTTGGCCATAAACCTTTAAAAATTAACTTTCAAAATTTTTTTAATGTTTTGAAGACAATAATTGAAAATATTGTTGTCGTGTAGCGGATTCGAACCCCCACCCTTTTCCCTTTACTGTCTTGCAAAAGCCACTTGACCACCATACAAACGAATTTTTCTCATTTTCGGGATGCCATTTCTAGCAGGGATGGCACGGAATTCCGACATTTTTGGGGCCTCGGAATTCTGAGTTCCGAAATTTTTGATAAAAGTCGGAATTTTCGGAATTTTTTTTGAGTTTTTTTTTCAAAAAATTAGCAATTTTTGTACAATTTTCTGTTAATAAATTGCATTGAAATTTTTAAAAATTTCCCGGCGGCGCCTATCGGCACCGCCGGACCTAAAAGTCCTTAATTTTCTTGAAAATGTGCTGGAAATCGCTAAATTTGGCCATTTTCGGGGACAAATCTGTTAACCAATCGCATTTTTCCGGCGGCGCCTATCGGCGGACCCCTCCCCCTATTACCCAAATTTTCTTTGGATAAAGCGCGCCGCAAAAAAGGGTGTAACTGTCCCAAAAAAAAAAAAATTCAAAAATAATGTAAAATTACATAAAAATATTTTGAAAATCATTAAAAAAATTTAAATTAATATAGAATATACTAAAAACAGTTTGATCACCTTTTACATGGTTAAGAATTTTAAAATTTAGCCTATTAAATATTTAAAAATTTTTTTATTATATTTTATATTTTTTGAAAAATTCCGACTTTCGAGTTCCTACATTTTTGGGGTCGGAATTCCGACTTCCGAAAAATTTTTGAGCCTCGGAATTCCATCCCTGATTTCTAGTACAAATGATGTTTGACCGGCAGAGAGCCGCTTCTCAGTTCGGCAAGTCCCAAGGACTGCTCCGACTTGGCAATCGCTTCTTGGAGCTCTCTCCGTTCCCTCTCCTCCTCCCTCTTGGCATTGTCCTCATTTTCTTCTTCCTCCGCCGCTTCATCTTCGTCTTCCTCCGCTATTCCACCAAGTTTTCCACCACCACCACCACCACTGTCGTCACCCTTTTCGAGCAGTTCGGCTAACAGTCGTCCAATTTCGGCACTGTTTAAATCCGCGACCAATTGGACATCGGCCGGTGAAAGCAATTGGACAATTCGTTCACTCAATTTCTGAAAATGTCGGGATTAGAATTTGAAAATGGGCCCAGATTGGACATGGCATTTGGCATGAAATCCTGCTTCATGGGTGCTCAGTTAAATGACACTCATTCAGACAATTCCAAACACGGACCTCTAAGTGCGAAAAAGAAGTTGAATTAATTTCAAAATTTTCCATTTCTAACCATAAATGCGGAATTTTGACGACATATACGTGATGTTATTGTCGAGAATGATCAGTTTTGGGATACAAATGACCCATTCTCGGCCATATCCCCACACCCATACTTTTGGCACTTCGGCTTACACCACGGGTTCGACCACTCGTTCCACTTCCCAGCCCCAAATTTTCCACATTTATAAATCCGCCCCTCCCCCAAAAGTTTTTACTAAATTTGATATCCTCATTAACCCCATCCCACTTGGTCTGTGCCGTCAAGAATGCTTCCGTCGAATGGCAAATTGATTTCGTTAATTTTAAACAGCGCATTCATTAGGTTGAGCAGTGACCGCAGCGAATGGCGTCCCCCTTTGCTCAACATTTGTTGAACATTCGCAATTTTGTCCAATGAATTGGCCAATTCTCTGAACAGCGATCAGGGATCAATCAATGTATTGCTACACTATTCCAGACCAATTTGTTATAATTTTGCGATTCCGAAATTAGGCGACTGTGCCAAAGCGGGAAAGGGATAAAAATCCTGGGGATTCCATCCCCTGTCAGGGTTGCCACGGGGCGAGAAAATGCCGGGATTCGGGTCGGGAAAAGGGCAGAAGAAAATTCGAGACGGAATTCGGGATAAGAAAAATCTGCGGACTCGGGTCATTTCGGAAAAACGTTGGACTTCAAGATTCGGGTGACAACCCTTTTTCACGGCAGCGCCTCTCCTTGGCACAGTGAAACATTTAAAAATTTTTGTAAAATGCCGAAAAAGAGGGGGTAATTAATTAATTATTTTGCCCCCAGCGTTTTCACCGGTGGGTGTAATTGAGCAGTGTCCCGATGTTGGTCAGCTGATTGTTCTGCTGTTCTCCGTCACCACACTTTGTTGCACTCAAAAACACTGTTTCAACATGTCGCATTTGGACAGACACACGGCACGCTTCCTTCTCTAACTGTTCAAACTGATTCTCGGCCTTAAACGCAAGGGAAAAGGATCGAAATTTCTCTATAAAATTACTGAAATTTTTCAGGTTTGGAAAAGGCAAATTTTCAAAAATTTTCCAAAATTCCCCGGGCTCTGAAAATAGCAAATTTTTCCAATTTACCCGGACTCGGAAAATAACAAATTTCCAAATTTTACCTCATTGGCATGCATCCCCAATTTTGGATATGAGTTCCAAGCGAAAATCTCGACCCAAACTCTCGTGGAAAGACCCCCCCCCCCAATTTAGAGTGTTGAATTCGGGGCCATTCTTGGAATGCGAAAATATTCAATGTATCTATCTATCTATCTATAATGGCTTAGGCTGCTGATGCTCGAGACCGAAAATATCAAAGATTTGACCCCGAGATTCTCGAGCATAACACTAATTGAGGGTTAGTCATTCGAACTTCGATAAATTTGGCAATTTCGCCCAGAAACAAATGCATTGGAATCGGGCAACGCAGCTGAACATCGGGCTGCAGTTGATGAACCCGCTCGACAAGGCAAGAGAGAATGGCGTACAAAAAGTCGCACGAATCGGATTGAATACGGTAGCGATCTGACGCGAAAAACATTTTTTGTTTGGCTTTCGGCTTCCATTATATCAATCTGGTCTCAATTGTTGGTCCTTTGTTATATTTCGATTTATGTCGGCGTTTTGTCCTACTTTTTGTATATGTAGGTCTTTTGTCCTATTTTGGTAATATATATCGATTCATTGCTCCGTTCTAAATATGTTAGGCCTTTTATCCTATATTTTGGGTAATTTTGGTTTTGTGTCGGCCTTTTGTCCCATTTTCGGTAAATGTTAGGCCTTTTGTCCCATTTTGTAACACATCGATACGTTGCCCTGTTTTAAATGCATGTCGGTCGACCTTTTGTCCCATTTTGGGTTTTTTGTCGGTCTTTTGTCCCTTTTTTGATAATAAATCGATGCATTATCCCATTTTTATCTATTCACACTCCCATCCTCACGCACTCATTTTTGTTGACACAAACAAAGAAACGGTCAAATTTTGCCGTTGTTCGCCAAAAAATGGCTGAAAACCCAACGAATTTCGCTCTTTTGTCTGCGTAAATTCGGGGAACACCGTCGCCAGGTCGAGCGCTGTTTTGGTGGAGTCCAACGAAATTTTGATGTTGGCCTGCCGCTGTGCGTTCACCTCTCGACAAATCAGTGCCAATGGGACACAAAAGTTGGCAAACCGTATTTCTGGCACAAATTTAAAATTTGAACAATTGGATATGAATTTAGCGTGGTAATTTTGTTAAAATGTCCAACCATTTGTAGAAAGAATGCAAATTTGGCATTTTGGGTCAAGCACCGGCCGTTCATGACAGAATATTGTTGCAGAGAAAGGCACTTAACAGAAAGAAAATTTGTTGGGTCTAAAGTGTGGATAACTAGGGCAGGGGGCCCCTTACCCGACCCCGGAAATTTAGGCCATTTTTCGCAGTTTATTCCGATCCCGACCTAGCTGATCCCTAAAAACCCTGACCCCTACTTTTCGAGATTTTCGGATTTTTCGGGGCCTCGGTCTCGCTCGTGGGGTTAATTGTCGGTCTTGGTTCTCGAGTCTCAGAAAATTTCGACTCCCGAGCAGACCAATTTCTGTATCTGTCCATCCAAAAAAATTTTCACCTGATTTTGAAAGGGTTGTCGTCCATTGGTTGCCCTGGACACAGAACAGTTCACTTTTAAAGCACATTGTTGAAGGCACATTTGTTGTTGGTGGCCCGCCGTTGTCCTCCTCCAAATTGGGCACTGAGACGGTCAAAGTTGCGGATGGCACTCCATCGATGGCATTGAAAGATGCCTCAAAGATATAACAATAATTTGTTGGGTGGGAAAAACAAGGCCAATTTTTATTAGGGTTAAAAAATTAATTTATATATAATATATATAAATAAAAAAAATTTAATAGATTTTTGACAGCAAATCCACCGATTTGGACCAATTTGTTAACAGAGTTCGAATTTAAAAATATTAAATTCACAAAATTTGCTTATTAAAATACTGTCAAAAAATTATACCTACATAACTTTGCATAATTAATGATAAAAATGAAGATCTTTCAACAAAAATCTTTAGAAAAATGCAGTCAAATGAATGCCCAAAACTTCCAAAACAGTTGTAAGAAGAAAAAGCCAACCGAATGTTGGTCAATGTCAACTCGAACATCAATGCTTTGTTGCTGTTGATCACCTTCTTTACCTTTTGATATAAATAATTATTGTTTATTAAATTAATTAAATTTTTATTTTATTTTATCGGGATTTTGTTGCGCGGGAAAATGAAAATCGCGGGGGAATTCCGAATTGCTGACTTTTTATTGGGAGGGAGGTGTCACGGAATTTTCGACTTCCGATTTTTAGGGCCTCGGAATTCCCCATCCCGAATATGTACACACTTTTTTTGGTGCTCCTCCAAATGATTTCTTCAAATTCTCGCAGCTCCTTTTTCCGACTTTCGAAATCGATGAACCGCGACTCGGTGACCGGCATTCGGAACAGCGACGGTTCGGTGCCTTAATTTGGGGGGGGGGGACAACAATTATTCTCGAGTCTCAATTCTCATGAAATCACTAATATTCACCAAGATAACCAATGAACAGGTTGCCCTCATCGCTGAGAAGCGCTAACATTGATCGTAACGACTCGCTGAAAGGTAATTAATTAATTAATTGGTAAGGGAATTGAATTGACCCCGAAAATTGAGAACCGAAAAAGACCAAAAACTCGAGAAATAGGTACAATAATCGAGAACCGAGACTCTCAAATGATCCCGAAAATGAAGATCGAAAAATTATCATAATTGAGTACCGATAACCCCTAAAATACGAGAAATACGATAATCACAGAACCGAGACATATTCGCAAAAATAGAATAATCGAGAACCGAGATTACTCTTGAAGAACCCTAGTGATCGGCGGGGTTCGACGACAGACACCCTCCCGACGCGGAGGTTGTTTGTCCATTTCTTACTGTAACCATTCTTTCGTACTGTATCCAGTTCAACTTCATATAGCCCAGTTTTACCTGAATGTACAAGTGCCAATCTGTTGAGGGGCGAACGGCAATTGTCCACTCCAAATAAGCCGTGTGTCCGAGTAGAAAAGCACCGTTTTTGTCGCGGTCCCTATGCACAATGGAATGTGCGCGTCCTTCCCTGGAAAGACATTTTCGGAACAAAATTTGATTAATTTGTCTTGGTGCCCATTTTGTTGGCACGGTGCCAAACATTGGCACTTTGTACCCATTTTCGTGGCACGGTGCCAAACATTGGCACCAGGTACCCATTTCCTTGGCACCGTGCCAAACACTGGCACAAAATTTATAATTAATTTATCTTGGTGCACATTATCTTGGCAAGTGCCAATAAAATAACCATTTTTTGACATTATTACAATGGCTGAGAACTGTCAGACAAAGTGCGACTGTTTGGAATCGAATTGTGAAGCGCGGGTTGCCCCCATGCGTCACACAGTGCAAAGCACGTTTGCACAACACCAAGATGGACGGTTGTACCGGAATGGGAGAGGAGGAGGAGGTGGACTCCTCTGCTGTAGTCGACGACGCCTTCGGCAACGTGTTCAGAACAAACATCTTAATTGCTCCGGGGCTATTAGTGAGTGGTGGACCGCGAGTAATTAGCAGTGATGCTCGAGACCGAAAATTCCCGAGACTTGACCCCGAGACTCGTGACCCAAAACCCAAGACATTTCTCGAGATCGAAACTTTTTTTTTCAAAAATTTCTCTTGTACATTGAAAATGGAATTAAAATTTCTATAATTCAATAAAAGAAAATTTTAATGCTTTTCCTAATAATTTTTTTTTTGTTTTTTTATGTTAATAAAATTAAGAATAATAAATGAATCATTTTACCTGAACAGCAATGTCGCCCAAGGGCAGAATCCAATCGGCCTGTAAAGCAGGGATGGCCGAGGTTTCGCATTTCGCATTATTCGCATTTTTTGGCGTTTCGCATTTCGCATATTTTGGCTTTTCGCATTTCGCTTTTTTTCATTATGCATTTTTCAGTTTCGCAAATTTCGCATTTCGCTTTTTATTTTTCAATTTGGCCCATCCCTGCTGTAAACATATTAATTAATTAATAAATCAATATTATGTCAATAAAGGGACAATTCGTCAAAATTAAATAAACGCCGTCCCAGGGAGTCTCGCAAAATTACATATGTCTTTCAAACCATTGACCACGAACAAAATGAACTCACGTTGACCCGTTTCGTGCCAATCGCTGTCAATGACACATAACGCACTGATCGGAGAGAGGTGCCAGAGGCGATCAGCCCAAAATTGAAATTTTAAATGTCAAATATTTCCATAATTTATTTTCCCCGATTTAATGGCCATCCTCCCGCCCCCAGATTCTATAATCCAAATGCACAATGCCAAATTTGCTTTTTTGCGCCATTCCCGAGAATTCCCACCCCGCTCACCCCGGTTCCCGATACCTAAGGCACTGATGCCGAATTTCCTTTTTTGAGTCATTCCCGACCCAACAAATTATGGCACGCTTTGCTCCCGAACCATTTTGAAACACAATTCCGATAATTACGTCCCAGGAAGGGTCGAAAATGGATTCAAATTTTTACAAGGATTCGGAAACGGAGGAATAGCCAATTGGGCCGGGATGCAAAATGTCGGGCAGCGGACGCTGCAGCACTTTGTTCTCCGCTTCAAAAATGTGCAAAACGCCCTGCAGATTTTGTACACATAACAGTGGTGTTGTGCTACGGCCAAAAAAGCCTGGAATAATGATTGTCTGGCCATTTAATGTGTATAATCAAATCAAAATACTGATTATACAATAGTTGGGTTCCCCCCCCCCCCCGCCCGACATTCGGGGAGAGAATGTTTTAGGAGGAAATTCCAACAGAAAAGTGTCGGGGATGGCTCGACATTAGAAATTCCCCGAATTGGGTCGGCAGAACTCTAGAATATAAGGTAAAGCATACAGTAAACATGTTAAGAGTTGACCTTCACTTAATGTACGGTAATGTGTGATGCTCAACCACTCAATCTTCTAGATACAGAAATAGCTTGATAGAGACTTACAATTCTGTCAGCTAAAGTGCTTACTGTATTTACCGTTGGAAGATTTTAAAAAAATTGAGCAATTAAAAATATTCATTAATTTTTGATAGGTATTCATCACCTGAGCACATGTTAAAGGCTGGTGCTCCGCCAATTTTGTGCTCAAACACTTGCTCACAAGCAAACGATTCACCGGCCGCTGAATGAACAAAAATTTAAACAAAAACGAATTTAGGCCCCAATAATTGCCGGGATTTGAATCACTGCACCGGAATTCAAATCGGGATTTTGTCGGAATCCCGATCCAGGCCCTTTTTCAAAAAGGACCGTGATCGGAAACGGGAAAATCCCGGCGGGATCCCCGATCCGGTCAAGGCTCTGATATTTGCTACGGAATTTGGCCAGCGACGAGTTGGATACGTTTTTCCCACATATAAAGAACTAATTGAGGATATTTTAAAATTTTACGCGAAGTGATGAGTCGGAAGAACAGCAAAGAATTGGGCAACAGAACGGCCAACACATTCTCGTCAAACGTTGAGGGCAAAAAAGTGCCGGCCAACAGCTGAAGGACGGGCCCAGCCAAGTGCAACTCGGCCAAATTGGCAACCTCCTCCCGCTTCTCTGGCTCCTTGCCGGGGTCGAGCACTGAATGAGGGCAGGGATTTTGTTGGATTGTATGGAAATTTGGCACCAAGACATTGTTGGTTTTGGGACTCAACACTGTGCCAATGTGTGTGTGCCACTTTCAAAAATGCTTTAATCCCGGCATGTGTTGGCGATTTTGGGAGTTTAATTCTCAGCCTCGATTTATTGGGTTAATATTTTTTAAGAAAAGATTAGCTATTTTTGAAAAATTTTACTCAATTTTATAACAAATTCAATAAAAATTTCCAAAATTTTCCAGCCGCGCCTATCTCGGCACTGCTAAAACTCAAGCATTGGCAAGGCTTTTAATTACCGGTGAGTGTGCCGTTGAGAGTGCCAACGATGACCTGTTCTTAATTTTGAAATTGTAAAATCAAATCAAATAATTGGCCCAGCAAAGTTTGGCTGATTGATTGGGATGCATGGCGAACCTCGTCTTTCCACTAAATTTGCCACACACATCGAATGTGCATTCAGAAACGGCACATTGAACCATTCTTGGACATGGAACAGTGACATGACATTGGCGACACAGCACAACAAAATGGCGAAAAAATTTTGTTATGACCGAGGCCGCCAAATTTGGGTTATTGTTTTGTTGCTAAGCAACTGCTAGTGTGACGTTTCGCCTCCGAACGCAAATTGGACATTAATTGCCCTAAAAAAATTTTTTAAAAAAATGAAAATTTTTTTTTTCACTAATTACCCACCTAAAACTTAATATATATTTTTTTTCTTGGCCAATTTTTTTATTTTAGAAAATTTTATGTTGTAAATTACGATGGAGAAACATTGCCAATTCTGCAAACTCAATTAGGTACATACTTCCTATTCATTTTTAGTTTCATCGACCTCAGTGAATAAATTATTCGAAATTCAAATTTATTGCGGTTTCTATTTTTAGTCTTCACAACACTGCTCACGCACGACCCAATTGATCACTGATCAGCAGAAGCGAATGAATTGCTGAAAAGTGGTCGATCAATTTGAATTTTTGGAGTTGCAAAATGAATTTTGAGGCTATTTTATCGTGCCCATAAAAATTGTTCTTTTTGTTGGAATGATCAAAAAATACACATTCAATCACAATTACCGCGTTCAATCCCAAATTTATGCGTTCACTTAACACAAATTGGTTACCCGCCCAATTACTTGAAACAGAAAAACATGAACAAAATCTGGCTTTTCGTACCCCTCTCCCTCCAACAAAAAAAAATCGCAAAATGAGCGCAAATGGGAGAGGAGGAGGTGTTTTTATAGTCGCGATAAAATTGGAAACTGCAAAATAGAGACAGGACGGGATCGGGATCCCGCGGAATTTCTTCGGGATCCCGCGGGATTAAATTCGGGATCCCGACCTCGGGATCCGTCCCGAGCGATTTTTTAAATTAATCGGGATTGATCGGGATCGGGATTTCATCGGGATCCCGAACCGGGATCCCTCCCAACCATTTTACCAATCCCGCGGGATTGAAGTCACGATAATTTTTCAAAAAATCTCCATTTTTTAAATTAAGATCTTGAATTATAAATTAAAAAATATTGTCATTTGCTAATTTTTCTTAAAAAATCCCTTAAAAATCCCAAAAAATTTACAGGTCTCCAAAATTCCACTAAAATTTTCAAAATTTGACTCAAAAGTTGGCCATTTTGTGACTTTTATTTCTTCATAAAAATAATTATTTTTTTTTAATTTCTAAAACATTATTCTAAATCTTATTAGGTAGTTTTATGGCACAACGATTTCTAAGAATTCTGTCCAATAATCAGAATAAAATTGTTGTCTACGCATTTTTCCTTCGGTGCCAATCGGACATCACCAGACCCATGAACCCATTATTTTCTTATAAATTAGTTCAAAATCACAAAATATGGGCAGTTTTTGTATAAATTCTGTTAACAAATTACATTTCAAATTTTCAAAATTTTCCCGGCGGCGCCTATCGGCAGCGCCGACCTCCCCCCCCCCTCGGTTCCCCTAAAGTTTTTGAAAAAATTTGCAGCAAAAAATAATCTTAAAATCTGATTTTTTGATTTCGTTTCTCAAAATTATTAAAAATGATCATCTGAGGCGAAATACAAAAATTGATATTAATTTATTAAATTGTAAAAAAATTTAAAGCTATGTTGTTAAATGTTCTCATTTTTGAAAATCTGATTTTTTGGGCATGATATTCCAATTTTGAAAAATTTCTATAAAAATCTGATATAATTCACATCCCTTTTTTTCTTCAATCGAATTGATCAATTATAAATATTAGATAAACATTTGAACAAAACTTGGCACAAAATGTAAAAAAAATTGGGTTTGAGCAAATCCCGATAATCCCGCGGGATCTCGAAAAAAATCTTCGGGATTGATCGGGATCGGGATTCGGTCGGGATCCCGACCCGGGATCCGTCCCGATCATTTTTCCAAAATGTTCGGGATCGGGATTCAGTCGGGATCCCGACTCGGGATCCCTCCGACCCCAGTTGTCCGGTCTCTACTGCAAAAGCATACAAATGGAAAATAATAAAAACAAATTTTAAAAAATGTGGGTTTTGTTGAGATTGAAAATTTTGCAGGAGCGGATTATTCCACTAAAAGCATACAAATAGCAGAACAAAGCAATTACTTAAAATCAAAATCCGTTCATTTAAGTTGGAATGTGAAATTTTTCTCCAAGGCGTTCGAATATGAACCGAAAAAATTAGTATAAAAGTGGTTGCTTTTCCTCCGCCACGCGTTCATTATTATTATTATTATTATCTATTCGCCGTTTTTCGTCTCTTTGTTCGATTTTCTCTCTGACAATGCCTTCAAAAATGACTTTGTACGTTTTGTGCATTTCTTCTCCACACATTTACCATTTTCCTTCTCATTTTTTAGTCTGTATGGCGTGCCATTGTTTGTCGGCTGTTGCACCATTCTTTGGATGTTTTGGGACCGATTCAAAAAAACACCAAAACCACCAGCAGACCAAATTTGCCTCGACAAAATGACAGACAATCGAAAAGAAGCGGCGGAGGAAGAAATGGCAAAAGTGGAGGCAAAAATGGAAAAAGCAATGTAAAATTAAAATGCCAATTTTAAATTTTGTTTCCCTTTTCAGCTTTATCTCTGGTGACTGTTGGCTAGCCGTGTTCGATTTGCTTCCGGCTTATCAACTTGGCCTCAGAATTTCGATGATCAGCCACCGTTTTAACATCTACGTGGACGAACACTTCAAAACCCGCAAATGGGGATTGGATTTTCTTCGAATTGGAAGCAAAATTGACGAGAATGGCACCAAGGAGATGGAAATTGTCAATTACGATGGTGAAGAATTGCCAATTCCGCAAAACGAAGTGCCACACAAAGTCATCGGATTCGAATGCATCATCATCTCGTAAAATTGGCCAATGTCCAATTTTTGCCAACATTTCCCATTCATTTTCAGATTCATCGACCGAAATGCCATTGCTTTTCTCCGCCGTTTTCGCCAACTCTTCGCCACTCGTCCAATCAATTTGGCCATCAATACGTACAATGACCGCATTTTGGAGTGTATCTTTCGCGACATTTGGCCAATGCTCGTTGAAACCATTGATGGCATGCAATTGTCCGTCGCATTTTTCAACCGTTTGCGTCAATACGTCCCGTCAATTCTCAACGATTGCCCGGCACTTCGCGTTTTTTCTTTCAACACCATCAAATATACGGACTTTACATCCGATGACAATGCCATGGCATTAGATGAACAAGCGGTGGCCAAATGGCTTTTGACTCCCCATCCAACGAATGTGCCAAAAGTGTTCAAGTGCTTGTTTCGCTTGGCGTATGGTGACAATTTGGGCACGAATATTGCAGCCTTCAGGACGGTGCGTGTGGCTTACCAACAATTAATTAATTTTTTTATAACTTTTTTTTCATATTTCAGGCATTTACCAATGCTTCATCTCCCGCCAATTTCATTGTCGTCATTTGGTTTCCGTCGTATTTTGATCAGTCGTCGGTTGAGCCATTTGATCTGACCAACGAATTGACACGCGAACAATTGGCATTGAAAAGGACTAACAATAACCGCCGTTTTCTGCTGATCCGTTCTCCAATTGCGCGAGATGTGAACAAATGGGCAGAATGGGAGGAGGAAGCGATTGGATGGAAATTTATTGATCAATGTGATCAGATTGACATTCAAATAAATGATGAGCACGAAATCGGAGACGGGTCAGCGAATGCTTATTTAAAAGCTTAAATTTATTGTGTTTTCTATTTTTAGGCTTCTCGCCACAACTCCCGGCCCAAGTGATCAGCAGAAGTGAATGAATGAATTGTTGCGAAGTGATCGATCAATTTGAATTATGGAATTATTGACGTGCTTCAGAAAATTATGTCTTTTTTTGTTCGACTGATCAACATGGATTTGTGTTATGCCATTATGATTACCTATTTGTGATTTTCTGTAATAAATGTGCAAATCTTATTTTTGTTGTCAAAATCTTAGTTTCAACACTCAAGCAGGCATTGAGCTTAAAATTGTCAAATTAACGGATTCATCCTATTAATAAATTTGACCGCCGTCTAAAATACTTTTTGCTTATGGCATTGAAGGAAGGAGCTCAAAAAAGGCATTTATTTCAACTCTTAACATGCACTATTAGCCTTACTAAATGCGAAAAGTTTTTCAAGCCTGGAAAAAATTTTATTAAGAAAAAACTTCAAAAATTTCGACTTCGCAATTTTCATGCATAAACTTTTTAGTAATTGTCTAATCGCGAAGCAATCGCTAGATTGGAAAGACATGCTGGCGCCGAAACGCAGTGGACGCTTTTATTTAGGCGTTTTTCGAATTTTCCCTAAAAAATGCGAAAAAATTTTTTTGACACGATCACATTTTTTGGCAGTTGGCATAATTTTCGAAAAATTTTTACACCACAAATTTCGTAATTTTTCTTAAATATGTATTTACTCCATATTTCGGACTATTTGTCCGAGCCCTATTTATTGTCCCTTCTTTTTGTTATTTTTTTTGGCGCTAGTGTAAAAGTGGGTCTTTTTGAAACAAAAGGGGGGACCCTTTTGTTTTGCAAAATTTTTTTAAGATAAAAAACCATGATAATTTTTTATCCGGGGTTTTAAAGGTCGCTAATCACGAATCTGAAATGTATTTTGACTAATTTCTAATCCATAACCCGAACTCGAATAAAAATCGGAATTTTGAATTTTTCAAATTATGATTTTTTGTTCAAATTTAGATTAGGAAATCGGAGTTGATCAAAATAATTGAAGGATTCGTGATCGGGGACCCCAAAAACCCCAGAGAATAAATTTTTATGACTATCACAAAAAAAATTTTGCAAAACAAAAGGGTCCCCCATTTTGAAAAAATTTTCAAAATCGGTAACTTTTACAGTAGCGCCTTTTTTTATAATTTTTTGTTGAAAATAAAGTTCATTTATCTGAAAATTGCCGAAATTCTGTCTTAATAATTTGCCATCAACAAAATGTCAGACAATCGAAAAGAAGCCGAGGAAAAAATGGCAAAAGCAATTTTTAAATTTAATTTTTTTTTTCCTTTTTTCAGTTTCATTTCCGGCGACGGTTGGCTGGCGGTGTTCGATTTGCTCCCGCCTTCTCAACTTGGCCTTGGATTTTTTTTATTGGCCTATTTTAATGGCAAATCGACCTTGTGTTTTCAAAACTTTCCCACGGTTCCTATCGGCGTGCCGGACCTCTCAAATTTTTCACAAATATTCTTAAAGCCAATTAGGGTTTAAGAAAATCACTAAATTTATCCTAAAGGCATACATATAATACAACACAAAAGTTGATCACCGCAACAAAAAATAACAATTTTATAAACGTCAAATTAATTCTCCAATATCGCAATTCAAATTGATCGGTCTCTTCTCAACAATTCATTCATTCACTTTTGTTGCTGATCACTTGGGCCGGGAGCGTCGAGAAGGCTAAAAATCGGAACATCACAATAAATTTGAATAATTTATCCGCTTACCCATCTCCAATTTCTTCCTCATAAAGATCAAAACCAATTTGATTCCACTGATCATAAATTTCCCATCCAATCGCTTCTTCTTCCCATTTTCTCCATTTGTTTTTGTATCGCGCAATGGGACACCGGATCAGCAGAAAACGATTGCTATAGTCGTCAGTTCTTTTCAATGCCAATTGTTCACGAGTCAATCCATTGCTCAGATCAAAAGGCACAACGGAGTCAGGAAAAGATGGCGGAAAGGAAAGGGCGACAATGAAATTGACGGGAGATGAAGCATTGGCAAATGCCTAAAATGAGGGAAAATTGATTAAGTAATAAATAGGGCCGCGACTTTTAGTGACGAAAAATCTCGAAATAGTTAACTTAGTGAGTAAAAAGGCCAAAACAGTGGCAAAAAGTTCCAAATTTAGGGTGTAATTTTTTAAATAGGTGTTTTTTAATTTGAAAATAATTTAAAATTGAGGCAAATAATTTTATTCACGGATTGCAGTTGCAAATGAGTAGGACTGGGAATTTTAAGAGCAAAAAACCCACAAAATAGGTGCCTAAAAATTTCTAATGACTGAACATCGGATCGCAAATTTTTAATGCAGAAATGCGTTTATTGAGCTCCTTTCTTCAAAACAAATGAACAAAAAAATAGTTTTTCACTAAAAATCACGGTCCTACTAATAAATGACAACCAAAAATGGGCACTTTACGGTTTAGGTGGCCCGATGAAAAACCAAAGGGCCGGAGGAGAGCCTTTGGGTTCGAAAAATTGGGCAGAAAATAACATTAATGTCAAGTCAGCGAACCCTAAAGACCATAAAAGTGCTAAATAAAAGAATTAGTAAGCACCGCTTTGAAGGCCGCAATATCCGACGACCAGAATTCATAATGCTTGTGAAACGAGAAAATTCGGTGAAGCAGCCAGAGCCACCGGCATTGAAAACGCGAAGCGATGGACAGTCGTTGAGAAATGACGGCACGAATTGTCGCAAAAGGCGGAAAGTTCTGGGCGTCAATTGCATGGCACAAACATTTTGCGCGAGGCCAAATGTTGCACAAAAGGAACTCCGTAATGCGGTCACTCGTCGGATAGATGGCGGCCAAATTAATTTGACAGGCGGCGAAAAGTTTGCGAAAACAGCGGAGAAAAACGATGGCATTTCGGTCGATGTAACTAAAAATGAATGGGAATAGCCTAAAATTTTAATTTAGCATCAATTTTACGAGATGATGATGCGTTTGAATCCGATGACTTTGTGTGGCACTTCGTTTTGCGGAATTGGCAATGCTTTTCGATCCAAATTGACAATTTCCATTTCCTTTGTGCCATTCTTTCCAATTTTGCTTTGAATTCGAATAAATTTCAATGCCCATTTGCGCGTCTTAAAATGTTCGTCCACGTAAATGTCGAAACGGTGGCTGATCATCGCAATTCCAAGGCCAAGTTGTGAAGGCGTAATCAAATCGAACACCGAAAGCCAACAGTCGGCGGAGATGAAACTGAAGAAAAGGAAAACAAAATTTAAAATTGAAAATTGGCATTTTTAATTTTACATTGCTTTTGCCATTTTTTCCTCCCCTTCTTTTCGGCGGTCTGACATTTGTTGAGGTAAATTATTAAGACAGTTTTCGATGGATTTAAAATAGCTTAGTAAAACTGATTAAAATTATGTTAACACGGCGATTCAATTTTGGGCTCCAATTTTACAAGGGAAAATCTCAAAAAAAATTCAAGTTTTTCAAAGTTTTGGCGTTGTGATTACTAAATAAATAATAAACTTATTTGCACTGGGAGCCCAAAATTGAATCGCCGTGTTAAATAAGTAGGGATGCGATTTTTAGGTAAGAAAAATCCCAGAATAGGTACTTAAATAGGTAAAAAAAAATCTCAAAATAGGTATTAAATAGGTACAAAAATTCCAAAATAGGTAAATAAAATTTTTTATTAACGATTTTTAGTGGAAAAAAGCAAACAAAAGGGGAAAATTTTGGTTCTATTTCTTTGTAAACGAATAATTTAAATATTTTTAATATGTTCTTAGAAAATATTGACATTTTAAATTAAAAATTTTGTTACATAAAAAACAAATAAATTTTTGGGAAAAATTTTCCAATTCTTAGGGGTGTATTTTTTGATTTTATTGCATTTTTGTTAAGGAATTTTCTGAAAATCCTTAAATAGGTATAATAGGTAGAAAAACTCCAAAATAGGTAAAAATAGGTATTATAAAAGTCATCGTAGACACCCAAAACCAAGTGGAAAATGCTTTTTTCGTGCTTATCTGTGCGTATTAAATGCGCAAAATTTTAGGTATTTAACTAAAAATCGCATCCCTATAAATAAGCATCTATTTACAAAAATAAGAGGAAAAAATCATTAAAATGTCAATTTACCGTATTAGAATTGTTTTCGTTTTTTGTGTGTGAAAAAAAATTTACTTCGTTAAAATTAAACAATGCAGAAAAAGGGAAAACAAAGTTTTTGTATTTTTGTAAATTTTTATTTTACATTTTCTTTTTTGGTTTTTTGAGGCGGACCAAATAAAACCAAAGAATGGCACAACAGCCGACAAACATTGGCACAGCAATCGGACTAAAAAATGAGAAGGAAAAGTGTAAATGTTGAGAAATGCAAAAAACGTACAACAGAATCATTTTTACATCCAAATCCAATATTTTTGGTATCATTCGAAAGCTAAAATCTTTTCGCTTTTTGTAAGACTAATAGAGCATGTTAAGAGCTTTCGAATGATACCAAGATTGTTAGATTTGGATAACATATAAAAAAGCTATATTGGAAAAACATGCTGGCGCCCAAACGCGCGCGCCCAAAGGCCGCGCCCAAACGCGTGGGTCCCAAACAAATAAATGGCGAATGGAAAATAATGGAAGGTGGTGGCGGAAGAGCATAGACTTTTACATTAAAATAATTTTTTTGCCAATTTTTAAACGATTTTATTACCTAAACGGTCATTCGTATTCGACGCCTTGCTATAAAAGCCCTCCTTTCTTCCATTTTCTTTCATTCGCTCACTTTTCCCTTCCCTTTTGCTTCCCCAAATTATTTCCTTGTTTTTCTCGGTTTTCTTTTTTTCTGCTGATATACGTATTTTTTAAATTTTTTCCGCACAAAATTGAAGACGAGACAAAAACGAAATAATGTTTACCAATTGTGAAAGAGGGTTGCTGATCACGAATATGAGATTCTTTTCGACCGATTCCGAATTCCGGACCCGAGTTCGAACAAAAATCGAAAACTCAAAATTTTTCGATTTTCTTTTTTAGTCTAAGAATGGTTTTAGATGACCTTTTACTGAAGCACTGATGATATTCGTGTGTTTAAACAACGTTTGAACATAAATCTGAAAATATTTTGGATTTAAGTCCATGTTTTATGTCCATATTCTGGCATTTTTCCAAAAACCCTATTAGAACGGTCCCCATTAGTTAATTGGCCGTTTTGACACCAAAGACCAGAAAATTTTCCAAAAAATGGAAATTTGGTTTTTGGTCGGTTTTCTCAAAAAATAGCTTTTTTTCTTCTAAAACGAGTTATTATTCCATATTCAGCCATATTAAATGTATTTTACTTGAATTTGGAGAAATTTTGAAATTTTACCCTCAATTTGGAAAATTTATGTCCATGTTTTTGCCATTTTATGTCCATATTTTATGGCCATATTTTGCGATTTTATATCCATATTTTTGGATGCCCTATTTATAAACGTCAAATAGGCTCAAATTCATTATCCAATGTTTTTGATCCAGTTTTGATTCAAGCATTTGTAAAACATTCATTTTCAGCCATTAAAAATGATTAATAATCACTTAGTGGAAAACAAATGTGTGCTGATTGTTATTGACGGATGGGGACTCTCCGATCAGAATGATGGCAATGCCATTGCAAAGGCGAACACACCGGTGATGGACCAACTTTGTTCCGGCAATTGGCAACAGTTGGAAGCACATGGTGAACATGTTGGACTTGAAGAGGGGGTTATGGGCAATTCCGAATGTGGCCATCTGAACATCGGAGCGGGTCGCGTGATTTACCAGGTTATTTTTTTTAGTCATCAAAATTTTTAGCGCTTGTTGAACTAACGCTCACATTTTAAATGGAATTCCACGTCCTCATTCATAATTTCGTTTAGGACTTTGTTCGCATCAATATAGAAGTGCGCAAGAAGAAACTGATTGAGAACAGGGAAGTGATCGACGCCGCAGAACAAGCAATCAACGGAAACGGACGACTCCATTTGTTGGGTTTGGTGAGTTTTATAAAAAATCGTTTTTTATTCCATTTTCTCCAATCAAATACAAAAATGTTCAGATCAGTGACGGCGGTGCTCACTCGCACATAGGCCATTTGTTTGGTCTGTTGCATTCCTTCAAACAATTAAAAGTGCCAAAAGTTTTTGTCCACTTTTTTGCCGACGGCCGTGACGCATCGCCAACGAGTGGAGGTAAAATAAAAAATTCAATTTAACAAATCTGCGATTATATATGCTCCCGCCATTTTTAGCCGGCTTCTTGGAACAACTGCTTAAATTCTTAAGTGCCAAAAACTATGGCGAATTGGCAACCATTGTTGGTCGTTATTATGCCATGGACCGTGACAAACGATGGGATCGAATTAAGGCACTCATTTTCGAAAAAATATCATTTTTTGGATTTTCATTTTTCCTAAAGGTTGCCTACGAGGCATTGGTTGGCGGAGTGGGCGAACAGTGCGAACCGGCGAATGCTGTACAATTGGTGAACGAGCGCTACGCAATCGAACAGACTGACGAATTTCTGATGCCCATCGTGTTTTCGGACGAAGCGCGTGTGAAAGGTATGAAAAAATTGCTGTTTTTATCCAGGAATTTTAGGGGGGGGTAAATTTTTCAAGGAAAAAACAAAGGAAGAATCTTTGGTTTGAAAAAACAAACACATTCATGATCAACCACCATGAAACTATGTAATAGTACTATTTTCAGAAATAGAAAATAAATGAATAAAACCAAAAGGATATACCAATTTTTAGGAAATAAATATTGCTCCCTCCACCCAAAAAAGCAAAACGTCGAAAAAAAAATTTTTTGTTCTCGGCCTTTTTGCTGTACCGGCTCTAAAGATGCTTATTGTTAGTCATTCATTTTCAAGCAGAATTTGCAATTTCAGACAATGACACATTGGTCTTTTTCAATTATCGTGCTGATCGGATGCGTCAGATTACCAAATGCATGGGTGGTCTGCAAAACTTGCAGGATTTGCCCACCAAAGTCGCACTGCCGAAGAGACTTCACATCAAAACGATGACACAGTACAACGCAGAGGTATTGTTTACTGTTTAGCTCTTTTCCCACAACTCCAAAAAAAAAATTATTTTTTTTAAATTTCTCGAGAAGTTTTTTTTTCCATCGAATATTTAGGGGGAATTTTCTCAATTTTCTGGGTGCTAAAAAACAAAATACTAACCTATAATTTTAGTTTCCATTCCCCATTCTGTTCGCTCCCGTGTCCCGGAAAAATGTGCTCGCTGAATGGCTCAGTAAAAAGAAAGTGTCTCAATTCCATTGCGCAGGTTCCAATTTATCATTTTTAAATTTATTTTTAATAAAATGTTTTTTAGAGTCCGAAAAGTATGCCCATGTGACTATCTTTTTCAACGGTGGACGAGAAGTGCAATTTGAGGGTGAAGAACGCGTGATGGTCGAATCGCCGAAGGTTGCCACTTATGACTTGAAGCCGGAGATGAACTGTGAAGGCATTGCGGACAAAGTACGAAACGGGTCATGTTTAGGGATGGTCTTCGGGATTGAATTCTTCAGAAAAAGGATAAAACCCGAAAAAGCAACTAAAAATTTGAAAACAGAAAAATCAGCTAAAAAATCCGAAAACCTCTTGGATCATCTCTTAATCTGTTGGGGGGGGGCACCACAATTTTTAGAGCGTAAAAAACAGGAAATTGTTTCCAAAAAATGTTTTTGGCATTTCAATTTTCCTCTACTTTTAGGTGGTCAAACAAATTGAATTAGGCAAGCACCCGTTCATCATGTGCAATTTTGCATCACCCGACATGGTTGGTCACACCGGTCAATATCAGCCGACGGTGAAAGCGTGTGAAGCGACTGGTACAAATTAACATTTTTGTTTCTCATTTTTTAAATTTAATTTCCCCTAATTATTAAAGATGTGGCAATTGGACGCATTTTGGAGGCATGCAGAAATCACGGTTATGTGCTGTTGGTGACCGCGGACCATGGAAATGCGGAGCAAATGAAAGCGGATGATGGCGGCCCATACACGGCACACACGCGCAACAAAGGTCAGTTCTCGAAAAGCATTAATTTTGAACACTCGTTCATTTTTTTTTGCATTTTTCAGTTCCGTTCACCTGCTCTTCCGCTGCACACTCCTTCAAAAGTGCGCCGCCCACCACTGCGGAGGGTGTGCCCCGGGCGCGGGCATTGTGCGACGTGGCCCCGACTGTGCTTTACCTTATGGGACTGCCAAAGCCGGAGGAGATGGACGGTCAGAACTTATTGGAAACGGCGACGAATTAAGAGAGAGAGAGGCAAATTAAATAATTATTAGGACGATTTTTGTTGTTGTTGTTGTTGTTGTTTTGAATAAATAATAAATATTTATATCATTTATTTTGTTTTGTTTTTGTCTGTTTTTACAACATTTCGTGTCATATTTTTTTTTTTTATTTTTTCTTTTTTATTGAAATCAAACATTTTTCTCATTTGTTGTCATACCAAAAGCCGAACTGAACCTAGGGGGAGGGTGCCCGCCCCCCCCCCCCCCCCGAAATCAGAATTTTTTGAAAAAAAAATTTATTTTTTTGTAAATATTATATTTTTTTTTGTAAAAATAACAAACGAGTTTATGAAATGAAAAAAAACAGATCATTTACAATTGAACGCGTCTAATGCAATCAATTCAATTTAAAACTAAATATTGAGGTTTACAAAAACGAAAAAATACACCCCTAAGAACCGACTTTTTGAGTTGGGCCCCCCCTCCCCGAAACGAAGGTCCTGGCTACGCCCTTGAACTGAACAATGGCCCGTTTTATGCTCGGCATACGCACTGACAACTGGGTAATTTTGGCTGCTGGTACCACCCACTTTCTCATGAAAGCGATCAAAATCGGCATGAGAAGGATGCGGAATGTTCAATATCAACATTTCATGATCATTTATTTGTTCCTACTTTTTTTGTCTTGATTTATTGGTTTGATCATGTTTGCTTGTTATACATACATTTTAAAAAACTAAATCCACAAAAAGAAAGAGTTTCTAATTTAATGTTTTAATCTGCAAAAAATTGACAAGTGAGAATTTTTTCATACGTAGTTTACATGCTTTACTCTTTTAAATTATACCAGCAGAATAGCATTCTGACACAACTCTTTCGCACGTAATAAATTATTAAATTTGGTTTCGTTGAAAGTCGTGAAAATAAGTTGTTTTTTTTTGAAATGCTGTAACTTTTCTATTTGTCAGTTAACTTTAGCCAATCTGGCATCATTTGAAAGCTCTATTTTGTATTTATGTCAAAATAGAAATGAATGATTCAAAAATAAAAAAGTTATGGCACGCGGCGCCGAAAAAGCTAAGAAAAAGTCAATTTTTGAGGTTTTTTGGCCCTAACTTTTTTGTAAACCGACAAAATTTTTTTGAAATTTTGCAGGCTAATTGAGAATCTCAAGAGCAATCGAATGATAACAAAAATATTTAATTTGGTTGATAATGAAAAAAGTTGTTAGCAACGGCGCCGAAAAGGCAGCCGACGCCGAAGTGGGCGGTTCCCGTATCCCCGCTATTACAAAAAATTCACGGAGCGGGGGGGGGGGAGGCTTACGCAAATCCCCACCCGCTCCCGTCCGGGCTCTAATAATTGGACACAAAATGAGGGTACTGTATATACAGTATACATGGTTGCTTGTAGTGTAGAAATGCCAAGAGAGAGTACAGTATGCAGGTGTGTGCTTGTTTCCTTAGTTTTAAGTGCGTTTGAATGCCTACCGTAACACTTTGGCCGGGTCACAGACGCGTCCCTGTCGCAAATACTTCTTCGACAATTCCACCGGACGATGTGACATTCTGCTGGAGGAGGTGGATGGGGGGCGGAATTAGAAAAAATTGAAAATTTATTTGGCAAAGCAATTGAGGACGAACAAATTTCAGAATGCCAATTCAGATTTTTTAAATTCCGTCAAGTCGACTAAGTCCCTCCTATTCAACCCAAGACTCTCGGCAGGGGGGGGTGGTCAATTCTCGGTCTTGAATTTCGAAAATTCACGAAATCTCTACCCTGAAACAGCTTTCTCAAGAGAGTAAGCCTTGCGGATGCGCTTCATAACCTAACCCTCCCCCCTTTTGTTTCCAGGAGTCAATGACAAAACGTGGAAAAACAATTTGTTTGAAGCTTAGGCCTAGGTATAGGCCAAGTCTAAACATTTTCGAAAATTAAAAAAAATATTTTTGCATCTTTTGCCATGGCACCGCTCCCCATTGTGCTAAGCCCATCCCATGCCATTGAGGAAAACGTATTGCACTTACGCGTGGTGCGACTTTTGGGGATTTGCAACTTGGGGACCCGACATTTGGGATTTTAATAAAACAAAAAAAATATTAAAAAATTTAATTTTAAGCCCAAAATTAGACAAAATTACGTCTGCTTTAGCCAGAGTTAATTCCATTGTAAGAAAAAATTAAATAATATTTTAAAAATTAACTCTGTTTCCGGACTCACCGCGAGGAGGTAGCAGAATTTTGAGCCCATACTAACCACACACAATAGACAAACCACAATACCTTTTTTTAAGTACATTGCACCTTTTCCAATTTTTATTTAAAGTGCCTTTCCCAAGGGCCAACGGGATGTGAAAACAAAACTAATCAAAATCACCATTTGTGTCGTCCCAATTCTCAAAATCATTGCGCATGTCTGTATTGCAAAGATCTGAGATGAGCAAGAATCTCATCTTCATTTGGGTTCTCAATGGCATCAAAGCCTTTAACCAAATTTCTGATAGCCAAATCATTTTCTCGGTATGTTTTCTTCCGTTCTCGAATTCTTATTCCTTGAGTTGGGTCCAACTCATAATGCGCCGCCATGCCACAAAATTCCTCTAAGATTTCAAAATTTGACTTAAAAATTGCCCTTTTTTCAATGAAACTGAAGAAACAAACTCGAAAGCTTTAAATGTTTAGAAAATTCGACAGGTTCTCGATTCCCGAGTCGAGAAATTTCCCGGGTTTTTTGGGTCTCGGTTCTCGTATCGTTTCTCGGTCTCGTTTCTCGGTTCCCGGTAAAAATCACTTCTCGCACAGCCCTAGTTAATTGCATGTGGTTTATGAAAATAACAAACAATTCTTAGAAAAAAAAAGAATTTTTTGAACATGGCTTTAGCGCCAAATTGAAAATTTCAAATTTTCACCGAATTTAATTTAACAAAAATCAAAAACAATTTCAAATTTAATCTCTCAATTCCACGTCTTTTCATTTAAAGAAAAGGTGGGCACAGATAAAGTACATCTGCGTTAATGTGCTTTGGTTGTTAGGCAACGATTGGCGGCGAGGATAAATAAATTCCCAACAAATTGTCTGGAATCACTCTCATCTTTTTTAATAACTTCTTGGCGTTGTGTGCAAACAAATGTTGGGATGGGATTTAGAGGGTTCATTAGGGTGTGATTGATGAGTGAATAAAATATGACGCCCTCATTCCATGGCACTATGAAAGGGATTATGAAAGTCTAAAGTTCATTTAGATTCAAAATAATGTTCAAAGACAAATATTGGGACACTTTTATTTACATATTTTAAAAGTGATATTAAAAAATTAAATTTAAAATACATAAAAAATTATTTTAAGCTATTTAGGTCCCCCTTTTTTAGCATTTTGTGCTTATTCAGCGCTTTTCTAAGATTTTTTTGTCCAAAAATCATTTTAAAAAATTGGGGGATTTTTGTAGATAATTCTTTCATATTTTGGAAATTTTATTTTAAATATTTTATGCACATATTTGCGATTTTTCTTACTATAATTCCCAACAGCCCTTGTGATGAGTGAGTGAATAAAATATTCCGTCCTCATTCGTGGCACTCTCTGAAAGGGATTATAAAGTTAAAATTCACACTCTTTTAGGGCAAAATTTGATTCCACATAATGTTCAAATATTCTTTTAAATCAGTATTTAATGGAATTTGAGCTGTTAAAAAATAGAAAATATTTTTAGTTTAAAAATTTTCAAACTATTTTAATATTAATTTAATACCTAAAAAATCTAAAATGCCATCCTTAAAAAGACATTCACAGACAAAAAATAAATAAAATGATCATTCGACATTTTTGGGCTCCAGCAATAAAATGCCAAAATGTCGCACCGAAAAATTGTGAGTCATCTGTCCAGGGCCCGATCCTTCGTATGCCCACAAATCATTTTAATCACTAATGAACGGATAATTTTGTGACATTAATCACCAGTGTGTCATTCCTGTCGAGAAAATAATTTGGTGCCAATATTTCTTGTCTAAATGTCCAATATTTTTCAGAATTTCTCCCACCCCCCCCCCCCATTAATGCGGCATTATTCATGGTCAATTGAATCCAAAATTCGGCACAATTTCAATAACACCGACCACCATCATCTCACTGCAGCAGGAGACGACGAACAACTTAAGCAAGCACTTCGAGCAGGTCGAACTGCCCAATCCGCGAAAAAATTAGCAAATTTCGTTAAATGCCTTTCCATTAGGCAACAATTCCAAAAATTGCCTTAAAAACTGTGATGATTAGCAGGGACAGTCCCAGGAGCCATGGGTTCGAGTCCCGCCGGGCGGATTATCTTTTTCTACAACAAATCCCCGGTGACGTGAACCTTTTTTTTGCTCATAAATCAATTTGGTGATTGCGTACCTGCCGCACTTTGACCTTTTTTTGTCCCCCATTCGCCCCACCAAACTCTCACTGATCAAACATCAAATGCTTCTTCTTTCTTCTGATCACCGCCTCGGCTTTCCTTCCTCTCAGCGGCAGATGCCCTCCCCCGCCCTCTCCTCTTATCCCTTTAAATCACTTTGAATCATCCCAATCCAATTCATCCTCCTCTTTCCACCTTCACTCCGCATCGAATGTCTCACAGCCCCCTCCCCCCCCCCCCAAATTCACAACCAATCCAATTTCCGATCATTTTGCCATCCTTCAACCGTTTGTTGGTCTTTTGCCTGGCCCTTCCATCGCTTTTCTGTCCGTCCCGCTTCATCTTTCAACATTTTGCTTCCCTCACCGGGCTCTTCAGCTTCTCCCCGCCCCCCCTTCCTCTTTTGCTGCTTTTCCTCTTTTCCAACATTACATCCGCCGGCGGCCAAATCCATCCGTCCCCCTCTTATATTATTTTATATCAAGTTTCACACCATCCCATCATCATCATCCCCCAACACACTCTTCTTGTTGTCCTATTCATCCCATGGGTGAGGATGAATGAATTGAAAAGGAAATCAAACACTCACACGCCCCCTCCCCCCTTCGATCATCATCAAAAAGTACCCCCCCCCCCCTCTTAAAGCCTGGGACTCCGTGAGCAAATAGAGCGGGAATATTTGGTACATGTGTACAACATTTGGATTTGCCTGGCCTTGCCTTGACTTAACCCATCATTCTGTGCAGTGACGGTCACAGGATTTGGAAGCTTGGCCGGAATACACCCATCCGTTGGGAAAAAACCTTTGGCCAATTTTTTTTTTTTGGCTTTTTCTCAATTTTAAAAGAATTTTACCCACTCGATGGAGTGGGGTACGAAGTATTACTAATGCTCGAAACCGAAAATTCCCCGAGACTGGAGACCGAGAGTCAACCCGAAACTCGAGACCCAAAAATCCGAGACTATTCTCGAGTCGCGACACTCGAGACCGAGATTCTTGAGCATCATCATTACGGGGTACCAGCTGGAAAAATATATTTGGGCCAATTTTTGGTTTTTCTTTATTTTCTTAAGAAATTTTACCCCCTCGGGATGGGGGTGGCGGTACGTGCCAGGGATGTGTGCTGATGCCCTCTAAAGATTTTAGAAATGGGCATTCCGACGTCTGAAAATTTGCAATCAGAAAAATTGGGATTCCGAGCCCAAAAATATCGGAAATTGGGATTCCAAGATTGGCAATCGGAAATCTGAAATCGGCATTCCATCATTAGTACGTCGCCTAGTGTCCCCCCCCCCGCTCCCTAATGGGAGACTATCCCTCTTCATTATTCTCTGGGTGCTGGGTCGTTACTTAAAAACCATCATAATGGGCGTTACTTAAAAAACCATCATTATGAAAATTTTTGTCGAAAAATTATTTATAACTTTGCTCGAAAGCAACCAAATTTTTAATTCTTGATATCATTTGATAGCCCTAAGTGTTCTCTATCAGTCTGCAAAATTTCAAAAAATTTCGTTAAGTTTCAAAAAAGTTATAGCTCGAGGAACTCAAAAAACTTTGATTTTCGAACATTTTTGGCCATAACTTTTTTTAAACTTAATAAAATTTTTTGAAATTTTACAGGCTCATAAAGAACATTTAGATCTATCGAATGATAGCAAGGATTAAAAATTTGGTCTTTTTAGAGCAAAGTTATAAGCAAAAATGTTCATTATGATGGTTTTTTATGTAACGCCCATTATGATGGTTTTTAAGTAATGACATAGCACCATTCTCTGTCCATTTCCCCGTGATCAGTGCTCAGCCGAAGTGCGCAGAGTTAGTTGTATGCAATTACCACCAACAAATACATAAATGGAGGAGTAGCAACACAACCAGTAGTCACTCATTCATTCTTCTTCTGTCAGTTGTCGTACGTCCATTTGAATTTGAATCGCCCTAAGTGGGCAGCATTAAATTAAATTGAATTGTACTGCCCCCGAGGTGCTTCTCTTTTTACTGACTTTTTTGCTTCGCTAATTAAATTAGGTATTTGCTTCATTAATTTTTGTTGAAAATCACATCGAAATAACATTAATCAATTTTTCTGTTCTTAATTCACTTTTCAAATAAATTCGTTTACTGTTTGTTTATTCCCTTCTCAATTAATCCTCCCCCCCCCCCCATCAGCAACAAATTTCGCTTCATTTTTACTTGTACTTATGTCATTACAATTAGGTAATCATATCAATTTAATTGACTATTCCATTAAGAAAACAAAAGTTTTTTTGAGGGGTAG
Source organism: Heterodera glycines (assembly GCA_004148225.2). Lineage (NCBI taxonomy): Eukaryota > Metazoa > Nematoda > Chromadorea > Rhabditida > Heteroderidae > Heterodera > Heterodera glycines. Next base: position 1,733,541 of record CP049711.1, on the reverse strand, counting down.
GGAGATTTTCGTTTTACAAAGAATTTCATATTTAAATTTAAGCACATATAATTTTTGGCTTTCTGCCAATAAATATTTTGGTAAAAAAGTTTAATTTTTTTTTTCTTCCGTAGTTAAAAACCGCACATTTTTTGAGTCGCCTATTTTTGTGCTTTCCTAATTTGGGGCATTGAATTTTCTGGGCCATAGGCTAGCAGCTTCTGTGCTGCTGCTGTGCTCTTCCCCACATTTTGTGGTGGAATTTGGCGCTGGGGAGGGGGGAGGGAGTGGTGAAATAGTGTTGGTTTTAAAGAGGAGGGGAAGAAGGGGGAGGATGGAAATAGTGTTGGTTTTAATGGAGTGTAAAGAGGGGGAGGGAGGGGAAGAGAGAGGTTAAATGGTTTTCCCTTTCCCTCCTTTTTGCTCTCTTTTGTGTGTTTGCCTTTCTCTCTATCATTCTCTTCGTATATGTCTCTTCTTCCTCTCTGCTTCTCTACTCTCTCTCTCACTCCTTTCTCTCTCTCGTATGTGTCTTCCCTTCTTCTTCTCTCTCTCTCTCTCTCTTCTCTCTCTCTGTGTTTATGTCTTTCACTCCTCTTTCTCTCTCTCTATCCCTTTCTTTCTTTCTCTCTCTCTTTCTCCATCTTTTCCTCCATTTCTTTTCATTTCACTTCAATCATTTAATTTCTCTCTTTTATTCCCCCCGGGTTCTCTTCTCTCTCTTATTTTAGTGCCATTTCTTTCTTCTTTTCTTTTTGTTTCCAATAAAAACAATGCCTTTCTTCTTCTCCTTCTTTCTCTCTTCTGTCCCCACATTTCTTCGGCAATTTCAACGCACAAACACTTCCTAATTTGTTGTTTATTTGTTTTTCCCATTTTTTACTCTTTTTTTTTTGCTTCATCAATCCCTTCCCATTTCCATACATAACACATGTTTTAACCCCTGTCTTCCACATAACACTTAATCCATTCAATTTCAATTCAACAACTTTTCCCATTATTTTTTATTTTTCAAAAAATTTATGGACCCAATAAATCTCACATTTATTCATTTTCCGAGGCCCGGTCCTCGCCGATAATCTTTGCCTGGCTGGCGCTGTCGTCACCAACAGCAAATGTGGCTGACCTCACCCAACATCATTTTGTCGGACCGATTTTGTTCTTCCTCCCCTTTTCCCCCATATTTACTCGCATTTTCACATTTCCTCGCCCCCGCCCGCCACTTCGCTCAAAAACCAAATCGTTAAATCGTCTTCTAACAGAAATTGGGAAAAAATGGGGGGCGGGGTGGGGAAGGGGTGGACGCGGCGCGCGGCTCGGGGCTCATCATCGTTTGCGCAAGGGCTGAATTTGTGAGCCCAGCAGCAGCACAGCATGGCGAAGAGCGACTTGACGGGGATGGACGGACGGTTGACTCTGCTGGGGCGGTGGTGGCGACGCATTTTGCGAGAGATTATTGCCTTTTTGTAAATGCTGGTGGCTGTTTTCCTTCCTTGATTTGCTTTTCCTCATGCTGTTTGTTGCTGCTGGAGGTGTCCACGGCTCGACTGTTTTGTTAAGACGGAGCCCCCTCCCCCCCCCCCCCCCAAAATCCAGGAACTTCTTTACAAATTTTGCCACCATTGTTGTTGTGTGGTTTGTTTTGTGTGTGTGTCGGAGCGGCGCCATTGCTTGGTGCTGCTTCATCTCCTCCTCCTTTTATTCGTTTTTTTCCCATTCCTTAGCCTCCTCCTCCCCCCCAAATGTCCTGCTGTGCTCTATTGTATTTTTTTCTTTTTTGAAAATTTACATTTTCATTCATGCCGAATTATTTTTTTTGACAATTTGGTACCATGTAGAAAGGGATTTCTTATTCTACAAATAAGGAAGAAACCTGTTAGAAGCTATATAAAAGGCGGGATTTGATCAAAAAATTCAGTTTTTTTGCCAACTAAATGCATTTAAAATGTTTAAACGCCAATTACACTTAAAATAAAAATTTGCTTTTTTAGCAAGTAAGCCCCATTAAAATCCAAACTAGCATGTAAATTAATGAGAATAGCTCATCACCTCATTCCAATAAACGTTCAAATTAAATGGCTCTAGTTCATTTTATGCGTCCAAACAATGAATATCCTATTTCCAAGGCCATAACCTCCATTCTTGGTATCAACTTGAAGCTTAAAGTCTATAGAATTTTATTTATACAACTAATTTCTGTGCTAGGACAACAGATAAAAAAAATTATTTTCAATGAATTCCGAATTTTCTCATTGCAATTTTTCTGTCGATATTTGTTTAAATGTCGAAAACCTCCTCATTTGCATTCCCATTTAAAAATGTTACAAAATCCCACTGATTTTTCAAATTCTAATTTTAATATTTCTCTATTTTTATTATAGAATTTGAAATGCGTTCATCGCGCCCACTGCCACCAAATTCTTCACGCCATTGTCCCCCGCCGCCGCCGTCAAATTCTGCTGCTCATCATCGCATTCAAAAGCCTCACCATTACCACCACCATTCGCTGTTAGCAATGGCACCGCACAAAACTTCGTCATTTGAAGCGCCCACCCAATCGGAGTTGAAGCAAATGCTGGACGAGGTTCACCCCATTTTTACGTCAACAAAATTTTCAAATTCTTTTCGCAACAGCATAAAAATTTAGGAACTAGAAAAACGGGGTTGTTGAGGTACTTTTGGGTTTTGCCACCCCCCCGAAATATTTTTTAATAATTTTTTTCTAGGCTAATTTTAAGCGCTGATCACGAATCTGATGTTTATTTTTAATGGATGTAAAAATCAGATTCTCCGACCGTGAAAATCCCTAAAATGACTAAATCAAGAAAAAATTTTTGAAATTTTTTCGAAAGAGGGGGAGGGTGGTAACATCGGGCACTGTTTTTCACGTAAATTTCATGTAAAACACATTATGGCTAAAAATAAACATCAGATTCGTGATCAGCGCTTAAAATTACCTTAGGAAAAAATTATTAAAAAAATATTTCAGGGGGGTGGCAAAACCAATAAGTACCGTTGTTGATATCTTTTAAACCGTTTCCCCCAAAAAAAATTTTTTTTAGTTTTTTCAAATTTCTTAGAGCCATTTTTTACTAATAAAAAATATAAATTATTTTCATAACAATTTTCAAAAATTTTGTCTTATTTTTTAAATTTTTCAAAAAAAAAGTATTTTTTTTAACATGCGTTTTAATTTTGATTGAATTTTCCTCTTTTATCTTTTTTTCAAACAAATTAAATTAACAATTTTTGTATTTATTTATTATTTGTCTATAATTTTCAGGCAGAATATGGCTTTGTGATGGCCGACAAAATTGGCACTTCACTGTTGCAACAAAACAGGGAATTGCAGGAAAAGTTAGTCGGTGGCAGTTTTTTTTTAAATTTTGCTTTCGATCCTCAAAATTTTAATTTTCAATCATTTTTTCTGATTTTTCCCATGGTTTCAGGAACGAATTTCTGGAGGCATCGTTGGCCACCAGCCGTGACAATGTGGCACAGCTGAAGCGCCAGTTGGAGCAGCGCTGTGACCTGTTCAAGAAGTTGCAACTCCAACTCGAGGGCATGGAGGAGGAGGAGCCGAACGGGACAGACAAATACCATCAGACGGGGTGAGCAGAAAACTGAAAATTCTTAGGACGAATTTAACACAGATTTTTTGTAAAAATTTCAGCCATTCAAAATTTTTTGAGTTTGTCAAAAAAAATTTTTCCAAAAATTGCTGAAAATTTTTTCTTGAAATTTTCATTGGAATTTTGATAGTCAGACGCTCCGCTTCGGGCGGGGGTCGAATTCAAAAATTCGTTAACGCCATTGAACTCTTACCTCAAATTTTCTATGTCAAAATGCAAAAATAAACAACAAAAAAAAAGGGGGTGGGCGCCACAGCACCACTTTATTCCTCCTTCAAGTGGTTTGTACGGGTTTCTGCCTGCCCTTTTTGGGCATGGGGGGGGGATGACATGGATTGGATGAGAACAAAGGACAGACAGACCGAACACTGATGGAGGATGGAGATGCCCTTGAAAATCGCAGCAACAAAAAAAAACCCATGAAAATTACCCATTGTTTTCGCGCATGAGCAAAAAAAAAAAATATCGTATATTGTGTAGTAACTCTACGGTAGCAAATCATTGTGCAAAAACAAAAATTAATGACAGCCAATTTTGCTTCAGAATGTGCAGCTCAACGGCGGCGCAATTGGAGAGCAAAATTAAACGATTGGAGGGGGAAAATAAGGAATTGCGAACAAAGGTGGGGGGGGGGGGAAATGAGGGAGGGAGAGGGGGTGGGGGACAATTCAATTAATTGGGAGAGAGTTTTTGAAAATTCTCGGATCGGGACCAGCAAGACTCGAAAATGCATCCGGACCGGAATTTCGGGACTAAAATTCAGTTTTTTCCGGCTTCCCTTCTCCGGTTGCAAAAAAGATATAACCTGGTTCGAGTTTCTACCCGGATTCCGGATCGGGAGCCCGGGAAATCCGTACCGGACCATCCCAATCCACCAATGGTATCGAACAATTAATGTGGGGGAGAGGAGAGGACGGCGGTCTCATTTTTCATCATTTTATTTGCAGACAAAGGACTCGGATGAATTGAGAGTGATTGCGGAGAAGCGCGAGGAGCAGCGGATCAACGAGTACTGCTCACGCTTGAGGGGAGCAAACCTGAAGGTGTGGGGGAGGGGCGATGATGGACAAAATAACGCACAAATCGTACCCCGGGACAAAGTGATATAACCGGAGATTTTGGAAAAAAATTTTTTCGAGAGGCCCAGGTTGAGATACCGCATTTTTTGGCCCTCAAAAAATTGAGAAAACAACCCGAGAGTCTTATTGTTAGAATTGACATTTGCTGGGTAACCTAAAAATTTTTGTCTGTAGCAGTCAAAAAAAACGGGGTTGGGTGGAAAACTCGAATTGAAAAAAAAAATTTTAAAGATTGGCCAATTAGAAGTGCAACTCGCAGAAAAAGGGCAACAGTGCGAAACGCAGGCGGACGAAGTGACGAAATTGTTGGCCGAAATTGCGCAACGCAAAAACAGGGAGAAAATGGTAGGCGCAAAAGGTCTTAAAATTCGAGATTTTTACTACAAAAAAAATACAGACTTTTCTCATGCGACGGCCAAATTATTTTTACTTTTCGTCAATGAAATTTTTTCTACATTTTTTAATAAAAAGAGAAGGAAAATCCGGTATTTTCAATAGGTATTCGAGTTGTCGCCCAAATCCCCACCCGAATTTTTTTTTTTGCTCTTCCCAACACAATCCTAACCACTTTTGAAACCCCCCAAACGCTAATCCTGATCCGGCATTTTTCTTGACTCACGGCAACCCTATTACTTACATACTTCCATGGTATGTTTTTAAAATTTTTATGAGATTTTTCAAAAAATTTGTTACACATACTCCTGATCTTGAAAACTTAAATTTGACATCGCATAATTATTTTTTTTGTCCAACAAACAGCTTTGGGACGAGAACGGTGACCTCAGTTTACGGCTGGACGAAGCACTGATGGGCCATGAGCAACTGTCCATGGAGATGAAGGAGTTGCAGGAACGGCACTTGGAACTCAGTGCCATTCTGCGCGAAACGGATGAGGAGCTGAAGCAGTACCGGGACCAAGTGTTGACAATCCCGCCACGGCGCTGCAACAGCGTCGACTCGTTGTACGATTCGTTGGCCAGCGAGTTGGAGGGCGCCGATTCGGGATGTTTTGGGACGCCAATGTTTTCGGCACGGTGAGAGAGGAGACTATTTGCTCAACATTTTGTATCGACCCGTGACAAAATTTTGCCACCGAAATTTCGACCTCCAAATTTTCTAATAAAAAAAAAAGTTTCAAACAGATATTTTTAAGATCCTAAAAAATAGAAATTTTTTCTAGCGATTATTTGGAAAATTTTGAAAAATGAATAATTCATCATAAAATTTAGAAGAAAAAAAACGCTAGAAATTTTTTTCCCTTGAAATCCGTTTCATAAAATTTTCTTTTAAAAAATTTTCCAAGATTTTAAGATTTTTTCTTGTAAAAGTTGCTAATTGTAAGTTTGAACTTTGAAAACATGACTATGATCACTTGTATTTCCCAAGACTGCCCTTAATTTTTGGTATGCAAAAACTGTCACGTTTTTGGACGGTGTACTTTTTGAATACCAATTTTTGATTGCACATAGATATGGACCATCGCCACATTGGAGTTCGCTGAGCAACGCCAACAACAACAGTCGAAGCTCTTCGGACCAACAGCATCAACACTATCAACAGCTCCCGTCCTGCTCCAACTCGGGCCGACCGTCCGACGCGGCCGAATTTTTTGGAGTCGCTGCTGAACAGTGCTCACTGCACCATGAACTTGCACTTGTTGCTGAACAACATGCCGATGATGAACAGCAACATAATGACATGCTGATGATGATGGACGGTGGCAGCGGCGGCGCACAATCGTACGATGTGCCGTCCAAGGCATTGTTTGAGGCCGTGTGCAGGACATTTGAGGAACGACGACAGTTCAAGCGGCTCAGCCCGTCACGGCGTTCACTCCGACAGCAGCAGCAAATGATGGCATTGGACGAATTGGCACGGGATGAGGCGGAGACAATGACGACAACGCTGCTTGAAGAAAAAGATGTAGATGAACAGGCGACACCGATGGCACATGATGACCGAACATTGCTCGTCGGCGGTGGAGAGGGACGGGGAACAACGACGGAAGAACAGCAACAGAATCGGTTGGTATAATGTTGGTCATTGGTTATCCGACATTTGTTTGCCTATCCATAAAATCTTTTTGTTTTTTTTTTGTCTATGCCAGATAGCATAAACTCAAGTTTAAAAAACATTCCCCCTGTCCCGAAATTTTTTTTTAAAAATTAAATGAATCAACCCGAATTTGTATGCATTTTCTGTTTAATATAGGAACCGAGCAAACACCGGCGGCAGCAATCAATCGACACCGACGAGGCGAAGGGCTGGCACAACTGCTCATTGTCGTGATGCGGCATGTTCACCCATCCATTTTTGTGATGATGCCGAGTCGAACAGTGCCGTCGTCGTCGTCGCCGCCGATGATGATGATGCATCAGCATCAACTTCCTCAGCGGTGGAGGAGGAGGACAAAATTGGGCAACAAATTGCTTCCATTGTTGTTGCTGCATCGTCGCCAACGGTTTCTGATGCTGAAAAGCAACGGAGTGTCGAGGAGTTGGCATTGGCATCGCCGTCGTCCGTGGTCAGCGTTGACTCATCATTTGAGGGGGGAAGCAGTCCGCCCAAGTTGGGCGTGCCGGGACGGCCGGGAACAAAGGATTTGGAACATCGCATTCGACGGCTTGGCCTTCGGCGAGAGGTTGGTGTCTTTTTGTCAATCTATTATTTTTAGAATTGAACACGGTTGCATTCAAAATGAAAGTCGGGGTCAGTTCGGCGCGGGCCTTTCCGGCACCGCCAAATTTGAACCAACTAAATTTTTTGTTTTTGAATTTTGGAGCCTAATAAAGAGAGAGAGAGAAAGAAATTATGGCATGTCGAACGGTTTCGGATGAAATCAATTATTTTCAAAAATTTTGCTTTGCTTAATCCTATGCCATTCCATTACAATTTTTTCTTTTCCATGCACAGATTGACGAGAACTACAAACATTTCCGCACTTCCAAGGGGCTTCCGCCGGTCAATTCCAGCTTTTACGCTCCATCAATTTCTGTAAATTTCTTTTTTTCCCCCAAAAATTTCCTTTCCCTTCAATCGCTCCGTCAATTTTTAGCCCCTCTTCGTTCCAACGTCGTCATCTCTTTCGCCCAGCAAGCAAATGAAGCGCTTTTCATCAATAAGTCGTGGCGGTGACGGCACAAATGCCAATTATTTTGGTCGTCGTCTCAATGCGTTCAAATTGGGCCGTCAAATGGTCGGCGGTGTGCCAAGCATTTCGTTGCTTGCCAAACTGACCGGCGGAAATGGAGCGCCCGCCTTTCTCCCGCCCAATGAGGGTGGCGTGCTCACCAAATTGCGAGCATTGGTGAGCATTGTTTTCATGGATTTAAAAAGCAGTTAAAATTGGGATGGAATCGATTTGAAATTAAATATTTGTTTTCGCAAAATCGCATGTTCCCGAAGATTCGTCGGGAAATGGGAATTTAAAATTTCAGCCGGCGACAACATGGGCGATTGGGTGTTTGAATTGGATGCAATAAATACAGTACGCCTCCATCCGACAAAAATTTTAAAAATTAAATTTATTTTCATTTTCTAAAAATTGTCGGCGAGGTGGGAGGGGGTGGGCAAACGAGGTAAACCCGTCAGATTTGCGTGGGTGGTTGGATGGGATGTCTGAACGGGGTGCACTATAGTACCCTTTCCCCCCCCCCCTCCCTCTTCGACAAAAATGTTTAAAAAATCATTATTAAATAACACTAGGAAAAATTTTTATTTTCTAAGGGGAGGGGGGGGGGAACGAGCAGTTCAGTTCCCCTCATATTTGAGTCAATTAGCTTTTCTTCACTTACCATCTCATCTTTAAAATGTGTTTCATTCATCAGGCACTTGACTCTGCGCAAATGAGTCGCTCCTCTTCAAGCCATGAGCTGCAACGCCAGCAAAAATGGTCGTCGTCGCCCACGGCATTGCCACCGCCTGCTGGCCGACTGTTTCAAAGGCCGTGCAACTTGAAGCTGTTCAACACCGTCAACAACAGCAAAACGACCGACCGTGGCATTTCTCCGATTCAGCACCAAAAATCATCGTTGTCCACCACCGAATTGGGCATCAATTTGATCTCCTCTTCTTCTCACAGTCGGCAACAAGCTTTGGCCCCATCGATCTTATCACAACAACAACAACAACAGACTGTCGTCGTCCCAACAACGAGCTCAACACCAACAACCACTGGTGGTGGTGTTGCTACAGATGTCCATCATCATGTTGCTGCTGAAGGTCATCATTATTCACATTCGCATCCCATGGGCATTTTGCGTCGATTTGACCAGCTCGAACTTGGCGGGCACAGAATGTGATGAAACACGCCCATAAATTGTGCACATCCGTTTTGTCTATTCATTCGTTTTATTGTTTTGTATTGTATCCTCAAGCGCAACCAGTCATTTCTCTTCTCTTTTTTCCTTGGCAATTCTCTGATTTGGTCCATTAATTGTTTTTTGTTTTGTTTTAAATCCCGCAATTATGTATTGTATTCTTAAAACGCCTCTCACTTAAACCCCATCAAAATGGTTCCAAAAAACCAAAACATTTTGTTGTTTCTCCTTTCAATTCAATTGCTTTCTCTCGTCACGGTTCATTCACTGCTGCTTAACGGGATTTATTGAAATAAATGCATTTTTCTTTTTATATTTCTCCTTCGACTCGAAGTAAAATATTCAAACACAACAAACAAAAAAAGTTTATCTGTAAAATAACAACAACAAAAGCGTGCCGTCCGCTGCACATCAACTCATCGCAATTGTTTCCGAAATTAGATCATTTTTTCAAGCAATTTGTTGATTTGGTCCTCGCGGTTTCCGTAGTCGCCTCCCTCCACAAAATGGTTGGACTTCTTCTTGAACCCGCCCACGGGGTTGCTGAGTTTGAAGGGCCACAAAAAGTTGGTCACTTGCTTGAAGTGGGGCCCGACTGTCCAAATCTGAACCGAGACAAAACATTTGAACTAAAAGACACGAGACATGCATCAAACAGTGTTTCACAATTGATACACAACCGCCCGGGCTATTAAAGAAATTTCAAATTTGGTATATTGGTGCGATTCATTCCCCGCCCCGCTCCCCATGAAATTTTTTATAAAAAACTTTTTCAAACAAAAAAAAACAGTGAAAAAAACCCATAGTTGTTTGTTCACCTGGTGAATCATGTCCTCCACACAGATCACGTCCGATTTGCCCATGTTTCGCTCAACAATGGCATTGTCCGTGATCGGAATGCGCTGCCCACTCTCCTTGGCATAACCACGCTTGTACACCAACTGGCGAATGATCTTCTGACTCGGGTAGCCCCACGCAATGTACGGGTCAGCAATGCGCAACATCTGCAGAACCAAATGAAATGTTTGTTGATCAAATTGTGTCATTTGAAATTGTGGAAATTAATTTTACACGACACAATTGGAGCTAAAAATTGATAAATTCAACCAATTTCTAACCTGGATTGTCGCTTTGTTCAACTTGACGAATACGCCGTTGTTGATCTGACGCAGACGAAGCAGCTGTAACACTTTACGAGGGCGTGGATGGATCTGAAAAGCGAAATGAGAACAAAAAATTCTAATAAATTAAGGAGAGTTAAAGGCAAACAAAAATTTTCATTCAGTTACAATCCTTCGCATTTTCTCAATATTTAATTGGTCAAATTTACTCCAAGCCAAAACCCTGGCAAATTCTTTGATGGCAAAGTGCTCGAAACAGGCCAAGATTTGTACCAAAAGAGCAATTGAAATTTTGAATGTACCTTGTTGATGCCCTTGATCCGGACAACAAATGCAAGTTTGGGCTCGTCCGGCACGTAGTAATTGCCCACTTTCTTCGCTTCCCGTTTCAACGCGACCAATTGGCGCTGCTTCTGGCGGTACTCAACCAAGTAATGTTCCGCCCGTTTGAAGATTTCCGTCTTTTTGGCCTTCGCTTTCTGCAATTGAGAAATGATTTGAGATTTGAATTTCAGTTAATGATATTGTCCATGTGCAAGTACCAATTCGACACAAAAATTTGCGTGTGCAACGGAGATCAACCAAATTACTAGACAAGACAATTATTGGTACTTTTCTGTTTTTGAGTCAAACACCATTTTTAAAATTAACAAAAATCATTTTCTCGAGCAAATCAATTTGATGATGTTACCAAATTATGCGCATTTGTATCCAAAATAATAATGTGCGTTTTGTGACTTTGCATTTTGTTTTCTAATTTATCGAATCATTAACTGAGGTCTTATTTTTGAAGTCAGTAAACCATGGAAAACCAATATTTGATTGTGTAAGAAATACTTTGATGGTGTTCAAGCTGTTCTTCGCCCTGGCAGCCCGTTGTGCGGCTCTGATTTTGCGTCGCTTCAGCAGCGTCTCCGGCACTTCCGGCAATTTTTTGGCTTCAGTCATTTTTCAATAAATTCGTAAAAAGCAAAAAATTGAATGGAAATATGGAAATGCTCAAATCAAAACTATGCAGGTAACCATTGGAGAACAATGGCATTGAAACAAAAACAACCGAAAAATGAATGAGAAAATTGGCAAAACGATATTAAGTAAAAATTTAAAACACAAAAAGGCAAATGGAAATTGAGCAAAAACAATTATTTATTACTATCGCCCCGTTTGTTGTTGTTGCATGAAGAGGAAATGGCCTTCAAAAGGTCGTAAGTGATTCCCTCGTTGACATCGACTCGCGCCATTAAGGGCCGTTGGGTGTTGCCGATGCGTAACTAAAGAAAATTTACCTAACACTAATTAGAGAAACGGATACGCGCATCTCCGTTTTAATATAGCACCCCATTTAAAAAAAACAACAACATAAAACCTCCATTATAATTAGTCTTTTGAGGTATAAGCATAAATTTTCCAACAAAATGTCCACAATCATCCGAAATCGAAAAAAAAAAATTTTTTTTTCCCCGAACCGGACCAACGATTCAAGCCCTAATAATGCACTAAACCCAGCGGAGCCACATACCTCGTTCATGTTTTTGCAGATATATGCATTGATATCCAAATCATCATCATCATTTTCGCGAGCCGGTTGCAGATTGGTGATTTTGTTTTGTGGCGGTGGAATGTTCTAAAAAAGAATGGACCAAATGTACACAAATTTTTTTTAAATAGTAAAATTACAGAAAGGTTCAAAATGTCTTCGCTGATCGGCTTGTCAAACCATTCCAAAATTGCCACTAAACAATGAAAAAAAGAATAAATCTTGACCATTAAATAAACAAAATATAACTTTCATCTTCACTGTCAGGGTAATCGGAACCCGTCGGCTCAATGTTGGCCGCTTTATCCTTCTCCGGTGGCATTTGATTGACTCTGTGAGATGCAATTCCCTAAAATAAACAATTTATGACAAAAGCAAATGGTAAGGGAAATGTTGCTTATGTTTGTTTGACCGACCCCTTCTGTGTATACTCTTTTTGGTTAAATATTGTTTGAATTCGAAAATTTGAGTCTATGGCAACTCGTAAAGGCAAAACGCGCAATAGTAAACTTTACAAAATAAACCCAAAGCAAATATATACGGTTGCCTATTGTACGAGTTGTCAAGACACTGAACTTCTATGATATACACTATTTCGCGGTGTCAATGTGTTGAAAACCATAACAAATAAGTGGACACGAACTGGACAATTGCCAAATTGTCGATTATACCATTAAAAAAAGAGGCGTACCGGAGCAAAATCATCAGCACAATGGGGGAACATGTCAAAAACCGCAGTGTCATCAGCGCACGCCTCGGAGTTGATGTATTTTTCAAGACGAGTCCGATGCTCGCGCTGCTTCACCGGGTTCGGCTTCAGTTTCATGTTCGGCCAACAGACAGTTTCAATGGATTCCACAATTCGCGGAATGCCAACCAAGCCCTCCTCCTCATCATCGTCCACAACATTTGTCTAACATAGTTAAATTTGTATAATTGTACAAGCAAAAACTTGAAGAAAAAAAACCGTTTTCCGTCCGATTTTGATGATTTCGATGCGTCGTGACAGAGCAAATTTGTTCAACACTTCATCATTGGTATTCATTGAGGTGGTTGCTTCTTCAGTTTGATCATCACGCAAAACAAGTGCCTAAAATGAATTGGATTTATCTGGAAATTGGTTAAGAATGAAATCTTTTTGATTTGATAAGCGGAAAAGCATCGGAAATGTGAATTGTAACACCCCCAGCTAAATACTAGCAATTATTGCTAGAAAATAATGTCCCAATTGCAAATCATAAAATTCTTATATGACTAAAAGATATACCAGTGGATAAACAGAGTTGTGTTATACAATTTATAGGTTTTGCGGTTTTTGGTAACCAAATACCTAACCAATTAGGGTACTCATTCAGTTTGGGTCCCGGTTTTGGGTCAAAATTTTCAAAAGCTTTTGGTGCCTGAAACCCCCATTTCCCAATACAATTTACAGACAAAGAGTTTGGAGTGTTTTTTGGTAAAAAATAAAAAAATGATAAACCTTCACTTCCGCCTTCTCCAAACTGGCCGAGTATTGTGATACCAATGCCAGAAAGTCTTCTGTCAACTGTTGCCGAGTGACACAAAAGAGCACAGCGAACACTGACAAATTGCTACGTCGTTCAGCTGCACAAATTGATTTGAGACGCACAAATGAGAGACAACTGAGCAAAGGCACATCGCATGTGTAATACTTTGTGTCCAAATGGAGCGTGTGGCATGGCAAAGTTTCGGAACCAATTTTCTTTTGCTGGGCTCCAAGCCCGCCACTTTCCAAGAGACCAAGATGGTCAATTATCTCGCGCAACACACCATCCCCGTGGTCATTCACAAGCACACAATAAGCAGGAGAATTTTGTGAATTTGTCATAAGAATATGCCAAATGCTAAATGTATATGCATGTAAATCAATATTAAACACACCGTTTCAAAAAACGAGAGATGAACCAATAAAGAGAGAGCGCAGAGAAAAAAACATCTCTCTTTTTGGCATACTATTTCTTTATCTCTGTTAATAGAGAAAAACTGAATTCACTTCATCCTGTTTAACTTTTTTTCTGCTTGTTAAATCCACTTCAAATTTTGCATATTGAAAGAGAAAAATATTATGAATATTTTTAACGCTCGAGTTTTAATTTTTTACGCTCCGATCTAAAATTATTCAAAAAATAAAATTTCAAACGCTTATATCTTTTTTCAAACTTATAAAAATGCTTAGCATTTGCTTAGAAAAAGCTTCTCCTCATAAAGAGCTTCCGAATGATATCAAGTTTTTCCAATTTGGTTGGGAAAAAGCTTCAAAAATAATTCCCAAAATTCGTCATTTTTTAATATTTTGGACAAAAATAAATAAAAATATTCATGTTGCACAACGGACTCGAACCACCACCCTTTGTCCCTTTACTATCTTACAAAAACCACTTCGCCACACATGCAAATCTTTTTGGAACTGGGAGGCAAAAACTGAAACGGTGTGTAAACAAGGGGTCCGTATCGTTTTGGCGCCGACGTTTTGGCGCCAGCCCAAGTTTTCGGATTATAACTTTTTTTGTTGTTAACCAAATCCAGCAATCTTGGTATCAATCGAAAGCTTAACATGTTTAGAAGACATTTCTAAGGTATTGCTTCGCGATTAGACAATTACCAAAAAAGTTATAACATGAAATTCCAAAAAAGTCGAAATTTTTGAGTTTTTTTCTTAATAACTTTTTTAGAAGGTAAAATTTTTGTTTATTTTTTGTAACGCTAATAGAGCTTGTGAAGGGCTTTCGAATGATACCAAGATTTTTAGATTTGGTCAACAAGAAAAAAAGTTAAAACTGAGGCTGGCGCCAAAACGTCGGCGCCAAAACGACCCATTCCCTTAAACAAGAAACTCACTTACCTAAACTCTCTAATTTTCTAATCTCTCAAAGAAGATGTATTCGACGTCTTGCTATAAAAGTCCCCCTTTCTTCCATTTTCTTTCATTCGCTCACTTTTTCCTTCCTTCTTCTTCCGTAAATTTTTTCCTTTTTTTTCTCTCATTTTTTTTTGTTGCTAATATCAATATCATGCTTTTTTAAAATTTTTTCCGCAGAAAATTGAGGACGAGATACAAAAACGAAAAATTTTCACCAATTGTGGAAAGAAAAAGTTCTTTTCGGATGAAATCCCCCCCCCCCCTTTTTTGGAATAAAAATTTTTTTCTTTTAAAAAGTCGTGAAAACACGTTTTATGGGGTTTTGAGGGTTGCTGATCACGAATATGAGATTCTTTTCGACCGATTCCGAATTCCAGACCGAGTTCGAACAAAAAATCGAAAACTCAATTTTTCGATTTTCTATTTAGTCCAAGAATGGTTTAAATGATGATGACATTCAGTTCACTTTCGTGTATTTTAACAAAGTGAACAGAACTGAAAATCGAGAATTTTTGGGTAATAGTATGGTTTACAGGTCCCACAAAAAAAGAGGCAAAAAGAGGGTTTTATGCAATTCTTCAAAGTCCTTTAGGGTTCTCGAGGGCGCTTATCACGAATATGATATTAATTTCGACCAATTTCGAACCCCGAACCCAAATTCGAACAATTTTTTGTTGTTGCTTTTTTGACTTAAAATCAACGTCAATATTGTTGTTTATTCAAAGTATTGCGAAATAAACATGAATGAAGGTCTATTTGTTGATTGCCTTTGGTGTGAATCAGTAAACAAAAACATTGACAGCTGCTGGGAGTGTTGGTCATTTAAAGCGACATCGCCGATTCGAATCACACACACAAGTTTATTTCGCAATACTTTGAATAAACAATATTGACGTTGATTTTAAGTCAAAAAAGTTTTGAACTTTCGACTTTTTGTTCGAACTCGGCTTCGTGATTCGGAATTGGTAAAAAAGAATGTCATATTGGTGATCAGCGACCCTCAAAACCCCATGCCAAATATAGTGGCATAAAATAAACCCAAAAAAACAGAACGGCCAGACTAAGCTGACCCGGTCCGACCTAATTTGTAGACAATTCATTATCCAATGTTTTTGATCATGTTTTGATTCGAGATTGTAAAAACATTCATTTTTAGCGATTAAAAATGATTAATAATCACTTAGTGGAAAACAAATGTGTGCTGATTGTTATTGACGGATGGGGACTCTCTGATCAGAAGAAAGGCAATGCCATTGCAGATGCGAACACACCGGTGATGGACCAACTTTGTTCCGGCAATTGGCAACAGTTGGAAGCGCATGGTGAACATGTTGGACTTGATAAGGAGCGTATGGGCAATTCCAAATGTGGCCATCTGAACATCGGAGCGGGTCGCGTGATTGACCAGGTTTTTAAGATTAAATTAAGACACATTGGATAACGCATAGTCACATTTTGGCAATATACAATTTAATTTTTAGTCATCAAAATTTTTAGTGCTTGTTGAAATGTGGGGACTTCTTGGTTGAAAAAAATCGTGTAAACTGCAATAGTGATGAAAATCGGCAAACTTTTCCCGAGGTTTTCAGAGTCACATTTCCGAATCCCTATTCAGAAATATAAAAATGTTTTTACGCTAGGCATCATATTAAAATAAATTGCTGTCCAATTGGGTCTCTATTTTTTCAAAAATTTACAAAAGTGCCACTTTTCAATTAACACACAAATTTCAATTGAATAATCACAACCTCATTCATTCATAATTTTTCTGTTTAGGACATTATTCGCATCAATTTGGCAGTGCGCAACGAACAACTGATTGAGAACAGGGAAGTGATCGACGCCGCAGAACAAGCAATCAACGGAAACGGACGACTCCATTTGTTGGGTTTGGTGAGTTTTATAAAAAATCGTTTTTTATTCCATTTTCTCCAATCAAATACAAAAATGTTCAGATCAGTAACGCCGGTGTTCACTCGCACATAGGCCATTTGTTTGGTCTGTTGCATTCCTTCAAACAATTACAAGTGCCAAAAGTTTTTGTCCATTTTTTTGCCGACGGCCGTGACACATCGCCAACGAGTGGAGGTAAAATAAAAAATTCAATTTAATAAATTGCGATTATATATGCTCCCGCCATTTTTAGCCGGCTTCTTGCAACAACTGCTTGACTTCTTAAGTAAGAAAAAATATGGCGAATTGGCAACCATTGTTGGGCGTTATTATGCCATGGACCGTGACAATCGATGGGAGCGAATTAAGGCACTCATTTTCGAAAAAAATATCATTTTTTGGATTTTCATTTTTCCTAAAGGTTGCCTACGAGGCATTGGTTGGCGGAGTGGGCGAACAGTGCGAACCGGCGAATGCTGTACAATTGGTGAACAAGCGCTACGCAATCCAAGAAGAGACTGACGAATTCCTGACGCCCATCGTGTTTTCGGACGAAGCGCGTGTGAAAGGTATGAAAAAATTGCTGTTTTTATCCAGGAATTTTAGGGGGGGGGTAAATTTTTCAAGGAAAAAACAAAGGAAGAATCTTTGGTTTGAAAAAACAAACACATTCATGATCAACCACCATGAAACTATGTAATAGTACTATTTTCAGAAATAGAAAATAAATGAATAAAACCAAAAGGATATACCAATTTTTAGGAAATAAATATTGCTCCCTCCACCCAAAAAAGCAAAACGTCGAAAAAAAAATTTTTTGTTCTCGGCCTTTTTGCTGTACCGGCTCTAAAGATGCTTATTGTTAGTCATTCATTTTCAAGCAGAATTTGCAATTTCAGACAATGACACATTGGTCTTTTTCAATTATCGTGCTGATCGGATGCGTCAGATTACCAAATGCATGGGTGGTCTGCAAAACTTGCAGGATTTGCCCACCAAAGTCGCACTGCCGAAGGAACTTCACATCAAAACGATGACACAGTACAACGCAGAGGTATTGTTTACTGTTGCGCAAGGACGAAAGCCCCAAAACCTTACAAAACTTTAATTGTATTACCCTTAATTTTAGTTTCCATTCCCCATTCTGTTCCCTCCCGTGTCCCATCAAAATGTGCTCGCTGAATGGCTCAGTAAACTGAAAGTGTCTCAATTCCATTGCGCAGGTTTCAATTTATCATTTTTAAATTTATTTTTAATAAAATGTTTTTTAGAGTCCGAAAAGTATGCCCATGTGACTTTCTTTTTCAACGGTGGACGAGAAGAGGCATTTGAGGGTGAAGAACACGTGATGGTCCCATCGCCGAGGGTTGCCACTTATGACAAGAAGCCGGAGATGAACTGTGAAGGCATTGCGGACAAAGTACGAAACGGGTCATGTTTAGGGATGGTCTGGGTTAATTCTTTGAAGAAAAAACAGAAAAGCGCTTAAACAACACCAAATCGGGGTATCCGCCCAAGCCTCGAAAATCCTAAATCCTCTGTGACCATCGCTAAGGCAGTTTTTTCGGGAGGGGGGGGAGGGGAGCACCACGATTTTTAGAGAGTAAAAAACATGAAATTGTTTCCAAAAAAATGTTTTTGGCAATTCAATTTTCCTCTACTTTTAGGTGGTCAAACAAATTGAATTAGGCAAGCACCCGTTCATCATGTGCAATTTTGCAGCACCCGACATGGTTGGTCACACCGGTAAATTTGAGCCGACGGTGAAGGCGTGTGAAGCGACTGGTACAAATCCACACTTTTGTTTCTCATTTTTAGATTTAATTTCCCCTAATTTTCTAAGATGTGGCAATTGGACGCATTTTGAAGGCATGCAAAAGTCGCGGTTATGTGCTGTTGGTGACCGCGGACCATGGGAATGCGGAGCAAATGATAGCCAAGGATGGCGGCCCACACACCGCCCACACGTGCAACAAGGGTCAGTTTTCATTAACTGTAAAAGCTTAATTTTGAACACTCATTTTTTGCATTTTTCAGTTCCGTTCGCCTGCTCTTCCACCTCACACTCCTTCAAAAGTGCGCCGCCCATCACTGCGGAGGGTGTGCCCCGGGCGCGAGCATTGTGCGACGTGGCCCCGACTGTGCTTTACCTTATGGGACTGACTAAGCCGGAGGAGATGGACGGTCAGAACTTATTGGAAACGGCGACGAATTAAGAGAGAGAGAGAGGCAAATGAAATAATTATTAGGACGATTTTCACTTTCTCCTGCTGTTGTTAGAATTGATGTTCTGTCATGGACTTGATTGGTTTATTGTTAATTTCACTCTTTGATCTCGTTTTGAAATTTATTTTGGCGGGTAAGAATTTTTTGTTGTTGTTTTGAATAAATATTTATGTTTCAATTTTGTTTTGGTTTTTGTCTATCTTTCACAATATTTCGTGTCTTTTTTTTCATTTTTATTGAAAGCAAACAGTTTTCTCATTTGTTGTCATACCAAAAGCAGAATTAAACAATGGCCCATTTTATGCTCGGCATATAATGATTGTGAATTTGTGAGCAGCCTAAAGATTTTCATATTTTATTTTTGTTAAATTTTATTTGGCGTAATGCATGTGTTGCAATTTACAATTTTCAAGCGTCTCGTTTTTCTGGAGGCAAATACCAATACAGTTTGTTCGAATTGACAAACAAAATTATAGTATAAAAATAATAAGGACGAAACCCAACTAGCACTAGGCCAGCTCGTACTGTTTTTCGACAAAAAAACCAGTTGACTTTAACAAAAGTTATGACTAGAGACCGGATTTTTATGTTTTTACATATTTTTTTTGCGGCTTAGTTATGGCGAGAGAAGCCCAAAAATAGCATTATCTCCGAACAATTTTTGATTTAGAGCGACTTATAAAAACACATATTTTGGCGTTTTGTCACATAAAATATGTTAGCACATATTTTGGGGTTTGGCACATATTTTGCACATATTTTGGCATTTTTGAGAAAAATTGCAATAAAAATACAAGAAAATTGAAAAATACACCCCTAAAAATCGACTCTTTTCATAATTATTAACATAATTTTCAAATTAAAAAATTTTTTCTTCGATTGTAGAAACTAATGAAATCTCGAATTCATTAATTCGTCATTGGATTTCGAAGTTCTCTGCTGGAACTTTCAATTTATAGAAATGATTTATCAAAAAAAGACAATTTTACCCCAAACACTTCGAAATGTATTTGATTTGCGTTGTATGGGCTAAAAATGATAAAGAATGAGATTTTTGGGAATTTTTATGCAAAAACACACTTATTTTTTCAATTTTTAACACATATTTTAGCACATATTTTGGCATTTTTGGGGGTTTTTAGCACATATTTCAGCATTTTTTAGCACATATTTTATTACATATTTCAGGATTTTTAGCACATAAAAATCCGGTCTCTAGTTATGACGATTTTTTTTTTGTCGAAAAACAGTATTGGCCTAATACAAATTGGGGTTTTTCCAAAAATAAATACCATAAATATGGTGTTTATTAAATGCATTTGGATTCATAAAACCCATTTGAACTCATAAATTGCAATAGAATTCCTTCGTTTATTTCTCTGATTTTTTTTTTGTCGTCTTGCAATTTTGGTGGTACAATGTCAAAGGGCAACAAAAATGTGAAGGCCGTGGCCGTTTTGGGATTGGATGACACGGACACGGATGCCACGGCGAGTGATTCGCCGGACTAACAAAAATTTGTGTAATTAACAGTTTAGATCGACTTGGAATACCACGACCGACTTGTGGAGGCATCGAAGGACTTCAAAAGCGAAAATCAATACAAAGTGAGGGAGGAGGAAGAAAGGAATAGAGAGACTGTGAGAGAGGGTTGGAAATTAGGAGAACAGACAGTCAGAGAACTGACGAGAATAGTTATTCCCCTTCGCCCCCACCCCTTAATGGGAGGCTAAATTCAAACCTTTAGCTAATTACGAAATCCCGAATTCGAACAAAAAAAACCAAAATCTTAACACATTTATTCTTCGATTCTGTATAGGATGTCCATTTTATTACAATTGCCTCATTTAATCTGTTTACAAAAATGCGAAATTCTACCAATGTTTTGTATTTTCGACTTTTTGTTCCAATCCGCCGGGGTCGGCGTTCGGAATTGGTCTGAAAGAATTTCAGCTTAATAATCATAATCAGATACACTGAAAATGCCTCTAATATTGCATCTTTTATTTCCAAAGGAATTGCTCCGTCTCCGTTTCAAATTGGTCGCCACTGGCGTGCTGAAGCTGGAGCGTTCGTTGGACGGTCTGCAAATCCCGCCTCCAATACTCGAAAAAATTGGCGAAGTGAGGAGTAACATCGGGGAAGACACTAAAAATGAATCTGACATGACATCGGTGCTGGGTCGTTACTTAAAAACCATCATAATGGGCGTTACTTAAAAAACCATCATTATGAAAATTTTTGTCGAAAAATTATTTATAACTTTGCTCGAAAGCAACCAAATTTTTAATTCTTGATATCATTTGATAGCCCTAAGTGTTCTCTATCAGTCTGCAAAATTTACAAAAAATTTCGTTAAGTTTCAAAAAAGTTATAGCTCGAGGAACTCAAAAAACTTTGATTTTCGAACATTTTTGGCCATAACTTTTTTTAAACTTAATAACATTTTTTGAAATTTTACAGGCTCATAAAGAACATTTAGATCTATCGAATGATAGCAAGGATTAAAAATTTGGTCTTTTTAGAGCAAAGTTATAAGCAAAAATGTTCATTATGGTGGTTTTTTAAGTAACGCCCATTATGATGGTTTTTAAGTAATGACATAGCACCATGACATCGGCGCCCGGAAAATGCGTCAGTGGAAAATGCGTCAGTGAATGTTTTATTGTCATAAAAACAAGTTCCTTGCGTTTTCGGGGGCACAGACCATGAATCCGGTATCCATTTTGGCCAAATCCGAACCCCAGACCCGAATTCGAACAAAAACTCGAAAGTCCAAATTTTCGAATTTAGCATTTTTGGTTCAAAACGGCATACATGATCTATTATTGAAAGACTGATGACTTTTAGTTTGTTTCCGTGTATTTAAACCAATTTTGAAGAAAAACTCTAATTTCGAAATTTTGACTTCGATTTTTTGTTCGAGTTCGGGTCCGGCGTTCGGAATGCAGAACGATGTTCTTATAGAAAACTCCAAAAAGCTCCAGGAAGAACAAGCTTTTAGCAATTAAATGACAAAAAAAAAAGTTTTTTTGAAAGTCATTGAAAACATATTTATAAGGGTTTTCGGGGTCGCTGAACAGGAAGTTGACATTTATTTTGACCAATTTCGAACCCCTAGCCGGGATTCGAATCAAAGGTCGAACATTCAAGAGTTATGAATTTTGCATTTTTATTCAAAAACTGATTACAACAAACTAAAATCACTTGTAAATCATTGCAACATTGAATTCATTTACCTATACGATTATTTTTAAGTGCACTTTTTAATGCCTTTCTTAATTATCACATTTTATCTGTCCCTCTTCACTAATTAGGTGCATATATGTCACTTTTGTTTTTGCCTTCCCACCATAATAAAAAAAATTAATTAATCTTTGCCCTCTAGCTGTTTGACTGTTTGGACTGGGCTTTGTCTGCCGACGACGAATGAAACAAATTGAGGGATCAAAGGCCAAGCCGAAACTTTGGACGGATCTTTCACCCACCCGTGTCCTCCCAAAAAAAGCCATTTTTTACCCCGTAATCGAATTTTTGTATTATTTTTTTGACCGAATGATATCACGCGACACATTCATTTATTTTTGCCCAATTTATCATCCTCCCAAATCCATTTTTATCGTCTCTTCTCTCTCACTCAATGACGGCGAATATTTTGTTGTTCGTTCATTCATTCACACAATTATTTTATTTGCACATCGATTTTTTAATTAATAAATGAATTGCTCCATAATTAGTAGGAACCGGATTTGTATAGGTTTTCATAATTTTTAATTCGAAAATACACCCCTTAAAGGTCAAAAATTTTTGAAAAAATCCAAATCTCCAAAATTAATGGTTTAGAATTTTCGAAAATAAATATTTTTGAATTTTCCCTAAATCGTCCATAGATTTTGACTAAATGGTCCACTTTCTCCGCCCAATGTTTGCTCGTTGTGTCTTCCGACCATTTTTGAAGAATTCGTTGGCACCCTCAAAAACATGCCGTAGTTTTGCTTCATTTGGTGTTGCACAACCGTCATTGAACAACAACAGAAGCAGCAACACGTTCATCGACAGAGAATTGCGTTTTGGGGCCCACAATTATAAGCCATTGCCGGTGGTGTTGACCAAGGGAAAGGGTCGGTTATTTGGGATCGTTTTCTGGGTCATTTCCGTAAAAAGTGCCATTATGGGCTTTTGGTAAAAGTGCCATTGTACAGATTTTTCAAGAAAAATTCGTCATAGTTTTTCTTAAACAAAATCAAATGAAATGGTCTTTGTATCCTACGATAGCAATTGGCTTGCTCTATTAGAAAGAAAAATTTCAGATAAATTTTATTGAGTTTTCAGAAAGTTATGGCAATTTTTTGAACATTTGTGGTCACAGTTGTGATAACTCAATGAAATTTTCTGAAACTTTTCTTTCTAATAGAGCAATCCAAGAGCTATCGAATGACCCAAAGATTATTTAATTTTCTTGTGTTTAGGAAAAGTTATGCCGATTTTTTCACGAAAAATCCCTAAAATTTGGACACTTTTTACTAGAGACCGGACAAGAGGGTCGGTCGGTCGGTTTCGGTTAAAAACCGAAAAAAAACCGAAACATAAAAAAACCGAAAAACTCAAAAATTTGTCGGTCGGTCGGTTTCGGTTAAAAAACCGAAAAAAACCGAACCGAAAAAAACCGAAGAAAAATTTTCGGTATACCGTTTCGGTTTCGGTTTTTTTTAATTTTTTTATCTTTTCCCAAAAAAACAATAAACCATTTTTATCAATAGAAAAAGCGAAAGATCACCTCTGAGTAAAATTGTAGAGCAATTGAAGCTCATCAATGGTGTATAAGTTGGGAAAATAATTGAAAAAGGCAGCCAAAAAACGTTTGTTAGCTTCCTGATTCTTCTTAAAAACTAGGGTTGCTCCCCGACCCCTGGGGGGGGGGGGGGAAAATGTCGGGGGCCGGGGACCCCGATTGAGTAGTGATCAACAAACTTTTTTAACAAAAAAAGACCAAATTTTCTCTTTAAATGCTCGAAATCTTCCTTTTTTACTTTAATCATCTGATTCAAATTCATTCGTTGGCCTAGCACCATTTGAGATCACGAAATCTGACGTCATTTAACAAAATGCCCTTAATTGAAAAGGGTGCCGTGTGTGGGACGTGGACGGCAAGGAGTACTTCGACTGTTTGAGCGGTTATTCTGCGCTCAACCAAGGCCATTGTCATCCGCGACTCGTCGAGACGATGCAGCGCCAGTGCCAACAGCTCACGCTCACTTCACGCGCCTTCTTCACAGACGCGCTGGGCCATTACGAGGAGTATGTCACCAAGCTGTTCGGCTACCAACGGGTGTTGCCGATGAACACCGGTGGGACAAACAAATCGCCAAATTGTGTATTTTTAAATCGCCAAATTGTACATTTTTGCATGAATTCCTACGGTAAAAATTCCTACGGTACTTTGCGAGATAACGAAAAAACTGAAAAAGCGACAGTGAAAAATGATCGAGTTCATTAGAATTTCTTGAAAATGAGGTACGGTAGTATGGTGATTTAATTTTATGCATGAATTGAATGGAACAAACTTAACCCATTTATAGTAAATTTCATTTAATGAATTTAAATTTTTTTGAAATTTTACAGTTCATTTTCCATTGAAAATTTTTTACTTCTTATTGGTATTTTTTAAAATTTTCTTACACTTTGAAGCTTCCTTTCAAATAATCATGGCATTATTAATTTAATTAGTAATTGTTAGATATATTCCCTCATACGGTATTCCTATTGTAAAATAAAGTTTTTCTGTAATCATTTAGGCGTCGAGGCGTGTGACACGGCCGTAAAATTGGCCCGTCGTTGGGCGTATGAGTGAGCGCAATTTAAAAATTCGAAGAGTTGACTAATTAAAAATTTCACCGTCACCACAGTGTCAAAATGGTGCCAAAAAATGAAGCCAAAGTTGTTTTTGCCGAAAACAATTTCCATGGCCGATCTCTGGCTGCCTGTTCTGCGTCCACTGACCCCGACTGTTACGGCGGCTTTGGCCCATTTGTGCCGAATTTTGTCAAAGTGCCATTCGACGATCTCACAGCGCTTGAGGCATTCGCATTTATTACTTTTTACCGAAGCGAAGCACAAATGTTTTTCCCTAAGAAATAAGAAAAACTTCAAAACTTAAGACTTTTTTTTTTGAAAAAAAGACCGAAATTTTTTCTAATATAAAAAAAAATTGAAAAACTAATAAATTCTTTGCAATGCTAAAAAATAATTATTTATTTTTGGATTTGTTTTTTGCTTAGATAGAAATACTTCTTTTTTTTTTGAAAAATTCTTAAGTTTTGGTTAAATTTTTGAAAAATTTTCTCTCCGAATGAAACGATGCGGGGAGGGGGAAATTAAGTGACCCCCTACATTTATTTAGTGATAGAGGACGGACGGGGGATTGTTCCAAACCCGGCTTTCGAAATCCGGATTTTTTTTTTTTGCTGAAGCGGTTGCTCATTTTTCACCACTAACAGGCGGCGATTTCCGACCCCAATTGTGCCGCCTTTATGGTGGAGCCAATTCAGGGCGAAGCGGGCGTAATTGTGCCATCTCCTGGATACCTTCAATTTGTGCGGCAACTGTGCACCAAATACAACGTTTTGTTCATTGCCGACGAAGTGCAGACCGGGCTTGGTCGAACGGGAAAGTGAGTGTTGGCTAATAATGGCGGGAAAACCGAAAAACGGAGTGAAAATGCCTTCCTCTTGGCTTAATGGCTCCCTGTTAGTGGCAAAATGCGTCGGTGATACTGTGTTTTTTCAAATAATATACTGTACTATGATGCCAAACTAGCACCAAAATGAATTCACAGTAACCTTCAAATCATATGGGATTTTAATCCTGGAAACAACAATTAAGTTCTTAGAAACATTCAACAAACCTTGATAAAACATACTGTAAAACGGGTTACTGTAAATTTATTCCTGTCAATTCACAGTAACCACTTCAATTCGTCATGCTACCGTACGTGTCTCAGTTTTCAAAAACACTGACGCATTTTTATACTGACAATTTACCATCACGGGCTTAATCTCCTTCGATCAAAAATTCCTCTCCCATCATCGCCGTCCTTCTTCAGAATGTTGTGCTGTGAACATGACGGCGTTCGGCCGGACATTGTCACATTGGGCAAGGCCCTTTCGGGTGGGCTTTATCCGATTTCGGCGGTACTTGCGGACGACGAGGTCATGTTGACCATCCGGCCGGGCCAAGTTCAGTGTGATTGATGGATATCCAACCAACGGCATTTTGGCATTTTTGTAGCATGGCTCCACTTATGGCGGAAATCCGTTGGCATGTCAAATTGCCATTGAAGCATTGAAAGTGATTGAGGATGAGAAATTGTGTGAAAATGCCGAGAAAATGGGCACAATTCTAATGGACGAGTTGCAGAAATTGCCAAAACAGAAAGTGAAGAGTGCGCGAGGGAAGGGACTGTTGTGTGCCATCGAATTGGACAACGGTAAGTCGGCAAAAGAAAGGACAGCAAAGAGAGAGAAAGAGTAAGAGAGCGAGAGAGAGAAAGAGTAAGAGAGCGAGAGAGAGAAAGAGAAGAGGGACAGACAGACAGAGAGAGGGCGAGAAAGGGAAGGCGGAAGGAAGAGAGAGTAAGCGGAGAGAGAGGATAGAAGAGAGAGAGAGAGAGAGAGAACGGAGAGGAAAGGATAAAGAGAGAGAGAGAGAGAGAGAACGGAGAGGAAAGGATAAAGAGAGAGAGAGAGAGCATGTCTGTGTGCATTTTTCAAATTACCCTGACGAAGAATTAGTATTCCGGGAAACCTCTGACAGAATCCGGTCATTTTCCGGGCTCTACAAACAAATAAAATGTGGAAAATTTGAGGCATTGACGCTTGGCAAATGTGCCTTCGTCTAATGGACAACGGAGTGTTGGCAAAACAAACGCACGAACACACAATTCGATTTGCTCCGCCATTGGTTGGTTGGATTGAAAACCAAAAATTAATAATATTCCATCATAATTTTAATTATTTTTCAGGTAATTAATGAAAAGGACACACGAACAGTGGCCAAAATCATCGGACGGACATTAAATGCATTCGATTGATTGTGAAAATTGTGACACTAATACATATCCACCAGGGATGTGCCGAGCCAGACAAAATCCGATTCCGATTAAATCGCCGATTCCGATTATGGCCAAAAATCCGATTAATTGCGATTCCGATTCGGCACGTCCCTGATATCATCCACTCACTACAAAAGTAAACTGTATTGCCATGAAAGTACTATATATGTTTTTAACAGGAAAAAAGAGAAAAATTTAACATGGTCCTACATTGCAAGATTTTTACAGGCAAAAATGTTGACTTTTAAATCTCCCTTAATCAGGGCGAAGTGGATATCTTATTCTTGTTCAATGTGCCAGAAAACGGTAATAGTACCGATTTAAGAATTTTTTGCGACGCATTTTTCCAAAAAACTTTTGGGAAATGGGCGAGGGGGGAGGGTCCGGCGGTGCCGATAGGCGTCGCCGGAAAATTTTTTGTAATTTCGTTCTGATTTGTTAACAGATTTTCACCAAAAAATGCCAATTTTGCAATTAAAAGCCAAGCGACTTTTTTTCACTTTTAAAAACGCTTTTTTGCGGGGCCCTTCTTCCAAAAATTTTGGAGGACATGGGACCCGGCGGCGCCGATAGGTGCCGCCGGGAAAAATTTGTGATTTTAGTACGATTTGTTAACAGATTTTTGTCCAAAAAATGACCAAATTTTGCCAAAAAGCTTATTTTCTTGATAAAATAATGACATTATACCATAAAATTTCAAAAATTATGAGTTTATTTAAGAAATCAGAACAAATTTTGGTCGCTACCCCAAAATCAGAACATTTCTGACAAATCAGAACATTTTTATTTTATCAGATTTGGACCCTCCAAATCAGAACATTTCTGATAAATCAGAACAGATCACACCCCTGTTTTATATGGACTAAAAACCTTCACCAAATCAAAAAATGTTAATGCAGAAATGCTATTTTTAAGCCCTTTTCTTCATAGTGAAAAGGACACACGAACAGTGGCCAAAATCATCGGACGGACATTAAATGCATTCTTGTGAAAATTGTGATATTGATATCCACAAAAATAAACTGTAAAACTATGGAAATACTGTATAGATATGGGACTGGGTCGTTTTGGCGCCCACGTTTTGGCGCCAGCGCGAGTTTTTTTATTATAACTTTTTTCATTGTTGGCCAAATCTCTAACAATCTTGGTATCAATCGAAAGCCCTTCACAAGCTCTATTAGCCTTACAAAAAACAAAAAAAAATTTAGCTTGTAAAAAAGTTATTAAGAAAAAACTTCCAAACTTTTGGGTTTTTTTGTAATTTTATGTTATAACTTTTTTGGTAATGTCTAATCGCGAAACAATAGCTTAGAAATAGCTTCTAAACACGTTAAGCTTTCGAATGATACCAAGAATGTTAAATTTGGTTAACAATAAAAAAAGTTATTGACCGAAAACTTGGGCTGGCGCAAAAACGTCGGCGCCAAAACGACCCCGACCCATATTTTTTTTCGTCTCTAGCATTTAAATTTTATTCAAAAAAGGCGCTTAGCGAAATGTTCATATTTTTGAAAATATCCTTTCCTTCTCCCAAATGTCCATGAATAATTTGGTGCTCGAATTCTCATTCTTACCGATTGCGAATTTTCTCATCGATAACGGTTTTTCTTTAAAAAATAATATGAACTGCTAATAGTACTAAGAAACTGAAAATTACCGGCGCCGGTATCGACTCCTCTAAAATTTAAACATGAAATTTGTTTAATTTAATTGCCAAAATGATTGATGGGTCAATGAATGTTAAAAAGTTTAATGAAATGTATGCTCTGCTGATGAATACATATTATCAATGTCTGTGCTAATTCATCGCATTTTAACAAAAAAAAAAATTATTTTTTTTACTCTTTCGTCTGCTGCTCTCTCTCTCCTTTTACCCTTTGCCCCCCTATTCTCCGCTCCTTTCTTCCTCTTCGTTCCTCCCATTTTTGCTGCTGTCTGCTACTGTCTGTTGCGGATGTGTTGTGTTTTGTAAATGGAATGTCGATCAACAATCACTACACTACTCACTCCGAAAATGCGCTTTCTCTGTTGCTTTCTCTTCCTTTTGCGCTATTTCCTCTTCCCTCCTTTTCTTTCCCTTCTATTCTCTCTCTCTCTCTAAATGCTTCTCTCCTTCTTTTTTCTCTTCTTTAACACACACTCTTTTTTCCCTTCATTTGCGCTGTACGACCGACCGCCGACAAATCACTCACATTCATCTTTCCTCTCGCCCATTTTGCCTTGCTCCCTTTCCCCCTCCTCTCCCCCCCCCCCCCTAATGTCCTTTCTCAACATCCATCCCCCCCTCACGGACAGCACAAATCCCTTCCTTCTCCACCAATCCCACAACGGACGGTCGGTGGTGGCGACGGACGACGACGACGACCGCGACAAGCCAAAGCATACCTTTCTTTAACATATATGTACGCCGCGCTCTAAAAATGGTTTAATTAAAAGATTCAATCCCTTTCGCTCCTCCTCCTCGCTTCCTTATATGTGCAACACATATTGGGCGTTGAATGGGGAGGGACGGGGAGGGGATGAAGCGGACAGAGCACAGAAGAATCATGCACACATATTCGCCATTCATTCATCCATTCTCACAGTGGGTGGTGGTAATGGTGGTGGTGGAGGTGTGCAGTGCAAGCGCGACCGATTTCTCTTCCTTTCCTCTCCTCTTCTCTTCACTTCCTTTACCACCATCATCATCATCACCAAATTCCACCTTCCTTTCTTACTTCCCCTGTCGGGGGCTAGGGGGAGGGGGGGGGGGGGAGAGGGTTGACTGTGACTTGACTGACGGGCTCTGCTGCTGTGCTGCTCTGAACATGGTGTGGATGTGATGGAATGGGGTTGGGGGGCGGTTGGGGTAGTCCCCCTCCTCCCGCCTTCCCCCATTGACTGTCCTTCCCTCTCCTCTTCCTTCCCTTTCCTCCCTGTCCGCCATTCAAAATCATTAATCGCTTAGGGCTCTGCTGCTGGGTCCCTCCCTCCCTCCCTCCCTCTTCTCTCCCTGTGCTTTCTCCTCCCTTCCATTCCATTCCCTCATCACCAATGGGATGATGATGATAAAACAAAAAGATAGTTGTTGGATTGTTTTGTACATATATGTATGTGTGTAGAGTTAGGTTGTGGTGTGGTGGAGTGGTGTGGATAGGGAGGAGGAGGCAAAAAAATAACACAATTGTGACTGACTGACTGCTTGCATCATTTGTCTTTCTCGACCACCATTCGACCGACCCCTCCTTTTCCCTCCCTCCCCTTTTCTCCCCTTTTCTTTGCTCCCTGTCTGCTCCCCCTTTTCCATCACTCCCAATGTATTAGCAATGCTTGTCTTTTTAAGTGAAAAAATCATTTTTTTCGATTCATTGCTTTGCTTACATTACACGACCATTCAGTGCCAGCCAACACCATTGCCACCACTCATTCTCATTCATTTTTTCCACTTCGATTTTTAATTTGACAATTTTTTTAATGCGCTTTTCTGATTGCTTTGTGTTTAATATGTTTTTTAATGCTATTTGCTATTTCATTTTGAATTTCATTCCTTTCATTTTTAGTTTTTGTTTGATTTTACGCAACATTAATTCATCCCAAGTTGTGCGAACGAAAATGGCCGCCGTCGCTGCTCAACCGAAAGTCGAGAAGAAAATTATGGACGAGAAAATTGCCAAAGTTCGCGAGGTTGTCAAGAACATCAGCACAAATGGTAAGAACGGACGGCAGAGAGTGTGGCACTTTTGCAGTTTAGTGGGCCCAAGGAAAAGGAGTCACTTTTTATTGTAATTTGGCATTTTTATAGAATGGGGTCGACAAAAAAATCAAAAGCCCTCCCTTTGATTTTCGACCCCCAACTCTGATTCTGTGTCGGTCCCTAGTCTATATTTTCGACCCCAGTTCTGATTCTGTGTCGGTCCCTAGTCTATAAAAATGTCCGTATTTTACATTTTTTTTTAGGGTTCAGTGACTTATCTCATAGACCTAAACCGATTTTGGCTCTGTTGTTACCTTTTGGCTTTCAATCAGTGAACTACCCTCAGTTTTTTAGGCCATAACTTTGTTTTTCTTGCTTATTGTTAATCAATGCTTTATAAATACAAAAAAGGAGCAAATATTGGCAAGTTATTGCCTTGGAAACTGAAGATGGTCATTCACCGGGTCCATTAAACCCAATTGCAAGAGATGTGTTTTTTCATTTCTTATTACCATTTTCAACACCATTCATATTTACAGACATTGTTTTGGCCTTGCACAACTTTGAATTGGACGTCGCGCGGACCATCCACGCATTTTGTGAAGGTATTTGTATGGTTTTAAAACTGAAATATTGTTTCCATCGGAGTGGGAGATTGATTAGTGGTTTTTTTGTGCAATGGAAATAAAAAAAAGATTTAAAAGTTTATGAAACACACTTCTACGGTAGAAAAATGAGCTGATTTCAAATCTGAGCTTGGATGGATTTATATATCATTGATTTTTTCATGATCAGGGTTTTCGAAAACCTCAGAATAGATCTCAAAATCGCATAAAAACTACTTAATCCATTTTTATGTGACCAGCAGGGCTAAATGATTTTCCGGTTTTAGCATAACTGTGAATCTGCTGAATATTGAATTGCCGAATTTTTTGTCTAAAACCGGAATCGTGGTCCCAATTATATTAAAAATATATTTATTATTACAAATTTTAGGTGGTTCTGAGGTGGCACTCGGTGACTGGGAACGGACCGGCGGTGCCAAAAAGCGGAACCAGAAAAAGAAGTCGTCGTCCAAGGGTGGTGCAGCCATTGCAAATGCGTCGTCACTGTCCCACCAATCCAACAATTCGGGTACAACAACGCCGAGCGTTGCCTCCTCGTTGGTGAACTGCTCCAACGTGTCGTCGGCCACCAATTTGGCGGACAAATTGTTGTTGACGAACGGAAGCGGCCCCGCCGCCACGGCGTTGCCAACGAACGCCTCCGTCGGCGTCGTCACCCATCAACAACTTCAACAACAACAACCATCGTTGTTGTTGAATGAGCGGGGCAATGATGGTGTTGCGGATTGTGAGGAGAAATCATTTTCAACAACACAAAATCATCACCACAATCACCAACAACAGCCGCAGAAGCACCAGTTTGTCCATCCAGGCAAGAAAAATGGAAAAACAGGCGCGGGCGAAATTTGTGTCCGTTTAAGCAATTGGGTGCCAAAATTTTGGAAAAAAATGGGGTGGGACATGCAAAATGCATTTTTGGGAGGGAGTTTTTATGATAAAACTGTTGCATTAGTGTCGGGCCTGGGTCGTTCCCAATTCATCTCAATTTGGAAAGCCATCGGGGAACCGGACTACAATTTGTTTGAATTGTTCGATAAAAAATGAGCAAATATTTCTCTAGACGAGGCTGCCTCTGCAAGGGCTGGCGGCGGCGGCGACGACCATTTGCCCATGGCCAATCACCACAACCACCATCGGCCAACCCATCCAATTGACAACGGTGACCACCGCCAGCGAATGGGTGGGAATTTTTGGAAAATAAAACCTGTTTGGACAAAAAAAACGGGAGGGGGTGGAAATTTTTCAAGGGACTTCTGACATTGAGAGAGTATTTCCCACTAATTTTTTTTTTAATGTGGTGTGCCCATTTTTCAGGAAATTCGGTTTCTAATTTTAATTGCTTCAGATGCTGCTGGTGGTGGTGTTGCGGACTCGTTCGGCCTGGCCGACTATCAGTCCCAATTGGTCCAGAATCGGGAGATGCTTGAGCGTGAAGTCAGCACCGCGCAAGACGCCATTTGCCAATGCTTCAAGGTTTGTTTGACATTTTTTTGGTTTGTACAAACTTTGTCCAACTCGGGGGGGGGAGGGGGTTTGTATCAATTTTCTTAAAAAAATCGTTAAAAATTGCAAAATATTTCAAACTTTGGTGAATTTGTGTCAATTTTCATAGCAAATTTAGTTAAGATTTGGCAAAGTTTTAACAAAACAACTCAAAATTATGCATTTGGTTTTTTTTTTGGTGAAAAATTGCTATAACATGAACTATTTTTTTGCCCATTTGGGCCAATGGTCTTGAAAAAGTAGACCATATTCTTCAAATTACAAATACAAATTTGAAAGCGCTTAATTGTGTCCTATTAGATGTGGATATGAAAATTTTGAGAATTTGGATGAAATTGTTAGAGGATTTTGCTCCGTAAACTAAAATTTCAAACTTCCTCGGAAGGAGGGTGCATTACGTTTCTCCCCACCCCCCTCCCCGAAATTTTTTTCAATTTTTAAACATGAAAATTTAGGGGAAAAAATCAGATATAAATTCAAGATGGAAATTTTGAAAAAAAAAAATTTTTTTTTCTCAGGAACTTCGTGATGTGTTGGCTGCCCGTGAGCAGCGACTGGTGGGCGAACTGTCGCAGTGCCGGACCGATGGCCAACGCTATTTTGACGCACGTTTTGCCACCCTTCATGCACTGATTGCGGACAGTGGGAAGGCGAAGAGCAGCGCAAAGGCATCATTTGTGAGCCGTATGGAGAAGTTCAACGCCAAAAAGACGGACGATTTGGAGGTGGCGCTGACCGCCCGTTTTCTGTGCGACAACAACGCATCATCGGCCATCAGTGTGGCCATCAGCCAACTTGGCACTGGTTGGGTTTTTCACATTTTAATCAGGGGACATCCAGTTTCGATTAATTTGTCCTGTTTCAATTTGTCCATTAATCGATTTGTCCGATTTCGACACATAATTGAGATGGTTTTTCAAATTCTGTCGTAAAATGATTTTATTTAAACCAACATATTCGGAAATTATAAATTGCAAGTTGGGTGGTTGTTTCCCCCTCAAATATCAAAAAACTTTTTTGGGCCATCATCCATTTTGGTGTCATTTATGTACAACTTTGAAGATTATGTCACAGAATTCTATCAATTTTTTTTTTGAATTGATCAGAATTTCCTGGTTTACTACTATGGTCTTTAAAACAAAGAAAGGAAACAAACTCAAAAAAACAATATGCAAATGCCGTGGTTCGAATGCCTACAAGCTGACCAATTCAATTTTTCACACACACATTTTTTGCAGTGCCCGCCGTAAGCGCTGTCGAGCCAACGCCGACGCCGGCAGCAGTCATCACTCAAAATGGGGACAACCACAACATCAACAACAACAACAACAAACGTTGTGGTGAAGCGTCGTCCAACAAAACTGTGGCTCCGGCCGCCGCCGCCGCTGTCTCAACAAACGCCGCAGCGCCGCCACACCCACCGCCACCAGCGCGCAACGAAAATGTCGTCAAGCGGTCAAACAGTCCGTCAAGTTTGGTCAGCTCGGTGGGCGAAGACTCGGGCCTCGGCGGCCAAATCAGTCCCGTCAACCATGGTATGTATGATGGGTGTCAAATTTTCCATGATCAAATTTCATTCGTGGGTTTGGGTGGGAGTCCAAACTGCCGAAAAGGGATAATTGGGCGATAGCCGGTTTTTTTTGGCGGGGGTATAACTCCTTTTATAATTACCCGAATTAATGCCCAAACACTTGCAGATAAGCAAAAATAAATAAATAAACATTGGACAAAAAATTTGATTTTTTTTTTGCAATTTGCAATTTTTTTAATAAATTCTTCAATCACTTATTGTTAGAAGTAGCTTCTTTAACAATAAACTTGCAGAGCTTTCGAATATGCTAAATTTATGAAGAAAAAAAATTGATTGATAAAAGAACTTATTTTCAAGAAATTAAAAAATTTTCCAAAGATCGCTAAAAAAATTTTCAAAATTTCCCCCACGGGGGGAGAGGTTAAGATTCTATACACCGATACTATATAATATCAAAATTTTTCGCCCAATTTTTCAGTGGAAAAAGGCCAGCCAGTGCAGGTGGGAGAGAATGGCATTGTGCTGAAGTCCGACACCGTTTCCGCCGATCAGCTTGCCGAGATTCAACGACAGATTGCCGAGACGCTCAAAGCCAAGGGCATTGACCCGTCCGTGTTGGGTGCCGGTTTTGGCACCGCCACCACTGTTGCGGCGCGTCGTCGTCCACCACCGGCAAACGCTGCAGGCGCCAGAAATGGGCCTTCCTCAACAGCGGCACGAGGCAAAGACGGCACGAAAGCGACGACGACGACGGCGGCGGGTGATGGACAGCGGAAGCAGCAGCAAAAGCAACCGAACGCCATGAACAACAACAACACCGGAGGGGAAAAGCGCAAATAAGCAAATTCTGTGATCACGCGACACCGATCAGACAGAGACCGGCAGCGGACCGTATGTGTTGGATGTTGATGACCCTACCGTACCACCACCCCCACCCCCGTTTCCGCCTACCACCGACTCTGTTTGTGCTCATCCACCGCTACCCCCCTTCCCCCCATTCATTCAGTTTTTAATGATGACTAATCTTGACCGTCTCTCCCTCCCCTCGTGACTCTATATCTGTTCCTCCCTCCCGCCCCCCCCCTGTCCCCCTACTCTCTGTTAATTTTAATTGTTTTTAATGTTTTAATGGACAATTTTTTAATGTCTTTTTTTTTGTTATTTCAAATTGCACACACTCACGCACACAGACAGACAGATTGAATTTATTTAATTGAATTGACTTTTAATTATTATTATTATTATTATTATTTTATTAATGAGATGATGATGTGTTTTTTTATTTGTTTGGTGACTGTTTTTCATGCCGTTTTTTACAGCCAATTGCTCCACACACATTTCTCACCCCTCCTGTGATCAAACAGTTGTCAGCCATCCTCTACTTCTTCCTTTTTCTTCTTCCATTTCTTTGTTTCGTTTCCTCCGTTTATTTCCAAAAACACATTTTTAAAAATTAATTATTTAAAAAATATATTTGGGTTTGTTGTCTGAGTTCTTCTGTAAATTCAATTCAATTCTGATGCTGGTCAAATTTTTTTGTTTTCCTCCTCGCTTCTCGTCTTACAATTAATCTTTTTTGTGTCATTAAAAAACATATGACTGGAGCTGCTCAAGATCCTCGCTTCTCGGGCCGGGTTTTTCGGATTTTTGGGTCTCGAGTCTTGAAATTCTACTCTCGAGCAGCCAAAATATGACTTACAGTTAGTGGACTAATTCATGCATTGGATTGTTTACTAAATACCTAGTACATTACCATTGCTCAAGCATGGATGGGAGCGAAGCATATGTAACTCTTAAAAAATTGGCAAAACTCGGACAACAAACTCGAAAATTTTGTGTAAAAATGCGCATATGTAAATGACCGTGTCGTTGCGATCAAAGAAAAGCAATTGTTTGTTTGTTGGTTCTTTCTTTCCGCGCTCTGTCCTCCTATAAAATTCTATGCCAGCACATTCCTTCTTCTGACCCCCACCATACATACATAAACTGGCATATCCTAAACTGTAACTACCGTATTTGCTCTAATTATCCCCCAATCTCCAATTATCCCCCAGTCTAGGAGGGGTTTGAAAAATAATCCCTCTATCTTTATCCCCCAGTCTCCAATTATCCCCCAGTCTACGAGGAGGTTGAAAAATAATCCCCCATGGGGGATAATTAGAGCAAATACGGTATATGTAACAGCTTTCTTCCTCTGTAAATGGTGTTGGGATGCGCGTTTCGGGTGTTTAGTCAACGATGATGAAGGTCAAAATCCGTTGAGTACGGCATAGCCCTTTTTCGTGGACTAACAAATTGATTTGTATGGTTTCTATCATCCGATCACCAAAATATTCATTAATTGCCCAAAAACTCAAAAAAAAAAAATTTCTGCTATGTTTTAAAAAACAATCAGGAAACCTCAAATTTCCGCAATTTTTGATCTTTTTTTGTTGTTGAAATTAATAGGGAGCATATATTTACCGGGACTGTCATCGAATGGATATCAATCAATCAAGCCAAGTGATCCCTCCAAATTTTTGAGTCAGTTTCCCGGAAGCATACAAATCATGTCGCACTTAGCCGGCCGGCAAACCGATTTTCTAGTGCCGTTCAATCCCATGCAAAATTAATTGGACGGCATCAGTCTCGTGCATCCCCACCTATTCCCACTTGTTTTCTCCCTCTCTTAAAGTGCTCTTACACACACCTTACAATTAGGAACAAATGCCAAATATAACTTGGCTCTCCCATTTTCCATTTTTTCTTTGTCGGCCCCAATCTCTTCAAATTTGGGAGAGTTGGCGACAGCGCCGACGGCAATCTTTCGGAATTGTGGTCCCGAAAATTTTTTAATTTGTATGACACTTTTTCTAGGCTTAAAAATACGCTAATCACGAATATGAACTCGGATTTGCCCAATTCCGAACCCCGGACCCGAATTCGAACAAAAACTTGAATTTTTTTTTTCAAAAATATACGTTAAAATCGATCAAATTTTGGCGTAAACCGCGGATTTTTATCCAATTAACAATTTGAAGCATTATTTTAATCAAAAAATAATAGTTGTTGCATGAATTAGAGTTTTTTATCCCAAAAAAATGCATTCTTGAAATTTTTTTTTTCAATTTTTGTTCGAACTCGGGTCAGGAGTTCGGATTTGGGCCAATCCAAGTTCAGATTCGTAATCAGCACCCTTGAAAACCCTTAAATATGAATTTTAAATAAAATTTTTTTTTTCGGGACCACAATTCCGAAAGATTGCCGCGCCGACGGCATTTTGCCTGTTCCTTTTTTTCAACACAATATCTGATTTTTTCCTTTTCATCAAGCTGTTTTTTCTGCTCCCTCATTAGCGATTTTATTATAATTTATGAGTATTAATGATACACACGATAAATACGACGTACACACACCGCCGCCGCAACCACAACGACCCAATCACAGAACACAGACAAAGAATTTATTTTGGTTTTTCGATAAATTTCATTCTCACAAAAACACATACAGCCAATCAATCGATCATATTTATTGTATTTCTGAAACAATTACATATGTATTTTGAACAATTAAAGGCCATTGATTGTGTGGGAATCGTTTTTACGGGGAGTGATCAGCGGTGTGACCACTGATCAGAAAAGTCGGAAAAAAGTTTAAACGGAATCAAAAAAGAGTTGCGTATGTGGCGAACTTTTATTTATGATTTTTGAAAATTCTTTTTGAAGCTTTTTGCCAACCAAATTAGAAACAAAGATATAGACGTTCGAACTTTTATTGTTTCATAGAACTTTTGAACTAGAGCCGAAATTCTTAACCAAAATATTGGAATATGCTCTAATTTTTTTTCTCTATCCGTATTTAAATATTGGAAATATTTATGATTTTTAAGAAATACTCAATTTTATTGCATTTCTTCAAAGTAGCATAAACATGCATCAAGAAAGTCGAGCAAAGACATTGTGGCGCATTTAAAATGAAAGGAAACAGTGATCGAATGAAAATGAAACGCACTTTTACTCTAGGCGGCACGATGCAAAACCATAGGGAAGAAATTTTTGCGGAATTTGACTGATTTCAAATTGTTCTCTCTGCTGAGCATTGGCACAATGATGTTCCAGAAAATAACGGACCGGGTCAGTTTAGTACGGCCGTTTTAGTACGAGCGCACATTTTTCCACTATAACTTTTTTATTTGTTATCCAAATCCAACTTTCTTGATATCATTCGAGAGCCCTTCAGATGCTCTATTAGCCTGCAAAATTCCAAAAAATTTAGTCAATTTAAAAAAAAGTTCTAGCCAAAAAAGTTGGAAAATTTGGTTTTTTGAATTTTTCTAGCTAGAACTTTTTTTAAAATTGACTAAATTTTTTGGAATTTTGCAGGCTAATGAGGACACTTAGGGCTATCGAATGATACCAAGATTGTTGAATTTGGTTGGCAAAGAAAAAAGTTATAGCCAAAAACTTGCGCTCGTACTAAAACGGCCCGTACTAAACCGACCCCGACCCGAAAATAAAGCTTGAATCCAAAAGTTATTGTCCGTTCTTTTTGATCAATGCGGGAAAAAAACGCAGAAATGGCAGTTTAAAAAAAATTTACGATTTTTTTTTTGTTGCCAAATTGTCCTAAATTAGCGTAACAAATTATAAGTTCAAAAATTTAAAGAGACCCATCTTTTTTTGAATATATAAAAAGCTAAAAATTTCATCATATGATTTTGTCAATGCTTTTCGAGAAAAATAAAAAATCGGTTTTTTAAAAAACTAAAAAAAATAAATGCCAAATTTGGCTCTACTGCAGTTTGCGCATCGGCACATGACATTTCGCCTTCTGACAGTGTTTTTCTTGTCCCGAACTCCGACCCGAAAATTGTGACTGATTTGACATTATTCCTTAAATTATTTTTTTATGTACCTATTTTGTTTTTTTGCCCTTAAAAATCCCAGCCCTACTCATTTGCAATGCAATCAGTGAATAAAAATTATTTTTGCTTAATTTTTGGCTGAAAATTATGTCACTATTCGTCACTATTTCGGACTTTTTGTCACTATTTCTTCACTATTTTGGCATTTTTACTCACTATTTTAGTTAACTATTTCGGGATTTTTCGTCACTAAAAGTTGCGACCCTAGTAATCACGTTAAGTGGAAGTCCTATGAGCGTTATTTGCCTATTTTCCCCTGTTATTGGCTTCAATAAACCTACAAAATTAGAATTTAATAGAGTGCCACGGGACCGGGACCGGGCCGGGAATTCCCGGTCATCCGAGGTCCCGGTTCCCGGTCCCGGGTTTTGAAAAGCTCAGGTCCCGGTAGGGCAACCGGGAACCGGGAAAAACAAGCACTGGTAAGAATGGGGTCTGAGTGAAAAATTAGTGAAGAAAATTGGAGTCAAAGGGAAAAATAAAAAATAATAATTAATATATTCTTTAAAAGTAACACTGCCAATTGTGCAAATGGCCTAATGGCTAGTCTCCTTGACTTTCCCTTCTTCTTTCCCCTGGTTCAATCCCTCTACAGAAATTAGATTATTTTCAATTTTTTTTTTGTATACTCGTGGGTTTCCTATAGAGAAAATATGATTCCTCATAGTTTTTTTTAAATTGATACATATTTTATCATTTTTTAAATGAAAATCCTACCAATTGAGCTTAATAATCGCAAAAACCAACCTTTTTTTGTTGAAAATCTGTTAACAAATCTCACTCAAATTTTCAAAATTTCCCCCGGCGGCGCCTATCGGCACCGCCGGACCCCTTCTTTCCCAAAAGTTTTCTGGAAAAAGCGCGCCGAAAATTGGTGTGATAAGTAAATCTAAATTTCAAATAATATTCGACCATTTAGCCCAAATGATTAATTGCTTGAAATAATTGAAGAAAATTTGTTTGAAAATTTTCATTAATTTAATTTATTAAATAAAAAACCAAATAATTTTGTATTATTTTCACTTGATATAAATTAAAATTTGAATTTTTTTTTAATTTTTAAAATTTTTTTGAATTTTTAAAATTTCCCGGTTGGTCCCGGTTCCCGGTTTTTCTTGCGGTCCCGGTCCCGGTCCCGAAAAAAAATCGAGGTCCCGGTCCCGGCTTCTCAGGTCCCGGCAAGTCCCGGTCCCGGTTTTGGCAAAAATTCCCGGTCCCGTGGCACTCTAGAATTTAAACAGTTTATTTAGGGTATATTTCTCTTTCATCTTATTCTATCTAAAAAATACAAAAAAAAAAAAATCGGCGCTACTTGCAAAGAGCACTATTTTGAAAATTTTTTCACCTTTTTTTTTGGTCAAAATTTTTTTTTGTTTTTTTACACATAATGATGGATATTAAGTATTAACAGCACAATTATGGTGAATAAAATGTATATTCACGATTTTTATCCAAAAAAAAATTTACAAAACAAAAGGGTCCCCCCTATGGTTTTTGATAAAATACAAAATCTATCACTTTATAACTAGCGCCAAATTTGCTTAATAGGCCCAAATAATTGTCATATTCGTAATCAGCGACCTTTAAAACCCCCGGGTATTTGGTTTCAGGACTTTTTAAACAAAAAAAAATTTTGACCAAAAAAAAGCTACCTAAAAAACACACATCCAACTTTGTTCCTCGCGTTTCTCTCTGATAAAAGGGTTTGGTTTTTCTTTTTGTTTTAATAAAATTATTCGAATTAATCCGTCATAATCGTTTGTTTCTTCCTTGTTTTCGTTTTCTTCTCTACCAACATTTTCACACTTTAAGAAAATAAAAGAAAATGGCGCAGGCAGTTGCTGCTGTTGCTCCCGCACCAAATGCTAACGCAGCCTCGGCTCAAACAACCCAACCGCAGGTTATGGCACCATCTTATCCGTTGGCTTCTCTCTATGTCGGCGATCTTCATCCGGATGTGAGAAATCAAATTAAAATTTTTTTTTTCAAACCGATTATTTTTTTGGTATTGCCAGGTCACTGAGGCCATGCTCTTTAAGCGGTTCAGCAATGCTGGTCCTGTGCTCTCCATTCGTGTTTGTCGTGATGCAATTACTCGTCGTTCGCTTGGCTATGCCTATGTGAATTTTCAACAACCGGCGGATGGTAAGTTAACACATTTGGACTGCGTTTTTTTTAATAATTTTTTTTGCTTCCATCATAAGCCCCTTATTCTGTTAAGCTGAACGTGCTTTGGACACCATGAACTTTGACATGATCCTGAACAAGCCAATTCGCATTATGTGGTCGCAACGTGATCCAAGCATTCGTCGCTCGGGTGCTGGGAACATTTTCATCAAAAACTTGGGCAAGGAAATCGACACGAAGGCCATCTACGACACTTTTTCCATGTTTGGAAGCATCTGAGCTGCAAGGTGTGTTTGCTTAACTTCAAACAATTTCGTCTTTATTGTCCACAACAACTTTTGTAGATTGCCACTGACATTGAGGGAGGAAGCAAAGGGTATGGGTTCATCCATTTTGAGACTGAGGAAGCGGCGAACAGTGCAATTGCGAAAGTGAACGGGATGCTTTTGGATGGGAAGAAAGTGTAAGGATGATCCCGACTTAAAATTGTTTTTGTGCTATTAAATTTATCCCATCTTTTTTGCTGTAGGTTTGTTGGAAAATTTGTGCCACGCACTGCTCGTGAGAAGCAAATTGGTGACCCGTCCAGTCGTTTCACCAATGTTTATGTGAAAAATTTTGGCGAGGCAATGGATTCGGAGAAGCTGAGCGAAGTGTTCTCACAGTATGGCGAAATCATCAGTGCAAAAGTGATGGAGGATGACAGCGGCAAGTCCAAGGGGTTCGGCTTTGTCGCCTACAAGGACCATGAAAGTGCTGCGAGGGCGGTGGAGAAGATGAACGAGGTTTCGGTGCCCGGCAGTGAGAAGGTCGAGCAAAAGTTTACGGTGTGCCGTGCGCAGAAGAAGAGCGAGCGCCAGGCTGAGCTGAAGCGTCGTTACGAGCAGTACAAAGCTGAGCGCATCCAGCGTTATCAGGGAGTCAATCTGTACGGATTTTGTTTGGTTGGGGGGGGGAGTTTTTCTCAAATTTTCCATGGATAACTTTGTTTATTATATTAATGTGCCATTTTTTGTGTAAAACTGTTCGGAAAGCTCTCCACTAATTAAAAAAATAATGCAATCCATAAAGGCATACGAAATTGTTTACTGAACTGGAGATTTTAAGGTACGTCAAGAACCTGCACGATACCATCAATGATGAGACACTTCGAAGCAATTTTGAATCCTATGTTACTTCACAAGTGCAAAGGTTTGTCTTCAACGGATTATTGGTATTTGCTATAAAGCGGTGCTGGACCAGATACCAAAACGAATTTTGCGGAATCCTAATCCAGCGAAAGCCGACTTTTTTTGATTTGGGCATTAATTCCCGGACCGGCAAAAATTTATGAAATCCAACTACACATTTTGGCTCGCAATTTTGATTTTCCAATTTCTATTTTATTATTTTCCAGGTTATGTGTGATGAGCATGGTCGCTCCAAAGGATTCGGTTT
Organism: Heterodera glycines; assembly: GCA_004148225.2. Taxonomy (NCBI): domain Eukaryota; kingdom Metazoa; phylum Nematoda; class Chromadorea; order Rhabditida; family Heteroderidae; genus Heterodera; species Heterodera glycines. Next base: position 1,690,964 of record CP049711.1, on the reverse strand, counting down.
TGTGTGCTTTGAAAAGGCGGATGAAGCAACCAAGGCTGTTGTGGAAATGAACAACAAAATCATCGAAAACAAGCCGCTTTACGTCGCGCTTGCGCAACGTAAGGAAGACCGCAAAGCTCAACTGGCCTCGCAGTACATGCAGCGCTTAGTGAGTCACGAAAATGGAATTTGGTTGAACATTGTCTTCGAAAATCCACAATGTTAGGAAGTAGTAGGGTTTACCCCCTTTCCCACCCATTTTTTCGAAAAAATAACCCTAGAAAACATTACTTTTGGAAGCAAAAATTTTTTTTCGATAAATGAGGTGGGAAACATAAATTTTACTAGTACCAAAAAATTTCTAAGAAAAAAATTAAAAAAAAATTTTTTTTTTATATAAGAAAATTACAACGGAAAATAATAAAAATTTCAGCGACTTTTTGCGTTGAGTGATGCCTCTCCTAATCAGAACATTTTGATTTAGGCCGCGATGCGCATGCAGAACCCTGCTGGCCTCATGGGGACAATGTATGCGCCTGCCAGCGGTGGATTTTTCCGGGTGCACTACGTTTCCCCCCCCCCCCCCCCCCCCCGCCGGTTCCCCCCCCCCCGCCGTTTCCCCCCCGTATCAGTTCCCCCCCCCCCAGCTCGGTTCCCCCCGCATCGTTTCCCCCCGAGAAAATTTTAAAAAAAAATTGCTAACTTAGAAATTTTTCAAGAAAAAAATCTTAGAAAGTTTTTTTACAAGAAAATTCTAAGAAAAAAAAATTTTTGAGAAATTTTTATGGTGAATTACTAAGATTTTTTCAAAAAATCGCTAAAAATTTCTCAAAAATTTTTTTTTCTTAGAATTTTCTTGTAAAAAAACTTTCTAAGATTTTTTTCTTGAAAAATTTCTAAGTTAGCAATTTTTTTTTAAAATTTTCTCGGGGGGGAAACGATGCGGGGGGGAACCGGCTGGGGGGAAACGAGCTGCTCCCGATTTTTCCTGCCACAGGCCATCCAGAACCAACGTGCTGCGCCGTTCATGCAAACACCGAATCTATCCGGGGCACAAATGCGTGGCGCTGTCCCTCGCTGGAACAATATAAGCGGTTTCAGTGAGTAGTTTGTGCTAAATGCCGTCTTGGTTTTGCTTTTTTTTCAAATTTTTATAGACCATCCAATGCAAGGCTACATGATGGTGTCCAGCTGTTGGCGGTCAGTTCGGCGGTGCTAATCAAATTGCTCGTGGAGGACCTCGCTCCGGTGGTATGGGTGGTGGCGGTGGAATGCGTCAGTACGGGGGACAACCCCGTCAGCAACAGAACCGCATGCCGGGCATGGGCGGAGGTCATCAGCAGCAAGGAATGCGCTACCAGGTAAAAGATGCAAAAATTTTGAGTGAAATTTTCTTAAAATTATTCGGTGGGGGGTTACCATGGGTGGCGGTGAACGTAGTGCACCCACCCAAAATTGTTAAGACCTTTTGAATTTGGTGTCTTCTGAATTCCATTTGGTGTTATTCAAAAGCTATTGTTTGTGGATCAGTTCTCGTTTAATCACTCATAACCTTTTTGGAAAACCAATTTTTTTTGTTTTTTAACAAAGTTTTGAAAAGCCCACCAAACATATAATTAAAAAAATACTCGGTTAAATTAAATTGAAAACGGTGTTTGTACTTGGACTAAACATGTGCGCCGACCCCAATGTTTCTATCAATTACAGGGACAGCCGAAAGGAATGCAGCAACAACAACACCAGCAGGCTCAGCAACCACAAATTGCCTATTCGTCGTATCCGCAGCAGCAGAGCCGTGGCATGGCATCGCAAATGGGTGGCGGAGGCGGTGGAGGAGTCAAAGCTGGCCATGCGATCACTGCAACACACCAGGAACCGTTGAACACACAGATGCTTACCGAGGCTGACATGACCGTATGTTTTGCTGACTGTCATCAATTAAATTCACCTATAATTTTTTATTTTTTCCTAAATAGGGACAAAAGCAAATGCTTGGTGAGCGTCTGTACGCGATGGTTGCGCGTTGCTTCCGGGACGGTGATGTCGAGAAAGTTGGCAAGATCACGGGAATGCTTCTCGAGATGGAGAATGCCGAGATTTTGGTCGGTTTTTTTCATCACTCACAAGCATAGCTGTGCGGGGGGGGGGGGTTGTGACGCCGAACGCAAGGGGTCGGCGGGTGTCGAACGCACGAGGCGGGGGGAGGGTTGAGAAAAAGGAAAAGAAAAAAAGAGAGAAAAAGGGAGCGGCAACATCAAGGAAATGGTCGCGAAATTGCGTTCGACTAACCCTGAGGGGTTTCTCGTCGAATGCAAAAAAAAATGAAGACTTGAAAATTGATTAGTTTCTTTAAGAAATTTCGCTAAAATTTTCCAATTTTTCTGCGAATGACACCATTTTCCTCCTGCGTTCGACGAATTTTGCTGAAGAAAATTCGTCAAACACAAGAAGAGGGGCTGAAAATTTTCTCAAATAAAATTTGTCTTTCATGTCAGATTTTCCCAAAATGGCATGTCATTATTTTTTTGTTATTTAGCTGTTGCTTGGAGACGAGGAAATGTTGCGTTTGCGCGTGGACGAAGCAGCAACGGTGCTTTACCAGGCTACGGGGCAGAAGGAAGCGCAATAGGATGAATGAAGGAAAGAATGGATGAATAAATTGTGAGTTAAAAAAAATTCAAAAAATCGATATGCTATTTGGTTTCTTTTAAATGTTTTTCTGTTAAATGTATTTGTTGCACTTCTCTCTAATGTTATACCAACAACATTCAATATTTAAGTCGAAATATTCTAGGCTTAAACCGATAATAGCACGGGTGGTACCCCCCCCCCCCTTTTCAAATTAAAAATTGATGAATTTTACGCAAAATTTTTCGTATTTCAGTCTTCTTGACGACAACCAAGCAGCAGAAGCTCCCGGTCCGAGTGGTCAACAGCAGCAGTAGACGGAGTCGGCTTTGAACTGATGGATAATGATGACGATAAATAGTGATGATGGATAATTATAATAATTAGTGATCGTGAACATTGTGCTCTTTGACTGTTTTGTTTCCGGTCAACAATTGGAATTGCGTATTTTGTTTCTGTTTTCTTTTTTCACTCAAATTGTGTGTGCAGTTCCGAATGTAAATTTTTTTTTGAAAAACAACTGTTCTCTAATTATACTGTAAATTTTACAATTTCCAATACTGTTCATTTTTTAAATTGTTATCTGCCTGAAAACAATTTTGACCATGGTTTTAGGCAGGGAAGAGGAACTCAACAAGCGCAATGGAGCAAAAGCAAAATCAGGCAAACAGAACAAATGTGAGAGGAAGGAAATGAAAAGTGATCGAGAATCTCGAATTGGGATTCTCCGATCACAAATTTGCCGAAAAAGGAGGATTCAAAATGATCGGGAATCTCGAGTTGGGACTCTCTGGTCACGAAAGAAATCAAAATGATTGAGAATTTCGAGTTGGGACTCTCTGGTCACGAAAGAAATAAAAATGATTGAGAATCTCGAGTTGGGATTCTCCGATTACAAATTTGCCATAATGATCGAGAATCTCGCGTTGGGATTTTTTGAACACAAATTTGCCAAAAAAGATTTTGGTCAACTCAGAACATTGGTATACAAATTCTTCGTGTTTCAGCAGCGAGCCAAAAATGGGCGGAGCAGTTCAGTGCTGGAGGGCATGTTGGGCAGCCAACCGTGCCGATGTGCCGCCGGTGGTGAAGCAGCGGTTGGAACAAGTGGCGGCGACATTCATCATCAACAATGTTTGCTGAAACAGAGGCCCAAATCGTCATTGGACAGCAGCGCCCAAATGGGCGGCATGGCGGTGGACATGGAAGAGGTGGGCATGCATAATGAATGGTTGATTAATTGCCATGCCGATTTTTGGATGAATTTAACTCAGTTTTTAGAGTTTTTTTTAATCATTTTTGGGCCGGACAATTTGGCCCCCACCGTCGTTTGGGAGTCCATGAGTCATTTAGGCAGCATTGGCATTTGAACTCCGCTATTTTTGCCACACAAACACTCGGGATTTATTTGGGTGGGTGCGATCGTTTGCGCCCCGTTCGTTCCCAGTAGATTGCCTCCATGCCGAAAAATTTAGGGACATGGTTACGGGATAAAAAAGCAAATTGTGTTGGATGCCGTACCGCATGGGTCTCTGATATCCTTCATTTTGCCAGATTTTCCGCTCCGTATTGAATGATCATGACGATGAAGGAGAGCGACGGCACCAACACGCGCATCCGTCAATAAAAATGCCGGAAGGCACTGCCACCGTAGCAGATGGCACTCATTTACCGGCTGGCGAAGAGACGATGATGATGTTGATGAATGACAACAACATGCTTCCATCAGCTGTTGCTGGCGGGCATACCGTAGCGCCACTGCCGCATACCGTAATGCCACCATTCGGTGACGATGGTGGCGCCGATTTATCGACCATGTTGACCATTCCTCCAAACTGCGTTGGTGCACAACATTCCATGTGTGCCCAATTTGTTGATGGTGGCACTGGCACTTGTAACAACAGCAATTTTTTCGTGCACTGGCATCATCATCAGCCGCTTCCGGCAATGTTTAGCCACCAACAATCTCCTCACAGTGTCACCACCACTACGGCATGCAGCAGCAATGGCACTTGCACTGCAAATAGGTCACCAGCGCCCGAGGCTATAATGTCCATGTGCCACAGTCAGGAGATGGACGACCTGATGGAAGTGTTGCGGGACGACCAGCAGGGTAATCAATTAATTAATGTAATTAGCGATGCTCTGAGACTAAAAATGGGGGCGAGGCGCTTGAAGCCATGAAAATAGCGGGGGAGGGGCGGACGCAAATCGCGAACGGAAACTCGATACCGAGGGAGGCCTGAGATCGAGAATAGGTCTCGAGATTCACGATCTCAAATGTTAATGAAACTAATTATTTCCTAATTACCTATCCATTAAGAGAACTTTCATCATAATCATCATCAGCTGGGCTCATTAATGGTTGAAGGACGGCCTTTTGACAGTGCCGCCTCCGTCGCCGACGCGCAAAGCAATTACAACACGGAACACCTTGCCTCGCTGTTGGCCAACGAGGTGGAATTGCATCGGCACAACAACGGCAACAACGACGGATTCATGGCATCGGCGGCGGATCATCGCCAGTTGGCAGCGATGGGAAGAAATGGCCACAACAACAACAACGGCGGTCGGACAAAACATGGAATGGCACCACGTCGAGGAACAGTGAGTAGGGACATCACTGGTTTATTCATTAAAGAAATTTTGATCAAACTTGATTTCGAAAAAAATTTTTTGCAATTTTCTTTTGAGAAATTTCCTAAGAATTTATTTCTAAGTATGAAATTTCTTTTTTAATTTTCTAGGCGACCTGCTCGGACTAGGGACATTTGTTTAGATTGATATAAATTTCAAAAAAGATTTCTAGTATTACCAAAAATTTATTTCAATATGCAGTTTCTTGTTTCGAGGTTTATCAATGTCGTTCTAAAATTTAAATCCAACGTCTGATAGTCGCCGGCGCATCCCTTAGAAATGTATCATGGAATGATTGATGCTTTTAAGAAAACCAAGAAATGAGTTTTTTTTTGCTAAGAAAAATTCGGAATTTTAACAGAATGTGCTTTGGTGGTTGGCATTTTTGGCGGTTGTGTTTTCGTTGCTCGGGAAAAACGTTGCATCTGCTGCTGGTTCGAAGTTCATAATTTATGGCTTCGACATGCAGCAGGCTTTGTGCGAACTGGAGCGAAGGAGCTACACTTTCTTTGGTGCATGTGAAACCACAGCGACGACAGAAGAAACAACCACTCAAACAACAACAGAAACAACAACCACTCAAACAACAAAATCATTCACCACCAAAAAAAATAAGCAAAAAAAACCGAATAAATCAACTCCAGTGGACCCAAAAAGTGTGTTGCTCTATGTTGTTCTCGGAGGGCTGAGTGCGGCTGTGTTTGCTGTGATCCTTGTGCTCCTTTGGTGGAAATGTTGCAGGGATAAAAGTACGTAATAACTCATAAATTATAAAACATTTTATTTGTTTTTTCTTGTTTTTCAGACAAAAAGAAACCATCAAAGAAAGCGAGTGGCAGCGAAAAAAAGGGAAAGGACAAATCGGGACCAAAAGTAAATAACAATTTTTTTTAGACAAAAAAATATTGTTTGAGATTTTGCCTAAAAACGAAGTAAACCAAATTATTTTGCTGGGAATTAAAAAAAAAACCAAATTTTTTGCTTTTTTTTTAATATCGCCTACTGGGGCATTTGGACTCGTTCCCAGTCCTGAAGCCGATTTCAAACAAAAAGTGAAACCCAAAATTGTCTTTAATTCCATTGAATGAAAATTTAAACTCGAATTTGGCCGAAAATGAGTCAGATCCATAATCAGCGACCCTCAAAACCTAATATGTTTACACGATTTATATAAAAAATCAATTTTTTAATATGAAATGCACCATCGCTCTCATTTTCAAAACAAATAAGCTTTTTCCTTTTTTTAAGTATCCTGGCCACGCTGAAAAAGACCCTGTTGTTTCTCCGGACGACGCACTGAGCGGACCCGAGGATAGGAGGTAATCAATGCAAGAACGAAAACGATGTGGGGGGATATGTAACTAACATTTGCTTTTTTCAACTGTTGTTGTATTGGTAATTGACCCCTCTCCGCCCCCGTCCCCTTAAGAGAGGTCAGCGGCAACAAAAAGTGCACTTGCACTAAAAATTGCTAATCAATTGTTTGCGGTGTTTTTAAAAAAATGAGCAGCGGTGCCGATAGAATTTTTCGACATATCGTTAATCGATTTTCACCAAAAATTGCTATTTTATGGGCGTTCGCAAAAATTTCGCGTTATTTTTTGGAATTTTTGTGAGATTGGATGTGGAGGGGTATCAACAACAACAAAAAACCGAGATTTTTAGCTGCTATTTCTCTTTAAAATTTCGAGTGCGGATAGGTCTTGGGGTTGATAGTCTTGTTGGTCTAACTAACAATGAATGTTATGGGAAAGTCAAAACGGGTGGAAAGGCACATTTTTCAATCGGCCGAAAATGGGAGAAACATTGTAAAAAATTTAAAACATATTCAGCGAGCAAATGGAAAGCGGAATTGTGGAGGAAAAGCAGCAAAAGTCCACCGCATCAGCACCTTCACAAGAAGACGAGACGGTCCAGCAACAAAACGGGGACGAAAATTCAGCTGGGAGTATGGAAAGGTGCTAATAGATGAAATAAATAAATATATGGCAAATTAAATAAATATATTTATTAATTGTTTCTAAAAAATATTGCTAATTTTTTTTGAAATCCACGAAATTAACAGACAACCCTTCCCCTGGGGGCAGTAACCAGAAAAGAATTATGACGAGCGAGCCCGTAGCCAGAAAAAATTTTTGGATGCCCGAATCCGAAGATATTTTTTTTATGCTCTTCGGGTCCAAAAAAATTTTCTGTGTTATTTTTAAAATTTAAGCGCCAGAGAGGCCAAAAACAGGAATTTGTAGCGATTTTGTGCTAATTTTTTTTTTTTTTTGCATTTTGAAGCTAAAGTTTCAAAAACTACGGTTAAAACTTTAATGGAATATATATATATATAGTAAGAAAAAGTGCAGAATTTTCAAAACTTTCCTTCATGCCAAGTTAACTAATTATGTGTTAGGTTTTCCATTTTTCATTTTCGTGTCACCGATTTAGAGCACCAGCGGTGGCGGCGGCAAATTTGGATAATGGAGCGGTGCGTACAAATGCTGTGGTCAGTATTTTTAGCAACTGATTCCGTAAAAGAGCAATACCACTTTCCCATTAATAATCGGTCTTTCAAATTAAAATGGTATTATTTTCAAAAAATTTCAACACTGGCCCAAAAAGCAGGATTTTGTAGCGGTTTTGCGCCCAATGACAATTTTTTGCCATTTCATGGTCCAATTTCCAAAAAACAATGGCACAATAGGGTCCGGCTGTGCTGATAGCAGCCGCCGGGAAATTTTTGAATAAATAGGAAAATTGTGCAAAACTTACAAAAAATTTGTTTTTTTCTTAGTTTGTTTTCTTTAAATAATTCTAGAAATCGCCTAAACGTTTCCCAAATAATTCTTAAATTCGAACTTCCAATGCTTTACTACTTTTTTTGACCCTTTAAGTCTGACTACGTGACCATTACAACAGTGCCGCCTCAACAGTCGCCGACTGAAATTGTTGAAGATGTCAATGAAGTCGATTTGGAAAATTCAGTATTTTCTCCTTAAAAATTTATTCATTCGTTCTTTAATAAAAATGATTTTCAATTTTGATGTTGTAATGAAATCTGATTGACCAATCGTAAAAGATCGAACACAAAAAGGAAATTCGCTCCACCGAGAGAACGAAACATTTTACGATTGGTTGATGGGTAAATTCTTTTGTGGTATTTCTTCACGTCTTCGTTGTATCTCTTCCACTCGCATCCATCAAATAAATGCATTAAAAATTTAAAATGGATGAAATGTGTTGCCCCGCTAAACAATCAATTTATATCGAGAATGGCTACCAAAGTACAACACAAAATGAGCGAAGATAATGGGGAGGGGGAGGTAAGAGAGTTAGAGGGAGAGAATGGAAATGAAGAAGATGAAAAGAGAAGGGTGATGGACGAAAATAGATGATGAGAGAGAGCGAGAGAGAGTGGGATAGAGAGAGCGAGAGAAAATTTAATTTAATCTCTATTAGGAACTCATGAAGTGCAAAGAAAATTCCTCGATTCGGGATTTGGCAGTTTTTGAGGGCATTTTTGCCTGCCCATCACCTTCTTTTTCTAACTTTCTGAGGGGATGTTTTTCTAATAAAACGAAATTTTTTTATCCCATTTCTAATTTTTTTTTTCGAGGAGAATCAACGTGGGAGGGGCATTGGTAAAATGTTATGCCCCTTTTTGAAGCCTCCTCTGCATTTTCATGCAATACCTCCTCCTCATTGTTTTGCAATTCCATCATGTTCAGGTGCACAGAGCTCGCAACAAATGGAAATTTACTCTCAAAGATGGGGTATTTTATTAACAAATTTGCACATTTTTCACCAAATATGTCATAATTGTAAATTTTTGTCTTTTTTCAGGTAATGCAAATTCGTGGAAAAGATTTTTGCTTTCAAAAATGCACTGGTGAGGCCGAATGGTAATTGTGGCGAACGAATCGATGTGTTTTGTGATTTGTATTTGGCTATAAATTATTTCAGCAGAAAGCGATTTTTTCATTTTATTACAATGTGTAATTTTTTCTATTTGAATAAATCAACGATCCATACAGTTTGTGTGTGTGTTTTAAACATTTTTATAATAATTTAAATGGTTTTATAAAAACCAATTTTTATCTATTTTTTTAATCGGTGTTGAAATTTCACAATTTTGAGAAAAATTTAAAAGTTAATTATGAATGAAGAACAAATTTCTGCTGATGATGCTATTGTTTCTGACACAAGTGATGACAAATTAGAGCCCTTTTCGAAGGAAATGGCTGGTTTAATAATTTCTCCGCATGATGGAGCAAAAAGTGAGAAAAAAACACCATCGGAAAAAATTGCCACTTTTGCTGATGGATTCTCCAAAAAAAAAAATTTTTTTTGCATTTCTTAAATTATGGTAACCTAAATTTGAACAAAAAGCCGAAACCCATAAAAGAATCCAAAACTTATTCCTTTTTGCTTTCAGTACAACCAAAACATAAATATGCGATTGTTTGCGGAAAGTACGCTTATTACCATTATGGGCAACAGAATGTTGATGACATTGGTTGGGGTTGTGCATATCGGTCTTTTCAAACTGTTTGTTCATGGCTAAAATTTCAAAGTTACATTGATGCGACAAAAGCAATTCCATCTCATCAACAAATTCAGAAGGTTGGCAGGAGTCGAGTCAGAATAATACAATTTTTTAATTTAAAAGAAATTGAAAAAATCATTGAAAACTTAAAAAAAATTTTTTGCTAATTTTTCAATTTTTGCTAGAAAAAAATTCATTTTAAGAAAAAAATTAAAAATTTATACGAATTTTATTTGATCGAAAAATAAGCATTGAAAAAAATGAAAAATCGCTAGACTACCTAACCGAAAAACAAAAAAGACCACCAATCCGCTGGGGGTACCCAAAAGGAATCCATTTATTGCACTATCCGACTTTTGATTCTGGCAAACATTTCCCACTTTTCTTAACAGTGTCTCGTTGACATCGGTGACAAGCCGTCAAATTTTGTTGGCAGTAAAAAATGGATTGGATCATTGGAATTGAGCTTTTGCTTGGAGACAATGTTCGGCATCAATGCCAAAATTCTTTCGTCCAAAAGTGGTGCTGATTTGGCAGAACATGCCCGGGCTCTCATTTATCATTTTGAGATGGGAGTCGAAGTTCAGGGATCTCGTCCCGGGTCTTTTTCTAAATCCCGAGGTCCCGTTCACTGAGTCATTTTCTAAATACCGGCGATTCAAAATTCCGGTCTCTACTGAAACGCACGAAAAGAATTTTTGACGTAAAAATTTAATTTACCTAACACATTTTTGAAGTTATCACTTTTTTATGCATAGGAAACTTTTATGGTAAGTTGATAAACAAATAAATTTTTAATGGTGACGTCAACTTGGCACATCGGACACCACCATCACTCTCAAAATTTAAAATTTTCTTTAAAATTTACAGAACTTATAAGTAGGGTTGCACCCCCGACCCCGCCCCGACCCCGAACCCCGACATTTTTGGCCATTTTTCGGGGTTAACCCCGACCCGAACCCCGACGCTTCCAACCCCGACAACCCCGAACCCCGACCCTTAACCCCGACTCGGGGTTAAATATACACCCCCTAAGAATGGCATTTTTGTGAGAGAAAGTCAAGAAAATTTAAACAAGTTTTGAATTTTTGAACCATTTTGCCAAATTTTTATTAAATAAAGAAAATTTGCTTTCAATTATGACATGTATTGTGGTGTATTGGTTAGTGCATCACACTGACATTACTGTCTTTCATAAGTTCGATAACCATTGACGTTCTCATTTTTAATTTATTTTTTTGTGATTAATACTAGAGTTCGGGTACGGACCGGATCCGTATACGGATTTTTACGGATCCGTAGTCCGTATTTTTTGGGCCGATACGGATTTTTACGGACTACGGATTTTCCGGATTTTTAGTCCGTAATCCGTATGGGTGCCTAGTCCGTACTCTTGGTCCTTATCCGTATTTTCTCAAAATACCGATCTCTAATTAATACATTTTTTAAACAAAATTATCAATAAAAATAGACCATTCTTGGCATAATTGTTAACAGATTAAACCCAAATTTTCAAAAAAATTTTACTTTCGTTGAAATTTAAAATTCAATTTTCATGACTAAATAAATCATGAAAACAATATATTTCAAAATATTGACAAAAATATCGAAACAATTAAATTTCAAAATTCGCTTGGCCGAGTCCAAAAATTCGTAAATCTTATTAAAAAAATTGGCTCAAAATCGAAAATATTCAGCACTTTTTGGGCAAAATCTGTTAACAGACCCATGCAATTTTCAAAAATTTTCCCGGCGGCGCCTATCGCACCGCCGGACCCCTTTCTCCTGAAAAGTCTTTAGAAAAAGCGCGCCGAGAAAAAAAGATGGTTTGAAAAAGAAAAAAGTTAATCAGAAATTTTGATCATTTTTTGAATAAGATTCACTTTTTTCAAATTGCCGGATCCGAAACCGGTTTCCGGATTGGGAAAAATTTAAATTTTCACATGTTAATATTTGTAAAAACCGGCAAAATTTCATTTATTAATATAGAAATTCGATGCACCAGAAATGTCGCCGCCAAAAAGACATAATGTTGCCGACAAAATAAAAAATTTTAAAATTTTCAAGATATTAAAGCATACAAAAATATTTATGATAAATAAATAAATATAAACAAATAAAACTTTATTATGGAAATTATAAAAAATTTTGACTATATGGCATAAGGTAAAAATTTAAAAACCCCGACCCCGACCCGAACAATTTGGTCGACCCCGACCCCGAACTTGCTGACCCCGACAACCCCGAACCCCGACTTTTCTAACCCCGACGTTCGGGGGTGCAACCCTACTTATAAGTTTTAATGCTTAAAACAAATTTTTAAAGGCGGTGGTCAATTGGCACACACAATTCTCGGTGTTGATTATAATGTGCGGCTTGGCGATTGCCAATTTTTGGTTTTGGATCCGCATTACACGGGAACAGAAAATTTATTGGAAATACTGAACGGAGGCTGGTGTGCTTGGAAATCTCCATCTTTTTGGAGTAAAAAAGATTTTTTCAATCTTTTACTCCCCATCAATCCAACACCTAAAACAGAAAACCTTGCCAATTGACCATTCTTTCATTTACGAAAAAATAAATTGTTCCATCGTTTTTTTATAAATTGTCATAAAGCATTTTTACTGTTGAGAAAAATTTCGATTCCCAAATTTAAAATAAAAAAAATGAATAAATTTTCGCGTTTTTGTTGATTCTTTTAAATGTTGGCGTGCAAGGAATGCATCGGAATAAATTCCAATAATTTGTTAAAAATCAAAATTTTTGACTTCTTAAAGCCAATTAGGGTTTCAGAAAATCACTAAATTTATCCTAAAGGCATACATATAATAATACAACACAAAAGTTGATCACCGCAACAAAAAATAACAATTTTATAAACGTTAAATTAATTCTCCAATATCGCAATTCAAATTGATCGGTCTCTTCTCAACAATTCATTCATTCACTTCTGTTGCTGATCACTTGGGCCGGGAGCGTCGAGAAGGCTAAAAATCGGAACATCACAATAAATTTGAATAATTTATCCGCTTACCCATCTCCAATTTCTTCCTCATAAAGATCAAAACCAATTTGATTCCACTGATCATAAATTTCCCATCCAATCGCTTTTTCTTCCCATTTTCTCCATTTGTTTTTGTCTCGAGCAATGGGACACCGGATCAGCAGAAAACTATTGCTATAGTCGTCAGTTTCTCGTCCTTTCAATGTCCCTGCAAAGTTTGGTGCGCTTCTGATCAGTTTCTGAAAAAAAAGTTAAGCCTAAACTTTTCCGTATATTTAAAAAGCAATTAAAAATTTTAAATATTTTTTTCATCTCCCTTTTTGATACTATTAGCAGCAGAGAGCCTTATATAACTTGTAAATAAAATTTGGTGCGTTTCAGAGCACTTTCTGAAAAAATATTCATGAAAAGTTGTTTATTTGAATTTTTATATGTAATGAATAGGGTTATAAGTTATATGCACTAAAAAAAGCCAAATATGCTAGCCCCAAAAAATGCCAAAAATTGTGTATATTAATAATTACATTTAAAACACCAAAACAATGGCTAAGGAGCATTTTTAGACAATTGCAAAAATATTGATATTTCCAAATTTATAAATTTTATTATATGCTAAAACAACATTACATTTTACATATACATAAATTTTTTTTCCAAAAATTCTTACAAAAATTTAAAATTTTTTCGATTTCTAAGGGTGTATTTTAAAAAAAATTCCAAAAAGTCGATCCTTAGGGGTGTATTTTTCGCTTTTATCGCATTTTATGAAAATTTCCAAAAAAATGACCAAAATATGCTCTAAAAATGCAAAAATGGTCAAATATGCACTTATTCTCAAAAACCCCCAAAATATGCTTTTATATGCACTAAAAACCTTCACCAAATCAAAAAATTTTAATGCAGAAATGTTATTTTTGAGCCCCTTTCTTCATAGCATATGCGCAGAAAAAATATGCAAAATTGCGATCTTGGGCTAATTTTAAGAAAAAAATAGGAGTTTTGGGGGGCCGGCGGTGCCGATAGGCGCCGCTGGGGGAAAATTTTAAGAATTTTAATGAATTTTGTTAGGAATTAGCCAAATTTTTCAG
>CP049711.1:1651376-1676671 GCA_004148225.2 Heterodera glycines | reverse complement strand
AGAAAATGATCGAAAATATTGAAAATGATTCAAATCAATGACATAAATGCGCATGAAAGGAAATAAATTATGAAAAAAAACAAAATTATTAACAAAAAAAAATCAAAAATTATTTGAAAAAATTAAAGAATGCGTCCGCCGATTCGGCACTTTTGCACAGCGAAGTGAGCATTGACAAATAGGCAATTTTCAATGAAGGTGCCGAGATTGCCCGATTTCGGAACACAAAGTCGTACAATCCTTCCTGAAAAAGGCCAAAGAAAAAAATGTATAAAAAAAAATTTTTTTTACGCAATTAGGGTCCGTAAATTCACGCGAACATTTCGACGATGGCGAATAATAATGATGATGATAATGATGGTTTTGCCATGGCATTGATGCGCTGTCGTCCGCCATTTGTTGGTGCGCCGTTTTGTCATGTTGCATCAGCAACGAGTACAGTTCCTCCTCACAAAGGTTGCACATTTCGACAAGCTTAAAACATATAGGTATTTTTTTAACTTAAAAAAAATCAATTGATTTCGAGTCTCCAATACCATTTCTTGGCCATAAAATGGATATTTCGCCATAATTGCCTTACATTGCTGCTTCAGCTTCACCGGGTTGATCAGCAGCAAAAGTGCTGTCCACAGTGCATGGTCCACGGGGCGGAACACTCTGTCCGGTTGGATACGGCACAAATGGGCAAACAGTGCGTCCATGACGCCCTTTTGCATGTCCACCGGACAGAACAATGCGCACAAACACAGCACTTGGTAACAGTGTTGGTCAACCGTTTTCACCATTGCATTGTGCTGAAAATGTAAAGATAAAACACTATATCAAAAATCAAAATTGGGAAATTACAAAAATTTGGGTGTGGGGGTGCATGGGTGGGTGGTACCCATATGTTTTTGGAGGGGAATGAGGCACTCGATTTAGTTGAATTTTTTACAAATTTGAGATTCCGGTGGGCTAATTGTAAGGAGGGAGAGAAATGTTTATTGTACTATATAAAATTAATAAAATTGCGAATGTTGAACAAATTTGAATAATTAATTTTCAAAATCAACAACACCCAGCAGTAGGAGCAGAAATATGCTTGCCAATGTTTTGTCTTGGTGGCGAGTTTTGGGCGGTGAACCGGGCCAAAAATGTGTGAATTAATCTAATTTCTTACCCGATTTTTGTTTTTCATTGTTTCCTCAATTCCGAACATGTCGAACTCCCCTCTCTCCGAGAAATGGACATATTTGCCTGAATTTAACCCATTTTCAAAAAAAGTTGAAATCCCCAAAAACATTTCATCACTGACCCAAAATTTGCTTGACAAAGTCGTCATGGTTTTTCAAAAATTTGCCAACGGCATTTTCCATCGATGTGTCAGTGAAATCGACAATGTCCGACGAGGCGGCGGGATTTGTTGAGGAACAGTTTTCGAAGAAGGAGAGCAATTTGTCGCACAGAAACTGTGCAAAAATGAGGAATCGAATTTGAAAAAAAAAAATTTGTTTTTCCTTTCGTAAGCAATTTTTTTTATCAAATAAAACTTGCAGAATTACAAGAATTGTGTTTGTCTCGATAATTTCAAACAATAAGCATTTATCGTATTTTTCTTATTGTCAGGTAAAAATATGCATTTTTGTAAACCAAGCTCCGAATTTCGACGGGCAATTGTCCATCAAAAAAGGGGCGTAATTCGAATGGATCGGCCGGTGTAGGCGTAATTAAAAAAAGAGAAAATTTGGATTACCTTGGTTTCCTGGTCATGGACGGCATTAAAGGTGGACTTGAGACGCTCAAAATAAGTGAATCGACGCGGTTTTGGAACAGACATTTGCTCTTAAACACACATTTTCAAATCCCACACAAATAAATTAGAAAAATTTGTAATTGGTCCATTTTCAGACAGAACAAATCTTGGTAAAAAAAAGAATTGGCAAAATCAAATGTTAAATTAAACAGTTAAAAAGTGTTCAAAAATAGCAATGATGAAGGAATGAGTTGTTGATGCTGTTGTTCATCATTTTTGCCCTTCAGAACGGAGAATTTGTGCGGTCCATTGTTCAAACACAGCAATGTGTGGAGCCAATGAAGTTTGACGATAGACTAAAACATAAAAGAAATAGACAATTTATAAGAAAATTTTTTTTTCGAAAATTTATGTTGAATTATAGTACTATTGTAAGTTTTTGTCAAAAAATTTTCCAAAAAAACACCTGAAAAGTTTTTAAAGGGGAAAACGGGAGAGAAAAATGAATCCATAAACCCACAACCAGGACCTCAACTTGGAAGAGTATCGACGAGGACTTTTTTGCTTCAAAAATTTTGACACTCATATAATAAATGTAAATTTTAATTTTGTTTAATTCTTGAGACCGCCCCTAGCCTGGGCTCTATGAACCTTAAAAAACCAGCCCAGGCTGCCCTAGCCCGGTAAAAAAAACAAAAGAAAACTCGGGCCCGAGCGGTTAAACGGCTTTTTTGAACCAGGCGGCCCGGGATCGGCCAAATTGGCTAATTAGAAGCTCGAACTCTGGCCCGGTAACCCCAAAATCTCGGTCTCTCTCTAATAAAAGCAATTTTTGGTTATTTGCGATAACTTTTTACCAATTGAACGTTGATTCTCCTTGTTTTCTTGGCTGGATTCTCGCAATGAGGCAAGTTGTGCTAACAATTTATCAATTCGTGGCACCACATTCGGATCAAAGGCACGGATTTCCTTGGCACTCAACGGAACGGCAATATTTCCATTTTCTGGATGCACAGAGAAGGGCGATTTCAGCAAATGGTTGAGCCTGGAATTTTTTTGAAAAATTTTTTTAAGGGTCTCTCATCTCGAATGGGCATTCTTTTCGTGCAATTACGAACCCCTAAACTGGATTTGAACTAAATACAATGCAAAATTCAAATTTGTAAATTTAAATTTATGCTTATTGTTAGAAAAGATTTACTTTCGAATTCAAACTAAATGTATTAGAATTGCATCAACCGCCATCATTAAAGAAAAGATCGAAAATTTCAACTCTTTGTTCGAATTCAGGCTCGGGATTCGGAATGCTCCGAAAATGCTTTTAAATTTTTCCATTTTAATTTGTCTTTAACTGACTCACCCAGCAGTGACTTTTGCGTCGAGTTGCGGATAAGCAAATTTCATGACCAATGAAATGAAAAAACGTCTCGCTTCATCGGAAGGTGTCTAAAAAATTGCAATTTTTTTTTGCAAATTTTATCCAAAATTTTTATTGGGAACCGGCGGCAATTTGATCCCTCGCGCATTAATTCGAGTTGCATCATCAAATCGGAGTTTCATCGATTCCCAACGCAATTTTGGCGTTTGAAGCCTGGAAATGGAAAACCAAATTAATTGTTGGGCTTTAGTAAAAAAAAACGGAGCCGGAACTCCTCATAGTTCGAGATTTGGCTAAGAAATTAGAGATAATTCGGAACAAAAAAAATCTTGGTAAGAAATTAGCTGAGACCCAGTCCAAAAATGTATTTCTTGTTAAACAATGAGCACAAATCCGACATAAAAACGGAAATTGTGAACCAAAACCCAAAATCTTGGTAGGAAATTGGCGGAGACTCAACTAAAATCCCAATAATTTCGAACAAATCCCAAACAAAAAATGCACACCTTGAAAAGCTTTTGTCGAGCAGTTCAGCCAAACTTTGGTCAGCCCAATGGGCAAGGATTGTGGAGTTCCATTGGTCGGCCGAGTCCAACCATCCCTGTTCCATTATCAACTGCTCAAAATCGTCGGATTCCATGATTTTTCGGTACGATTCCGTAACAAATGGGTGCACCCGATATTTGTTGATCGCAGAGCCATCTTTTGTTCTAAATTAACACGACGACTTGAGAAAATTGTGGCAGTTTTATCGCACACCAAAATTTTATTTTTATGCTTTTTTTTAATGAAATTTCTAAAAAAAATTTCTGAAAATTTTGTACCGATTTTTTCAACCATTTTATATAATTCCGAATCCGAACAACAAAATTTTGGCAAAGTGAAAATTAATTTTCAGTTTTTTTTTGTTCGAGTCGAGGCCAAGGGTTCAATATTTTTCGTAATGGATTTCCAGGGATTCGTGGCCATAGCAATACCCTAGCAACATATAACATGACTTACAAATGTCAAATATTTGACGATCGCCTCACGCCCGCGACTGCTCAATGCGCGTGCCTTTTTGTCCGCCACCCAACAGTGAATGCCACGCCGTCCGGAAAAGACCCAGAGCAAATGTTGGAAGCCAAAATGAGCTAAAATCGGAAGTGTAAAAAACCGGTAAAAACTTTGGGTAGAAATTTCAAAAAAAAAATTTCAAAAACTAAGAAATTTCAAAAACACCCTACATGCTCAAAACATAATGAAACTATGCTACAACACAATCTCTCAATCATTAACCTAAAGCGATTTTTTTACATTAAAACGAAAACATTTTTTTTTTGCTAAATTTTGAAAATTTCCCGAGGCCTTAAAGGGTGAACCAAATGTTACAACATCCAAATTTTTGGGCATTTTGGTCAACAAAATGATTTTTTGGAAACATGAAATGTGTACATACTTCGTAAAAGATGCTCCATCACATCAACCGCAATTGTGATCCAACGCCAACACTTTTTGCACACACTTGTGCCCCTGAAAAAAAACAAATATTTGTAAGAAATTTGGCTCTATTCCAATTTATGCGTCCATTCAACGGACCATCTGAAATTTTCATGCGTTTTTTCAAGCATTTAAAAAAAAATTTTTGTATTGCTTTAGTCAAGATTTATTTATAAATGAATTCTGTAAAGGGTACTCATGGACTTTGTATCCACATTTTTTTTTTTCGCATTTTTCAATTTTTTTTACTTTTTTATTGTCACAATTCGACGTGGCAGAAGTTCAAGCAGCAACACAAAACGAGATTTGGCACGCAAAGATCACTTTTTTCCACATACATTTCCGATTTTTTATGGCGTAGGCAATTTGGAGGACCGGACATTTTTTTTAATTTGTGGACCCAAATCGCGGAATTGTATCCAATAAGCACATAAAGCTCCTTTATTTGATATTTAAAGCAATTGTGACAATAAAAAAGTAAAAAAAATTGAAAAATGCGAAAAAAAAAAAATGTGGATACAAAGTCCATGAGTACCGAAAACTGGGTGAACGAGTAAAAACTGCAGCAAATTTTGTATGTACAAAGATAAACCATGAAAAAAATTATGTACTTGCAACATTGTCGTATTGTGTCGTAGTCATTCAAATCGATGTCAAAGACGAGTTCCCGTTCCACGGGAAAAAATTCACCAATTTTCTTGCGGTCACGCGGCTAATTTGGGACATAAAATAAGCATTTTTTCCCTGATGTTGTACCCATTTTTTACCGGACGATTGTACACAGCACCAATGTCAATTTTGTATAGATGTTTTGGCAATTGTAAAGCATGGGAGTCCCTAATTTAACTTTTTTTATTTTAGGCTTAAAATCAGTTTCCGGTGGTTTTCGAGGGTTCTGATTACGAATCTGGACTCGGTTTTGCTCAATTCCGAACCTCGGACCCGAATTGGAACAAAAAATTAAAAAAAAATTTTTTACAAAATACGCGTTAAAATCGATCTAATTTTGGCGTAAATTGCATATTTTTTATGCAATTAATAGTTGAAGCATTATTTTGATCAAAATAAATAGTTGTTAAATGAATTCGAAGCTTTTACCCAGAAAAATGTACCTTTAGAAAAAAAAATCCAACTTTTTTGTTCGAATTCGGGCCCGGGATTCGGAATTGAGCAAATCCGAGTTCAGTTTCGTGATCAGCACCCTCGAAAACCCCCAAATACTCATTTTGAGCTCAAATAAAAAATAATAATTTTATATTTGGGACCCCCATTCTTTTCGATTACCGAAGTTGATATAATTTTACAATAAATTCTTTGGGTTCGACAAAGGAAAGAAAACGGAGATGTTCATCTTTCTCGAGGATGAAAGCAAATTCCCTCTTCGACAAATAGTCACGGTTCTCTGAAAATTTACTCAATACGAAAGATGAAAATAAATGCCGGCACTTTTGGGGGTATTACTTACAAAAAGCATTACCATAAAAGTGCCCTAAATGCCAAATTCACTCACTATTCGAATATGAAAGCCATTTGAAAATGAGATCGTACGGGTAACAGTTCAAGTAATATTCTTTGAGACAGGGTTCAAGCTTGCTGAGATCCATAATTGACAAGGAACAGCCTTAAAAGTAAAAAGTTTGAAAATTAGATTTGGTCCGAATTAAATTTATTCCTAAAATTTAACGGACTTGTTTGTTTTCTAGAAATTTTCGGCGCTAGTTGCAAAGAATAAGGTGGAAAAAACCTGTCATTTATAACAGCACTATGGGTACGCCCCAGTGTCAGACAAAATTGCTCATAACACCAAATAGGGATCGACCCAATTCCCTACCGCCAATTCCCTACCGCCAATTCCCTACCAGCACTATGGGTCAAGCCCAGTGTTAGACAAAATTGCTCATAACGCCAAATAGCGCATTTTGCGTAACTTTTTGCGCGCTATTTCAAAATTTACACTGGAAAATGCCTTTTTCGCACTATTTATTTTGATCTGCCATAACTCGCTTCATTCCCAACTAAACTGAACAAAATTGGTATCTAAAAAAAGATTTTGAAAAGGAGAATCTTTTTCTAAGCAAATGCTAAGCAATTTAACTCATATGAAAAAAGTTGTGGGAATTTCAAATTTTCATTGCGTTATAACTCAGGTCCGAGGCCGCTGTTTTCAACCAAAATGCGGAAACTAATCACTTTTTTATTGATTCTAAAAGTCCAAAGTGGTTTTGTACTCTTCTAACCAAAACTGGTAGAATTTGCGAATTTCGATTTTTACATGTGCTAGAGACATGAAAATAGTACGCCAAAAAGAGAAAAAAGAAATTCACATAATTTTCACCAAATAACTTTTGAGTGAGCCTTATTTTTGTATAAAATTCATGCAAAATTTAAAGAAAATCTGTAAGGCGAAAAAAAAGTTGTATAGAGCGAAGTAAATGTTGTTTTTTGCATAAATAAAATGAAGAGATAGTACGCCAAAGAGAGAGAGAAATTACAAAGAAAAAGAAAAACGACGAGATAGTACTAGGCTTTTCTCTGCTCAGTGGGGCGTACCCATAGTGTAACAGGTTCAAAAAAAAATGGCAAAATCAAAATGTTAAATTAAACAGTTAAAAAGTGTTCAAAAATGTCAATGATGAAGGAATGAGTTGTTGTTGTTGTTCATCAGTTTTGCGCTTCAGAACGGAGAATTTGTGCGGTCCATTGTTCAAACACAGCAATGTGTGGAGCCAATGAAGTTTGACGATAGACTAAATATAAAAAGAAATAGACAATTATAATTTTAAAAATTTCTTTAAAATTTTATGACGAATTATTGTTGTTAAGTTTTTGTCAAAAAATTTTCCAAAAAATCATGAAAATTTTGTCTAATTCTTGAGACCGTCCTAGCCTGGGCTCGATGAACCTTAAAAATACCAGCCCAGGCTGCCCTAGCCCGGTAAAATTTTAAAAAAAACTCGGGCCCGAGCGATTAAACGGCTTTTTTTGAACCAGGCGGCCCGGGATCGGCCAAATTGGCTAATTAAAAGCTCGAACTCTGGCCCGGTAACCCCAAAATCTCGGTCTCTCTCTAATAAAAGCAATTTTTGGTTATTTGCCGATAACTTTTTACCAATTGAACGTTGATTCTCCTTGTTTTCTTGGCTGGATTCTCGCAACGAGGCAAGTTGTGCCAACAATTTATCAATTCGTGGCACCACATTCGGATCAAAGGCACGGATTTCTTTGGCACTCAACGGAACGGCAATATTTCCATTTTCTGGATGAACAGAGAAGGGCGATTTCAGCAAATGGTTGAGCCTGGAATTTTTTTTGAAAAAATTTTTGAAGGGTCTCTCATCACGAATGGGCATTCTTTTCGTGCAATTACGAACCCCTAAACTGGATTTGAACTAAATACAATGCAAAATTCAAATTTGTAAATTTAAATTTATGCTTATTGTTAGAAAATATTTACTTTCGAATTCAAACTAAATGTATTAGAATTGCATCAACCGCCATCATTAAAGAAAAGATCGAAAATTTCAACTCTTTGTTCGAATTCAGGTTCGGGATTCGGAATGCTCCGAAGATGCTTTTAAATTTTTTCCATTTTAATTTGTCTTTAACTGACTCACCCAGCAGTGACTTTTGCGTCGAGTTGCGGATAAGCAAATTTCATGACCAATGAAATGAAAAAACGTCTCGCTTCATCGGAAGGTGTCTAAAAAATTGCATTTTTTTACATATTTACCCAAAATTTTTATTGAGAACCGGTGGCAATTTGATCCCTCGCGCATTGATTCGCGTTGCATCATCAAATCGGAGTTTCATCGATTCCCAACGCAATTTTGGCGTTTGAAGCCTGGAAATGGAAAACCAAATTAATTGTTGGGCTTTAGTAAAAAAAAACGGAGCCGGAACACCTCTTATTGTTAGGTTAGTTCGAGATTTGGCTAATTGTAAGAAATTATTCTTGTTAAACAATGAGCGCAAATTCGACATAAAAACGAAAATTTTGAACCAAAACCCAAAATCTTGGTAGCAAATTGGCGGAGACTCAACTAAAATCCCAATAATTTCGAACAAATCCCAAACAAAAAATGCACACCTTGAAAAGCTTTTGTCGAGCAGTTCAGCCAAATTTTGGTCAGCCCAATGGGCAAGGATTGTGGAGTTCCATTGGTCGGCCGAGTCCAACCATCCCTGTTCCATTATCAACTGCTCAAAATCGTCGGATTCCATGATTTTTCGGTACGATTCCGTAACAAATGGGTGCACCCGATATTTGTTGATCGCAGAGCCATCTTTGTTCTAAATTAACACGACGACTTGAGAAAATTGTGGCAGTTTTATCGCACACCAAAATTTTATTTTATGCTTTTTTTTAATGAAAATTTCTAAAAAAAATTTCTGAAAATTTTGTACCGATTTTTTCAACCATTTTATATAATCCGAATCCGAACAAAAATTTTGGCAAAGTGAAAATTAATTTTCAGTTTTTTTTTTGTTCGAGTCGAGGCCAAGGGTTCAATATTTTTCGTAATGGATTTCCAGGGATTCGTGGCCATAGCAATACCCTAGCAACATATAACATGACTTACAAATGTCAAATATTTGACGATCGCCTCACGCCCGCGACTGCTCAATGCGCGTGCCTTTTTGTCCGCCACCCAACAGTGAATGCCACGCCGTCCGGAAAAGACCCAGAGCAAATGTTGGAAGCCAAAATGAGCTAAAATCGGAAGTGTAAAAAACCGGTAAAAACTTTGGGTAGAAATTTCAAAAAAAGTAAAAAAAAAACTAAGAAATTTCAAAAACACCCTACATGCTCAAAACATAATGAAACTGTGCTACAACACAATCTCTCAATCATTAACCTAAAGCGATTTTTTACATTAAAACGAAAACATTTTTTTTTGCTAAATTTTGAAAATTTCCCGAGGCCTTAAAGGGTGAACCAAATGTTACAACATCCAAATTCTTGGGCATTTTGGTCAACAAAATGATTTTTTGGAAACATGAAATGTGTACATACTTCGTAAAAGATGCTCCATCACATCAACCGCAATTGTGATCCAACGCCAACACTTTTTGCACACACTTGTGCCCCTGAAAAAAAACAAATATTTGTAAGAAATTTGGCTCTATTGCATTTTAGGCGTCCATTCAACGGGCCATCACCAGTTTCTTAGTTCATAATTCTTTTTTTCTTAAATGGCCAATGTCTATAATTTTTGTATAATTTGAAAATTTATAAGTCGCGTGAATTATTAATACAAGAAAAGAGCAAACTGATACACAAAAAATAAATAAATAAACAATGAGAAAACACGAAATTTTCATGCGTTTTTCGAGTATTTTCAAAAAAAAAATTTTTTGTCTGATTTAGTCAAGGATTTAATTATACAATGAATTCTATCAAGTACAATCTTTCATTTTGTACCAAAAATATGAGTTTTACCACGTAAGAAAAAAGTTATGGGCTTGAAAATTGAACGAGTAAAAACTGCAGCAAATTTTGTATGTGCAAAGGTAAACCATGAAAAAAAATACGTACTTGCAACATTGTCGTATTGTGTCGTAGTCATTCAAATCGATGTCAAAGACGAGTTCCCTTTCCACGGGAAAAAATTCACCAATTTTCTCGCGGTCACGCGGCTAATTTGGGACATAAAAATAAGCGTTTTTTGCCGGATTTTGTACGCATTTTTACCGGACGATTGTACACAGCGCCAAGGTCAATTTTTTGTGGAGGAGTTTTGCGTAATTGAACCATAAATTCTTTGGGTTCGACAAAGGAACGAAAACGGAGATGGGATTGACCCTTGATGAAAGCAAATTCCCTCTTCGACAAATAGTCACGGTTCTCTGAAAATTTACTCAATACGAAAGAGGAAAATAAATGCAGACACTTTTGGGGGTATTACGTACAAAAAGCATTACATCGAAACCATAAAAGTGATTAAATGCCAAATTCACTCACTATTCGAATATGAAAGCCATTTGAAAATGAGATCGTACGGGTAACAGTTCAAGTAATATTCTTTGAGACAGGGTTCAAGCTTGGTGAGATCCATAATTGATAGGAACAGCCTTAAAAGTAAAAAGTTTGAAAATTAGAGTTGGTCCGGTCCGACATTAAATTTATTCCTAAAATTTTAACGGACTTGTTTGTTTTCTAGAAATTTTCAATAAAAATTAATTTTTAGGTTTTGGTTGGTCGAAATAGAAGTCAAATTCGTGATCTGTAACAATCCTTAAAACCTCAAACAACAAGTTTAGAGGATAGGAAAACATTTTACAAAAACAAATGGATCCCCATTCGGTTTTCCTAGTCTAACTTATGTACGAGTTGCTATTGTAAGTTTTGCCATGCAACCCATTTTTCGGACGCTTAGCTTGGTAAAATTCGTTCACAAACTTGTTTAACAAGTTCTTATTTTTCAAATTTCATGCAAAACATCCTCAAAAATTTTATTTAATATACACGGGATTTTAATTTATATTTCTAATACATAAAATTGAATTTGTTTAGCTAAAAATGAATAAAGCGTTTGTCAAAGCAGCACTCTGCTCCAAATCGACGAATGTTTGCCTCTTCAAACGCCTCGTCAGACCCGTCGTCCAAATTGGCTCCCGTCCAATCACCGGCGCCGGTTTTGGCCATCCGATGACCAGGCAAAAGATGCAAATGTACAGCCCGGAAATGAGGGCAGTCAATTACCAACAGAAGCGCACCCACATGCATGTGAGGCAATTTTTAAATTGAGGGGTCACAAAAAATTTCAAGAAATTTTGGCACTTTTAAAAATTTTTTCGGAGGCATTTTGATATTTTATTTCCATAGAATGGTTGGGAAAATTATGCACAAATTACCAATTTGCAATGCAGGATTTCCCATCTTTTTAAAATTTGACACATATAACTTGGCATCGGGTTATTAATTGAAACAATTGAATTAAGGCATTCCTAGAAATGCTTAAAACTCGGGCTACTGTTTAGACATAAAGAAAATTCAAATTTTAAACAACCTGAAAACACACAAAAAACATTAGAGCTCGGCAAATTTTACCTCATTAAACGCACATTTTTAGGCAATTCTCACCAAGAAAACTGTTGAAGACCGAGTTATGCTCAACTTACATTTGTTTGACAAGGTGGACAATGACAAATTGACGTTCGACTCCGATTTTTTCAAGGACCTCGGGATTGATTCGCTGGACTTTGTTGAGGTTTACATTCATCATTTTTTAATTTTGAACACAGTCTGGACCCCTAAAACATGAAATTACACAAAAAAAATTTTGGAATTTTAATTTATAGCCCAAAACCGTGTAGAGAGGAATATTTATTTATGTATACTATTCTAATGCATTTAATTCCGAATGTTTAAATGGTTTCTAGGCCATAAAACAAATTTTTGAAAAAATGTGAATTTTCTATTCGAATCCAGTTTTTGGGGGTTTGGAATTGGCACGAAATGAATGCATTTTATTGCTTTTTTTGCAGTTTATCATTGCGATTGAGGACGAATTTGAGTTCGAAATTCCGGACGGTGACTCGGACAGAATGCGAACGCCACGAGATGTTTACAATTACATTTGCGACAAGTGCGATGTGTACGATTGAATGTATGACAAATGCTGCCGTCAAAAAATTGTTCTTTTTAAAAGCTAGGACATAAATTTTTCCGATTTCCACTGAAATTTAAGTCGAAAGGTCCGTTTTTTAAGATTTTCTCAGTTTTGCCCAAGGTCCATTCCTCTAACAAAATCAAAAGTTAACAATAAGTGTAAATTTAGCGGATAATTTTTTTTTTTTGTAATATCCGTCTACATGAATTTGTGAGTTCCAACCAATTTGATTCCTCCTATCAACTGTAAACTCTTGCGTTTTTGTACCATATTTTTTTCTCGAGCAAACCGACCATTTTTTGGATCATTTAAGTAAGTAAATGTCTGATTTAATCGCCATTTTTAGCTTTCGAATGAGACCAAAAATTTTAGTATACAGAAATGATGAATCATTCCTGACATCCATTTCAAACCTTGAACAACCAGGACTCAAACAAAAATAAAAATTCGATTTTTAAATTGAGCTACAATCTTACTACAATATAGTATGGTATGACTTTCAGGATGTTTCATATTTTTAAACCAATGTTTTAAATGGCTGCTGCTCAAAAATTTGCGTTCCAAGTTTCAACGAGTTCAAAAATTAGAAGAAAAAAAACAAATTTTTATAAAGGCACTCAAATACATGGAATGTGAATGATATTTGTTGTCATCTCTTATCACCGTTACTTTTTACTAATACAATTATAAATATATATAAAATATTGTGAGCACAACACTATTTACTGTTGGTCCTCTGCTGGGGTCATCAAAGTGGGAACATGCTCGGGAACAGCCGAGTGGACTCGTCCAAATTGACTTGGGCCTCAACATTTGCGGACGCTCTGTACCTGGCAACTTGGTCATATGCTTTGCTGTACAACGAGGCACCGTTGAATATTTTGGTGACCAACAGCATAAACCATGCAAAAACTTTAAAAAAAACAAAAAATTATTAAGTGAAAAAATGGAAGCAGTTCGCCCCCCCCGCCGAAAAATTCAAGAAAAAATTTTATAAACTTTCCATCGTTTTTGGAAAATTTATTAGAAGAAATGCCTAGTAGTTCGTCATAAAATTTTTTTTGAAAAACTTTGCCGGGAACTGTGCACCCACAAAAAACCCATTGACTGACCCAATGCGGCAACTGAAAGAGGATTCTCAAAGTCGACCGATTGACAAATGACCCTAATGAGAAGAATGATGACCTAAAATGAAAGGTGGACCAATTATAAAAAACGAAAAAAAGAAGACAATTACCGGAATCGGCACAAATCCCATTCGTCGGCTCACCTAAAAGAGTTGTGGAAATTAAATTTACAATATATACCATGGATTTTAGCAGTGTATTTAAAAGCGTCTTGATTTTTCAGATTTGTTTGAATTTTGAGGGCAGCATAATTTTTTTTTTTGGAAATTCGGTAGCAAATCCTATCAAATCCGGATTTTAATTCCTATTTGTTGTACTGATGAATTTGGTGAAGAACAAAAAATATGGCAAAAATGTAGTTGAACTCACTTGGTCAGAGAAGTCGGAAAATGAGTCCGTTTCATGGGTTCTCAGCACATCATATGCAATCGTAATTGTGTATTCTTAATTTAAAAGAGGGTCGAATTTTTTAAATTTAGGGGGGAAAAAAAGTAAAAATAAAAACAAACCCCGGTAAACAAATGCACTGATCTCATTGAATTTGGTGATGAACGCATGCTTCAACCAATCAACAATGTGTTCGGCAAAGATGATCATCATCTGACAATTTATTTGGGGAATTTGTAAAAACAATTTTTTTTTAAATACTCTCCCGTGCCTCAAATTTTTTTTATTCATGTAGAAAAAAAAATCACGGCAAAAAATTATTGACAAAAATAGAATAATTCGGCGATATTTGGTAAAAATGCACTGCCACATATCCCCTCTATTTAAAAGTTACACAAAATATTATTACCAAATCCGGTGTCATGTCATTCAGATGCTCCAATTTCCAATTGACTGCCTAAAATATTTCGCCGAATCAATTTCAGAGAAAAAAAATTTTTTTTTTTATATATTTTTCACTTTTTGCATTAAATTTTTACTCATCCACAAATTTTTTAAAAATTGCTTTTCTTTTTTTTCGTCTAATGAATTTTTGGTACGAAAAGCAGAAACCACCGACCGTCATGTTGCGCAGCACAACAACAACCAACAAAATGATTGTGAGGAAACGTTCGCGCACATCGCTGCACGACATTTGGAACAGATTGGGCTTGCCGAACTTCTTGAACACGGCCCCTTTCAGCTCCACAAAATTGTTGCTCATCATGATGGTGAGCAGCGATTGGTTGTGCGAATTGAACGCCACATTGAGGGTGGTGGCCTGAAATTTGAAAAAAAAATGAAAAACCGAAAATATAATTAAACAAATATAATTTTGGAAAAATGTGAATGAATGATAAACAAAGGAGTTGGCAAGTGTACTCTGCTCTTATTTCTATAATTTGTTACTGATTTTAATACTCAGAATTTTATTTGTTGGTATAAATTTTAAAATTAAAAATGCGTAAAGAATTTTCTTTTTGGGAAGAATGTCACGCAAAAAAATGTATTTTTTGGGTGTTCAAATCTTGGATTTGAGACCAACAAAACTTTGCAAACTCCAATGATAAATGCTGCCAAATAAGTTGTGAATTCATTGACAGATTCTCATTCGGAAAATTCATCCGAACTGGTGGATTTTCCAGAGAAATTCGCTTCTTTTTTAAAAAAAATTTACGGATGATTTACCATGATTTTTTAAATAATTTTGACTGGTAATACAATAAATGTTCAGTCAGCCCCATGTTTCGATTATTATAACAAAAAAAGAAAAAACCTGAAGCAGAATGACCAGCGTGTGACAGACTGCGTAAATGATGGCAACGGTCAGATGGAAAACGGTTGAAATGAACTTTTTATTTGTGCCCCGTTCAGAGGCAGTCCAAAGGAGCGCGTCGAAAATATCCTACGGAGAATTAAACAAATTTAAAAACATAAAATTTTTTTCACTTGAATTTTGAACAAAATTTTCCGTTATATTATAAGCAAACAGCGGTTAACACGCACGCACCTGTCCAAAACTGCTGAACAATTTGTCGGCAACTTCAAGCTAAATTTAAATAGGGATAAAATTGACGCTAATTTAAAATGGTCATATTTTTCGAAATGATTTGGGGGAGCTCTTAGCTTGTAAATTTTTTTGGTTAGTCCTAAAAAATCGTCCTCCGGAGCTTTGCTGGGTCGCTGATTACAAATTTAACATTTAACAAATTCTGAAAAATGTCTAACCGAATTCGAGAAACAAATTCGGATAGTTCGAGAAATTTGAATTTTTCGATCTTTTGTTCGAGTTAAGTATCGGAATTTACCAGAAGGAATGGTCAAACTCATAATCAGCGAGCGGTCTCAAAAAAGCCAGGAACAAATTGTCACGACTTTTGACAAAAAAAAAATTTGTTTCCCCCCTCTTTTTTGGATTTTTAATAAAAATTTTTTCCGTCCATTCCTTGATAAAACAATAACTCACCATGTTGTAAAAAATGTACAATTTTATGATGCCCTGACCACGGACAATGTGATAGACCACGGAAGTGTCAACAAATTGCATGAACCAAGAAGCGCAAAAAATGATGATTAGTTTGAGAATGTCACAGGTGTCGGCGGCCGACCACCGCTTCAATCGAACTGAGCAAGCAAACAAATTGAACTGAAAAAACAGTGGCAATTAATTAACACATTACCTATATATTCTGCAGAGGGATTCATCCAAAAAAAAATATTTAAAAAATCAGAAATTTTGTATTGAAAAAGTACCCATTCTGCTGAAGGCTTCGGAGGCAGGTTGCCTGCCAAGAAATTAAAAAAAAAATTTCGGGGAGAAATCTATCCAACGGAATTTTGATTCTAATATGAGAACACCGCATAAAAAAAGTTTAATAAAGGTCAGAAATTTTTTTGAATATTTGTTTAAGATTTCTCAACAAATTGAGTAAAAGTTGCAAAAAAAAAATCAAGGCGGTACCCATTGGCACTGCCGGCCAATAAATGCACTTGAAAATTTCAAAATTTGACAAAAAATGCACAATTAGTTATTTCTTATACAAAAAACGCTAATTTCGTTAATAGAGCCTTATAATTTAAAAAATTAAACATGGAAAAAATTTTAGGTGCCGAAAAGTACAAATTTTTCGGGATTTCTCGACGAAATGTTTTTTTTTTCGGTTAGGTACCTACCTGGTTTCAGGGATAATGTTCCAGTGTTTGAAAAATTGGCCCTGACCCAATAACTCACCAATACGCGTATTGGCAGAATGGTAAATGTGTGGCAAAAGGCGTCCAAACACTGACGGAACCCGTAATAAATGAACTTTTCCAGTTCCACTGGAATTCGAAGAAATGCATAGACTTTGCGCCGCTTCTCCGCATATTGTTCCTTCTCATTCTGAAGTGAGTAGCGCCTTAAAAATGGGGGGATAAGCCAAAGATTGGAATTTATTACAAAAAAATGAGAATGGGACCAGGCCCGTAACCGAAATGAAATTTTTTTTTTAGTTAGAAAAATTTGGGTGGATGTTCCAGCGCCCGAATTGGAAAAAGTTTTTAAGAGAAAAACTGGCAAACTTTGAACGATACCAGCGAGTTTCTTAAAATTCGGCGCCAAGATTTCAAAATATAATTTCCCAAAGATGTTTAATTTGATCCAAAATCGGTTGACAAATAGGAAAAAAAAAAAAATCAGCAAAAAAAATCGTGGGGTCTGACCCGCCATGAAATCCGGTTTTTCTGGTTGCAGACCTGAATGGCACACGTACCTTGACACTTCCATACAAAAGTATTCGAACACTGTCGGCTTTTTGCGTGCCACATTGACAATTTCATCACTGTCCGTGTCAGTGTTGGTCGACGAAGAATGCGCAAATTGGTCGGCGTCCAATTCCAATGTGCCATTTTGTCCCTCGTCGTCCAAGTGAACGCGCTGCTGTTGAACCTGATCATCTGAAAAGTGGCGAATTAAATTCTAAAACAAATGTGATTCAAATGGGGCATGAGAAAACCTGTCGGTCAGGCCTTAATTGAGGAATTGGCAAGCCATGTAAAAAAAAAAAAATATATATATTGTAAAGGTATTATTATTTTTTTTTTATACAAGAGTTGTCCATTTACGTCATAAAATCTTACCAGGCGACGCTCGCCCTCTGTTTCTGATCAAAAATTCCCCGTGAATTTCCTTTACTAGTTAATCATGGTTCGATTTTTTTTTGAATTTTTTTTTGTGCAAATCCCCAGGACCCTTCCTCATTTGTTGGCACTTTTATGAATAGAAAAGCCAAGAATTCCTTTCACTTGCCCATACTTTGTTGTTGATGTTCCTCCTCCTGTTCAGGTTCGCTCAATTGGTCTGCGTCTGCCACTTCTCCATGGCCTTCTCGTGCCCCATTTGCTGCATCTCTTGCGGTGTTCGCTGTCTCCCTTTGCTCCTCCGCCGACTCTTCTGACCGCGTCGCATTTCTTCGTCTTCTCAGCTCGGAAGCGGCGGCGTTCTCACCGCTTTGCTCAGCGCTGTTATTGGCGTTGTTATTGGCATTTTCATCATTAATCATTTGATTTTGTGGGAGGTAAATTTGTGCCGCTACTAAAATATAATTATGGGCATTATTAAAAAGTTTGTTGTGTATGAATATATGAATCCAAATCCACCATGACCCATTCCGTTGTACAGAGTAAACGGGGCGGCTCGTTTCCCCCCGCCGTTTCCCCCCGCCGTTTCCCCCCGCCGTTTCCCCCCAGCCGTTTCCCCCCCGCCGTTTCCCCCCAGCCGTTTCCCCCCCGCCGTTTCCCCCCCAGCCGTTTCCCCCCCCGCCGTTTCCCCCCGTATCAGTTCCCCCCCGCATCGTTTCCCCCCCCCCCGAGAAAATTTAAAAAAAAAAATTGCTAACTTAGAAATTTTTCAAGAAAAAAATCTTAGAAAGTTTTTTTACAAGAAAATTCTAAGAAAAAAAATTTTTGAGAAATTTTTAGCGATTTTTTTGAAATTTTTTTGAAAAATCTTAGTAATTCACCATAAAAATTTCTCAAAAATTTTTTTTCTTAGAATTTTCTTGTAAAAAAACTTTCTAAGATTTTTTTCTTGAAAAATTTCTAAGTTAGCAATTTTTTTTTTTAAAAATTTTCTCGGGGGGAAACGATTCGGGGGGAAACGGCGGGGGGGAAACGATTCGGGGGGGGGGGGGGGAAACGATGCGGGGGGGGGGGGGGGGGGAAACGAGGTGCCCTCCAGAGTAAAGGTGGCCTTATACATTTTCGTTTTTTTTTTGAATTAGCGCTAAATTTGTTTTTGGCATAATTTAGACATTTTTAATTTGAATTGTAAATTTTGAGAGAAAAAAAACATTATAAACAGATGCAGAAGATTTCTCTATCAAATTGCACGGAAATTGTATGAACAGGAAAAAAGTTGAATGTTGTGAAGTAAATTCATGGTTTTCTCTATTAAAAGAATTAAAGAAATATGATGCCAAAATGAGAGATCATTTTTTCGCTGCACTCAATTTATTGTTTCATCTTTTGTTTTTGATTTCGATGTGTAAAAGTGTAAATTAAGAAAACCTGAATTTTAGATTTTTTTTTCAAAATATCAGACAATCGAAAAGAAGCCGAGGAAAAGATGGCAAAAGCAATGTAAAATTAAATTATCGCGCTGATCAGCCACCGTTTTGACTTTTACGTCGACGAACATTTCAAAACTCGAAAATGGGCATTGAAACCCATGAGAATTTGGCGCATAATTCGAAAGAAAGGCAAAAAAGAAATGGGAATTTTCAATTTTGATCGAAAAACGTTGCCAGTTCCGCAAATCCAATTGCCTCGTAAAATCATTGGATTTGAACGCATCAACATTACGTAAATTGGCAATATTTGAAAATTTAAGGCTACACTTTCCATTCATTTGTAGTTATATCGACCACAATGTGATCACTTTTCTCGGCCATTTTCGCCCACTTTTCGCCTCCCGTCCAATTAATTTGACCATTGGCACGAACATTGCTGATTATCGCATTTTGGAATTGTTTTTGCGCAACATTTGGCCAATGCTCGGAAAAAACATTCGTGGCATGCAATTGTCGTACAGAATTTTCCGCCTGTTGCGACAATTCGTCCCGTCATTTCTCAGCGATTTTCCGTTGTTGCGTGTTGTATATGTCTACTACCGCATCGATTTCTTCACCGAATTCCCATCTGATGACAGTGCCGCGGCATCAGATGGACAATCATTGGCAAAATGGCTTTTCACTCCCCGTTCTGACAATCTGCCGAAGGTGTTGAGCTGCTCGTTGGACATGAATGATGAGAATTTTGCGTCGACGATTGAAGCAATCAAAGCGGTGATTTCAATGATTTAATTGGCACTTTGGGCACCCATTCTGAACAGAAAAAACCCGGTACTGAAATGTTCAAATTACACCGGGATTAAAATCGTCCACTGAACTTTCACGATATTTTGTATATATTTTTCCCGCCTATCTTTGTGTTGTTGTGCCACCCTTCCGTATATAAATGGCATTCATTTATATTTCTTAATCGAAAATTCCCCATATTTTAGACATTTGCCTCGGCTTCATTTCCCGTCAATTTCATTGCTTGCATTTTATTTGCTTCGTATTTTGTTAACTCGGTTGTGCTCTTTGATCAGATCAACGAATTGACTGGGGAACAATTGGCGTTGAAAAGAACAGCCTTTGGCAACTGTTTTATGTTGGTCCGTTGTCCAATTGCGCGAGATGAAAGCAAATGGACAAAATGGGAGGAAAAAGTGGTCGGCTGTGATTTAATTGATGAGTGGAGCAGAATTGACATTCAAATTAATGATGAGGACGAAATCGATGAAGGGTCAGCGGATGCCCAATACTAAAATTCAAATTTATTTCATTCCGATTTTTAGGCTTGACGAAATTGCCGGCCCAAGTGATCAGCAGCAGAAGTGAATGAATGAATTGCTGAGAATTGATCGATCATTTTGAAGAAGGAAGGAATTTGAGAGAATTTTGACGAGTTCATTAAAATGTTTTTTTCTTGAAAATCCAACTTGGATTTGTTTTGTTTTTTTTTTGTTTATCATAAAGTTGAAATAAAATTACAAACTCCAAAAATTTTGGTCAAGTAAAGTATAAATTTAGCGGAAAATTTTTGAAATTATATTTGAACAATTCGCCAATAATGTTATCGCGTCAATAAATTTTGAACTTATGAAAATTAAAATGCCAAAATGTTTACAAAAATGTAAGAACTTTCCATTTTACCAAGATTTTACATTTTTTTAGTTTACATAAATAGAAAATTGCATTTTAACTGTTATTCCGAAATTAAATGTTCGCCCATCTGACAAGAGCAGAGCGTTCAGGCTGTATTTTTAACAGGTTTTAATTTATCAATTTAATTCGATTTAAAAGGATCTTATTCAGTTTGTCCCCCATAAAATTTTTTAAATTTCTAAGTAAAAAAGTCAAAATATAGGTTTTCGGGGTCGCTGATCACGAATCCGACATCCATTTCGAACCCCGAACCCAAATTCGAACAAAAAGTCAAAAACTCAATTGTCAACAAAATTCACATTTATTGCTCAAAATCGATTCAAATGCACGATTTTCATAGCGAATAAGAAAAACAATAGATTTGTCGGATTCGTGATCAGCGACCCCGAAAACCTATATTTTGACTTTTTTACTTAGAAATTAAAAAAAAATTTTTATGGGGGACAAACTGAATAAGAGCCTTTTAAAATTTACATTTAAATTTGCTTTCCAGGATTCTCGGCTTGATCATTGCTGGCCATTTGAAATGGGAACAACGGCCGCTTTGGTTCGACGCTTATGTCGCCCATTCACCGCATTACGAGCCAAAATGGGACATCAAAATGCCGAAGCGTGACGAACCGTTGCCACAAATTTTCTACCAAGAGGACCTTATCAGAGCGTAAATTCTTTCATTTACCAACAATCTTGGTGTCGTCATTCGAAAGCTCATCTAATTCTCTTTAGGCTTACAAAAATTACAAAGAATTTCATAAAAAATTATAAAGAAAAAAATTCAAAAATTTTGATTTTTTTTCGTTATTTTCATATTTCTCTTAGTTGTCAGAATTTGCGAAAAAATCAATTTTTAATCTGATTTTTCGGTTGATTTATGGCCTCTTCCATCATTTTTTGGGTTTTTCATTTTTTTAACTGCCCTTGACCTGGTGACACATTGCCTGGATTTTCCTAGACCCATATGCCTCGGCAAATCTAAATTTTTTTTCTAAAATACCTAACTTTATTGTTTTCAATTAACTTTTCTACTTCTTCCCCCTATAAATTTCACTGTTTTAAGCAAGAAATTGCTGGAGATGCGCAACGAAGAACCGAAGTATGAGCTTGATCAGCAACAACAGCAGCAGCCTGATCAGCTTAATTAGTTTTCCGATTTTGATGAATTTGTGTTTTCTATTATTATTTTTTGTTTATTTTCGTTTGAGATTTTAGAGAAAAAAAAGTCGCGTAATTACAAATTTTTTTCATTGAATTCGTTAATTTTTGTGCCCTCGAATTTTTTGCTTTTTTTAATGTTTTTCAATTTTATTAATAAACTATTCATTTTATTTGATTTTTATGTAGATAAAATGACGATTTTTTGGCACTGAAAATCGACCAACAAAAAACGGAACAAAAAATGATTCGTTTTACCATTGCAAAATTTTTTGTCTTGCCAATTTTGGTTGTGCCATCATTGTTCATCAACAGTTTGGCACAAGACGTTAATTTTGAACTTCGAATTGTAACGGTGGCCACAGAAAATACGGACGGATTGTGTCGGCTGAATCGGTCGGCAAATGCATTTGGGCACCAATTGTTTGTGGTTGGCATGGGCGAACCGTGGAATGGCGGGAACATGCGCGAACAGGTGAGACTAATTGTTTTTTTTTCTGGCAAATCCCGAACCCGAAAGGAAAATTCAATTTATTTTTTCTAAATTTACACTTTGGTCTAAAATTGGTCGAAACAACAAAAATTGCCGACCATTGAGCATTAAAAAATGGGCATTCTGTACAGACAGACTCGAACAATTTGAAAATTTTGTCATTGAAAAATGAGTCATTTATTAGAATTATGAAACAAAAAGAATGACGGATTGTGAGCCTGTTCTTGCTAATCCTGTCCTGAATTCTATTGTATTAGGCAAAATTTGAATTCACACATTAAACATGCAAACCTGCACAATCTGTGAAATCAGAGTGCTCTTGTACACTTAAAAATTGGACATTTTCCTCTTTTTATTGCCCCCCCTCATTTTTCAATTAAAAAAAAATCCAAAAGGCGATAATAAACCGAAAATTTATTTAACGCATGAATTGCATGCACAAATTGTTGATATAACATTGACAGTAATGTAAAAAATTGAAAATATTTTTAGGGTGGTGCACAAAAAATTCGACTGCTCCGTGAATATTTGGAGCCATTCAAAGACCGGAAGGATTTGATTTTGCTGTTCATTGATGCGTCAGTTTTTCCATTTTTTTTTGCGCTTTTCGATAAATAATTTAAAAATTTTTGCCCTCATTTTTCAGTTATGATGTCATTTTGAATGCCGACTCCGACATAATCCTTCGCAAATTTTTGTCCTTTTTCCCGGACAATCGTATTGTGTTTGGTGCCGAACCGTTCTGTTGGCCGGACCGTACCCTCGCCCCACAGTATCCGCCCGTGGTTTTTGGCGAAAGGTTTGTGTCACAAAAAATTTTGGAAAAAAACGTGGAAATGTGTTTAATTTTTATGCTCAAAATCAATTTTTCAAAACCACCATTTTACAGTCCTAAATACCATTTAAAATTACAAAAAACAATAATGTTTATAATTTTCTTGAATAATTTTTTTCTTTCAAATTTGAGCACAGGCGCAAATTTAGGGCCGCAAATTTTCTGGGGGACATTTTTCCAGTGTTTCCCGATCCACGCACAAGCAGTTTTTTATTTTTGAATGCCAAACCAAATTGTCAAAATGCTTAACCCCAACAATTTTCTTACAATTGCAGCCCCTTTCTCGAAAGTTTTTTATAAAAAAATTTCCACTGTTTTTTTTTTGAAAAATTTATATTTGAACGTTTTTAAGAAAAAAAAAAATTAAATTCTCGGGGGAAACGGCAGGGAGTAAATGAAATGTTTGTCCACTTGCATAATTGTAGCAAAATTTCATATCCCAATTCAAATATGTTTCCATTCTCCATCCAGGTACCTCAATTCCGGCATGTTCATCGGTTTTGCTCGCGAAATTTACGCATTGTTGGCCATTGCCGGGGATTTGAATTTGCAAGACGGTGATGACGACCAACTCTTTTATACACGAGTGTTTCTCGACACAGACAATCGAGTGGGTTTCTTATTTTTTTATTCTTTTTTACAATTTCAACAAAATAATTTAAAATTCGTTTTTTTAAATCAAAATTTTTTTTTTAAAAATTGGAAAAATAAAATTCACTTAATTGAAAAATTTGTTTTTTTTAATTCGGAGGAGACAGAAGATGAATTGATTCCATGTTTATACATTATGTTTAATTCTTATAAATTGGTGAGCAATTTTATAAAAATTTTTGGACATTGTCCCAACACTTTTCGATTTATTTATTTTTTTTCAATTTCGTCTAAAACAAAAATTGAGTCTTGCCTTATTTGTCCATTTTAAATTTGGCATTATCTTTTTAGTCAAAACTTGGCATTGCCATCGATTCCATGTCGTACATTTTTCAAAATCTCAACGGCATGCAGGAATTTGTTGGCATTTCTCCACAATCCGCCAAAAACAGCGAAGATTTTGTCATGGTAACTAACAAATACATTTTTGTTCCTTTTAAATTACCATTTTTTTTTCTGTACAGCTTGAAAATTTTCTGTACAACACCAACCCGCTCATTTTGCATGGCAATGGGCCGTCCAAGTCGCAACTGAACGTGCTGGAGAATTACTTGACTCGTGGCAAAATTTATCAGGTTTTTTTCAACAGTTTTATGTCTCTTTATTTTGGCACCGCTGAAAAAACATTAAAAATTCGTACATTGATAGTCCATAATACAATAATTTAAGAAAAGCCCAAAAAAACATTCTTTAAGAACTTTCATTAATAAAATTTTCAAATTTTTTGAAAAAAAACACAAAAAATTTTTTTTATTATTTTTTGATATTATATGAATTGTCGTGACACTTTCTCATCCACCTGTTTATTGTTAATGCCTTACATGTTTGAAAAATTTTTTTGTTATAGTCCTCTTTGACAATTTTCCCCCTATTTTGCACCCACAAAATTTTTTTTCCCTCCCTTTTTTCGAATTTGCCGGCCCTCGGAATGCCGTTATCTTCGCCCGCCGATGCCATTGCAATTGTCGCATTTGTGTTGAAGCCGACGCCATACATTGAAGAATTTTTGCACCGTTTGTCTTTGTTGGAATATCCGGACAAAAACAGTCGTGTCAATCTGCGCATTTACAACAACCAAATGTACAACAAACGACACATTGAAACATGGGCAAAACGGCGAAGCGGCAAAAAAAACGACGATTTTGGCATTGTGCAAATTTTGAATGGCACGGCAATGGGCGAACACAAAATTCGAGCGGAAGCAGTGTCAGTGAAATTTGGAATATAAATAAATTTGAGAGGAGAAAAGCCCAAATTTTTGGGGGGAATCCTTTTTAATTTTAAAGCAATTTTGGAACAAATCTTGTTAAATTTTGAAATTCCAACGGGGCCTGAGTCGGTCTTAAACTTGAAAAAAAGTGTTTTTTTCGTTTTTTAGGCAATGGGCAATCGAAATAAATGCCGATTTTTTGTTTTTGATTGACGCCGAAGCGCACATTACGGCACCAGACACACTCAACATTCTTGTCCAAAAGGCACGCGAAGACAACAATTATCGGTCCGTTTCACATGAGAGAACATAAATTTTATGTATTTTTTACCGCTTTTTTTTCTTCGGCTTGCATTTTTCTATTTAATTTATAAGCCAAAAATCTTATAAAATTGAGAATTTAAACAATTTTCGATTTAATACGGTGAGGCAATGACTCGTCTTTTTTTT
>CP049711.1:1622308-1643358 GCA_004148225.2 Heterodera glycines | reverse complement strand
CGTAGTTCTCCGGTCTATTGGCGAGATGAGGGAAGAACGGCTTGTCCTCCACATCAAGTCCATAGGAAGGGACCAATGCTGCCAGCGAACATGGCATCAGGTTGAAAGAATCACGGAAGATGACGTTGGGATTTCGCTTTTTCTGCTTCCGCACTTTCATCTCGTACATTTTATTACCCTAAATTTTAAATTAACCAAATTTAAAAATAGCATTGTACCCGTCTCAGCATCTCGGGGTTGAACCCGATCCGGAACAGCTCGCGGAAGACGAGCACCATGTCGAAGCGGCCGCCAAAGTGAGAGTAGGCATAGGTGTCGTACTTTTTTGGCAGTTGGTAGACAAGCCAATCCACAAATGCCTCCAGGGTTGTCAGCCACTACTTGCTTGTCCACTTGAGTGTCCATAAAACGGCGCTGACAAAAAGCGACGGTTCGATGTAGTCCGCATATTTGGCAGCCTGCCGTTGCTCTCCGCCACTTTCCGCTCTCAATACAGTCTGGACACGCAACTCTCGCAGCGATGAAGTTGGGTTGATGTTCCTTCTTCTCAGGCTCACGTGGATTGAATGGTTGGTGCTGCATCGTCTCCAAGTCAAAGGCCACAATGCGGTAGGGTCATGTTCCTTCGGTTCAATTGGTTGGATGAAGCAACCCCGCTCTGGATTGTGGTACGTGTTGCACAATTGACAATACGTTTCGTGACATTTGTGACCCTGAAAACGAATGGTATTTTTAAATTTTTTATTTTACTTTCTTCATTTCGTTGTTTCGCGAACATGTCCAAATAACCCGCACTCTTTACACTGTTTTGACTGGGCGCAAAAATTGGATGTCAAATGGTGCTGATGGCATTCGTTGTTGCGAAACTTTTTGTTGCAGCGCGCACATTGATGGAAAAAGCCATCACGAGGAGCGCATGGGAATGCTGGACCGACTCGCGAGCACAGCATACAGCGTGCTTTGCAGGAATTGAGGTGTGTTGCTGGTCGTTGGTATGGCTTCTCACATTCAAGGCAGTAGTGTTGACCAAACAATCCATACTCTTTCTTTACGCCGTCAAAATGACCATTGTTCAGGTACAATACCAGGGGTGTGTCGTAGTTATTGTTGTTTGATGTATTTGTACAGTGGCTTGTACTGACCAGTTGATCCAAAAATAAATACTGCAAAACGATGCTGTTGCTGCGTGTTGTTCCAATGATCCACCACACGCGGCACACAAATTTCAGCATCATAACCATTGAGCCCAAGCCGTACGCCAATTTGCTGCATCAGTTGTAGAGAATCTCGCTGCAAAACATCCCTGTTGTCCCCTTCCTGTGTGCGTATAGTCGTAAAGCTTCCAACTGGCCCAGCCACGGGTTTTTGCCACCATCGTTGCTTGCAAAGCATAAAAGAGGCAGTAGTTGCGGTCATCAGGATTGTTTATCTTAAACCTTTCTCATCAGAATTGGTTTTTTTTTGAATGGGCGGACCTTTATCAAACTCCGATCATTGACCCGATGGTGAACAGGTGCCAGAGCCCGTCGTGCGCCACCTTTAAGTGATCTTTTGGTAGGGAGTCCGCGGCGATCAACTGTTGTAACAACAACGGTGAATGGCTCTCCCCAAAGCGTAACGTTCTGTTGTTTCTTGCTTTGGGCCACTTTGAGAAATTGGTTCAAGATGGTGTTGACCGTGTTATCCGTGATTTGCCGGATGGGGATTGGAATGTCCCCGCCAGTGAGCAATGGGCTGCTGATGAGACAGCCGAGATGTGTTGGCCGAACCCCGCGCTCATGACTGTCCGCCACCGCTGCGTCAATACTGTATTGGAAGATTCCGGCAAGAAGTCCCTCGGGATTGGCTGGGACGTCTTCAATGCTGAACCGCGACTTGACTTTGGTGTATTGGAAGCGTGGTACATGTTCGATGGTGTTGTCCAGCTTTCGTACGTAGTCTTTGGTTGTTTTTGAAGAAGATGAGGGTGTTCCAGCACCTTCTTGGACCATTTCTCCCAACAATTGGTTGATGAGAAAGCCGCGCCGCGGCTTTTTATTAGGGATAGACAGCAGGTAGTCAATAGAAAAATTGGAGGGACGTTTGGGAGGCTGATTTTGCATTTTTTTTCAAAAATCTTAAAAGGGAGGGAAATGGCGTTGTGAATGATTAGGTGAGCCGAAAATATTCATTTTTTATAGCACACGCATGGACATGGACATGCATTATCAAAAAATTAGCATAAAATTTGTAAAAT
The DNA here is from genome assembly GCA_004148225.2 of Heterodera glycines. Classification (NCBI taxonomy): domain Eukaryota; kingdom Metazoa; phylum Nematoda; class Chromadorea; order Rhabditida; family Heteroderidae; genus Heterodera; species Heterodera glycines. The sequence goes on along the minus strand of CP049711.1, from coordinate 1,641,122 downwards.
TCGTAACCAACTATGACCCGAAGAGCAGCGCACTGCCACCCATGAAGCACAAGACGACAGGGCACCTAAACGGCACGGAAAATTAGAAATGTTTGACGCACTACCTCAAGCTCTAAAAACAATTAAAATTGCTGCCAGGATAAACGGAGCTCAGTAGGTTGAGCAACCGCCCTGGTTAACAGCACGTTTCAAAACAATTTTTTCACATTTATTTATTAAAGTATTTTTATTACTAATTAATTATTACAAACCAACCAAGACCCGATGAGCAGCGCACTGCCACCCATGAAGCACAAGACGACAGGGCACCTAAACGGCACAAAAAATTAGTTATGTTTAACGCACTACCTCAAGCTCTAAAAGGCAATTAAAAATTGCTGCCAGGATAAACGGAGCTCTGTAAGTCGAACAACCGCCCTGGTTAACAGCACGTATGAAAATAATATTTTCACATTTATTTATTAAACTTTTTTTATTACAAATAAATATTACAAACCAACTATGACCTGATGAGCAGCGCACTGCCACCCATGAAGCACAAGACGACAGGGCACCTAAACGGCTCGAAATATTAGAAACGTCTAATGCATTACCTCATGATCTAAAAGGCAAATTAGGAAAGCGCTGCCAGGATAAACGGAGCTCTGTAAGTCGAACAACCGCCCTGGTTAACAGTACTTTAATAATATAAGTTTAATTTATTAAAATAGTCTACATTTTAAATTTATTAAAAAGATGCCTAAGCAAAAAAAATGAAAATAAATGTGTCCGTTCGCGCTTATAAAGGAACACAAACGGCTAAGCTCCTCCTATTAATCGATAATTTTCGGCGCCGCCCTCGAGCGGGCGGCATTTTCAAATTTTCCTTTGAAGAAATTCACTTGGGAATTGCCATATGGCGACAGATGTTTCCAGGCCCAACTAATCGATAATTTTCGGCGCCGCCCTCGAGCGGGCGGCATTTTCAAATTTTTTTTGAAGAAATTCCCTTGGGAATTGCCATATGGCCACAGATGTTTGCGCGCCCTACCGATCGATAATTTTTGACGCCAACTTAGAAAGGCGGAAATTCAAATTTCCCTCAAATTTAAGTTCAGAGATATTGATTAATGTTTGCGTGCGTCATTTTTTTTTATTCATTTATTTAATATTTTACGAAGTACAATCATTGAGTACATATCTGGACTTGAACTATTATTAAGTACAGTTAAAAATCTTTCAAATGAATGCCCTTGGGACATATGGAAAATGAAAACAATACAATGGGCGCCACAAGTTGAGAGTAAAGGAGATTGGAATGGGCAAGCGTTTTTCTTTACTCCCTCCGGAAATTTACACAAAAATGATGTTGTAATCGCTGATGGAACGGGTTGGGCAAGGCTATCAAAATAGAGCACTGGTGCATCCACCCCCTTCGCATAGATAGCGCACCAATGAGATCCCTCCTTGTGGTGGGGGTCACGGTTCACAACAAGCGCTGCCGGGTACTGTAGTGTGGATGGAGGCGGCAAATTGTCACTGGCGAAGCAGCCCCGAAACACTCGCCCGGTCCGACGATTTTCGCCCAAAATCTTTGTGATTTGCAAGCTGTCCATTCTTTAACCAAAAAATTGAGCAGAGTTGGTGTAGTACCAGGCTGATGATGAGCATTAAATAGAGGGTTAAGAGGGCCCAACAAACAGCTTGATGAAAAAAGCTGCTTTCCTCTGGTATGTCCTTGCACATTTGAATAAGCGGTGGAAGAACACCAAGAAACATGCTCATCAATTAACTTGTCGCTCTTTGGAGGTGTTTTAGCTGTTGTTGCGGTTGTTGTTGTTTTTGTGCTCGGGAAGGTTGTGGTACGTTTGAAAAAAGATAGTTTTCTTAAATATTCAGTGTATGTATACTCAGGCTCGTGTTGTTGTCGAGTCAAAGTCAGATTTTTTAGATAAGCTGAATAGGTATTTTCCGGTTGTCTTTGTTGTTGTTGTTGTTGTTCTCGCAGTGTTGAAGAAACCAATGGAAGGAAAATTCGGAGAAAGAACAAAATAAGACCCAATCTTTTTGAATACATAATTTATTTATGAGACGGCAAAATGAAATGACAAACGGTTTAAATAGTGGTATCTGTGCTTATTGATCGGTTTTTGTCCAACATTACAAGGGAATCGCATTCTCCCATCACCACTAGCATTATTCCTCCGACGGGTACTGGTTGATTGAATTTGATGCTAACCGCTGTGGTCCCATTCTTTATCAAATCAAACAGTGCCGCTTGATCATCCCCGCTGTTGGTCAAATTGAACACGTAAATGCAATGCGTTTTACCGTATTGGGCAAAAGTAATCCCGTTGCTCTCTGTTGAGTTGGCGAACCCGACCGCTTCATTCATGTCATTGAATGGGCGAACATATTTTCCATTTCTGTAATCCAAATCATAGGGCGCTTGGGGGTACGGTCGCCCATTTGCACTAATAGAAATTTCGCGCACATTAAATGGTTGAAAGTTGAATGGACTGCGCAAAATTGTCCCAACATAGTCAGTATTAGCCACCAGACCCATTGTCACACGACGCGGGATTTGGTCCATAAACAGGTTAGCTGTAAACTCATATCGACCCGGACTGATGAACATCGATTTCATCATTGTCTTCCGCACAGCATAACGGACAGGTTTCACCTCCAGCTTTCGCGCAATGTCTAGCGCCAACCCATCCATCAGAGACACCTTTTTCACATACATTTTCAGTCCCACAACCTCGAAACGGTACCGACCCCCGGTCGGCGCAATTAACACAAAGTCATTGTCGTTGGGTAGAATTTCAATGTCCAATTCACAGAAATTGATCAGGTATAGCGGTTGGTTGAATAGGTCGGTGTCAATTTTGGCGATGAATTGAGCAACGTTACTACCCGCAAACAAATCACGTCGCGCTGTGCATCCGCCTCCCATCTCCAGAGTATCGCCCGTGTCCCTATAATACCCAGCAGCATTCAAATGAGAGTCTTTTGCTGTCGTTGAATAAGAGAGTTCATGTGAGAAATATGATTTGTAGGCCATTAGGGCATTGGCATTAAAAATTTCACGCCCATTGATACTCATTTTTATGTTGCGGATGAAGGTTTGTCCGATCATTTGAATTGGCGCAATATCCGCATCGTCAACAGTTAGGTTAACAGTTGACCATTAACGTTTTCCTTACGGATTCGAAACCTCAGTGAGCAAATAACATTTGGACAGATCAATATAATTTTGGCTGGAATGAAGTTTGAAATGGTAAGGTGTGTCTGTAAGCGGATTGCTGGGCAGAAGCTCAAACACTTTTGATGATGAGACGCTCACATTTGTAGGGGGTATACGGAAAAAGTCCAATGCATTGGTGATTGAGTTCACGGAGTCGTTGTCGATTTTATGGAAAATTTATTTATTAATAAAGTCCAAAAGCGTCCGATCGAATACGCTTTTTTGCCTGTTTTACAATAGGTCGTCCAATTAGTGTTTGATGACTAGGTAGATGTGTTCTCTTTCTTTTTATACTCCGTTTTCCGCTTCCAAACTGTTTTGGTAGTCCTCCTTTGTCAAGTACGGTATCAATTCCTCGCTTTCCCTCACTGACAAGCGCCTCTTTAAATGGCACCCCCTCATTCCCGACTCGCTCCAGCACGCGTTGCCCAGTGCTCAGCGCCTCCGACCCTACCGTGGTGCCAACGCGGCGAAGAATGGGTAGGAAAAAACGCCACAGTCCACGAAACACATCTCCAACGCCCGCCCCTCGTTGAATACCGTACCCCCTCTGAAAGGGGCTTGACCCCCTGAAGTAGTCAAAATCGTCCTTTTCTAATCCGCTACCGTACTGCACATACTCGTCGTACTGCGCAATGCTTGGGTCAAACACAATATGAACCATTTTTATTAATGTATGACAAATAAAACACAAAATGAATGAAATCAAAAATTTATCACTTTCTTAAATATCAACACGGCCATCGTTGTCCCATAGGCGAATGGCACGAGACGACCTTTGTCCATTGTGCGCAGTTCAATCTCAATCTCGTTGATCTCACGTGGCAACACTCGCGCAAATATTGGCGAGTCGTAAATCTTCTCATTATACTCCCCGGGGATTGCACCGCTGATAGACACAACCCGGAGCAAGGAGCTCAATGAATTGCCAATTATCATATTTTCAGTTAGTCCTTTTGAGTAGACTGCAAAACTTGAGATGCCACCTCGTAGATCAAACCCGTATTTGGCAACTTCATTTGACACCACATGCTGAGGGTTTTCAAAGCCAAGCACATACCCGAGCTGTGGTGAGAAGGACAAATGGCTGATGATCTCCTCATTGAACACCACCTTGAATCGTTCCATATTGGTTTCATACACAATAAACACTGAATTGGGCACATATGTCAGAGGGTTTTGATTAGCTGGAGGAGTTCTAAAAAATATTTTTGGTGGGTCGAGCGTGTGAATCAAACGCGATGGGTCTATTTGAGCTGCTGATGTTGGTGGTGGGGGTGGTGGTGGCTGTTGATGTTCTGTTTCTTCAAAACGGGGTGGAGAGCCTGACGGCGGAGCTTGAGGCTTAGAAGGCTGTTGAGGTTTGAGTTGAGATGCTGTCGGACTTTTTAGTTGCGCTGGAGGCGCCGTAATTATCGGTTTGGCAGAAGGTTTTACAGGCGTTGCTGTCTTTACAGTTAATTTGTCCTTATCTTCTTCTTCATCATAATGTGGTGGAGATTCCGCCTTAGGAGACGGCGGCGTTTGAGCCCTAGTGCCCACTTTAGCGGAAACCGACGCTGGAAGTGGCGGCTTAACAGTAGAAATTGGGGTTTTTGATTTTGGAGACAGTGCCGAGCTTTTTAGTTGCGCCGGCGGTACCGGAATCGTCGGCTTAACAGATGGGCTAGGAACTGCACTTATTGCTGGCGTACTTGTTGTTGTTGTTGTCTTTGGCGGCGGAGGGACCGTTGTTATTGGCTTTTCTGTTGATGGAGGGCCGGTTGATGGCTTTGTGATTGGTGGAGGGACGGTTGTGGTAGGTGGAGGGCCGGTTGATGGCTTTGTGATTGCTGGAGGGACGGTTGTGGTAGGTGGAGGGCTGGTTGTTGACTTTGTGGTTGGAGTAGGTGTGGTTGTGGTAGGTGGAGGACCGGTTGTTGACTTTGTGGTTGAAGTAGGTGTGGTTGTGGTAGGAGGAGGGGTCGGTGTTATTGGTTTTGTGGTTGGAGAAGGGACGGTTACTGGCAGCTTTGCAGTTGTGGGAGGCGCTGGTGTTGTTACAGATGGAGTAGCTGGTGTTTTTACTGTTGTTGGTTTCGCAGGGCTTGTGACAGGCGCTGGTATCGGCACTTTTGGTGTGACAGGAGCTGTTACTGTATCATTTTGCTCTTCATCATAATGCGGCGGAGACTCCTCAATCGGCCCTTCATCATCTTCTTCTTCATGATGAGGTGGTGACTCTTCAATCGGCCCTTCATCATCTTCTTCATGATGAGGTGGTGACTCCTCAATAATTTCTTCATCGTCATCATTTTCATTATGCAATGGAGGAGGGGCAATCTGTTTTCTACTCGCGTCAAACACCGTATCTCTTTTCTGTCTTTTCAAAGGCGGTGGCGAGCCGAGAGGCTTTGTTGTTGTACGATTCCGATTCTCTTCCACCTCACGAGGGAGAGGTTGTAGTTTTGCACCGCTATGATTCCTCAAAGTGACAGACAAAAATTCTCTCAACTGCTCAACCCGACTATGCGATGCCTTAGGCACCGGCACTCTGATCACTCGCTGTCTGTCCTCATCGGTCGCTCTGCGGTCGGTGAAGTGAATGTCAATCCATTGCTCATCCAATGTGCCAATGGTTGACCATGAGTAGGGGTAACTGATACTGTGCAGTCCGCACACCCACGAGCCGTTAAAATGTAAAGGTTTTGGAAGCCGAACACGGAATTTATTCGGCTGATTGTCAGGGTAATCACTCACATTACTAGGCAAAAACACAAAGAAACTGTTCGACATGATTGTTTATCTGCATAAATATTGAAAAATGTGAACGCTTTTATACAAGTTGGGACTCATGAATCCACTCCCGATTGGGATAGCCAATAAATTTCACAAGCATCTCTGTGGTCCCGTCCGTTCTTTTCCTCTTCCTGTACACCTTCTCGATACGGTAGCTTGTCTCTGCGTCCTTTCTTACGCGCGCCAACTCCTGCTCATAGAAGCTGCCCTTGAATTTCTCACCATGTTCATCCCGCAATTTGTATCGAATTGGGCGCACCGCTTTCAACACCTCATCAATCTCGAGAATTTCGTCTCCATAATTTGGTAAATATCCCTTCTCAAATTGTCCCTTCTCTCTGCTCATTCGCACAAATTCATCTTTACGGAAGCGGGGCGTTTTTTTGAAAAATGATAGGGGACGGTACATTCGTTTCCACACCTTCTGAGCATTTGAAAAATCGACATCAATGGGTCGCATACCGTGAACACGAGAGGGTGAACTATTAATTCCATCCACAATTTTCTGTACTGCATCTACCCAATTCAGCGTCTCCTTCTCCGCGAAATACCGGTACAGTCGCTGCTTCACATTCCGAATGGCCCGCTCAGCAACCGAAGCTTTTACGTATGAATGGACAGGCTCATGCTTCTCAATCTCCCGCTCCTCGAAGAATTCCTTCATCAATCGATTCTTGAACTCGGTGCCTTTGTCGGAGAAAATACGGTGGGGCACCATGGGCATTTGGTCGATGAGTTGCTTGAATGCCTCCAGCATCTCCTCGGCTCGTTTATTTTTCAGCGGTACAACAAACAGGCGTTTGGAGAGGACATCAACCGCAACAAGTAGGTAGCGGTGACCCCGATTGTGGCGCGAAAGAGATTGAAAATCCGCCAAATCCACTTGGACATCTGTCATGAATCCCGCTGCAACAGTTTTGGCCCTTGGAAAGCGCACCCTGCGAGGGCGCATCAGAGTGTAGGTGCGGTGACCATCCAAATAATGCTGTACGTCCTTTTTCCGTAAATGTTTAATCTTCTTTCGCGCCTCTTTCCACAGCGCTGTAACACCTGCGAATGCCGCTGGGGATGATGGATCATTGTACATTTTGTCAAGAGTGGTGTTGATCAGCTCCATTTTTTCGGGCGAAATTCCTTCTTGATTGTTCGTTCCGTCCGGGTGGTTTTGCTCTGTGACGGTCTCTTTGGTGGGGCCGTCCATGAATACAAAATTGGGTCCTTCCTAAGCCGCTCTTCCAATAGGTTCGCTCCTGGTGGTTTAATGGTGGGGCGGCCCGCTCTCCGGTCTATTATATACTTGATGGCCATTCGCAAATTGCTGTGCGCCAACGGCTTGCCGTTTGCAGTATTAATTGTATTTCCCCGAACACCCATACGATCCGCATAATGGTTACATTTGATGTATAATCGCTCAATTCTCTGTGTCTTGGTCAGCTGATTTGACGGAATGGCAAACAGTTCACGTTGTTGCCGTTGTTGTTCATAAGCTTGTGCAGATGTTGATGGACCTGGCTCTGGCGAATACTGTACTCTTACCCTTCTCGGTTGCCTCACCCGTTTTCTTATGTGCACCTCACCATTATCATCATTTACGGGGTGGGGGCGTTTGGTCCCCCTCCTAGGCGGAGGAACATAGGGCATTTCTTCGACGACAGCAGTAGGAGGAGGAGGTTGCTGCTGCTGTGGAGTTCGTTCAATTTTTGGTTCTCTTTCCGGGATACGGTATGGTACGGGCCTTTTTGTTGGTTGGTGCTCATATTTTGGTTTGATTTTAGGCGTTTGGGGAGGGAAGTACCCGGCTTGCCTAGACGTGGATGGCCGCGGGTCCAGCTTAAGTTCTGGCTCTCTTTTCGCCCGAGGCGCTGGAGTAGGGTGTAGGGTTTTCTTCCAATCCAGCTTTGCCTGTTGTTTTTCTCTCTTGGCGGTAGGACGCGATGGAGGTGGTCTTGGTTCAATTTTTGTTTTCAAACGAGGCGGGGATGGGAGCCGTGGAGGTGAACGGTGATAAACCAAAAATCTTTTGCGTCGTAAATCATCATCATCATCATTATCGTTTGCCTCATCCTTTTGTAATTTTCTTCTGGTGGCAATCCTGTGCTGAGCAGTGTCCATCTCCTCAATTTCGTTCGCGTTGTCGGGCAGCACAGGCAAATCGCCATAATATTGTGACGGCGCTGGCAGCGCGAATCCACTCTCCAGCATGTACTCATCATCATCATCGTCACTTTCGGGCAATGGGGCAGCAGCTGCTTCTGCAAGAAGGTCCCGCACCACCGGCTGCCGTTGCTGTATATTGTATCGACTTTTCCGCCATTTCTCCAGACGACCACCTCTCCGAGAAGCTCTACTTGGTCTTTGGGGCGTTCAGGACGGGCGGAGGACTTCCGGGTGGGGAGGGAGGAGGAGGAGTTGGTCCAGAGGGAGGGCGTCTTCCCGTCGGTGGAGGAGGGGGTCCACGCGGAGGACGTCTCCCAGGTGACGGTGGTGGTGGTGGTGGTGCAGGGGGTCGGGGTGTAGTGTCCACAACCTCACCATCTTCATCTTCACCACCTCTCCTCATCAGTACACTCATTCCTTTGGTTAGCTCAACTTTGGCTGGTCTGTCGGCAAGATCCCTCCTCATTTTCAAATAGCGCCTAAGTTGTTGGTTGTAATTGACATTTTTTGTTGAGGGATTTGTTCGCTCACCCCTGGCTCGTTCAAATCGTGTTGAACAGCATCCAGATTAAGGTCACCCGTGTCAGACATTGAGGTGAGACCCCTATAAATTTCTTGAGGAACAAGTAAAAATTTATTCGCCATATTTTGTCAAATGAATGAATGATGGAAGCATACAAAATAACAATGTCGATGGGTATTTATGCATTCTTGGTCATAACAGACTTTGCCAATTCAATTAGAACGGGGGTTAATACGGCAGCGAACAATCCTCCAAATCCTGCGCCTTTCTGGACAAGCACACGCCGGGCGCCCCGCTCACTTCTCGCCCTGCTCATTCAGCGCACAGTATCCACATGGGGCATCAGTCGCTTTTTCTGACGAGTTGAGAGTCGGAAGCGTGAAGCGACAAGGTTCAGACAAATTTCCACGAGTGCAAGCAGCTGTTCGGAGTTTGCTTTCCCTATCAGTTTCTTACATTTTTTAGCGGATTTCGTCCTGGCCAAGGCACAGAGCCAATCGCAATTTTCTTTTATCAGCTCTCCAATATTTACTTGTTGTTGTTGTTTATGTTGCTCCATTTTTGGGGATGAACACAACTGTTCCTTCTTCTTCCTCCTGTTCGTCCTTAAATATGTTGGTTCGCAGCCGTAACGATGGGTCCGATGAAGCATGCATATCGATCAACAAATAGCCATAGGGACGGGCTGTTGCTTTGCGGTAAGCATCAAGGAAAAAATCAAGTTGTCGTGGAAAGAGTTGAACCCCAATGTTGCGAATGGACAACTGGGAATTTGGTGCCCGCATCAGTACCATGTACTGAGCGGACATGCGGGCCACCTTGATCTTCCGCTCAAACAAATTTTGAGTTACGAACACCACCGCAAATTGGTGATGGTGTGACTTTTTGGTGAACAAATCGGACAAATACTTCTCATCAATGGATAGCATCAGGTCGTCGAGAATGAGCAAAAGAGGCTTAGGGAAACGCTTGACCAATTCCTCGGATGGAACTCCCGCATACACATCGACTCCCGCCTTTTGGAGAGCCGGCACCGCCGAATTCATTTCACCAAAACAATAGAGCATGGAGATAGGTTTAGGGATTATCAATTGGTCCGATTCAGCAATAAATTTTAATAAAAATTCAGTTTTCCCCGATGAAGAGGGACCCGAAATGATTAGACCAAACGGCAGTTTGAAGCAAATATCTTTATTGGTGAATGATTGGGTGTTAAGCATTTTTAGGGACAAAATGAATTACAAATTTGAGGTGGATGCTTTAATACTGTTGAAGAACTCATCAAGTGTTTTGTCAATGTCTCCAAGGTCCTCCTTGTTTTCCTCTTTTTCTTTGGGCTCTTCCTGCACCTTTTCTTCCTCCACAGGGCTATTTGTCACTTTTTTGTCCAGAGATTCCGCTAAAAGGAGATTTCCAAGCACATTGATTGCGGTTTTGGCCTTCTTCCAACGCGTGCCGTCCTGCATGGCATCGGCCATTAGCCCAGCTTCCACCAAGTCAAGAGCTACCTTCGCCTTTCGCTTCAAGTCCTGCTGTTGCTCTCCGGCTTGTGTGCCTTGGGTTGGAGTGGTGGTCGGGGTGGGGGTACACGTGTCAGAAGGTAAATCTCCATAGGGTACATTGAACACTCTGGCCTTGTTTTTCACACGGAAGAAGCAGTGGCCTGGTAGGTCGTAAACAACATCAAATGGGACGAATTGGGCTTTGCTGATCCGACTGCACCACAAGGTGATCCCCTCTTTGGTCACCATTAGGTCCACCTCAACTTCGGTTGCTTTACATGCACGGCAGCGACCACACTCATCGAAAGGTATGAACCGTGGAGTGGAGAGACGAGGACCGCTCACAGTTATGCCGCTTGTTGTCACAGTGATGTCCGATTGGGCGAGAATTTGATTGACAAGGGATCTTTTGTCGGACATATTGATAGCCATTTAACAGAATTTTAAATTTTCAAATGAAATGACATGAATGGATGAATACCAACTGTTTATATACACTTGTCAAAGGGCTAAGCCCCGCCCATTTTGACAAGACAGAATTGAAAAAAGTGGAGGAAGATGGGCACTCAGAACTGAGTCCCGTGTGACAGTTCCGAATGACATTCTTCCCACCCATCCCTTCTAAATTACACTACTCAAATTCACAATTTTTATTTAGCATTGAGAGAAATACAGAGGAATTTCTTCACATTGAAAGAGATCAGGTCACTTCGATTGTTCAAGTCGTGGGGCGCAAATTTTGTTGAGAATTTTCATCCATTTGGTCAACTTCTCGCAAGGCATTCCTCGTTCTTGTGCAAATTCCAAAACCTCCTGGCACACGTCACGCGCCTTCTTTGGGGTGAACCAATGTAAAATCTGGAATAAAATAATTTATGAAATACAATTTACAACAAAAAAATTTTTTTACGTTGTCGTCGTCATCCTCCAATATTTCGTACCATGCCGATAATTCGTTGAGCTCAGAGTCAGGAGTTGGTGAGCGCTCAACCACAGCTTGGGCTAGAGAGAAAGAAATTTTTTATAAATTTATTATTTTAAAGTTATGTTACATTGCTGAGACATTTGCAATGTTATTTTGAAGGGAATTATCTAAATAAATTACAAATTTAATAATAAAATTTATAAATGCACGAATGAAAGAATGAATAGACGAATCAAAATTTCTGTATTTTATAGAAAAGGTTTTGACCTATGTCACCATATGGTTATTTTCAAACCCACTCAATTCCTTTGAAGTCATCGTCATTTGGATGATTTTTAATTTATTATTAAAATTTTAGACGCTAAAAATTCAAATTTTCAATTGAATTCGCCGACATTTGGATGATGATTAATTAATTATTATAATTTTAGACGCCAATAATTCAAATTTTTTCCGATCTTTTGATGGTGATTAAGTAATTATTACAATTTTAGACGCCAAGAATTCAAATTTCTCGTACCTTTAGGATGATTATTAATTAATTATTAATATTAGATTTTAAAATTCAAATTTTCTAATTAAAACATATCTCTATTGATTTATTGGAAAAATAAAAAATCAATAAATACTCTCTATATCGATTTATATTCTTGACAAAATCAATACTCCTTGGACCAGACCACGCCTAACGTTTCTGAACATTCAATTAGCCCCGCCCACCCCAACGAAAATAATTCACTCGGCCGATAACCAAAATCATTTTATTCGACTGTCCAATATCCAAAATCATCTTTAATTCATCCGCCTAAAACCAAAATATTTTCAACAAAATGAAGAGATCCGCCGCTGCTCTTTCATCCGCTATTGCTGCCGAGCAAAACAAGACAAAATTTGAACCCAAACCGATTCAACAGGAAGCTGAGCCCGAGCATGAGACAAAGGAGCCAGCAACGAAAAAGCGCATGGTAGAGGACCGAGAATTGTGGAAACTGGCAAAGGGAAAGTATTTGCTGACTACATACTTGTGCCCAGGTAAAAATAATAATTCAATTTTAAAATAAAATCTTTTAATTTTGAGATGACTGGAACCGGTTGTACAACAATCAACAAAAGGTGAAACGCCTGGACGACGATCGCTTTTCCGTCAACTTTGAGCTATGCCACGATTGCGTTCGGATCAATTGTCGCGCAACTGATCTCATTGCTCCAATGAAGAAAAAGGTGAACAACGAATGAGAGGACTTTGAGTGACCGATGGATCAGATGATGATGACAATTTTGAGATAATTAATATTTATTATTTTTCTCTTTTATTTTTAATAAATTGTAAATCTATGTGAAGTTTTATTTTGTAGGGTCTTAAAAGCTTACGGGGTGGACTTTATTTTAATGTCAAACTTTATCAAATACAATGAAAATTAAATGACGCCCAGCCATTTTTCCCGCCAATTTTTGTATTTGAATTTTACCGCCAATTTTTAAACGCAAATTTTACCGCCAACATTTTTTTATTATTACCCTATCGTTTCAATACACTTAAAATAATCTTCTAAATATTTTCATGCAATCCCCCTCTTATGGTTGTCCTATTTTAAAATAACAGTGTGATTTAAACAAAACCAAGCCACTTTGTCCGCCCATTTTGAATGTAAATCTTACGCAAAGACATATCGTTTCAAAACTTTTGGTATTACAATATGATGGGGTGTAAGATAGGTTAGAGAAGTCAGAGATATAGTGTACTATTTCTCTTTCACTCTAATATCTCTAACTGTCTCTCTATTTCCTACACTATTTCTCTAGCACTGGAAATAATACGCCTCATTAAAAATCGTAAAATTCAGTGCCTGACATTTTCGCGCATTCCCCCCCCCCCACCCCAATCACATACCAAAAATTCGCGCACTTACCATTCTAATGCCTGTAAAAAATTCGCGCACTCCCCATTAATTAACCCCCTCGCGCACTTACCCTCCTAATACCCATGAAAAATTCGCGCACTCCCCCTTAATTAACCCCCCTCCCCATGATTAATTACCACCCCTCCCCCGAAACCTATTAATTACCACCCCTCCCCCGAAACCTATTAATTACCAGCTGCCCCTCCCTACCCTTAATTAATTACCACCCCTCCCCCGAAACCTATTAATTACCAGCTGCCCCCCCCATGATTAAATAGGGCGGCAAGATCAAAGGGAACCCCTCCCCCGAAAACCCATTAATCATTTTCACACCCCACGATGAGTGTAGTAAACTAACTACTGATATCCCTCCGACGAACGTTGCAATTAATAAATCCAGTATTCGGGAATTGCTGCCACTTTCAGCAATAAATCAATCTGGACCGTATATCTTTAGACTTTTTTCAGATAATCAGTTTTGTGATCTCAATAAAACTTTTCTTTATTTGTCAACTTCAATTGAGAGAAAAGACAAAAGCAATTGGATTCCGATTACCAAGGACAGTGAAGCTGACCAACACGTCGGTGTCATTCAAAATTTTGGGCACAGCTTTGTAAAAACCTTAAAGGTGTCAATTTCAGGTGTTGAGTCTTATGATTCCGGTATTTACTATGCGTTTAGGGCATATATGATGAATGAATTGGGATTTTCAGAAGATGTCAAAAAGGGTCTCTGTGAAGCGTCCTGCTATTATGTCGACGATGTCGACCAGGATGATTATACAAATAGCGGCTTTAAAAACAGAGCGTCACGTTTTGCTGATGGGGCGAAATGTGAAACAATGGTGAAACTTAATTTTGATCTCGCCCGTCAGCCCAATCTTTTGCTTAATAACTCTGATGTCATTTTTAGCATACACCGTAACACCGATGATTTTCTAATTATGGCACCGCCATATGTTTCAGGAAATGCAGTCATAGCGAACCCGCACACATATCGTATTAACATACATGATATTAGAATTTATGTAAAAACAGTCGACATTACCCAGTCATTAAATAACGTAATAAGCAATCAGCTACAAACTACCCCGGCCAAATACCCGGTTAGAAAAATTGAGATCAGGAGTCTTTTCATACCACAAGGCACTTCTGATCTCTCACACAATGTTTTTACCAGCATTGTTCCGAGACGTTTAATCGTCGGGTTTGTTTCAACCGGTGCGTATACCGGAAATCCTAAAGAGTCACCCTTCGTCTTTGAACATGCAAAAATACGCTCTATCGGTGTCGAAGCGAATGGAAACATATTCCCCGGGTCACCCTATTCTCTTAATTTTGATAGAAACAAATACATTCGAGCATTTGTTGACATGTATACAGGACTCGGGATGGACGACGGAGAAAGGACAATGTCGATCAATATACAAAAATTTGTAAACGGGTGGTGTTTCTTCGTCATCCCGATGACCTCTACTCTAGAGGACACCCCCGGTTTTGAATTGATTCGAAACGGAACGACCAGCATCAAGGTACAATTTAATGAGCCTATAAAGGACGGAGGTTATGAGATGATCGTTCTGGGGGAATTTGATTCGATTCTATCTATTAATGCTAATCGGGTGCTCAGTAGCGACGGAAGCATATGATGAATTCTCATGAGATTGAAATATTTCTATCCAAACATCTGACAACCCGAAAATATTTTATCGGGGTTTTTGCTTCCGACAAGATGCCTAAATTTAAGGACAGGCATTTTCCGTACTGCTTTGTGGCGAATACCGACCGGGCGGGCACGATAGGTGAACACTGGGTCGCCTGTTTTGTAAATTCGCCGACAGAAATTGAATATTTTGATTCATTGGGCGATTATCCCAATGAAGATTTAAGTTCATACCTTAACTTATTCGACCGAATCCTCTTTAACGACCGCATCGTCCAACATCAATTCTCAGATGCATGTGGTCAATTTTGCATTTATTTCTTGACACAGCGATGCTACGGAATCCCTTATTGTGAGGTTATTGACGGTCTATATAAGGTTCGCCCGATGTCCGATATATTAGTTAAGCAATTTGTCAGTAATGTTTAATTTAATTGTTCTCCTAACGATAGTCGGTCAACTCAGTGGAGAAAGGGTTACTATTCTTTCTGATGCACAACTTTTTGACGACAAGTATCTCACTATGACAAAGAGTTCGGTCAATGAAAGACAGTTCGGATTCGATCGCTCGAGACTATGTACGATAAATAGGAACACAATTTCAGGATGGAGTGTATCAATCCAAGAAATTAATTCAATAGAAAAGAGCGGACCCACTAATGTTAAGCTTTACCAGGATTTTCGACAATTAAAGCCCCGAGCGTGCTTTTATTACAACGATCATAGTTATTTAATTTTCCAAAACGAAAAGACAAATGAAACTTCGATAACAAGAGGGAGTCAAGAAATGGTTGTCAGGAATTTTCCCGGTGGGGACCTTAGATTTGATCATATTGATGGTCGACTTTTCGTAATCAAAGATGATCAAATAGCCGAGATTGACATTAGATCAATCGAGAATTTATGGACAAAACACAATGAAACCGAAATTATTACAACGAAAATCGGATCGATGCCGTCTTCATTTACTGATTTCCTAATAATTGAAGGGCAAATTTATCTAATTAAGGAGAAGAAAATATACAAAGATCGATTTGACTCAAACGAGATACTTCCCAAATATGTGTCAGATGCAAATAGTGAATTCTTTAACTTTGTCATGTTCAAAGAGTTTGAGAAAATTAAAGTTTCAAATCCTTGGTTGTATTTTTTGTCAATTGTCGATTTGGTAGTGGTCATCATTTGTATTTCAGTTCTCAGAATTTTGAAATTAAAGAGAAAAGGCAAAAACTCATCCTACAGTGGTGAAGTAATGGTATATAAGGATTTGCAACGAATATGAAAATGCCTACTGGTGCTCAAAATGAATTCTCTCGTTGAAATTCTGTGCGATTTTAACGATTGCGAACCTCACGAGCTATCTGAAATTCTAAGACTGTGGAAGAAAGAGAATTTGAAATTTTTGAGAAGACACGCCCTAATAACGAGACACCTTAGGCACAATCAGTTTATCTCACCGGATGACATCGCATTTAACGGTTCTAATAGACTTTTTGCCTACCGAGGTTTCCTCGGGGTTACTGTCGAGCAGCATCTCTACTCGAGACACCGGGTAAAGCTACAATTCCCCCAACTCCCGTGTATAACCATGTACCAGAATAACGGTCATAGGTGCTATTTTCCTCTGGAACTTTTAGATTTTTTATAAAAAATATAACGGCTAACAGGAGTGGGCCTTCACTTTAGACCGTTCCACCCCCGCTAGTCATAATATCACTTTAATTATTTATTCAACTTTATTCAACAAAAAAAAATACAAAAAAATTAACAAAATCCAAATGGCATCACATTAAGCTCCTCATCGATGATACCCTTCTGGCAGACCGGCTTGTACATTTTGTGCTTCTCCCTCGTCACCACTTTCGAATCCCTCGTTGGCCTAAATATTGGTTTATTAATGAAGCAAATAATTTTTAAAAACGTACCCAAAATCATTTTTGTAGACGAAGAATGCCGGGTCTACCTCCCCTTTCCCATAATTCAAAACCATCTCCCTGAATGTATCGTAGTGCAATGTTTTCCTGTTGTCCACGTCGAATGTAATCCCCCGAATTTTCATAACGTATTCAGTCTCCCCCGTCTGCTTGTTTTTCATCTTCAACGCGTACTGCTTCGCTCCTCCGCAACAATATTCTTCAATCTCATAGCCACCGTATTCCTCGCTCATCTGTCCCAAAAATTTCCCCGTCGTGATCGGCTCCACTTCCCTATCGTGCAAAACAAAAATGCTGTCCGTGTCCGTATACAAAATTTCCCCGCCATGGCTCTCCGCTTCTCTCATGAATTCCAATAATTTTAACCTCGCCATACTCGTCGTCCTAAAAATTATGTTATATACAAATTTATAATTTTTTGAACTCACCATAAACTGATGATTATGTTGCTCGACTTGTGTTCCAACACAAAGTCCTCCTTGTCCCTGTAGATCAGCCTAATCGCGTCATCCGAATATTCAACAATATCACACATCTCAATTTTATGGTCACACGCTATTTTATAAAACTCCGACGCCCTATCTATCACCGCATTCTTGTTCAAACAATTTCTCATCGAAAACTTTCCCTGAAAGTGAAAATTACCTATCGTAATTTATTTTCAATTTTCTTACCCATAAACTATTAAGCATCAATTTGCTGATGTACCGCAATCCTGGATTCTTCTTCACTTTAGCCAATTCAATTTCGATTCCATATTTTTCCTTATACTCTTCTCTCCACATATCCTTTTGCTCCTCCGTCTCAACTCCCTTCGGGAAACCGCTCGCCTCCTCCTTCAACTTCAAAAATAATCGCACGTATCCCTTGAA
The DNA here is from genome assembly GCA_004148225.2 of Heterodera glycines. NCBI lineage: Eukaryota > Metazoa > Nematoda > Chromadorea > Rhabditida > Heteroderidae > Heterodera > Heterodera glycines. The sequence continues at coordinate 1,623,641 of CP049711.1, read as the reverse complement.
TAAATCGTCTGCCTCCTCTTCGTAGTGCCACGCTCTATAAAATCTGTCCACAGTATAACCGCATTCCAACGCCTTTGCCTGAAATGTCAAATTTTCTTAAAATTTTCCCACATAACTTCTTACCAATTCAACGCTGGTGTACGTCGCCACGTATCTCCGCTGTGCCCCATCATGGGGGCAATTGTAATTACATCTCGTAGTCTCCTTCTTAAATTTTGACGCACATCTCCAACACAACGGGAACAATAATCGTTCATCACACTTCAACTGCAGAACCGGAATCCGCAAACCCCGCGGCGGGTTGACCCTCACTTTATACAATCCATTAAACTTCAAATCCTCCGGTCTCGTCCAATTAACATCAATCTCATCGCTCTTCGGTATAATAATCTCCGGCAAACCAATCGGGTAAGCTGTACCGTAATTCACTGACGGATACAGACTCACAATATCATAAACACTAATTTTTTTCTTCTCATCCGATTTCGCAAACAATTTCATCGGTCCCGTCCTCCCTCCCGCATAAGCCATCCGCGGATCAATCGGCCCCTTCTCATTCCCTCTATCGTCGAAGAAGTCCCTCATTTCCTCATCCTTTTTCAACTCCTTCTCAATTTGACAGCCCTAAAAATTCACAATAAAAATGTAAATGTCAAATAAACTTACCCAAACTTCTTCGACGTCCAACGTCTTCCGCAGCTCCGCCAATCTCTCCTGCGTCTCATCATTCAATTCCTGGGCCGTCCTTCCTCCAATCAGTTCCGCTGCCGGGTCATAACAGCTCATACATCCATGTATATAACATCCCATAACTTCAATGCACTTGTCCCTAGCTCCGTTATTCGCAATAAATCCATCCAATTTGTAATTCCCAACTTTGACCTCCCGTCCGTTCCCCGCATGCCGTATCTCAATCTCATCACGCTTGCTCCGCCACTCCAAATACTTAATGGCCATAACACTCGCTCTATCACACCGCTCATAGCCTTTCTCCGGCACAATCGATAACTGCTCCGTCAACAAAAACATTGCCTTAAAAATATTCATCGCAACCCCCGCATTTGTACAGCTCCTCGGTAGTGGGTCAAATCCTTTCGTAATATCGTTAATCAATATCCTCCTGAACTCAATAATCGATAACAGCAATATCTCCGTGTCGTTTCTGCAATAATTTCTCAATTCTTCATCCAAATAAAAGGGCGTCCCCTTGTTCTCGTTGTACCTGAAAAAGAATTTTTATTATGATTTGTCCTTCTTTTCTTACCATTTTTCAAATTTTGCAAATTTCTCCTTGTTCATAGACCCCGGTGAATAGTCCTCCATTGGTGGCAGA
>CP049711.1:1588977-1622208 GCA_004148225.2 Heterodera glycines | reverse complement strand
TTTTGATTGATTATTTTTTAATTTATTTTGCTGATTTTTGCTTTTTTTGCTTTATTATTAATAAATTTTTGTCTGAAAAATTTTATGTGTAATTCTTAGTTAACCTTTAGTTTTAAGTCACACCACCTTTTTTCTATTATTCAAACGCTTAACGTACTCACTCGGCTAATTTTAAAATACTTACCTTCAACTGTTCCCAGCTGGCCCCGGTGTTGAAAGCGCCCCAGGCGCTTTCACAGGGCCCGCAGGGCCCTGGTTCTCTATATAAGGGAAAAATGTAGGTTTTCCGGCAATTTTTTGAATAACTCTCTTCAAAGTGCTCGGATCGGCTCCGAACAAAAGAGCACTACTATTTTTTAAGGATTCTGCATCGAATCGTGGAAAGCGTTTTTTGAAATTTTCACCTAAAAAAAAGTTTCTTCAGAAAATTTTTGAAAATTTTCGGAAATTTTTTGAACGGGTCTCGGTTGTCGGGCTCTAGCGCGAAGGGTGTTAAAGATAGCGTCTTGGGCTTGGAGAAAGGGCACATCAGAAGACTTAGGCGCTTCTAATGAGCTATTAAGCATGTTTCTAGCTCAAGTTTAAATTGGGTTATGCGTGACGGCGGAATTCGAAATTTTTGAAAATTTTTTGCCTGAAGCATTAGGGGTGATACGCTGGGATTCTGAGGGGTTGATGGGTAATTATGATGAATTTTTTACACTGGAAATACTTAAAATAATGCGTAAAGACGCCCTACGTGCATTTGGGCATTACATGTCAAATAAACACAAAGATACTTGATGCGGAATCATGTCCAGAATCCGAAAAAAATTTTTTTTAGAAAAAACAAAACTAAAACATCAGAAAGTCTTAAAACAATGGAAAAAGGTGTTTGACGTTTAAATTACTGATATAACTTTATGTCTCACCAAGATACTGCAGGTGCATCTTGGTATGTAAAATAGTCAACTTTTGAACCACTCAGGAACAACTAATGAACAACTGATGAACAACTCTTGCACAAATTCTGCACTACTGCTGCTCTAATTAATAAATTAACAAAATATATAAGGGGAAGGTTGTAAAGGAGGGGGAGGGGAGGGGGGGAGAGGGGGGGAGGAGGGGAGGGGGCCGAAGGCCCCTACGAGGCCGCGAAGCGGCCGAGCGAGTACCTTAAAGGAGGGGGGACGGGGAGGGGGGGGGAGAGGGGGGGAGGAGGGGAGGGGGCCGAAGGCCCCCTACGAGGCCGCGAAGCGGCCGAGCGAGTACCTTAAAGGAGGGGGGAGGGGAGGGGCGGAGGAGAGAGGGGAGGGGGAGGGGAGGGGGGAGGGGGCCGAAGGCCCCCTACGAGGCCGCGAAGCGGCCGAGCGAGTACCTTAAAGGAGGGGGGGGAGGGGAGGGCGGGGGAGAGAGGGGGAGGGGGGAGGGGAGGGGGGAGGGGGGGGGGGAGGGGGCCGAAGGCCCCCTACGAGGCCGCGAATCGGCCGAGCGAGTACCTTAAGCGCGGGGAAAACCCAATGGCCCCGGCTGGCCCCGGTGTTGAAAGCGGCCCCGGCGCTTTCACAGGGCCCCTTGGGGCCCTGGTTCTCTATATAAGAGGAATCTAGCACCTGAAGGCAAATTTTTTGAATAACTCTCTTCAAGTTGGTCGGATTGGTTTGAAAAAAAAAACATACTTTTTTTAAGGATTCTCTATCGAATGGTGAAAACCATTTTTTGAAATTTCACGTAAAAAAAAGTTTCTTCCGAAAAATTTTTGAAAATTTTCGGAAAATTTTAGAACTGTTCGCACAAAAGTCCATATCTCGGCGGGGAGTGCCGAAACCAGCTTAGCGATGTTTTGGAGGATAAATGTCGACACTCGGGCGGTTCGAATGAGCTATTAAGCATTTCTAGCATAAGCCTGAATTGAGTTATGCAATCCACGGAATTCAAAAATTTTGGAAAATTTTTGCCTGCGCAATTAGGGGGATACGCAGGGATTCTGAGGGTTTATTGAGCTTTTTTATAAAATTTTTTACACTGGAAATACTTAAAATTATGTGTAAACACGCCCTACGTGCATTTGGGCATTACTGTCCAATACTGACCAAGATACTTCATGGGAAATTGTGTCCAGAATCCGAAAAAATTCAATTTTGAAAATTAGGTTAAGTAATAAAAGTAATACATCAGAAAGTCTTAAAACAGTGTAAAAAGATGTTTGACGTTTAAATTTTGGATATAACTTCAAGTCTCACCAAGATACTGCATGTGCATCTTGGTATGTAAAATAATCAACTTTTGAACAACTCACGAACAACTAATGAACCACTGATGAACAACTCCTGCACTACTCTTGCACTACTCTTGCACTAATAAAAAATTTAATAATTCTGGGGGTGAAAATTTTTTTGGAATTTTAAAGAATTTTTACGAGGCCGCGAAGCGGCCGAGCGAGTACCTTAAAGGAGGGGAGAGGGGGGAGGGGGGAGGAGGGGAGGGCCGAAGGCCCCCTACGAGGCCGCGAAGCGGCCGAAGCGAGTACCTTAAAGGAGGGGGGACGGGGAGGGGGGGAGAGGGGGAGGAGGGGAGGGGCCGAAGGCCCCCTACGAGGCCGCGAAGCGGCCGAGCGAGTATCTTAAAGGAGGGGAGAGGGGGAGGGGGGAGAGGGGAGGAGGGGAGGAGGGGGAGGGGCCGAAGGCCCCCTACGAGGCCGCGAAGCGGCCGAGCGAGTACCTTAAAGGGAGGGGACGGGGGAGAGGGGGGAGGGGCCGAAGGCCCCTACGAGGCCGCGAAGCGGCCGAGCGAGTACCTTAAAGGAGGGGGGAGGGGAAGAGGGGAGAGGGGGGGGGGAGGGGCCGAAGGCCCCCTACGAGGCCGCGAAGCGGCCGAGCGAGTACCTTAAAGGAGGGGGGACGGGGGAGGGGGGGGAGAGGGGGAGGAGGGGAGGGGGCCGAAGGCCCCCTACGAGGCCGCGAAGCGGCCGAGCGAGTACCTTAAAGGAGGGGAGGGGAGGGGAGGGGGGGGGAGGAGGGAGGGGGCCGAAGACCCCCTACGAGGCCGCGAAGCGGCCGAGCGAGTACCTTAAAAGGGGAGGGGGAGGGGGGAGAGGGGGGGGAGGGGCCGAAGGCCCCCTACGAGGCCGCGAAGCGGCCGAGCGCGTACCTTAGCGCTACAAAAAGCATTGGTTCATCTGTTCCGTGCCCGTACGAAGCGGCCGAACCGAGCGAGTACCTTAAAGGAGGGGGACGGGGGAGGGGGGGAGGGGGCCGAAGGCCCCCTACGAGGCCGCGAAGCGGCCGAGCGAGTACCTTAAAGGAGGGGAGAGGGGGAGGGGAGGGGGGGGGGGAGGAGGGAGGGGGCCGAAGACCCCTACGAGGCCGCGAAGCGCGCCGAGCGCGTACCTTAGCGCTACAAAAAGCATTGGTTCATCTGTTCCGTGCCCGTACGAGGCCGCGAAGCGGCCGAGCGAGTACCTTAAAGGAGGGGGACGGGGGAGGGGGGAGGGGCCGAAGGCCCCCTACGAGGCCGCGAAGCGGCCGAGCGCGTACCTTAAGGGAGGGCGGAGGGGCGGACGGGGGGGAGGGGCCGAAGGCCCCCTACGAGGCCACGAAGCGGCCGAGCGCGTACCTTAAGGGAGGGCGGAGGGGCGGACGGGGGAGGGGCCGAAGGCCCCCTACGAGGCCACGAAGCGGCCGAGCGAGTACCTTAAAGGAGGGAGGAGGGGGAGGGGGAGAGGGGGGGAGGAGGGGAGGGGGCCGAAGGCCCCCTACGAGGCCGCGAAGCGGCCGAGCGAGTACCTTAAAGGAGGGGGGACGGGGAGGGGGGGAGAGGGGAGGAGGGAGGGGGCCGAAGACCCCCTACGAGGCCGCGAAGCGGCCGAGCGCGTACCTTAGCGCTACAAAAAGCATTGGTTCATCTGTTCCGTGCCCGTACGAGGCCGCGAAGCGGCCGAGCGAGTACCTTAAAGGAGGGGGACGGGGAGGGGGGAGGGGGCCGAAGGCCCCCTACGAGGCCGCGAAGCGGCCGAGCGCGTACCTTAAGGGAGGGCGGAGGGGCGGACGGGGGGGAGGGGGCCGAAGGCCCCCTACGAGGCCACGAAGCGGCCGAGCGAGTACCTTAAAGGAGGGGGACGGGAGGGGGGGGGGGAGAGGGGGGAGGAGGGGAGGGGCCGAAGGCCCCCTACGAGGCCGCGAAGCGGCCGAGCGAGTACCTTAAAGGAGGGGGGACGGGGAGGGGGGGGAGGGGCCGAAGGCCCCCTACGAGGCCGCGAAGCGGCCGAGCGAGTACCTTAAAGGAGGGGGACGGGGAGAGGGGGGAGGGGGCCGAAGGCCCCCTACGAGGCCGCGAAGCGGCCGAGCGAGTACCTTAAAGGAGGGGGGACGGGAGGGGGGGGGAGAGGGGGGGAGGAGGGGAGGGGGCCGAAGGCCCCCTACGAGGCCGCGAAGCGGCCGAGCGAGTACCTTAAAGGAGGGGGAGAGGGGGGGAGGAGGGGAGGGGGCCGAAGGCCCCTACGAGGCCGCGAAGCGGCCGAGCGAGTACCTTAAAGGAGGGGACGGGAGGGGGGGGAGAGGGGGGGAGGAGGGGAGGGGCCGAAGGCCCCCTACGAGGCCGCGAAGCGGCCGAGCGAGTACCTTAAAGGAGGGGGGGGGAGGGGAGGGAGGGGAGGGGCCGAAGGCCCCCTACGAGGCCGCGAAGCGGCCGAGCGAGTACCTTAAAGGAGGGGGACGGGGAGGGGGGGAGAGGGGGAGGAGGGGAGGGGCCGAAGGCCCCCTACGAGGCCGCGAAGCGGCCGAGCGAGTATCTTAAAGGAGGGGAGAGGGGGAGGGGGGGAGAGGGGGGAGGAGGGAGGAGGGGAGGAGGGGAGGGGGCCGAAGGCCCCCTACGAGCCGCGAAGCGGCCGAGCGAGTACCTTAAAAGAGGGGGACGGGGGAGGGGGGGGAGAGGGGGGAGGAGGGGAGGGGCCGAAGGCCCCCTACGAGGCCGCGAAGCGGCCGAGCGAGTACCTTAAAGGAGGGGAGAGGGGGAGGGGGGAGGGGCCGAAGGCCCCCTACGAGGCCGCGAAGCGGCCGAGCGAGTACCTTAAAGGAGGGGGACGGGGGAGAGGGGGGAGAGGGGGGGGGGGAAGAGGGGAGGGGGCCGAAGGCCCCCTACGAGGCCGCGAAGCGGCCGAGCGAGTACCTTAAAGGAGGGGGACGGGGGAGGGGGGAGAGGGGGCCGAAGGCCCCCTACGAGGCCGCGAAGCGGCCGAGCGAGTAACTTAAAGGAGGGAGGAGTGGGGAAGGGGGGGAGGAGGGGAGGGGGCCGAAGGCCCCCTACGAGGCCGCGAAGCGGCCGAGCGAGTACCTTAAAGGAGGGGAGACGGGAAAGGGGGGGGGAGGGGGCCGAAGGCCCCCTACGAGGCCGCGAAGCGGCCGAGCGAGTACCTTAAAGGAGGGGAGAGGGGGAGGGGGGAGAGGGGGGAGGAGGGAGGAGGGGAGGGGGCCGAAGGCCCCCTACGAGGCCGCGAAGCGGCCGAGCGAGTACCTTAAAGGAGGGGACGGGGAGGGGGGGAGGGGGGGAGGAGGGGAGGGGGCCGAAGGCCCCCTACGAGGCCGCGAAGCGGCCGAGCGAGTACCTTAAAGGAGGGGGACGGGGAGAGGGGGGGAGGGGGCCGAAGGCCCCCTACGAGGCCGCGAAGCGGCCGAGCGAGTACCTTAAAGGAGGGGGACGGGGAGGGGGGGGGAGAGGGGGGGAGGAGGGAGGGGGCCGAAGGCCCCCTACGAGGCCGCGAAGCGGCCGAGCGAGTACCTTAAAGGAGGGGGACGGGGGAGGGGGGGGAGAGGGGGGGAGGAGGGGAGGGGCCGAAGGCCCCCTACGAGGCGCGAAGCGGCCGAGCGAGTACCTTAAAGGAGGGGGGGGAGAGGGGAGGGGGGAGGGGCCGAAGGCCCCCTACGAGGCCGCGAAGCGGCCGAGCGAGTACCTTAAAGGAGGGGACGGGGAGGGGGGGGGAGAGGGGGGAGGAGGGAGGGGGCCGAAGGCCCCCTACGAGGCCGCGAAGCGGCCGAGCGAGTATCTTAAAGGAGGGAGAGGGGGGAGGGGGAGAGGGGGGAGGAGGAGGAGGGAGGAGGGGAGGGGCCGAAGGCCCCCTACGAGGCCGCGAAGCGGCCGAGCGAGTACCTTAAAAGAGGGGGGACGGGGAGGGGGGGGGAGAGGGGGGAGGAGGGAGGGGCCGAAGGCCCCCTACGAGGCCGCGAAGCGGCCGAGCGAGTACCTTAAAGGAGGGGAGAGGGGGGGGGGGGGAGGGGGCCGAAGGCCCCCTACGAGGCCGCGAAGCGGCCGAGCGAGTACCTTAAAGGAGGGGGACGGGGAGAGGGGGGGAGAGGGGGGGGGGGGGGGAAGAGGGGAGGGGCCGAAGGCCCCCTACGAGGCCGCGAAGCGGCCGAGCGAGTACCTTAAAGGAGGGGGGACGGGAGGGGGGGAGAGGGGGCCGAAGGCCCCCTACGAGGCCGCGAAGCGGCCGAGCGAGTAACTTAAAGGAGGGAGGAGTGGGGAAGGGGGGGGGGGAAGGAGGGGAGGGGCCGAAGGCCCCCTACGAGGCCGCGAAGCGGCCGAGCGAGTACCTTAAGCGCGGGGAAAACCAATGGCCCCGGCTGGCCCCGGTGTTGAAAGCGGCTCCGGCGCTTTCACAGGGCCCCTTGGGGCCCTGGTTCTCTATATAAGAGGAATCTAGCACCTGAAGGCAAATTTTTTGAATAACTCTCTTCAAGTTGGTCGGATTGGTTTGAAAAAAAAAACATAAGTAGTATAGAGCGTCAAAAGCGCACGGTTTCGCACGGGTGTTTCCCGCACGAACCCATGCCTATGGGAGGGGCGCAGCCCTTTGATGTTGCCGCCCCGCACGAACCCATGCCTATGGGAGGGGCGCAGCCCTTTGATGTTGCCGCCCCGCACGAACCCATGCCTATGGGAGGGGCGCAGCCCTTTGATGTTGCCGCCCCGCACGAACCCATGCCTATGGGAGGGGCGCAGCCCTTTGATGTTGCCGCCCCGCACGAACCCAAAGCCTATGGGAGGGGTGCAGCCCTTTGAAGGTGCCGCCCAGAACCCAAACCTATTGGACCACTTTGAAGTTACCGCCCAGAACCAAAATCTATTGGACCACTTTGAAGTTGCCGCCCACCCAATCCACTTTCCCCAAAACCGCACGGGTGCTTTTTTTTTGCCCAACCCATCCCTCCCTATCGATGTTGCCGCCGCACAAAAAAAAAAATCGATAAAATTAATCGATAATTACATTGCCCCATTCTCCTCGTCGATGCTGATGACGCGAAAATTAATCGATAATGACAACCGAATTTTTCGAATTATTGTAAGATATAGGAATATTAATTGGACAATAGTTGAATAAATAAAAATTCATTTAAATTAATTAAATTGAATTTTTTCTGAAATAATTGATGGTCTTTTATTTCTCTTCCATTATTTCGCAATCTGCACGTGACTTTACGATTTCGCAATATGGGACCAAATTAGGTCACCTGTCAATCAAATTTTTTTTTATTTCGCAATTTCCCCATCGATTTCGTAATCTGCACGTGACTTTTTTTTTGTTGCATATTTCGCAATAGACACATGACTTTCTGCCCGTGCGTCGAAAACGCATCATCTGTCAACGAAATATTCCTCACTGTCAATGAAAATATTCACTGAGACGGCAGTCACGTGCCAGGTGTCAGCTGACACGGGGGGACTTCTGCGGCCACTATAAAAGCCCTCCAAATTCACTTCTCCATTCAGTTCAACCAAAAGTTGGATTTTGCTAAAATAAAAATTGTGCGCTCTCATTTAAAAAATATTAAATTTAATTAAAAATGACTTCAAAACGCAATGGAAATACGGAACAAGCCGGGCCGTCGACCAAAAAATGGGATTTTAGATCAATCGGGTAAGTAATTTTTAATAATATATTTAAGAGACAAGTGTAATCAATAATTTTTCAGGAACAATTTTACTGAGGAAATGGAAAATTATAAATTAATTGACGAACGGTTGACGATTTGCGAAAAATTTGGATTCACGAAGAACATTATGGAATTTCGGATCAATCCGGATGTGAGACGCCCTGATGAAACGATGAGGGACGCAATCGACACAATGATTAAGGCGGCTTTTAAGACTACGGAAGAAAGGATGAAGCGGAAAGTGCGGATGTTTGGAGTGGCAATAACGGGTGCCGGGCTTGCTTCCCCGGTTTGGGTACCGTACAGGGCGTACCCGCAGAACAATGCGGATGTTATTATGCAGGAGATTAATAAGTTGGGGCAGAGCGGGGACGGAGATGAAAATAAGAAAACGCTTTTGTTGTCGGAGCCTATTATGATGAAAATTACTTGCGTGACCATGCCCAGTGGAGAGGGGCCGAGGAATGTACATAAATTTGATTTCGGATTCAAGGAACACCAACGGATAAAGTAAGTTTTTTTTTGAGAAAAAAAATAAAATAGAAAATAGAAAAAAAAAAAGAAAAAATTATAATTATTTATTAAGGATTTCGAATGTGGATAAATTTTGTTTGTTTTATGCGTTGGTGGCGTCAAAGCTTTATTTGGAAGTGCACCGGAATATTTTTAATCGATTTATGAATAACATCGTGAGACAACGTGAGGCAGCATACGGACTTTTAAGAAATTGTGGAATTGATATTAACGAATATAGCTATGGAGTGGAGCACTTATCGGGGGTTCAGAATTATTGGGTGGGGTTTAAAATTTGGGAAAACGGAAAATTAATACATTTTTCAGGATGAGATTTACCCCGGTAAATACCGGGTTGTTGCATTTGAGAAGTCTGCGGATCCGCGGAAATCGATCCGTGTTTTGTGGAAGGGCCCTATGGGACGCGAAAATGTAGTGCCGATATTTTTGGAGAATGGTCACTGGGATGGATTAAAGAAATATGTTTGCTTTTTCAACCGTGGGAGGAAGTTCTGCGTTGAATGTGAATGTTTTTACGATCAGGATGTTTATCATACGATGGATTGCCGGGCGAGATGTTATTACTGCAATAGAGCTGGAGGAATGCCGTGTCAAAAGGAGAGTGGAGTGAAGATTGAATGCCCGAAGTGTCGACGTTACTTTTATAATTGGGAATGCTACACCTATCATCAGGGACATCAGACTTGTAAATTATGGAGGCGTTGCGTTATCTGTGACAAGACTTATCGATTTAACCCGAAGAAGGACCATGAATGTGGAGAGACTTATTGCCAACTTTGTAGTGTGAGCCATGACCCCAAGCGGGGATGTTATATTATGCCGATCGAGGAGAAGGAAGACAAGGACGTCTACCGAATTGTCGTTTGGGTAAGATTTAATAAAGAAAAAGACAAAATAAGACCTAACTTTCAGGATTCGGAAACATCGCAGGATTCGATTTATAAGGGGGACCAGAAAGAGCATGTGATCAATTATATTTCGGTGAGAGTTACGTGTACGGAGTGCTGTGATGACAAAAATAGGACGAATTGCAAAATATGCGGGGAGGAGAGGACCAAGGATTGGAGCGAGGCTGAGGGACATGAGCCGACGAAGGATTTTGTGGAATGGATTTTAACGGCATTTACAAATTATGATACGTACATTTTTGCGCATAACGCCGGACGATTTGACGGTAAATTATCGTTTAAAAATGTTTTTTATTTTGAAAATTTCAGGACATTTTGTATTTAACTATCTCTGCCGTACCGGGAAGAACCCGATACCGCTTATCAATGGACTCAAAATTTATGAATTCAAAGTGCGAAACTCGAAGAAACATTCAATGCTGATATGGAGAGACTCATGCTTATTAATGCCGGTGAAACTCGAGTCGCTTAAGGCGACCTTCAATTTGGGCTGTGAGGACAAGCCCTTTTTCCCGTATTACTACAATAAGAAAGAAAATTATGGAGTTTGTTTGGAACATCTGCCACCAATGGAGGACTATTCACCGGGGTCTATGAACAAGGAGAAATTTGCAAAATTTGAAAAATGGTAAGAAAAGAAGGACAAATCATAATAAAAATTCTTTTTCAGGTACAACGAGAACAAGGGGACGCCCTTTTATTTGGATGAAGAATTGAGAAATTATTGCAGAAACGACACGGAGATATTGCTGTTATCGATTATTGAGTTCAGGAGGATATTGATTAACGATATTACGAAAGGATTTGACCCCTTGCCGAGGAGCTGTACAAATGCGGGGGTTGCGATGAATATTTTTAAGGCAATGTTTTTGTTGACGGAGCAGTTATCGATTGTGCCGGAGAAAGGCTATGAGCGGTGTGATAGAGCGAGTGTTATGGCCATTAAGTATTTGGAGTGGCGGAGCAAGCGTGATGAGATTGAGATACGGCATGCGGGGAACGGACGGGAGGTCAAAGTTGGGAATTACAAATTGGATGGATTTATTGCGAATAACGGAGCTAGGGACAAGTGCATTGAAGTTATGGGATGCTATATACATGGATGTATGAGCTGTTATGACCCGGCAGCGGAACTGATTGGAGGAAGGACGGCCCAGGAATTGAATGATGAGACGCAGGAGAGATTAGTGGAGCTGCGGAAGACTTTGGACGTCGAAGAAGTTTGGGTAAGTTTATTTGACATTTACATTTTTATTGTGAATTTTTAGGGCTGTCAAATTGAGAAGGAGTTGAAAAAGGATGAGGAAATGAGGGACTTCTTCGACGATAGAGGGAATGAGAAGGGGCCGATTGATCCGAGGATGGCATATGCGGGAGGGAGGACGGGACCGATGAAATTGTTTGCGAAATCGGATGAGAAGAAAAAAATTAGTGTTTATGATATTGTGAGTCTGTATCCGTCAGTGAATTACGGTACAGCTTACCCGATTGGTTTGCCGGAGATTATTATACCGAAGAGCGATGAGATTAATGTAAATTGGACGAGACCGGAGGATTTGAAGTTAATGGATTGTATAAAGTGAGGGTCAACCCGCCGCGGGGTTGCGGATTCCGGTTCTGCAGTTGAAGTGTGATGAACGATTATTGTTCCCGTTGTGTTGGAGATGTGCGTCAAAATTTAAGAAGGAGACTACGAGATGTAATTACAATTGCCCCATGATGGGCACAGCGGAGATACGTGGCGACGTACACCAGCGTTGAATTGGTAAGAAGTTATGTGGGAAAATTTTAAGAAAATTTGACATTTCAGGCAAAGGCGTTGGAATGCGGTTATACTGTGGACAGATTTTATAGAGCGTGGCACTACGAAGAGGAGGCAGACGATTTATTCAAGGGATACGTGCGATTATTTTTGAAGTTGAAGGAGGAGGCGAGCGGTTTCCCGAAGGGAGTTGAGACGGAGGAGCAAAAGGATATGTGGAGAGAAGAGTATAAGGAAAAATATGGAATCGAAATTGAATTGGCTAAAGTGAAGAAGAATCCAGGATTGCGGTACATCAGCAAATTGATGCTTAATAGTTTATGGGTAAGAAAATTGAAAATAAATTACGATAGGTAATTTTCACTTTCAGGGAAAGTTTTCGATGAGAAATTGTTTGAACAAGAATGCGGTGATAGATAGGGCGTCGGAGTTTTATAAAATAGCGTGTGACCATAAAATTGAGATGTGTGATATTGTTGAATATTCGGATGACGCGATTAGGCTGATCTACAGGGACAAGGAGGACTTTGTGTTGGAACACAAGTCGAGCAACATAATCATCAGTTTATGGTGAGTTCAAAAAATTATAAATTTGTATATAACATAATTTTTAGGACGACGAGTATGGCGAGGTTAAAATTATTGGAATTCATGAGAGAAGCGGAGAGCCATGGCGGGGAAATTTTGTATACGGACACGGACAGCATTTTTGTTTTGCACGATAGGGAAGTGGAGCCGATCACGACGGGGAAATTTTTGGGACAGATGAGCGAGGAGTACGGTGGCTATGAGATTGAAGAATATTGTTGCGGAGGAGCGAAGCAGTACGCGTTGAAGATGAAAAACAAGCAGACGGGGGAGACTGAATACGTTATGAAAATTCGGGGGATTACATTCGACGTGGACAACAGGAAAACATTGCACTACGATACATTCAGGGAGATGGTTTTGAATTATGGGAAAGGGGAGGTAGACCCGGCATTCTTCGTCTACAAAAATGATTTTGGGTACGTTTTAAAAAATTATTTGCTTCATTAATAAACCAATATTTAGGCCAACGAGGGATTCGAAAGTGGTGACGAGGGAGAAGCACAAAATGTACAAGCCGGTCTGCCAGAAGGGGATAATCGATGAAGAACTTAATGTGATGCCATTTGGATTTTGTTAATTTTTTGTATTTTTTTTTGTTGAATAAAGTTGAATAAATAATTAAAGTGATATTATGACTAGCGGGGGTGGAACGGTCTAAAGTGAAGGCCCACTCCTGTTAGCCGTTATATTTTTTATAAAAAATCTAAAAGTTCCAGAGGAAAATAGCACCTATGACCGTTATTCTGGTACATGGTTATACACGGGAGTTGGGGGAATTGTAGCTTTACCCGGTGTCTCGAGTAGAGATGCTGCTCGACAGTAACCCCGAGGAAACCTCGGTAGGCAAAAAGTCTATTAGAACCGTTAAATGCGATGTCATCCGGTGAGATAAACTGATTGTGCCTAAGGTGTCTCGTTATTAGGGCGTGTCTTCTCAAAAATTTCAAATTCTCTTTCTTCCGCAGTCGTAGAATTTCAGATAATTCGTGAGGTTCGCAATCGTTAAAATCGCACAGAATTTCAACGAGAGAATTCATTTTTTGAGCACGAGTAGGCATTTTCATATTCGTTGCAAATCCTTATATACCGTTACCTCACCACTGTAGGATGAGTTTTTGCCTTTTCTCTTTAATTTCAAAATTCTGAGAACTGAAATACAAATGATGACCACTATCAAATCTAAAATTGACAAAAAATACACCCAAATATTTGAACTTGAAACTCTAATTTTCTCAAACTCTTTGAACATGACAAAGTTAAAGAATTCACTATTTGCATCTGACACATATTTGGGAAGTATCTCGTTTGAGTCAAATCGATCTTTGTATATTTTCTTCTCCTTAATTAGATAAATTTGCCCTTCAATTATTAGGAAATCAGTAAATGAAGACGGCATCGATCCGATTTTCGTTGTAATAATTTCGGTTTCATTGTGTTTTGTCCATAAATTCTCTATTGTACTAATGTCAATCTCGGCTATTTGATCATCTTTGATTACGAAAAGTCGACCATCAATATGATCAAATCTAAGGTCCCCACCGGGAAAATTCCTGACAACCATTTCTTGACTCCCTCTTGTTATCGAAGTTTCATTTGTCTTTTCGTTTTGGAAAATTAAATAACTATGATCGTTGTAATAAAAGCACGCTCGGGGCTTTAATTGTCGAAAATCCTGGTAAAGCTTAACATTAGTGGGTCCGCTCTTTTCTATTGAATTAATTTCTTGGATTGATAGGCTCCACCCTGAAATCAGATTCCTATTTATCGTACATAATCTCGAGCGATCGAACCCGAACTGTCTTTCATTGACCGAACTCTTTGTCATAGTGAGATACTTGTCGTCAAAAAGTTGTGTATCAGAAAGAATCTGAACCCTTTCGGCAGTGAGATGGCCGACTATCGTTAGGAGAACAATTAAATTAAACATTACTGACAAATTGCTTAACTAATAAATCGGCCCTCGGGCGAACCTTATATAGACCGTCAATAACCTCACAATAAGGGATTCCGTAGCATCGCTGTGTCAAGAAATAAATGCAAAATTGACCACATGCATCTGAGAATTGATGTTGGACAATGCGATCGTTAAAGAGGATTCGGTCGAATAAGTTAAGGTATGAACTTAAATCTTCATTGGGATAATCGCCCAATGAATCAAAATATTCAATTTCTGTCGGCGAATTTACAAAACAGGCGACCCAGTGTTCACCTATCGTGCCCGCCCGGTCGGTATTCGCCACAAAGCAGTACGGAAAATGCCTGTCCTTAAATTTAGGCATCTTGTCGGAAGCAAAAACCCCGATAAAATATTTTCGGGTTGTCAGATGTTTGGATAGAAATATTTCAATCTCATGAGAATTCATCATATGCTTCCGTCGCTACTGAGCACCCGATTAGCATTAATAGATAGAATCGAATCAAATTCCCCCAGAACGATCATCTCATAACCTCCGTCCTTTATAGGCTCATTAAATTGTACCTTGATGCTGGTCGTTCCGTTTCGAATCAATTCAAACCCGGGGGTGTCCTCTAGAGTAGAGGTCATCGGGATGACGAAGAAACACCACCCGTTTACAAATTTTTGTATATTGATCGACATTGTTCTTTCACCGTCGTCCATCCCGAGTCCTGTATACATGTCAACAAATGCTCGAATGTATTTGTTTCTATCAAAATTAAGAGAATAGGGTGACCCGGGGAATATGTTTCCATTCGCTTCGACACCGATAGAGCGTATTTTTGCATGTTCAAAGACGAAGGGTGACTCTTTAGGATTTCCGGTATACGCACCGGTTGAAACAAACCCGACAATTAAACGTCTCGGAACAATGCTTGTAAAAACATTGTGTGAGAGATCAGAAGTGCCTCGTGGGATGAAAAGACTCCTGATCTCAATTTTTCTCATAGGATATTTGGCTGGGGTGGTTTGTAGCTGATTGCTTATTACGTTATTTAATGACTGGGTAATGTCGACTGTTTTTACATAAATTCTAATATCATGTATGTTAATACGATATGTGTGCGGGTTCGCTATGACTGCATTTCCTGAAACATATGGCGGTGCCATAATTAGAAAATCATCGGTGTTACGGTGTATGCTAAAAATGACATCAGAGTTATTAAGCAAAAGATTGGGCTGACGGGCGAGATCAAAATTAAGTTTCACCATTGTTTCACATTTCGCCCCATCAGCAAAACGTGACGCTCTGTTTTTAAAGCCGCTATTTGTATAATCATCCTGGTCGACATCGTCGACATAATAGCAGGACGCTTCACAGAGACCCTTTTTGACATCTTCTGAAAATCCCAATTCATTCATCATATATGCCCTAAACGCATAGTAAATGCCGGAATCATAAGACTCAACACCTGAAATTGACACCTTTAAGGTTTTGACAAAGCTGTGCCCAAAATTTTGAATGACACCGACGTGTTGGTCAGCTTCACTGTCCTTGGTAATCGGAATCCAATTGCTTTTGTCTTTTCTCTCAATTGAAGTTGACAAATAAAGAAAAGTTTTATTGAGATCACAAAACTGATTATCTGAAAAAAGTCTAAAGATATACGGTCCAGATTGATTTATTGCTGAAAGTGGCAGCAATTCCCGAATACTGGATTTATTAATTGCAACGTTCGTCGGAGGGATATCAGTAGTTAGTTTACTACACTCATCGTGGGGTGTGAAAATGATTAATGGGTTTTCGGGGGAGGGGTTCCCTTTGATCTTGCCGCCCTATTTAATCATGGGGGGGGCAGCTGGTAATTAATAGGTTTCGGGGGAGGGGTGGTAATTAATTAAGGGTAGGGAGGGGCAGCTGGTAATTAATAGGTTTCGGGGGAGGGGTGGTAATTAATAGGTTTCGGGGGAGGGGTGGTAATTAATCATGGGGAGGGGGGTTAATTAAGGGGGAGTGCGCGAATTTTTCATGGGTATTAGGAGGGTAAGTGCGCGAGGGGGTTAATTAATGGGGAGTGCGCGAATTTTTTACAGGCATTAGAATGGTAAGTGCGCGAATTTTTGGTATGTGATTGGGGTGGGGGGGGAATGCGCGAAAATGTCAGGCACTGAATTTTACGATTTTTAATGAGGCGTATTATTTCCAGTGCTAGAGAAATAGTGTAGGAAATAGAGAGACAGTTAGAGATATTAGAGTGAAAGAGAAATAGTACACTATATCTCTGACTTCTCTAACCTATCTTACACCCCATCATATTGTAATACCAAAAGTTTTGAAACGATATGTCTTTGCGTAAGATTTACATTCAAAATGGGCGGACAAAGTGGCTTGGTTTTGTTTAAATCACACTGTTATTTTAAAATAGGACAACCATAAGAGGGGGATTGCATGAAAATATTTAGAAGATTATTTTAAGTGTATTGAAACGATAGGGTAATAATAAAAAAATGTTGGCGGTAAAATTTGCGTTTAAAAATTGGCGGTAAAATTCAAATACAAAAATTGGCGGGAAAAATGGCTGGGCGTCATTTAATTTTCATTGTATTTGATAAAGTTTGACATTAAAATAAAGTCCACCCCGTAAGCTTTTAAGACCCTACAAAATAAAACTTCACATAGATTTACAATTTATTAAAAATAAAAGAGAAAAATAATAAATATTAATTATCTCAAAATTGTCATCATCATCTGATCCATCGGTCACTCAAAGTCCTCTCATTCGTTGTTCACCTTTTTCTTCATTGGAGCAATGAGATCAGTTGCGCGACAATTGATCCGAACGCAATCGTGGCATAGCTCAAAGTTGACGGAAAAGCGATCGTCGTCCAGGCGTTTCACCTTTTGTTGATTGTTGTACAACCGGTTCCAGTCATCTCAAAATTAAAAGATTTTATTTTAAAATTGAATTATTATTTTTACCTGGGCACAAGTATGTAGTCAGCAAATACTTTCCCTTTGCCAGTTTCCACAATTCTCGGTCCTCTACCATGCGCTTTTTCGTTGCTGGCTCCTTTGTCTCATGCTCGGGCTCAGCTTCCTGTTGAATCGGCTTGGGTTCAAATTTTGTCTTGTTTTGCTCGGCAGCAATAGCGGATGAAAGAGCAGCGGCGGATCTCTTCATTTTGTTGAAAATATTTTGGTTTTAGGCGGATGAATTAAAGATGATTTTGGATATTGGACAGTCGAATAAAATGATTTTGGTTATCGGCCGAGTGAATTATTTTCGTTGGGGTGGGCGGGGCTAATTGAATGTTCAGAAACGGTAGGCGTGGTCTGGTCCAAGGAGTATTGATTTTGTCAAGAATATAATTCGATATAGAGAGTATTTATTGATTTTTTATTTTTCCAATAAATCAATAGAGATATGTTTTAATTAGAAAATTTGAATTTTAAAATCTAATATTAATAATTAATTAATAATCATCCTAAAGGTACGAGAAATTTGAATTCTTGGCGTCTAAAATTGTAATAATTACTTAATCACCATCAAAAGATCGGAAAAAATTTGAATTATTGGCGTCTAAAATTATAATAATTAATTAATCATCATCCAAATGTCGGCGAATTCAATTGAAAATTTGAATTTTTAGCGTCTAAAATTTTAATAATAAATTAAAAATCATCCAAATGACGATGACTTCAAAGGAATTGAGTGGGTTTGAAAATAACCATATGGTGACATAGGTCAAAACCTTTTCTATAAAATACAGAAATTTTGATTCGTCTATTCATTCTTTCATTCGTGCATTTATAAATTTTATTATTAAATTTGTAATTTATTTAGATAATTCCCTTCAAAATAACATTGCAAATGTCTCAGCAATGTAACATAACTTTAAAATAATAAATTTATAAAAAATTTCTTTCTCTCTAGCCCAAGCTGTGGTTGAGCGCTCACCAACTCCTGACTCTGAGCTCAACGAATTATCGGCATGGTACGAAATATTGGAGGATGACGACGACAACGTAAAAAATTTTTTTGTTATAAATTGTATTTCATAAATTATTTTATTCCAGATTTTACATTGGTTCACCCCAAAGAAGGCGCGTGACGTGTGCCAGGAGGTTTTGGAATTTGCACAAGAACGAGGAATGCCTTGCGAGAAGTTGACCAAATGGATGAAAATTCTCAACAAAATTTGCGCCCCACGACTTGAACAATCGAAGTGACCTGATCTCTTTCAATGTGAAGAAATTCCTCTGTATTTCTCTCAATGCTAAATAAAAATTGTGAATTTGAGTAGTGTAATTTAGAAGGGATGGGTGGGAAGAATGTCATTCGGAACTGTCACACGGGACTCAGTTCTGAGTGCCCATCTTCCTCCACTTTTTTCAATTCTGTCTTGTCAAAATGGGCGGGGCTTAGCCCTTTGACAAGTGTATATAAACAGTTGGTATTCATCCATTCATGTCATTTCATTTGAAAATTTAAAATTCTTTCATACCTTTCGATGAGTGTGGTCGCTGCCGTGCATGTAAAGCAACCGAAGTTGAGGTGGACCTAATGGTGACCAAAGAGGGGATCACCTTGTGGTGCAGTCGGATCAGCAAAGCCCAATTCGTCCCATTTGATGTTGTCTACGATCTACCAGGCCACTGCTTCTTCCGTGTGAAAAACAAGGCCAGAGTGTTCAATGTACCCTATGGAGATTTACCTTCTGACACGTGTACCCCCACCCCGACCACCACTCCAACCCAAGGCACACAAGCCGGAGAGCAACAGCAGGACTTGAAGCGAAAGGCGAAGGTAGCTCTTGACTTGGTGGAAGCTGGGCTAATGGCCGATGCAATGCAGGACGGCACGCGTTGGAAGAAGGCCAAAACCGCAATCAATGTGCTTGGAAATCTCCTTTTAGCGGAATCTCTGGACAAAAAAGTGACAAATAGCCCTGTGGAGGAAGAAAAGGTGCAGGAAGAGCCCAAAGAAAAAGAGGAAAACAAGGAGGACCTTGGAGACATTGACAAAACACTTGATGAGTTCTTCAACAGTATTAAAGCATCCACCTCAAATTTGTAATTCATTTTGTCCCTAAAAATGCTTAACACCCAATCATTCACCAATAAAGATATTTGCTTCAAACTGCCGTTTGGTCTAATCATTTCGGGTCCCTCTTCATCAGGGAAAACTGAATTTTTATTAAAATTTATTGCTGAATCGGACCAATTGATAATCCCTAAACCCATCTCCATGCTCTATTGTTTTGGTGAAATGAATTCGGCGGTGCCGGCTCTCCAAAAGGCGGGAGTCGATGTGTATGCGGGAGTTCCATCCGAGGAATTGGTCAAGCGTTTCCCTAAGCCTCTTTTGCTCATTCTCGACGACCTGATGCTATCCATTGATGAGAAGTATTTGTCCGATTTGTTCACCAAAAAGTCACACCATCACCAATTTGCGGTGGTGTTCGTCACTCAAAATTTGTTTGAGCGGAAGATCAAGGTGGCCCGCATGTCCGCTCAGTATCTGGTACTGATGCGGGCACCGAATTCCCAGTTGTCCATTCGCAACATTGGCGTTCAACTCTTTCCACGACAACTTGATTTTTTCCTTGATGCTTACCGCAAAGCGACTGCCCGTCCCTATGGCTATTTGTTGATCGATATGCATGCTTCATCGGACCCATCGTTACGGCTGCGAACCAACATATTTAAGGACGAACAGGAGGAAGAAGAAGGAACAGTTGTGTTCATCCCCAAAAATGGAGCGGCATAAACAACAACAACAAGTAAATATTGGAGAGCTGATAAAAGACAATTGCGATTGGCTCTGTGCCTTGGCCAGGACGAAATCCGCTAAAAAATGTAAGAAACTGATAGGGAAAGCAAACTCCGAACAGCTGCTCGCACTGGTGGAAATTTGTCTGAACCTTGTCGCTTCACGCTTCCGACTCTCACCTCGTCAGAAAAAGCGACTGATGCCCCATGTGGATACTGTACGCCGAATGAGCAGAGCGAGAAGTGAGCGGGGCGCCCGGCGTGTGCTTGTCCAGAAAGGCGCAGGATTTGGAGGATTGTTTGCTGCCGTATTAACCCCCGTTCTAATTGAATTGGCAAAGTCTGTTATGACCAAGAATGCATAAATACCCATCGACATTGTTATTTTGTATGCTTCCATCATTCATTCATTTGACAAAATATGGCGAATAAATTTTTACTTGTTCCTCAAGAAATTTATAGGGGTCTCACCTCAATGTCTGACACGGGTGACCTTAATCTGGATGCTGTTCAACACGATTTGAACCGAGCCAGGGGTGAGCGAACAAATCCCTCAACAAAAAATGTCAATTACAACCAACAGCTAAGGCGCTATTTGAAAATGAGGAGGGATCTTGCCGACAGACCAGCCAAAGTTGAGCTAACCAAAGGCATGAGTGTACTGATGAGGAGAGGTGGTGAAGATGAAGATGGTGAGGTTGTGGACACTACACCCCGACCCCCTGCACCACCACCACCACCACCGTCACCTGGGAGACGTCCTCCGCGTGGACCCCCTCCTCCACCGACGGGAAGACGCCCTCCCTCTGGACCAACTCCTCCTCCTCCCTCCCCACCCGGAAGTCCTCCGCCCCGTCCTGAACGCCCCCAAAGACCAAGTAGAGCTTCTCGGAGAGGTGGTCGTCTGGAGAAATGGCGGAAAAGTCGATACAATATACAGCAACGGCAGCCGGTGGTGCGGGACCTTCTTGCAGAAGCAGCTGCTGCCCCATTGCCCGAAAGTGACGATGATGATGATGAGTACATGCTGGAGAGTGGATTCGCGCTGCCAGCGCCGTCACAATATTATGGCGATTTGCCTGTGCTGCCCGACAACGCGAACGAAATTGAGGAGATGGACACTGCTCAGCACAGGATTGCCACCAGAAGAAAATTACAAAAGGATGAGGCAAACGATAATGATGATGATGATGATTTACGACGCAAAAGATTTTTGGTTTATCACCGTTCACCTCCACGGCTCCCATCCCCGCCTCGTTTGAAAACAAAAATTGAACCAAGACCACCTCCATCGCGTCCTACCGCCAAGAGAGAAAAACAACAGGCAAAGCTGGATTGGAAGAAAACCCTACACCCTACTCCAGCGCCTCGGGCGAAAAGAGAGCCAGAACTTAAGCTGGACCCGCGGCCATCCACGTCTAGGCAAGCCGGGTACTTCCCTCCCCAAACGCCTAAAATCAAACCAAAATATGAGCACCAACCAACAAAAAGGCCCGTACCATACCGTATCCCGGAAAGAGAACCAAAAATTGAACGAACTCCACAGCAGCAGCAACCTCCTCCTCCTACTGCTGTCGTCGAAGAAATGCCCTATGTTCCTCCGCCTAGGAGGGGGACCAAACGCCCCCACCCCGTAAATGATGATAATGGTGAGGTGCACATAAGAAAACGGGTGAGGCAACCGAGAAGGGTAAGAGTACAGTATTCGCCAGAGCCAGGTCCATCAACATCTGCACAAGCTTATGAACAACAACGGCAACAACGTGAACTGTTTGCCATTCCGTCAAATCAGCTGACCAAGACACAGAGAATTGAGCGATTATACATCAAATGTAACCATTATGCGGATCGTATGGGTGTTCGGGGAAATACAATTAATACTGCAAACGGCAAGCCGTTGGCGCACAGCAATTTGCGAATGGCCATCAAGTATATAATAGACCGGAGAGCGGGCCGCCCCACCATTAAACCACCAGGAGCGAACCTATTGGAAGAGCGGCTTAGGAAGGACCCAATTTTGTATTCATGGACGGCCCCACCAAAGAGACCGTCACAGAGCAAAACCACCCGGACGGAACGAACAATCAAGAAGGAATTTCGCCCGAAAAAATGGAGCTGATCAACACCACTCTTGACAAAATGTACAATGATCCATCATCCCCAGCGGCATTCGCAGGTGTTACAGCGCTGTGGAAAGAGGCGCGAAAGAAGATTAAACATTTACGGAAAAAGGACGTACAGCATTATTTGGATGGTCACCGCACCTACACTCTGATGCGCCCTCGCAGGGTGCGCTTTCCAAGGGCCAAAACTGTTGCAGCGGGATTCATGACAGATGTCCAAGTGGATTTGGCGGATTTTCAATCTCTTTCGCGCCACAATCGGGGTCACCGCTACCTACTTGTTGCGGTTGATGTCCTCTCCAAACGCCTGTTTGTTGTACCGCTGAAAAATAAACGAGCCGAGGAGATGCTGGAGGCATTCAAGCAACTCATCGACCAAATGCCCATGGTGCCCCACCGTATTTTCTCCGACAAAGGCACCGAGTTCAAGAATCGATTGATGAAGGAATTCTTCGAGGAGCGGGAGATTGAGAAGCATGAGCCTGTCCATTCATACGTAAAAGCTTCGGTTGCTGAGCGGGCCATTCGGAATGTGAAGCAGCGACTGTACCGGTATTTCGCGGAGAAGGAGACGCTGAATTGGGTAGATGCAGTACAGAAAATTGTGGATGGAATTAATAGTTCACCCTCTCGTGTTCACGGTATGCGACCCATTGATGTCGATTTTTCAAATGCTCAGAAGGTGTGGAAACGAATGTACCGTCCCCTATCATTTTTCAAAAAACGCCCCGCTTCCGTAAAGATGAATTTGTGCGAATGAGCAGAGAGAAGGGACAATTTGAGAAGGGATATTTACCAAATTATGGAGACGAAATTCTCGAGATTGATGAGGTGTTGAAAGCGGTGCGCCCAATTCGATACAAATTGCGGGATGAACATGGTGAGAAATTCAAGGGCAGCTTCTATGAGCAGGAGTTGGCGCGCGTAAGAAAGGACGCAGAGACAAGCTACCGTATCGAGAAGGTGTACAGGAAGAGGAAAAGAACGGACGGGACCACAGAGATGCTTGTGAAATTTATTGGCTATCCCAATCGGGAGTGGATTCATGAGTCCCAACTTGTATAAAAGCGTTCACATTTTTCAATATTTATGCAGATAAACAATCATGTCGAACAGTTTCTTTGTGTTTTTGCCTAGTAATGTGAGTGATTACCCTGACAATCAGCCGAATAAATTCCGTGTTCGGCTTCCAAAACCTTTACATTTTAACGGCTCGTGGGTGTGCGGACTGCACAGTATCAGTTACCCCTACTCATGGTCAACCATTGGCACATTGGATGAGCAATGGATTGACATTCACTTCACCGACCGCAGAGCGACCGATGAGGACAGACAGCGAGTGATCAGAGTGCCGGTGCCTAAGGCATCGCATAGTCGGGTTGAGCAGTTGAGAGAATTTTTGTCTGTCACTTTGAGGAATCATAGCGGTGCAAAACTACAACCTCTCCCTCGTGAGGTGGAAGAGAATCGGAATCGTACAACAACAAAGCCTCTCGGCTCGCCACCGCCTTTGAAAAGACAGAAAAGAGATACGGTGTTTGACGCGAGTAGAAAACAGATTGCCCCTCCTCCATTGCATAATGAAAATGATGACGATGAAGAAATTATTGAGGAGTCACCACCTCATCATGAAGAAGATGATGAAGGGCCGATTGAAGAGTCACCACCTCATCATGAAGAAGAAGATGATGAAGGGCCGATTGAGGAGTCTCCGCCGCATTATGATGAAGAGCAAAATGATACAGTAACAGCTCCTGTCACACCAAAAGTGCCGATACCAGCGCCTGTCACAAGCCCTGCGAAACCAACAACAGTAAAAACACCAGCTACTCCATCTGTAACAACACCAGCGCCTCCCACAACTGCAAAGCTGCCAGTAACCGTCCCTTCTCCAACCACAAAACCAATAACACCGACCCCTCCTCCTACCACAACCACACCTACTTCAACCACAAAGTCAACAACCGGTCCTCCACCTACCACAACCACACCTACTCCAACCACAAAGTCAACAACCAGCCCTCCACCTACCACAACCGTCCCTCCAGCAATCACAAAGCCATCAACCGGCCCTCCACCTACCACAACCGTCCCTCCACCAATCACAAAGCCATCAACCGACCCTCCATCAACAGAAAAGCCAATAACAACGGTCCCTCCGCCGCCAAAGACAACAACAACAACAAGTACGCCAGCAATAAGTGCAGTTCCTAGCCCATCTGTTAAGTCGACGATTCCGGTACCGCCGGCGCAACTAAAAAGCTCGGCACTGTCTCCAAAATCAACAACCCCAATTTCTACTGTTAAGCCGCCACTTCCAGCGTCGGTTTCCGCTAAAGTGGGCACTAGGGCTCAAACGCCGCCGTCTCCTAAGGCGGAATCTCCACCACATTATGATGAAGAAGAAGATAAGGACAAATTAACTGTAAAGACAGCAACGCCTGTAAAACCTTCTGCCAAACCGATAATTACGGCGCCTCCAGCGCAACTAAAAAGTCCGACAGCATCTCAACTCAAACCTCAACAGCCTTCTAAGCCTCAAGCTCCGCCGTCAGGCTCTCCACCCCGTTTTGAAGAAACAGAACATCAACAGCCACCACCACCACCACCACCACCAACATCAGCAGCTCAAATAGACCCATCGCGTTTGATTCACACGCTCGACCCACCAAAAATATTTTTTAGAACTCCTCCAGCTAATCAAAACCCTCTGACATATGTGCCCAATTCAGTGTTTATTCTGTATGAAACCAATATGGAACGATTCAAGGTGGTGTTCAATGAGGAGATCATCAGCCATTTGTCCTTCTCACCACAGCTCGGGTATGTGCTTGGCTTTGAAAACCCTCAGCATGTGGTGTCAAATGAAGTTGCCAAATACGGGTTTGATCTACGAGGTGGCATCTCAAGTTTTGCAGTCTACTCAAAAGGACTAACTGAAAATATGATAATTGGCAATTCATTGAGCTCCTTGCTCCGGGTTGTGTCTATCAGCGGTGCAATCCCCGGGGAGTATAATGAGAAGATTTACGACTCGCCAATATTTGCGCGAGTGTTGCCACGTGAGATCAACGAGATTGAGATTGAACTGCGCACAATGGACAAAGGTCGTCTCGTGCCATTCGCCTATGGGACAACGATGGCCGTGTTGATATTTAAGAAAGTGATAAATTTTTGATTTCATTCATTTTGTGTTTTATTTGTCATACATTAATAAAAATGGTTCATATTGTGTTTGACCCAAGCATTGCGCAGTACGACGAGTATGTGCAGTACGGTAGCGGATTAGAAAAGGACGATTTTGACTACTTCAGGGGGTCAAGCCCCTTTCAGAGGGGGTACGGTATTCAACGAGGGGCGGGCGTTGGAGATGTGTTTCGTGGACTGTGGCGTTTTTTCCTACCCATTCTTCGCCGCGTTGGCACCACGGTAGGGTCGGAGGCGCTGAGCACTGGGCAACGCGTGCTGGAGCGAGTCGGGAATGAGGGGGTGCCATTTAAAGAGGCGCTTGTCAGTGAGGGAAAGCGAGGAATTGATACCGTACTTGACAAAGGAGGACTACCAAAACAGTTTGGAAGCGGAAAACGGAGTATAAAAAGAAAGAGAACACATCTACCTAGTCATCAGACACTAATTGGACGACCTTTTGTAAAACAGGCAAAAAAGCGTATTCGATCGGACGCTTTTGGACTTTATTAATTAAATAAATGGCTTTCCATAAAATCGACAACGACTCCGTGAACTCAATCACCAATGCATTGGACTTTTTCCGTATACCCCCTACAAATGTGAGCGTCTCATCATCAAAAGTGTTTGAGCTTCTGCCCAGCAATCCGCTTACAGACACACCTTACCATTTCAAACTTCATTCCAGCCAAAATTATATTGATCTGTCCAAATGTTATTTGCTCACTGAGTTTCGAATCCGTAAGGAAAACGCTAATGGTCAACTCATTAACCTAGACATTGATGACATAAATATTGCGCCAATTCAAATGATCGGACAAACCTTCATCCGCAACATAAAAATGAGTATCAATGGGCGCGAAATTTTTAATGCCAATGCCCTAATGGCCTACAAATCATATTTCTCACATGAACTCTCTTATTCAACGACAGCAAAAGACTCCCATTTAAATGCTGCTGGGTATTATAGGGACACGGGCGATACTCTGGAGATGGGAGGCGGATGCACAGCGCGACGTAATTTGTTTGCGGGTAGTAACGTAGCTCAATTCATCGCCAAAATTGACACCGACCTATTCAACCAACCGCTATACCTGATCAATTTCTGTGAATTGGACATTGAAATTCTACCCAATGACAATGACTTTGTGTTAATTGCGCCGACCGGGGGTCGGTACCGTTTCGAGGTTGTGGGACTGAAAATGTATGTGAAAAAGGTGTCTCTGATGGATGGGTTGGCGCTAGACATTGCGCGAAAGCTGGAGGTGAAACCTGTCCGTTATGCTGTGCGGAAGACAATGATGAAATCGATGTTCATCAGTCCGGGTCGATATGAGTTTACAGCTAACCTGTTTATGGACCAAATCCCGCGTCGTGTGACAATGGGTCTGGTGGCTAATACTGACTATGCTGGAACAATTTTGCGCAGTCCATTCAACTTTCAACCATTTAATGTGCGCGAAATTTCTATTAGTGCAAATGGGCGACCGTACCCCCAAGCGCCCTATGATTTGGATTACAGAAATGGAAAATATGTTCGCCCATTCAATGACATGAATGAAGCGGTCGGGTTCGCCAACTCAACAGAGAGCAACGGGATTACTTTTGCTCAATACGGAAAAACTCATTGCATTTATGTGTTCAATTTGACCAACAGCGGGGATGATCAAGCGGCACTGTTTGATTTGATAAAGAATGGGACCACAGCGGTTAGCATCAAATTCAATCAACCAGTACCCGTCGGAGGAATAATGCTAGTGGTGATGGGAGAATGCGATTCCCTTGTAATGTTGGACAAAAACCGATCAATAAGCACAGATACCACTATTTAAACCGTTTGTCATTTCATTTTGCATAAATAAATTATGTATTCAAAAAATTGGGTCTTATTTTGTTCTTTCTCCGAATTTCCCTTCCCTTGGTTTCTTCAACACTGCGAGAACAACAACAACAACAACAAAGACAACCGGAAAATACCTATTCTGCTTATCTAAAAAATCTGACTTTGACTCGACAACAACACGAGCCTGAATATTCCTACACTGAATATTTAAGAAATATCTTTATTCAAACGTACACAAACATTCCGACTACAACAACCTAAAGTCCCTCCAAAAGCGACAAGTTAATTGATGAGCATGTCTCGGCTGTTCTTCCACCGCTTATTCAAATGTGCAAGGACATACCAGAGGAAAGCAGCTTTTTTCATCAAGCTGTTTGCTGGGCCCTCTTTGCTCTCTATTTAATGCTCATCATCAGCCTGGTACTTCATCAACTCTGCTCAATTTTTTGGCTGAAAAATGGACAGCACAAATAACAAAATTTTGGCGAAAATCGTCGGACCGGGCGAGTGTTTCGGGGCTGCTTCGCCAGTGACAATTTGCCGCCTCCATCCACACTACAGTACCCGGCAGCGCTTGTTGTGAATGGACCCCCACCACAAGGAGGGATCTCATTGGTGCGCTATCTATGCGAAGGGGGTGGATGCACCAGTGCTCTATTTTGATAGACTTGCCCAACCCGTTCCATCAGCGATTACAACATCATTTTTGTGTAAATTTCCGGAGGGAATAAGGAAAAACGCTTGCCCATTCCAATCTCCTTTACTCTCAACTTGTGGCGCCCATTGTATTGTTTTCATTTTCCATATGTCCCAAGGGCATTCATTTGAAAGATTTTTAACTGTACTTAATAATAGTTCAAGTCCAGATATGTACTCAATGATTGTACTTCGTAAAATATTAAATAAATGAATAAAAAAAAATGACGCACGCAAACATTAATCAATATCTCTGAACTTAAATTTGAGGGAAATTTGAATTTCCGCCTTTCTAAGTTGGCATCAAAAATTATCGATCGGTAGGGCGCGCAAACATCTGTGGCCATATGGCAATTCCCAAGGGAATTTCTTCAAAGAAAAATTTGAAAATGCCGCCCGCTCGAGGGCGGCGCCGAAAATTATCGATTAGTTGGGTCTGGAAACATCTGTCGCCATATGGCAATTCCCAAGGGAATTTCTTCAAAGGAAAATTTGAAAATGCCGCCCGCTCGAGGGCGGCGCCGAAAATTATCGATTAATAGGAGGAGCTTAGCCGTTTGTGTTCCTTTATAAGCGCGAGCGGACACATTTATTTTCATTTGCTTTTTGCTTAGGCATCTTTTTAATAAATTTAAAATGTAGACTATTTTAATAAATTAAACTTATATTATTAAAGTACTGTTAACCAGGGCTGTTGTTCGACTTACAGAGCTCCGTTTATCCTGGCAGCGCTTTCCTAATTTGCCTTTTAGATCATGAGGTAATGCATTAGACGTTTCTAATATTTCGAGCCGTTTAGGTGCCCTGTCGTCTTGTGCTTCATGGGTGGCAGTGCGCTGCTCATCAGGTCATAGTTGGTTTGTAATATTTATTTGTAATAAAAAAAGTTTAATAAATAAATGTGAAAATATTATTTTCATACGTGCTGTTAACCAGGGCGGTTGTTCGACTTACAGAGCTCCGTTTATCCTGGCAGCAATTTTTAATTGCCTTTTAGAGCTTGAGGTAGTGCGTTAAACATAACTAATTTTTTGTGCCGTTTAGGTGCCCTGTCGTCTTGTGCTTCATGGGTGGCAGTGCGCTGCTCATCGGGTCTTGGTTGGTTTGTAATAATTAATTAGTAATAAAAATACTTTAATAAATAAATGTGAAAAAATTGTTTTGAAACGTGCTGTTAACCAGGGCGGTTGCTCAACCTACTGAGCTCCGTTTATCCTGGCAGCAATTTTAATTGTCTTTTAGAGCTTGAGGTAGTGCGTCAAACATTTCTAATTTTCCGTGCCGTTTAGGTGCCCTGTCGTCTTGTGCTTCATGGGTGGCAGTGCGCTGCTCTTCGGGTCATAGTTGGTTACGAATTTTACAAATTTTATGCTAATTTGTTTGATAATGCATGTCCATGTCCATGCGTGTGCTATAAAAATGAATATTTTCGGCTCACCTAATCATTCACAACGCCATTTCCCTCCCTTTTAAGATTTTTGAAAAAAATGCAAAATCAGCCTCCCAAACGTCCCTCCAATTTTTCTATTGACTACCTGCTGTCTATCCCTAATAAAAAGCCGCGGCGCGGCTTTCTCATCAACCAATTGTTGGGAGAAATGGTCCAAGAAGGTGCTGGAACACCCTCATCTTCTTCAAAAACAACCAAAGACTACGTACGAAAGCTGGACAACACCATCGAACATGTACCACGCTTCCAATACACCAAAGTCAAGTCGCGGTTCAGCATTGAAGACGTCCCAGCCAATCCCGAGGGACTTCTTGCCGGAATCTTCCAATACAGTATTGACGCAGCGGTGGCGGACAGTCATGAGCGCGGGGTTCAGCCAACACATCTCGGCTGTCTCATCAGCAGCCCATTGCTCACTGGCGGGGACATTCCAATCCCCATCCGGCAAATCACGGATAACACGGTCAACACCATCTTGAACCAATTTCTCAAAGTGGCCCAAAGCAAGAAACAACAGAACGTTACGCTTTGGGGAGAGCCATTCACCGTTGTTGTTACAACAGTTGATCGCCGCGGACTCCCTACCAAAAGATCACTTAAAGGTGGCGCACGACGGGCTCTGGCACCTGTTCACCATCGGGTCAATGATCGGAGTTTGATAAAGGTCCGCCCATTCAAAAAAAAAAAAAAAACCAATTCTGATGAGAAAGGTTTAAGATAAACAATCCTGATGACCGCAACTACTGCCTCTTTTATGCTTTGCAAGCAACGATGGTGGCAAAAACCCGTGGCTGGGCCAGTTGGAAGCTTTACGACTATACGCACAATCGATATGGTCAACAAGGGCGTTTGCAGCGAGATGCTCTACAGCTGATGGAGCAAATTGGCGTGCGGCGTGGGCTCAATGCCTATGATGCAGAAATTTGTGTGCCGCGTGTGGTGGATCATTGGAACAACACGCAGCAACAGCATCGTTTTGCAGTATTTATTTTTGGATCAACTGGTCAGTACAAGCCACTGTACAAATACATCAACAACAATAACTACGACACACCCCTGGTATTGTACCTGAACAATGGTCATTTTGACGGCGTAAAGAAAGAGTATGGATTGTTTGGTCAACACTACTGCCTTGAATGTGAGAAGCCATACCAACGACCAGCAACACACCTCAATTCCTGCAAAGCACGCTGTATGCTGTGCTCGCGAGTCGGTCCAGCATTCCCATGCGCTCCTCGTGATGGCTTTTTCCATCAATGTGCGCGCTGCAACAAAAAGTTTCGCAACAACGAATGCCATCAGCACCATTTGACATCCAATTTTTGCGCCCAGTCAAAACAGTGTAAAGAGTGCGGGGTTATTTGGGACACACGAGTGCATCATCGAAATGAACGAAAGGTAAGAAGCGTAAATAAATTTAAAAATACCATTCGTTGGCTTCAGGGTCACAAATGTCACGAAACGTATTGTCAATTGTGCAACACGTACCACAATCCAGAGCGGGGTTGCTTCATCCAACCAATTGAACCGAAGGAACATGACCCCTACCGCATTGTGGCCTTTGACTTGGAGACGATGCAGCACCAACCATTCAATCCACGTGAGCCTGAGAAGAAGGAACATCAACCCAACTTCATCGCTGCGAGAGTTGCGTGTCCAGACTGTATTGAGAGCGGAAAGTGGCGGAGAGCAACGGCAGGCTGCCAAATATGCGGACTACATCGAACCGTCGCTTTTTGTCAGCGCCGTTTTATGGACACTCAAGTGGACAAGCAAGTAGTGGCTGACAACCCGCTGGAGGCATTTGTGGATTGGCTTGTCTACCAACTGCCAAAAAAGTACGACACCTATGCCTACTCTCACTTTGGCGGCCGCTTCGACATGGTGCTCGTCTTCCGCGAGCTGTTCCGGATCGGGTTCAACCCCGAGATGCTGAGACGGGTACAATGCTATTTTTCTAAATTTGGTTAATTTAAAATTTAGGGTAATAAAATGTACGAGATGAAAGTGCGGAAGCAGAAAAAGCGAAATCCCAACGTCATCTTCCGTGATTCTTTCAACCTGATGCCATGTTCGCTGGCAGCATTGGTCCCTTCCTATGGACTTGATGTGGAGGACAAGCCGTTCTTCCCTCATCTCGCCAATAGACCGGAGAACTACGGCATAGAAATCCACCCGACACCTGATGAATATTTGGCTAATGGAATGATGCCCGGGAAGAGGCGCCAATTCGACGAGTGGTACGCCGAGCACCGTCATGAGCCTTTTAGGCTCGATGAGGCGCTTGCCAGGTAATTTCTTTATTTTATTTAATTTTTATTGTTGATTTTTCAGTTATTGCACAAACGATGTTGAAATACTGATGGCAGCTCTTGTCGCATTCCGCCGTGAATTCTTCGAGATTTCGCGACGACAGGAGTACATCGATGGAATCGACAACAAGGAAAACCATGACGGCATCGACGTGTTGCGCGAGTGCATGACCATCGCAGGAGCTTGTATGCGGCATTTTCGAACTAATCATCTGCCCTCTGAACATCTGGCCATCGTCCCTGAGCGCGGCTATGACAACGCGCAGAACCAAAGCCTATTGGCACTTCGATTCTTCCATTGGTATTCGGAGGAGCATGGGGTGGAAGTACAGAATGCCCATTCGGCTGGAGGAGAGAAGCGGATCGGTCCTTATTCCCTGGACGGGTGGATTGAGGCCGAAGGACGCGCAATTGAAGTTAACGGTATTGATTATATTTCTCCTTCCGATAAAAATCGATAATTTTAAGGTTGCACTTGGCATGGTTGTAAGAAGTGCTATCCGAATGACAACATGTTGCTGCCTAACGGAAAGACAGCGGGACAAGTACGGGAGCGCGACGCCAAGCGGATGGAATACCTTCGGGCCCGAGTGAATCGTGTGGACGTATATTGGGAGTGCAAAATTACGTCAATGCTGGAGAGGAGCAAAGCCATGAGGAAGTCCTTTGCAAATTACGTGGACGACGGACCCCTGGTAATCCGCGACGCGTTTATGGGAGGACGGACCGGACCGATGAAACTTCTGCGCAAGGCGGGGCCGGGGGAGAGGATCTCCTACTATGACTTTACGTCGCTCTACCCATACATAAAGTTTGTTTTTATTATTTTTAAAATTCTGATAATAAATTGAAAATCTTAAGCTTCACTACCCGTTACCCCATTGGCACTCCCAAAGTGCACGTGTTAAATCAACAAGTGCGGTGGACAAGCGCGGCTGACAACCCTTTCCCATTGGCACTACTCAAAGTTTGGGTAGTGCCGCCCCGCCAAATCGATGTCGCAGTGCTGCCGGTGAGAGTGGACGACCGACTGTGCTTTCCGCTGTGCATCACTTGTGCCAAAGAATACCCGAGTGGAGGGGTGGATTCCGACTACCGCTGTGAACATTCCGACCAGCAACGCGGATGGGTCAGCACTTGCACATCAATTGAGCTGAATGCAGCATTGGATGAAGGGTACCGCGTCACGAGGGTATTTCGCGTTCTTGAGTATGAGCAAAGCGACGACACACTGTTTCGTCCCTACATCGCTGAGTTTATGGCGCAGAAAATCCAGGCAAGCGGCTTTGACAACAGCATCAAAGGGGACGCGGAAAAGGAGCGCCAGTTTGTCCGGGAGTGTGCAGAAGAGTTCGGCATCAACATAGACCCAACGAAAATGGTTGTCAACAAAGGGAAACGGTCACTGGCAAAGCTGTGTTTGAACAACTTATGTAAGATTTGATTTTTTTTATGAATAATAATAATAAACATTAAAATTTAGGGGGTCGGTTTTCTCTTCGCAACTTTGGGCTGTGCCAGACACTCATCACAGACGACCCGGTAACACTGGCCGAGTACTTGGACAACAAATCGATCGATGTCACATCGATCGATCAGCTGAACGATGAGCACATTCTCATCACCTACCTCCACAAGAAGGATTGGGTCGATGAGCATGCCTGCTCAAATATTGGTGAGACATAAATTTAAAAAAAAAATTAAAATATTGGATTTTTAGTCATCTCTTTGTGGACAACATCGGCTGCGCGCCTTGTGCTGCTAAAAGCCATGCAGAAGGTGGTCAGATCGCCGGGGTCTGAGCTGCTCTATACCGGTCGACATCCAACAATTTTTTTTTGATAATAAAAAAAAATTTTTAGACACAGATAGTCTCATTCTCGTCCACCCGGAGGAAAGGTGCCCGCTCAAAACTGGCCCACACCTGGGCCAGTTCACTGACGAGTACCCGGACCACGATATTGAGGAGTTTTGCAGTGGGGGTGCAAAACAGGTAAATTAATGTTTATACATCAATCTGTATTGATTAACCTCATCTTAGTATGGTCTGTGTCTGCGACGCAAAGGAGCGGAAGCGAATGCAGAGAAAGAATATGTGCTCAAGGTGCGCGGCCTTACGCTGAATTACGACGTGATGAACAACAGGGCATGCGGTACGAAACGTTCAAAGCGGAGGTGGTGCGATACGCGACTACGGGTGACTATGAGCCAATCATAGTCCACATACCCCAATTTCCTCCGCCCAAACA
>CP049711.1:1564760-1588421 GCA_004148225.2 Heterodera glycines | reverse complement strand
ATTTTTCGTTAAATATAATAATTAACAAAATGAAGAAATGGAAACAATTTATTTGGTAGAACATTGGAGGTGCCAATGAGAATGTGCCGTCTCCGAAACATTCTTTCATTTGATCAGCCCACCGGCCGAAGCTGGCCTTCATGCGTTATTTTAGGCTTTTGTTTTTTCGTATCAATTTGACGATTCATTACCTAAATACAAAATTAAGAGAACATAAGCCAAAGCGAAAAAGAGTAAATGAAGAATTAAATCCGGCTCTTTGATAGACTTCGTCAGAAAAATTATAACGATTTCATCATTTCTACCTCCTCCCTACATGGCGCCAAATCGTCGGCGCCAAAACGTTTTGGTTGTTTTAATCTATTTTAGAAACAAAAAGAGAATTTTGAAATTTTTTATTTTCGATTTTTTGTTCGAATTTCGGCTCCGGGTTCCGAATTTGTCGAAATGGATGCCTGGTTCGTGAGCAGCGACCCTGAAAACCATTGGAAGCATGTTTTCATGACTTTTGAAAACAAAAAAATTTTCTTCAAAAAAGGGGGGCAACCAACCATCGGCAGTATTACCTTCGCGAAAAATACGTTTTTTTTGTTGTTTTACAAAATTTTTAAATTTGGGTGTTTTCTTTTTTTTATTATAGCTTCGCGCCAAAACGTCGGCGCCAAAACGATACGGACCCATTTGCAACAGCAATCTAGTGAATAAAAATTATTTTTGCTCAATTTTTCGCTGAAAATTATGTCACTATTCGTCACTATTTCGCACTTTTTGCCACTATTTTCTCACTATTTTGGCTTTTTTACTCACTATTTTAGTTAACTATTTCGAGATTTTTCGTCACTAAAAGTAGCGACCCTAGTAATATTTGGTTATTGAAAGGAAGGCAAAAATTGTAAATTGGCATTTATTTACTCATTTATTAAACTCAATTTCATTTATTTTATAATAAAAAATAAATAAAATTGCATAACATATTCATTTTGGAAGTGATTTTTTGTAATTAGTTTTTACTCATTTCTTCTTTTTTTTCTTCCAATTTTTCTCCAAATATTTCATCAAAAGATTTTTATTCGCCTTTCTACTGATTTCCTGTAAAATAAAATTTGTTACTTAATTGAATAATGATTTGATGATTTATATTTTTATTCTACTGATCATGGAATAATAAAATTGTAAATAAAAATAATATTTCTGCTTTTTTAGTGGTCATTTGGCCGAAAATTTGGCTCACTTAAAAAGTGATTTTTTATGCGTTGTAGAGTCATAAAATGAGCATTTTTTGAAAAAAACATTTTTTTGCCATTTTTTGCTCCTATCGCTTCGATGCACAATTTTACGGGAAGCGACAAAATCCGGAAAAACAATGACAAAATTATCACGAATTACGCTTATTAATCTAAATTTAAGTTTTTTTAATCTTAATCTTTTTATTTGGACAATTCTAATTTCAATTTTCCAGAAAGTAATAAAATTTTATTTAATCATTAATTTACCAATTGGCAATTATTTTGTCATTAAGATAAAATTATTATTATTATTTCTTTGAAATTAAACAGGATTTCCTTATTTTATTAAGTAAAATAATGATTTATTCAGTTTTTAATCAGAAAAAAAATCATTTAAATGCCTCAAAAAATGAATTGCCATTTAATTGAAGAAAAATAAATTTTTTGTTCATCCGTTATTCTTTTACAGCGAATTCCAAATTGTTTCTTCCAATTTTCAATTGTTCCATAGTTAAAATTGGATCAGAAAAGAAAAAAGGCATAATTTTTCTCCCATTCATAATATTTGGAGAAAAATGGCAAGAAAAAGAAGAAGAAAAACGAAATGAACTCAAAAAAAGAGAGAAAATTGAAAAATTCAACAAAATAAAAGAGAAAATTAAGCAAAAAGGTAGTAAATATTCAGCAAAAGAATGGAATAAAATTAATACGAAAATAGCGAAAAAATTGGGGACAAATCGCAATTATATTCAAAAATGGATCAAAGAATTTGGTCTTCAAAAAAAGAAATGCTATAAATCAAAAACTGATGAAGAAAAATTAGAAATTGTGCAAAAATTCATTGAAATGACAAATGAATATAAGGCCATTTTTCTCCAAATATTTCGCCAAATGACTTTTGTTGCAATTTTTTCTTTTCTGATCCAATTTTGACAATTAAAAATAATATAATTAATAATAGTAGCGGAAATAATTTCCTATAAAAGAATCACGGAGATATTTGGTTATTGAAAGGAAGGCAAAAATTGTAAATTGGCATTTATTTACTCATTTATTAAACTCAATTTCATTTATTTTATAATAAAAAATAAATAAAATTGCATAACATATTCATTTTGGAAGTGATTTTTTGTAATTAGTTTTGAATTTCGCAAAGAAAAAAAAATAAATTTTCAAAGTTTTATTATGCAAAAAGGTGGCAAAAAAATTTTTCTAATGGAAGACATAATTTAAATTATTCATTTGATTACAATGAAGTTTATCTGTTTATTATTTGCCTTTTTTATTTTTTTGATTTTTGCTTACAAATAAATTTCGAATACAAAAATATTTTAATTGAATTTATTTTTCATTAATATTTTCAAATCATAAAATGAATTAAAATAATTTAAAATTTAATGCATTTGCCGGAAAATGTAAGCTAGACAACAATATTTTAGTTCATTCATAATTCAATCATTATTAATTTTATAAAAATAGATTATTTAAACAAAAGTTAACAAATATACAATTTTGGTATAAAATTAAATATATTTTGTATAAATTGGATGAATCTATTAAACAATTTGCTAAATTACACAAAAAAAACATTTGATGAATAATAATGTTTTAATTTCTTAAATGAAATATTTCTTATTTTTAACCTTTTTTATTTTTAATCAATTATTGGTAAATTGTTATGATGTCATTGGAAATATTTTTTTTAATTCATTTTTATAAACAAAATTATTTTTTGTCATAATAAATTATGTATGATGCTTAATAATGAAAATATTTACCAACAAAATCAATTATAATGCAAAAAAAGTTAATGCTTTTCATGAAAATATTATTAAAATGATCATTTCGTTAATCATAAAAAAGGCAATAGAAATAAAATAATACATAATATATAAAATATATTTTAATATATTTTTTTCTGATTTATGTTAGAGCGTCAAAATACCGAATAATAATTTTAGACAAAAATCATTGTGTTCAAAATGAGTTTGTGCCAATTCAAAAATTCATTAAAATGAACAATGAATAAAAATAAAAAGCAAATATTCGCCAAAAGAATGGCGGCAAAACTACAAAGTAATTAAGAAATTGGAAGAAACAATTTTGTATTAGCAGCAACAAAAAAAGGAATAACGAAAAGGTAAAAATGGAGAAAATTAAAAAAGATTGGCAAATAAAAAGAGAAGCGCCAAAAATGAGTGATAATGCAATTGCCAAAATTGTGAACATTTCAAAACAGAATATTCATTATTGGAAGAAACAATTTTGCGGAAGAAAATGTTTGAGAATTGAAAAATTGTAGGAAATTACGGTGAAAGCCCCTCCCCGATCCGGTAGGGGTCAACTGCTTCTGAGACAACTTTATGAAGCCATAACTTTTTTCTTTGTTGGCCAAATCTAAACATCTTTATACACAAAAATATTAGACATGTGTCGGAATTGAAGGCTCAAATGTGCAAATAAATGTGCACTAATTTGCTTAAAATTAATTGGAGGGGTGAAAAGCAGGAGCATTAATGATAGAAATTAGACTTTATTGAATTTAATTAATTTATTGTAAAAAATGATACTTTCTTTGGAAATAATTTTAATTTCTTCAAAATTTGAATAAATATTTATTCATTAAAAAATACAAAATAATGGAAAATCAATGATGACGCTAAGCAAATATTTTTTAAATTAAAATATAATCAATTCCAAATAGCTTTTTATTTTAGTCATAAAAAAATTTGGCAAAATATAAGAATATATAGCTATATATTACTTTAAACTTATTATTTTTTCAAAAAAGAAATGAAACTTTGCCTATTATTCACTTTAATTTTATTTTTGATCGTCCTAATTAATTATGTTGGATCAGTGAATAAAAAATTGCAACAAAAATCATTTTATGAAATATTTGGAGAAAAATGCGAAGAAAAAGAAGAAGAAAAATTGGAAGAACAGAAAAGAAGGGATATAATTAGAAAATATTATAAAATAAAAGATAAAATAAAGGAAAAAGGAAGAAAATATTCAACAAAAGAATGGAATAAAATTGATGGAAAAATAGCGAAAAAATTGGGAACAAATCGCCCATATATTTACCAATGGATTAAAGAATTTGGTCTTCAAAAAAATAAATGTCATAAATCAAAAACTGATGAAGAAAAATTAGAAATTATACAAAAATTCATTGAAATGACAAATGAATATAAGCAAAAAAGAAATATTCTGAAAAAGAATGGAAGCAAAATTATGTCGAAATTTGTAAGAAAATTGGAGTTGGTTATCACACAATTAGGAAATGGAAGAAACAATTTGGAATTCGTGTAAAAGAATAACGGAGAATGAAAAAATGGGAAAAATTAAAAAGTATTGGCAAACAAAAAGAGAATATCCAAAAATGAGTGACACGGAAATTGAAAAAATTTTAGAAGATTGAATTGATGCTTCTAAAAAATTAGATAAATTTGCCCAAAATTTTTAAATTGAACAAACTAAGACAAATAATCTTTCGATTAATTATTAAATTTATTCGTAAATGATTTTTATTTTTAATTCTGTCATAAACCTTTGCTTTATCTCAAAGAAAAAGATTGTTGAAATTTTAAAAATTGATTACTAACTAAAGTCGTTTTTGTTCTATCAGTTTTCATTTTTGCCCATAAAAATTTTGAGAAAATTAGGGGCCAATTCCAATTTTGGCATGGTCGGGAAAAAAGGCTGAAAAAATTGTTTTCTGGGGACAAAACATATGTTACAACCTAAGTATTTTTGGCAGAATAATTAAATAACCTGTGGTTCTGGTTTTAACAAATTTAAAAGTAGGACTTGGAGGATTGGACCAATAAATTTTTCAAAAAAAACATTAAAATAAAAATTTTTATGAAAAAATGAGTGCTTAATTAAGCTTTAAATTGATGTAAACTATAAAAAAAGAAATAATAAGATTAAATTGATTTAAACTATAAAAAAAAGAACTTTTGTGTGCTTAGTCATCAAGCATTTTTCTCTCTGCTTAATTTGAGTACATTTTTGGCCACAGTTATATTTCTCACAATTATTTTAATCCTTTTTTATTATTTAAATTATTTTTTGTGTGTCCTTTGTCCGTGGGTCCTTTGTCTATGTTTTTCCTCTGTCCATGGTCCCTTTGTCCGTATGGGTCCTTTGTCAGTGGGTGGGTCT
Source organism: Heterodera glycines (assembly GCA_004148225.2). Classification (NCBI taxonomy): domain Eukaryota; kingdom Metazoa; phylum Nematoda; class Chromadorea; order Rhabditida; family Heteroderidae; genus Heterodera; species Heterodera glycines. The sequence goes on along the minus strand of CP049711.1, from coordinate 1,583,025 downwards.
TTTGAGAGGACACCGATTGGGAGAGATTTCAGCAGAGATAAAACTAACTCGGGCGATTGTTTCAATTCCCAAATTCTTCTCAATAATTGTGAAAATTTCTGCCGAATTTCAAATGACTTTTCACCACTCAGGTCATATATTTTTGGCATTTTCTTCGCGGAAATTCAAATTTTCATTGAAAAGTGAGAAAAAGTCACAAAAAAGTCATAAAAATCCTAAAAACATAGCTCTACAAAAAATAACTAAACTTTCGAAAATTTTTCCACTGGCTTATTTTCCTTGCCAAATTTTTTTCATTAAATTATTTTTTAAATTAATTTTTTTTTGCAGAAACATAAATTATTTTATTTAATTAGCTTTATAATGGTTTTGATATGTCCTTTGCAGAAATGAGGTAAGCGACAAGCTTATTTGTTAGCCAATGAAATCATCGAAATCTAAAAATAATTTTTCTTTTAGTTGCTCATTTAATTACTCGCAGAAGAAACAGCTGGTTTAATTATGTGGTAAAATTCAAGATAAAAACGAATTAAATTTAAATAATAATAATAAATAAACGACTCTTTTTATATTTTTATCCACAAAATTATTATTTGAATAAATAAAAAACGGAATAAAATTCCTCTCAGTATTTAAGAAAAAAATTCAATTTAAAAATCTTAAAATAAAATTAAAAATTTTTTTGCAATAATTCAATTTTTATCCCTTCATTTTAAAGCATTAATTCATTTGTAAAGATTAATTTCGCTAAGTATCATTTTGAAAAAAATGCCAATATTATAAATAATCTTTTTACATTTAACATTTATTCATTTCTCTAGTTCATAAATCCATTTAACCATTGATAAACAAAAATGCCAAGCATTAATCCTTTTACATTTTGGCATTAATTTATGATAATGTCAAATTTATTTCCTATCTTTTAAACAAAATGCCAACCATTAATCTTTTTACATTCTGGCACTAAATTATTTTTAAAAAATCATTTTTTAATTTAAACAAAATTTCAAGCATTATATTTTGGTATAATTAAATTTTTTGAAAGTTAATACGGCATAAATTCACTTATTAATTTGCTTATTCGGTGGACACAACAATTATACAGTATCATTATTCTTGAACATTACGGTATTCTTTCGTCCATTACAAAATTGCAATTTGGCGTTAAATGGCAATTTAACCCCTCCCCGTTAAGCAAACGCGTTAATCCCGTCACGAAAAACCGATAAAATTCTCTGCTATTAAATGCCACATATAATATTTTTGCCCAATTCCGCTGGGATTTTGTGCCTTCATTTTCGTCAAAATCTCACATTGACATTTTAATGCCAAAATCTTATGACATTTATCCTTTTAAAAAATTCTTGAAGGATTAAATATTAAAAAGTTTTTTGGGATAAATCCTTAAAATCCTTGAAAATTATTTATATGATTTAAGAAATTTCAATTTTTACAATTTTATTTTGATTAATATAGAAATCAAATGCATCAAATTAAGCAAAGCTATTTTTCCCTTTAAATTTAATAATTTTTGAAATTCCATACAATTTTGTTGAGCTTCCGCAGAATTTTCATTTGTGATTTTATCCCATAAATTGAACATTCCAAAGAAATGTTTCTTTAAATATGGAAATCAAAAAAGGAATTTTTGTGACTTTTTAATGGTCAAACACCGGGTGATGTCATCAGAAAAAAAATAATAATTTTGACACTATGAAATTTTAGAAGGTTTAAGATAAACACTCCAACACATTCTAAAACTATTTGTAAATTTTCAAAAAAATTTCGTTTTACTTTTCAGAATTTTTTTTTTTGAAAAGCCTATTTTTTAAAAATATATGTAATAAGCTAATTAATATTGATGCTTAGGCTTTTGAAAATACTATCAGGTAAAACAAATTTCACGCTTTCTCAAATTTTATTTAAATAATTTTCCATTTTTAAAATAATTTTTTATTTATTTAAAAAAAATTCCAAATGAACCAAAATGCATTACGTTTTTCCAAATTTTTAACAAAATTTTTTTTTTATGATTTTTGTTTTATTGTTTAGTTAGTAACAAAATGTCTGTTAAAATTCTCCCGTCATTTTCAAAGGCGCTCGGCAAACATTGGCTGAGCAAATGCACTTTAAAATTCCTTCATTCTCAAAAAATTTGTCCATCATTTTAATAATGATAATGTTCTACTTCTCATTTTTATTACAATTTTTCATTACGTTACTAAAAATGATTTAAAATTTTTTTTTTTAATAATTTGAAATTAATTTTAATTTCATAAAAATTTTTTGCATTTTTCGTTGTAAGAAAATTACGAAGGATGCAAATTATTTCATATTTTTTTGCTTATATGCATAAGAATGCATAAGAAAAAAAGAGCTCAAAAAATTAAATTTTTTTCATTTGAACGTCAGTAATTGTCAATAAAAAATATATATATATTTTTGGGGTTTAAGGAAAAATTTTTTATTTCAATATTTTGAGGTTTGTCAATATTTTGTAAATATTTTGAGCAATTTTGAAATTTATCATGTAAAATTCAGAAACTTTAATATAAATGTAATAAAAAAAATTCTTAACTAACATTTTTAATTGAACTTATTTTTGAAAAAAAGCATTCTCAAAACTCGAAAAATATAATTTCTTTGTAACTATAATCAACGAATTAATTCTTTGTGTAGGCTGTTATTTAATTTTACACACAGATGTTCATTTTTCTTAAATATTTGCTCAAAAATTTCTGACTTTTTTCAATATTTTTGTTAATATTTCGGCCTTTTTCGTAAATATTTATTTCAATTTTTCGTGATTTTTAATAATTATAACTCCCATCACTAATAGTTATTATACGCGTAATTGTGCCCAATTGATAGGTTTTCCTAAAAATTAAATGCTTTTTCGAAATTTATTATGCAATATCTAATTAATTATAAATTAAATTTAACTATATATATTTTTTTTTTTGCAAAATTTTAACATTTACTTATTAATCTTTCCTCTCCATACACTGCATTTTCCTTCGCAATTTTGCGAAAGGTCGTTTATTTAAAAAAGGCAGCTGCAATCGGGTGATTGAAAGGCCAAGAAAATAGGGCTGCTGTCTTCCCATTCAAATAATGCAAAGTGACGTCATTATAAAATATTTATTTATTTTTTTTACTAAATAAAATAAATACTCTAATTTTTTTCAATAATTTTTAAAATTCATTTAAATTTTCATAAACTTTATTTTTTTTTGGTTTTGAAATTTTTTTTTGCTTAAAAATTAAGATAACTGGGTCATGTGCACTTTTTTACAAATGTTCTCATTATTTTAGAATTTTTTTTTAATTAATCATTTTTAAAAAAATGATAATACAAAAAAATTTTAAATCCCAAATGTGAATTTTTAATCACAAATTTAATTAATATTTTTAAATAAACATATTTTATATTTAAGTAAATATTTCAGACACTCGCAATTTTTTTAATTTGTTAAAATTTAAGTTTTTCATCTCATGATTTGACAATAATATTTTTGATTATTTACAATAAATCATTTACGCCCTCGCAAATGAAGGAAAAAGTTATTTAGGTGTAAACAATTAGTTCTTAATGAGTGCTACCTATTTATTTCACGCCCCAATTAATTAGTGTATTATTTGTTTTATTTATTTTTTCCATTCAAAAATTAATTTAATTTTTTTAAATATTTAATTGATTTAAAATAAATAATCTACATTTAACCGAAAATTATGCATCAAAACTCAAAGGTTGACCAATTTAACACCAATTAAAAACGATTATGAGCTAAGGTACCCTTCCAAAACCATTCATCAGATCACATGCTTTGTTCCTGATCGGTCACACATTAATTTGAACAAAATTGGGTGTTTAGGTACTCAACACACCTAATTACGCCCGAGGGGAAAAGCAATCAATTTTCCTAATTAGAAAATTAACTGCAAATTAATACTCCAAATTGCGGTGGATAAAAATAAATGATTTCACATCTTTGTCAGGATGTGGCGTTGTCATTGACAACTAAAACATTTAATCCAAAGAATTTTCGATTATATATTTTTTTTATCTTTTTTGTTTTATAGGTTTTCATTTATTTTAAGTTTTCTTTTTGAGGTGCCGAGGCACCATTTTCTCCTTTCTGTGCCACTATCTCTTCTCTCTCATTCGCTCTCTTGCTTTCTCTCTCTCGCTCATTTGCTCTCTTGCTTTCTTTCTTTCTCTGCTTTGTACTATTTCAAGGCATTCATCATTCTACGCGTTTCTCATTTTAACTTTCTCTTTCTTTTCTCTGTACTATTTCTTCCTATTCTTTATCTTTTTACAATTTTTCAGCCAATGCATTACAGCCACCCTTAAATACGCACGCATGTCATACACTTTTAAAGGCAACCAAGCTTTGGGTGCTCTATAATAAATGTCAAAATTTTCTCTATTTCTTTCTTCACTTCTTTTCTTTCTTACTTTCTCTACTCTCTCTCTCTTTCTCTTCTCTCTCTTCTCTCTCACTCATTTACCCTCTCTCTTCTCTCTCTCTCTTTTCTTTCTCTCTGTCTCTCTCAGTTCCTTAGACATCTATTTGTCTCTCTTTCCGTGCATTGCCATTAACTCTCAAATTTTCTATTTCCTTTTCTGTACTATTTCTCTCTCTCTCTCTTTAAACTTTTTCTCTTCCAATGTTATTTCTCTAATCTTTTGTTCTCTAATAATTCTTTCTAACTCTGTGCCATGCTTTGTCCCCCTTTCTCTGCTTCTTCCTTATTTTCAAACTGTGCTGCATTTTGCCCGAGGCAATTTTTTGACATTACGTCATATGACGTCATTGGCTATTGAAAAGATTTTTGTGTTGCTGACGCTGCCGCGGGCGCTCAGTTGGCACACTCAACGAGCATTTTGCCATAGACAGCGAAATTAATTTGAATTGAGTCCCCCAGTCCGCCCGCCCGTTATTCAATCAGCAGCAAAGCAACAGCAGGCAGACGTAGGAGGACAATAAGTCGGCACAAAATTACGGCATGGCACACAGTGTAAATGATGTCCTTTTCCTTGAAATTAATTATTTGCTAATTCATGCATCGCATTTAACATGCTTTACTGGGAGACCAAAAATCAGGAAAAGCCTATCGCCTTTTCGGGATTTTTGCCCGGGTTTTCCACAACAACTAAATAGATCTCATGTGCCATAATATCTGCTTGAATCTCGCATTATTTACTTATTCAATGATATTATATTTTTGCTTGATAATTCGGCGCTTTTTAAAAGTGGGACCAAAGGGGGGGGGGCCCTTTTGTTCGCAAAATTTTTTATGATAATTAATCGTGTAAAATTTGTTTTCTAGGGGTTTTATGGGTCGCTTGATCGCAAATCTGACATCCATTTCAATAAATTCCTAATCCCTAGCACGAAATCAAACAAAAAACCGAAAAATTAATTTTATGGAGTTTTCGATTTTTTTCGAATTAATTGGTTAAAATGGAGGTCAGATTCGTGATCAGTGACCCTTAAAATCCCCAGGATCAAGGCAGGACTAGACAAAAATTTATAAAAAACAAAAGGGTCCCCCTTTGGTTCTTTTTAACTAGCGCCGAAAATTCTTTAACATTTTTGTAGAAAAAAAATGTGCATATTTCAACAAATGCCTTTAAAAAATCTTAGTTTTTCTACCATTTTATAATTCTTCATTTTCTTGGCATTATTGAACAAATGGGATTTAATTCTGGCAATTACTCATTTTTCACCCTTATTTTATTTCGAAAAAAGGGTTCTTTATTAGCTGTGCGCCCGCCACCACGGCATTATCACTTTCGGCACGCCATTTATGAACATTTTTTAATCTCTCCAATTTTTAATTTATACGAGAGTTTTGGTCTCATGTCTTGGAAAATTTTGTTCTCATGCATTTTTACTGGAAATCATTTTAATGTTTTAGGAGTAATATTAATGAATTTGCCAAATTATCTTTCTCTGTCACTAATTCTGTTTTGCTATTTCCGTTTTACAAACATACCACATCATTATCCATCATTAGAACCATTATGAATGCCATTTTTGGCCTAATGCTTAATTTTTCTACGCACTTAAAACTTTGGGAAAGCGTTGTTAAAACTTAGTTTGGAATCTTAAGGATGGACATTCTGATAGCAATTTTGCCAATTTTTAATTGAATATTACAGTGATGTCAATTTCAATAATTTGGGATATGAAAAATTTCATCCATTATTTTTTCTTACCAATAATGCCACCATTCTATTCAATGCCCTCATATAAATTCAATTGAATTTGTTCTTGGCATTTTTCAGTTTTTAATGTGCCCTTGATTGTCCTTAAGAAGGGTCATTTAAAAATGGTTAACCTAATCGGGCACAAATACATTTCCATCCCCCTTCTGCAAATCCCATCATCATCCCCATCCACATCATCAATTTTGGCACACAATTTTGTGGCCCATTCATTCATTTTACCCCTTTTGCGGCCATCCCCGCCCCCTAAAATGCCTTGGCCTCCCGCTGAGTGAATGAATGAATGAAAATTGTACTGAACAACTTTTGGCCATAAAATGCCATTGTCGAGGCTGTTGTTGTCCGCTTGCTGCCCACGCGCCAATTTTCATCCCTTTTCTCAAACATATTTTATGTGTTATATGTATGCTTTTCGTTTGCCCCCCGTGGGGCCCCGGAAATGAAGCGGAAAAAGCCGCAATTTTGTCCACGTCTATTTTGCCCGTCCCAGGGCGGACCGCCGGCGGGGCGGCGATGGCAAATTTTTTATTTTTTGCAAAATTTATTTTAAAAAACCTTTTTTCGAAAAACTCGAAATTTAAAATATTAAAATGCAAAATAAATTGTAAAATTGTCATTTTTGCGATGAAAGAAATGAATGTTGTGATTTAAATTTGGAAAGCTTTTCTCTAAGATAATTAAGAGAAATTAAAAAAAGTCTCAGTTTTTCCATTTTAATTTGGAATTTTTATATTATAATATTATTAAAATCTTGCTTTTTCATTTCTTTTTTTTTACGAATTTTTTAGTTTACTTTTACCCATAAAATTGAAATGATAAACGATTATCGTCGGCGGGCGTCTTTAAGTCCCCAGCACAAATAAATTTGGTCATTTATCAAAGTCACTAAATTGCTATTTGCCTTCCCAAATGGCAATAACGTCATTTTTAAAATGAATAATATGAATATATATTTTTATTTCAATTTATTTTTTAGACCATTTTTAAAAATAATATTTTATTAATATTCCGTAAATTAATTTTTTATCCAAATTTGTTTTACCATGCAAATTTGATTTTATCATGTTTGGCAAAAATATAAATTCTTGAAGGCTTAAATATATTTTCTTGTTTTTTACTATAATTTTAAAAATTTCAAATCCAGTTTTTTTTTTTTTTTGTATTTTTTTATTTAATAAATTGAGATTTGTGGGAATGACAAACGAATTAGACGAGGAAGCCCCCACACAAAATGCCAAAAGGAAGGGGAGACTTTTTGTTCGTGACAAATTTGAAAGAAAATGCCAAAAAATGTATTTGTGTGCCGTTTTTTGCCCCTCTAATCCTTGGCCGGGCAATTTTCACCGGAAATGACGGCGGCGGAACATTCTACTATGAATTGGACCCTATGAGAATGTCGGCCACAAAAACAAAGCCCACACCATCAATTGGTATAAAATGCCACAAATAAACGAAAATTACAAAAAAAAAAATTAAATTTAATGTTCGCGAAAAAATGGACCAATTTTTTTGTGAATTAAATTCTCCTAATGGGAAAATTATTATTTAATTCAAAATTTTTATTTGATTTGATTTTGATTTTAACTTTTTAATCAATTCATTTTTAAAGCAATTTTATTTTTTTTATCAAAAACTAATTTATATCACTTATGTATAATTAAATTTTTTGTTAATTTTTCTATAAATCTTTTCCACTTTATTTACAGCCAAAAGAAATCCAATAAATTTTTCTCCATAATCTTTGCTCAAAAATTCGTGGCCAAATCTCTTTTTGTGCCAACATAATCCTCCCCAAATACCAACAGCAGGAAAATGCCATTGTGCTTGCTCTCTTTATTCATTTATTGTAAATTAAGCACCATCACCAAGCATCAGCAGATGGTTGTGATGGTGTCATTTTCTCATTTGTGCCCTATTCATTGGTTCGGCATTTGCGCCGCAAAAATAAATTGAATTCAAATTGGCATTATGTCGTCGCACAGTGAAAATGCCAAAATAATGATGGCATTTTCATTTTAATGAACTTCAATTCAACAAAAATGAATGGGTAAATAGATTCATACACCTACGTAAAGCAGAAACGTTTTTCCACACCTCGGCATTTTGTTTTAACAATAATGGCACGTCACTTGGCAAAATTGCTAATGAAACAAAAATATTTATTTCCCACGGCCACAAAATGTGGCCAAACATTGGCTAAATGTCACATTGTACATATGCAGTTGCTATGTGAAAATTACATTTTGCCAAATAGGAACTTTTTGTTTGGAAAAAAACGATTTCTACAAATAATTATACTCAGAAAAATTCTAAATTTAAATATCATTTTAAATTTATTTTGATTATAAAATAAAAGCCATTATTATACAATGGAATTAATAAATAATTTTTATACAAAAAAATAGATAATTTTTTAGGCTGAAAATGAAAAATTTTTAAGTTATAACATTCGATATCTTAAAATTTTTTTTATATTTCATAATTATAAGTTATAACAGTATAACTTTTAATAATAAAAAATATTTTGTATCAATGATTTGTAGCGCTTTTTGAATAAATTATTTTTGTTAATTTTATAACCTTTTCCACAAAAAAACAGTTAAAAAGTTCAATGTGCTTCAAGTCTTTGGACCGTCAGTTCTCACTGTTTGTCATTTTTTTTTCTTCGAATTTCTACACTTACTGACAAAATGCCAAAAATAAATTTCAAAACCCATAAACTAAAATGTATCGGCTCTTTTATTTAATTTTAATGAAAAATGATCCCTAGCAAAAATTTTAACATTTGAACACACGAAATTGTGTCAACAAAACTCACACAGTTTGCTTAAATAGAAAATTTTGTGCAAAAATGTTTATTTAAAAAATTGGGAAATTTTTTTTAAAGATTTTGCAACAATTAATATTTTTTGGCAGCAATTAAAATTTTTTTATGCAAATAATTAAATTCTTCATTTTTGAATATTTTTAAAATTTAATTTAAACCAAAATGTATGAAAATTATCAAAAATTTTTGAGCCATTTTTTAAAAATAAATTTTCAAAACTTATATATTTTCAATATTTGATGCATTTTTCTTTGCAATTCTATATTTGAATGCTAACAAAAATGGACAAACACATTTATAAATAATTACAAATTCTAAAATTTAACTTTTTTTTTTAATTTTATTATTTACATAGATTTTTCCTTTTCCCGAAAATTTACACTTATTTTGTTCAAAATTTGATTGGTCTTTTTTGGCAACTTTTTTCACCTCGATGCTCTGTGCTATATGCCTTTCCTCATCATCAAGTAAACTTGTTTTTTAAATTTTTATTTATGATGAAGCCGAGAGGAGGAGGAAGGGAATGAATGATGTCATATTTTTGCCCCCATATAAATAGGTGAAGAATGCGAAGAATTGTCGTCTCCTCCGCCCGTCTCTCATCTCATCTCATCTCTTTCTCTTCACACAACATTCTGTCATTCCGCCGCACCCATCGCGTTTCATAATTTTCCATTTTCCGCTTCGTTTTTTGTGTGTTGTTTTCTCCGCCTCGCCGCCGGCAGTAAATTCCATGCGCTTTTTTAAATTTTTTTTTGGTTGTTTACACCCTCTATAAATATGCCTAATTATTTGTGTCACATCAAATGCCCCGAGACTCTTGACACAAAAATTCTTTTCAGTGCCTATTGACAAAAATTCTTCCTAACTCCGCGCCGGCGGTGCAAATTGGCGCCCCATTTGGGAATTAAAAAAAAAGAAGTTTTTTTGGCTGATTTATATTAAAACATTTTGTAACTTTTTGCTAATTTTTAAATATTAAAAAATTTTTGTCCAAAAATCACAAATTTGTTACCACAAAAGGTACAATTTTTTAAGAATTTTTTTTTCATCAAACCTGCTTTTGCAAAAAGCTGCTCTCGAGGCTTGCCCGTAATTCCGCATTAATCCTTAATTCCTAATTTGCTCTTTCATGTGATGGCTAATCCCACTCTTGGATTCCGAAAATAATCCGTGACAGATTCCCGAGTTTGCTAATTTAAAGATCGGCCACCGTAATTTTCTCGCCTCTCCATATTAGAGGTCTCCAAAGTTTTCAAGGATCCAGGATTTTTAAAACTTTTTTCCAATCTGCACCACCAAGAAGGTTTAATTTATTTAAATCCGGAAAACCCCAAAGCCTACCCTAAAATACTCGTGGATTCTGGAACCCGGACTCCTTAAGTAATTGCCAACCCCGGAAAGGCTCTACCCGAACCCCGAAGGAACAAGGAACTAGCCCTAACATCTTGGGCAAATTTTGTGCGCCTGCTGCAGTTGGCAGGCAGTCCTGGAGTCCCAAAATTTATTGAATTCCCTGAATCCCCTATTTTGGGGCTCAAAAAAATAGAGAAATTTTGGCTTTTCGTTGCTGTACTAAACTGGTTGGCCTCCGCTTGGGGCTTGACCACCGCCGGCGGGCGCCATCGGCAGATGGGAAAATAGAAAAAGCCAAATCCGCCCCCCCAGCCGGGGATAAACAAACAAACAAACAAACCTATATATTTTTTGAATGCCGGCTTGGCCATATTGCCCCAGCACCTTGGCCAACATTTGCAGGCCTCTCCCCCGGGGCTGGCCAGGGTCCCTCGTCCATTATAAATATTTTTTCTCGGGCGGCGACGCTTTGTTGTCCCCCGCCATCGCGGCAAGCGGTGCTTTTCCTTTGTGTCGACGAGAGTCTCGAGGAAAATGACGAGCGACAACAATTTGTGTGCATTTTTTTTTTTTACATTTTTTGGACAAATAGCCAAAAATGTATAATTCCGGTTTAAATGTGGGTATGGATGATTAATTTGAAAACAATTTTTCAAAAAGTGATGCGATTGTTTTGTGCAATACCATAATATGAATTTTTCTTGTTTTTTACCACCTTGTGATCGGAAAAGTCAAAGTTCTTTGCGAAGTTTGATTATAAAAGCAAAATGTAATTGAAACATTCAAAATTCGAACAAATTTAAAATATAAATTGTTGTTTTTAATAATTTTAAATTTTTAAAATTATTTTAATTACCCTTTGCCACACTTTTCTTTTATAACACTTTTTATTTGTGTTAACAAAGAAATAATAAGAATTTATTAAAGAATCGTTTTCCCGAAATAAATACGTAATTTTAAGCAAATGCCAATGATAATTCAAATTTAGAGATGCCTTTTATCGCTTCAATTGATCATTAATTCATTTACTCTCGACCACTTTTCTTATTCTAATGAGTCCAAAAAGTGATCAACGCTCTTCTCTGATCAAGATTGATGGTGGATCAGCTTATGATCAACGACCATTGGAACAAGCGGAGCCCATCTACGACGTGTTCTTGGGCGGTTCATGTGGGAACACATGTTGGAGGTGGACACAAATTATCGGAAATTAATAAATTTAAATTTCTATTATTTTATTTAAATTTATTTATTTTTCCTGAGCTAGCCTAAAATGCACGAAAAACCCAATATTTTTAATTGGTCATTAAGTTACTTTTCGAGTTATCTGTGCATATTTTCTTGGTTTTTATTTTAGAACCTAAAAACCTAAAAAAAAAAAAATTGAAAAAACCTAGCGTTTTGTCCAACATTTATTAACAAAGGTGCAATAAAAACGGAAAATACATCAATCACTAAGAATCGACCTTAAAAATTTCAAAAAATCACTAAGAAATGATTTCCCAAAAATTCATCTCCAAGATTTATTTATTTATTTTCTTGACAAGAAATTTTAATTTAAAAATTATGTTTTTCTCAATATTGATTTGGCTTAATTTTGTTAATTTTTAGGAATAAATTTTGTCATAAAAAATTACAAAAAAAAATTTTGTTTTTTGTACACTAAAATTTCATCATTAAATTGAAAAAATAATTGGCTTTGTTTATTCGCACTTTCAAAAAGCGCTGGCGTCATTTGCTTAAACGAATGCTTGCATATAAGGACATCCGCCGGGCGGCATTTGTATTTTGTGCCACCGCGTGAATGTGTCGGCACATGTCATTAGTGCCAAAAATAGATAAAGATTTTACAATTTAAATGGTTGATGGGAAAATGATGGCATAATACATGTCTCCGGAAATGAAAATTTTTCTTGGGAATTACAAAAAATTGAAAAAAATTCTTACAAAAATGGAGCTTTGAAAAATATATTGTATATAATACCGTAATTAAAATTAAAAATACTTTTGACTGTATTGACGTTGCGATACAGTAATCTAAATTAAGGAGAGACATTGTGATACCGTACCTGAAAAAGCGTGACATCAGCTACTACGATCCACAGCGGCCGGTTTGGAGTGAGAATATGATCCAGGAAGAGCAGCGGGCCAAAGAAAATTCGCGCATCTTCTTATTTGTGTTAGCTTAAATAATTTTAAAAAATTTGACAAAATTTAAGCAAAAGTTTTTTAACTTTTTCAAAATTTTTCATTTTTTATAGATTTAAATAATTTTACCAAGTAATTTTTTATTTTAATTTTAAATAATTGATATTTTCTTTATTTTTTACAAGTCTTTGTTTTAACTAAGCAATAGTCTTTGCGATATTTTCTCTTTCCGATTAATATTATAAATTTTTTTTGAAAATAAATTTTTCTTTTTTATTTTAAACCTACGTAATTGTTAATACTATTTTTTCTAACAATAATTATATTTAATAACTATTTTTTTAATTTTTCATTAAACAATTTTACAATAATTACATTTTTTTAGGCTTGACCCAGGCACAATAAATGCAACATCGTTCCTCGAAATTGCTTGTCAGTTCTACAAATAAAAAATTCAATTTTTACAATAATAAATTTTTCAGATTTGGCGGCACGCAAGGCCTCCAAGCTTGTTGTGGTTTTTCTTGGCAAACACGAATGGAGTGACAAGGCATTGCGAGTGGATTTGCCAGACAGAATTCGGACATGTAATTTTTCTCTTTTAATTTTGGAATTTTAAAAAAAGTAAAATTGGCTATTATAAAATTATGATTAATTTTTTTTTTGATTAAAAACACGGAATATTTAATAAAAAAATTTAATAATTTTTTTTAAATATTAATTTTTGCAAAATTTTTTTCTTAGAATTAAATTGAATTAAATCCTAGAAATAATTATCTATAATATTTAGAATGATTTAATTATCAATCCATTACCTATTAATTAAAATTTATTACCCTTTAGTAAATAATGAAATTCAACAAATTAAACCCTAATTAATAATTTTGCTTCAGGTAATTTGCTTGAGGCAATTCTGCAACGGCACTCTGTCCTTATGCTAACATCAATTAGCCAAGCATTGGACTTTGTGGACGCGAAAATCATTGGCGGCAAGCGATGGTTGCACGCGTTGCTCACGCCCGCGCAGCGAGTGCCGTTCATTAAGTTACAGACGCAACGATGCGCGATGCGTTGCAGTGAGCGGTGGCATTCCGTTGCGCGTCTGTGCCGCTTACGCTTGTTAACGCATTTGAAAAGGTAATTAATTAATTCATTTAAAATTAATTAACTATGCATTTAAAAAGATTAATAGTGAGCGATTAATTAAATATTATTAAATTACAGTCATTATAATATGACATTTAAATTTTAATAGTGAATTTTAATTAATTATAATGGACACTTAAAGACTCATTAGTCCCTAATCATTAAAATATTTTAAAGATTTTTTCAATAAAATTTATTTAAATGAATTCAATAATTAAATTATAATCACTTTTAACAGATTCGCCCTTTTGCTGATGTTTGAAGCATTAATTGTGATGAGTTTTGGTTTTTTACTGTCGACAAATACGCTTCCTCTGGCTGTTCCTATGTGGGCAATTGTGCTACCACTTTTGGCGCTCAACTATTTGTTACTTCTTGGCCTGATCATCTACTGTAGATTTAAGGTATACTGTATCATATTGTTGGAATATTGTACCGGTACAGGAAATACCGTAATTTCATAGTACGCAGAATTTTAATTAAAATTGCTCGAAAGGTTCTGTAGATTAAAATCACTGTAATATTATTTGGAGGAGTATAGCTCAGTGGTAAGACTGTGCAACTCTAAGACCGAGAGTTGAGGACAATTCCCAACGGAGTCTTTTTTTAACTCATTCGGGACTGAAATTTCTGTCTTAGGATTTAGATTAAAAAAATAATTTATTAATTTATTATAAAATTCCTTTGTTCATTGCCCACAGAGTCACAAGCGGAAGCGGAAAGCGTTGCAGCAGCGTGCGCTACATCTGCCGGTACTACCATTGCCGCGCGTGCACACGCTTCCGGATAACTTGGCCACTGCAGCTGTTGACGTTTCTGCCACCGCCACATCGTCCGAGCGGCGCCCGCGGCGCTTCTTCCATCGCGGAAAAGTGTCGAGCGGAAGCGGAGGCGGTCCCTGCTCATCATATGGACCAATGATTGAACTGTTGATCAGCGGTAGCACGAGCGGTTCAGCAGCAACAACAGCAGCGACTGGCAACAACAAGTCCAAGCAGTACACCAACAGCAGTTGGACGATGATTAAGCCGGATGAAAAAAGGTAGGAAAAGTGCATAAGGACAATGTTTAGCGTTTTTATACTTGAATGGCAAGCAAAGTCCTTGAGAGTTTGGCGTTAATTAAAATAAGGCTTGATCTTTTCAACAACAAAAAACGGACTTGATCTGGGTTTAACATTTGACATGCGTACAGAATTTCTGATGAAAAAAATCCAGGAAATTCAACACCAAGCTAATCTCGAGTAGTTTCTTCAAATAAAAATGTAATTTTATTAAAATTCCAAAAAAAACTCGAAAAATCGGCTTATTGATTTCGAAATCTTTTAAATTTTCTAATGAATTAATTTAATAAAAATATTTAAATTTTCAGGATTGACCGTCGCGCCTCTGATCGGTCGTCGACTCGTCCGAACGGTTGTTGCCTCGCAACAACACCAATTGGTTATGACGTGTTTCTGAGTTGCTCAAGCTCTTCAGAATTGGACTGGATCACACAGAAAGCAGTGCCTGAGCTACAGTATGCAGAAATAATAAAACCAAATAAATTTTTAAATTCGTGTTTTGGTAATGTTTTTTCATATTTGGCACTTTAATAAAAGGTATAAAAATTGATAAGAAATCTCTAAAAGGGGAAAATAAATTTAAAAATTTGTTTAATTATCCATACTTTAAAAGTATTGAAATAGTCAAAAAATCCTTAAATTATTGAATTTTAACTTTTGTTTAAATCAATTATTAATTAGCCATTTTTTGACAATTTTTTTTTCTTAATTTGGCATTCTGTTACAGTAAAAATGGACTGAGTTATACTTCGGCACTGATGTGCCACAGTGAAATGCGCATCCCATTTCTTCACACCGCCAGCCACATTCTCTACTACATTCCATCCTACAAAACTTTCTTGTCCGGAATGATTGAGGTGGTTTTTTTTTGCTAATTACCCTTCGAATATTTCTGAAATTTTAATTAAACATTTAAAAATAAAGATACTTAATTGCAATTAGTTCTCGGGTGATGAAAAAATATAGTATATTAGTAAAAGAATTACATTTTATGATCTTTCAAATGAAACGAGAAAACTGCGAAAATTGCATTAAACAGTAAATGAAATTTATCATAAAAAACCTAACAAATCACTAAATCACTCTTCTTCTTCTGCCATTTCTTCTCCAAATTGTTTCTTCCAATTATAAATGCTATTTAGACTAATTCTCAATGTTTTAGCAATTTGATTGTCACTCATTTTTGGATTTTCTCTTTTTATTTCCCAATAAATTTTCATTTTTTCCATTTTTTCATCCTCCGTTATTTTACAGCAAATGCCAAATTGTTTCTTCCATTTCATAATAGTGAAATCACTAACTCCAATTTTCTTGCAAATTTCGACATAATTTTGTTCCCATTCTTTGGATGAATATTTTCTTTTTTGTTTAAATTCATTTTTCATTTCAATACATTTCTGTACAATTTCTAACTTTTCTTCATCAGTTTTTGATTTGTAAGATTTGCGTTTTTGAAGACCAAATTCTTTGATCCATTTATAAATATATTGGCAATTTGTTCCCAATTTTTTCGCTATTTTCGAATTAATTTTATTCCATTTTTTTCTTGAGTATTTTCTTCCCTTTTGCTTAATTTTCTCTTTTATTTTATAAAATTTTCCAATTATTTCTCTTTTTTTGAGTTCATTTCGTTTCTCTTCTTCTTTTTCTTCCCATTTTTCTCCAAATATTTCTTCAAATGATTTTTGTTGTAATTTTTTCTTTTCCGTTTTAATTTGATCAATTTCGATGATTAAAAAGATAATTAAAACTAATAATAGGCGGAGTTTCATTTTCTTCTTAAATTCTCAAAAATAAATTTGGTAATTTTTTATTTTTATAAATAATATAAATCTAAATCTTCTGCTTTTACAAATATAAAAAAATTATTTAATGTAAATAAAAAATTATTAAGATTTTAATAAATTTTGTTCTACTGAACAAATTATTGGCAATAATAAGTAAAATAATGATTAGTTTTTAAATGTTTTTTTCCATTAATTCACATTTTATTAAAATGGTCCCCAGAAATAATTAAAATCGTAAATCAATTTATAAATTTAAATCTCTACTCCTGGCTAATGCAAAAAGGAAAAAAATATTAAAAAAGGCGATAAAATCGCAGAGGAAAAAATACAAAAAATTTTAAAACAATTCGTAAAAATATATTTTATTAATAAAATAGAAATAGGGTGATGATTTAAATTGTTTTTCTAACCGTATAGTTATTATCCATAAATCCAAAAATCGTGATTTTTGAATTTTATGCCCATAATAAACTTTTTTAAGTTTTCAAAATTTTTTGAAATTTATATATTTTGATAGAGAATACTTAGAGCTACCGTGTGCTATCAACATATTAAATTTAGTTACTTTATGCATATTCGTTCTATATTCAAGTTGTTATAATCATTAAATTTAAAAATCGTGATTTCAGAGTTTTATGGCCATAATAGCAATAATAGCAATTATATGATCATTTTACAAGCATTTTTTACCGTAGTGCGACATTTGCGGACCAGTATTTCCCGATTGAACTGTCAAAATAAAGAAAAAAAAATTTTTTTTTAATTTTCAATAAATTAAATACTCCCAAAATTGAAATTAGTGAAGGTAAGCTGACGCAAGGCGATCTGTTTCAATTGGAGAATTTTATTTTATCTTAGAAGTCCCAAAACAAGTGGAAATTTTTTTCTTGCTTCTCTACACGTAGTGAAATTAGCGAAAAAATTCGCTATTTTAATACACATAAAAGTCAGTTCAGGATTTTATACCAAGGAAAATTTTTACGTGTTTCACTTCCATGCTTTGGTAAAGTCGGTCCGCAAATGTCGGCTAACCTTTTTTACTCCTTTATTTGAATGGAATACAAAAATTATGAGAATGAAAAGAATACGGTGAATACAAAAATTGATGTGGTCAAAATAAAAATAAAATAGGAGAGGGACTCAACGAAATTTCTACATCCGTTAAGTTTGTGAATAGCCTTTTGAAAATTCCTATTTTTAGGTGCGTATTAAAAAAAAATTTGCTCCTTCCAAAAGTGTTTTCTTAATCGTTTTTAAAGCATGTTTCTGATGAATTTTAAGAAAAATATGAAAGCATTAACCAAAAATTGCTAATAATTCCAACATATTCCGTAAATAATTTTTATTGCAGTTAAATTGGAGAATTTCCGCGCGAAAAAATATTTTTCTGCCTTTCTCATCTAAACAAAGCTGAAGGAAACTATTGATTTAGGATTTTAATCATTTCCGGTGACCACTCTAATAAAATGTGAATTAATGGAAAAAATATAAAAAAATTAATCATTATTTTACTTATTCTTGCCAAAAATTTCGACATAATTTTGTTTCCATTCTTTTTCCTCAACGAAATTTCTACATCCGTTTTTCAATTCTCAAACATTTCTTCTCCAAATTGTTTTTTCATCTTTCCCATTTTTTCTTCATCCGTTATTTTACCGCGAATGCCAAATTGTTTCTTCCATTTGTAAATTGTTCTACGG
>CP049711.1:1544525-1564035 GCA_004148225.2 Heterodera glycines | reverse complement strand
ATCCCCCCACCCCCACCTTGGAGAAGGGGACGAAGTGTCCACTTGGGACGAGCAATGAGCGAGGGGCGGGGGGGGGGGCAGGCTATCCCCCCTCCGCCCACCACTCCTTGGGGGAAGGATGAAGGAGGAGGCAAAGTGTCCTACTTGGGGACGACGGGCACTGGGGGGGGGGGGGGGTTATCCCAACCCTTGAGGGGACGTGATATCCCCTCCTCCCGGGATGGGGAACAGGGGGGGGGGAGGCAAAGTGTCCTACTTGGGGACTGCAATCCCCTCCCCCTCCTTCGGGGGCGGGGGGGGGGGAAGACTAAGGAGGAGGCAAAGTGTCCAACTTGGAGACCGGCAGTGGGGGGCGGGGGGTTATATCACCCCCGCACTCCCCCCCCCCCCCTGCTCCGTTCTCGTTCCAATCGTCAAATTGCGTTACAACTCTGGCAACGGAGGGAGTTCGTTAATGAAAGCCCCACTTGTTATTGAAGCAGGTGCCTGCTGTTTGGGCACCTATGTTTATAGCGAGGCAAAAATAATAAATTTGAATGATTGCATTATGCCTATACAGTAATGTAATTAATTTTATTGGGTGATAAAGTGCTACAGTATACATTTTTTTGCCATTCGTAAAACAAAACAATTAATTCCTCTCAAAAGGCGCCAAATTTGCACATTCAAAAAAATGTCATTCGTAAACTCAATGTCTGTTTTCTAAAAATTTGTTCAAAAAAGTGTGGGGAAAAAAGTCCAAAACATTATTAAAACTTTACGAAATGAATGGGGAAATGTTTCAATAGCCGTGGGCAAATTTTTAGCGTCTACAATTATAAAAAATTAAGATTTTCAAATTTAAAAAAATATTTTTGAACCCTGAATTGTCACCCTATCTGTGTATAAAATTGTTAAAAATTTTAAAATAATTTTTTTAACCCTGAGGTTGCTTGCCAACTTGTGCATCCGCTGCTGACATAGGGGGGAGTAAAAATTTGGGAAATTTGTGGAGGGGGGGGGGGGTATATAAAAGCAAAACGCCGACAAAATTGGACACTTTCACAGCACACAAAATTAAATTTGGAGGGCAGCAGGAGCAGGCAGAAACTGTACAACAACAATAACAATAACAACAAAAATATGTCAAGCTGTTGAAGAAGAATGGACTGACTAATGACTGACTGACTGACTTTTACATGTTCATAAATTTAATTTTGAAGGACGACGACGATGGATGAAAAGTCAGTCTCCTGCTGCTGCTACGAAAAAAGAGGGGGAAGGACGGCAAAAAAATGTGGGAAATTTGATTTAATGAAGGAATTTTATGGGAGAA
Source organism: Heterodera glycines (assembly GCA_004148225.2). Lineage (NCBI taxonomy): Eukaryota > Metazoa > Nematoda > Chromadorea > Rhabditida > Heteroderidae > Heterodera > Heterodera glycines. The sequence goes on along the minus strand of CP049711.1, from coordinate 1,562,720 downwards.
AATGGGGGGGGGGGGAGATTATTTGATTAGGACGAACTTGAGAATATGGTACATACAATCAATGGTGGCGGAACGGGCCGGGCCAACTCCGTCTGAGCCAACTTTGAGTCAATATAACTCTTGAAGTTATTGACCGAATCAAACAATCTTGATATCATTCGAAATCTCTTCACAGGCTCTATTAGCCTACTAAAAATTACAGAAAATTTCGAACCATAAAAAAGATAGAAATAAAAAACTTTGAAAATTCTGCCTTTTTTGCGGTTTTAAACTGACAACTTTTTTGAGAGCTGATTAATCACTGAGAAATAGCTTATAAATATCTTCTAAACATCTAGGGCTTTCGAATGATACCATGATTGTGAAGTTTGGCCAACAAAGAAAAAAGTTATAGCTTTTTGAACATTGCTGAGACGGAGTTGGCCAGACGGAGTTGACCCCTACCGAATGGTGGTGCTTTATGTGAGTATGTTAATAACAAGCTAAATAAAATGAAGTGACGGGCGGGGGAATGGCACGGCATTCTGTGCCGTGCCGTTGTCATTGTAGTAATTTTGATGACTTAAACAGAGCAACAACAAGCAATGCTTGACAACATTTCTGCATCGAATTGAGTCGAGAATTTTTTTTGGTCGGGATTCGAGTCAGGATGCCCAAAAAAAAGTTCTTGACAAAATAACAGGGGGAACAAAAGAACTAAATATGCCATTGTCATCATCAATATAGAGCATGCGTAACAAAAAAAAATTTATATAAAAATTTTCTAACATATAAAAAAGTTATTAAGAAAAATTTAAAATTTCGGCTTTTTTATTTACAATTTGCAATTTTCATTTATTTTTTATTTTTTGTTAATTGCCAAGCATTACCTTTAAACAACTTTTAAATATGTTCAGCTTTCTAAAAGTAACCAAGATTTTTGGATTTGGCTGACAATAAAAAACATTATAGTCCAAAAATTCGGGTTGGCGCCAAAACGTAAGCGCAAAAACGACCCAATCCATCCCACCCAAATCTTTTTAAAGGGGCTTTCCCATAGCCTTTGGTCCGTATTTAATCACAGTTGGATTTCACTTTTTCCACCCTCATTTAACACATTCAAAATCCATCTTTTGTCCCTCTCCCAGCAGAAGAGAAAATTAGACGAATAATCTTTTCTTTCTTATCCATCTTAAGAAGAGGCATAAAAAGAAGGGATTTTCGATGGATTTTCACAAAGGCAAAATTTCAAAAATGGACATTAAAAAAAGTAAAAATAAAATGGATATATAATTTTGGGAAATATTTTTTAATTCAGTAAAAACCGTTTATTTGGATAATTAATGTGCTTATTAAATAGCCGAGAGAAGCAAAAGCAAGCAGAGACAGATGCTTTGCTTTGTCCATCTGTGCACATAAAATTTTGCTTACGATTTTCGCTATTTTTGGCGAATATGCAATTTTTAAATTAAATTCGTCCATCAAAATTAAAATTAAATTAAGCGAATTTGGCAATTTTTAGAATTACAATTCTTCCAACAAAATTTTATATAATTAGATTTAAAATTAAATCATTTTTCTGTTTTTGTAATTTTTTTAGCCTAGCGCCGAATCGATGTTTTTGTTTTATGACTTTATTATTTAATTTAATATTTAAAATTTTTTACTATTATATTTAATTGAATATTTTCTAATAATTTAACTAGCGGGTGTGTGCATGCGAGGGTGGCGCTGGGGAAAGCGCTGCGCGCTTCTTGAGCTTCGCTACCTAGGCGCGTTTTAGTCTGTTAGGGTCTTTGCGTCAGCCGACATGCACTTGGTTTCCTCCAATAATTGGAGTTGACACATCGCATAATGCAATGGAAACCGGAAGTGCCCTAACGTTGCACGTCATGGCCCTCCTCCCTCCCTTAGTCCAGGTGTTGGCACGTTATTGGGTTGAGCGCTAAATGGCAATTCACCTGTAGGCCCTAAAGAGGGCTGACCGGTCCATGTCCCGGATCCAAGCTTCTCACCATTTTCGCACCCAACATAGTGCAGATGGGAATGGGATTGGCATCTCTCCAAAAACCATGTGCCCAACTGCTCTGGACTAATGCCAATTACTGTAACTTGAGCATATTAGTAGCTACAATATTCAGCACTTTGGCGCGGCCTTGGGCATCAATTTCCCGGCTGGGAGCATGCACACGGACATTGTTTCCGTCTGTTGCCCGAGAGAAGGCCGTATACAATTGACCGTGGGAAAATACTTCCCTTTCCAGATCAATGCCGACAGTGCGGATTGTTTGGCCCTGACCTTTTTGAATGGTCATAGCGAATGCAGGCTTTATTGGGAACTGCAAACGCTCATATTTTATGCCGCCAGGCGATTTGTCTTCATAGACATTTCGTGTTCTTTCAAGAAAGAATCTCACTTGGCCGCCAATAGCATTGCTATTGATAACACGACCAATGAGGCGATCATCGCCAAGTTCTTCCAAAACTATGCGTGTGCCATTGATCAGTCCTTCCTTATCACTTTTATTGATAAGAAGGACGACGACGCATCCGACTTTAAGCCGGAGACTGTGCGGGGGCATGCCCGAGTCTGTGCGCCGGTTCAACGCAGCCACTTCGGACTCGATCTCATCGATGTCCAGTGGGCGGTCGTCTAGGGGCTTATCCGTGGACAAGTATTCCCGCACTTGACCTGGCACATTCGCCATCATGATCTCGTTGACTTCATCACACGTGTCAATGTGCGGAGCGAGAATCAAACGATTGAGCAGCTCCTTGTCATTGCCAAGGAGTTGTTGGAAGTTAGGATAGACATAATCTATCAGCTCTTCCTTGCTCTTAACGAGGAACTGCGGAGGAATCCAGAAGTGCTCTCCGGATTCTCCGAGCCCGATTTGGCGGCACATTTGCAAGTACGCTTGCTGACCTTGGCCCAGTCTCTGGTTGATGGTCAATTTCATCGTGGTGAATTGACCAAACAACGGAGACTTTTGAAAACAGGCTGTCACCTGAGCGGTTAAGCCTTCATGAGGCACGACCGGCAGCGACTGTTTGAAGTCACCGCTGAAAATGACCGTTTTTCCTCCGAAGAGGAGATCCTTGTGCTGGCGAATTGCCATCTCTTTGCACACTCGGTCGATGACCTCTATCACCGTGTTGTGAAGCATGGTGATCTCATCAATGATGATGAGTTGGGCCTCACGAATCCGACGGGCAAAGAAGCTCTCCAGCGGAATGCTTGGGAGTTTGTCTAATGACACTTCTCTACCCAGACGAAACGTGGAATGGGCTGTTTTCCCATATGGCAGCAAAATGGCTGCACACCCAGTGGATGCCGTAGCAAGCACTTTGTAGGTGTATGGGGCCTTTCGCAAGCGCCTAATAATTTGGCCAAACAGGAATGTCTTTCCTGTGCCTCCATCGCCGTATATGAAGAAACGGCGGGGGACAGTCGAATCCCTAGGGTTTGACTGTATTGCCAACAAAACAGCATCAAAGACCTTCTGTTGGTCGCTGTTAAGTGGCGGAGGGGTATTTGGCTGTGGACGAGGATTTGGTTGCCCTGGAGGCAAATTCAAATCATCATCGCCAAAGAAAAACTCATTAATTGCCGCATTTGTATTTTTGGCAATTGAGTTTGGCGGGTCTGGCAAGCCAAAATGCACAGAGCTTAAGTTAAAGCAGCTGTGCAGCCGCCAATCAATGTCGGCTAGGGCTTCAAGCTCTGCTGCTTGGCGTTGTGCCGATGTGGTAATGCCTTGAGGAAAGTACATTTGGTCTTTGTACTTGTTCCACAATTCGACGGCATTACTGGGCTGGCCATAAACGAGGATGCTCATGAAGAGCCACCTCATTTGATCAGGCCATCGTGACAACGCTGCCTCAGCGAGTGTTTTATCCCAGATTTTGTCATCCTCAAGAAGACCGTGCCTTATTGCAGCATCAGTGAAAGAGGTACAAGGCTGACCATTTACCATTTTAAGATGGTCAGGGTCACCGGGAAAGTGGCGCATAAGTGAATAGAGCGCGAACCTTTCCGGATCCTTGGGTGGAACAGGGACAATTCGACCGATTGGTGGTCTCTTTGTTAGGTTATATTTCCTTTTGTTCCATTTGTCCTTTGCCCATATAAAATGCTCAGGGACTTTTTCAAAAAGCATGTCCTTGAGCTTCGGATCATGCTTCCATTCATTTTGCCATTGTTTCCAATAGGCAGAACATTGCGTCTCTGGCAGTTTGCCTTGCTGGATTTGTTGAGCTTTGCTCACCAGCTGAAAAGCCCTGTACACAATCGGTTGTTGATTAGGCATATGGATGCTAAGTTTGACAACCTGATGTGAAAGTTTGGCAAATGGCAGTGAATGAACAATGGCATATGCTTCCGTTGCACCACGGAAGTTCATCTTGGCATATTGAGCCGGCTCATCAATTCCGATTTTATTGCCGGACTCTTGTTTGCACTCGACATAACAATGTCCTGGCCCTTTAAAAGGGTACTTGAGTGCGTATTTAATATTTGCTTTGTTACCATATGCAAACAGTACATTATGGTGTACTCGGTAACGCAGCAGAATATAAGGATTATACGGCACGACATGTGAGTTGTCGTATATCAGGCCGTTTACCTCTAATTGGGCACCACCATCAGTTGGTGAAGGCCGGAAATACATTGCGGGCCTGTCCGGGCGCAAAATCGTACATTTTGAGTAAGGGGCTGGGAACCCCTTCTTGCACCGCCCGTAAATTGGATCGCTAGGACCACACCAACTGTCACTGCATCTGTGCAGTTGCATATGCATTGTTTCGCGGATTTCGCGATGCATTTTTGCAATGGGCGTGTCGTCAGCTTTATCAGGCAAAGATGGAATGTGCGCCCATATGTATTCCTGAATGACATATGGAACTGCGTCCAGGTCTGTTTGCGCCACAATGTGGGCATGTGGGCCTCCTCGGCCTTGGAACTCCATGGATTCACCGTAACCAAGGATTGTTCCAAAGAACTTTTTCTCATAAAGTTCTTCTCGGAACTCAGCGATTTTGCTGGTCCAAACACGCATCCACATGTCAAAACGGTCAGTAAATACTTGACCGTTTTTATATATATTCTCTTTGAACTCAGGCCATTCCCTGTTGTTCGTGAATGTGATGAAGAGACGCGCCTTTTTCGCGTCATGACACCGTGCAAAAACGGTGTTGCAATCCTCATACATTTTCTTCCAATATTGGAGAGAATTTACGTTGTGTTCGGAAAGCCGAACAACACTGCCAATGTCATCAACAGTTTTCTGTTGGGCATTGGGGTTTTGCCGTGCCTGCTGCCTGTTGTATTGGTTGACCAAATACTGCAGCAGATTTTTTGGAGTGCTGATCCGCAGGTCCATGTCAGGTCTACGCAAAAATGTTGCAATTTGCCAATCAATTTTTGCAGCCTGGTCAAGGATCCAGCGCTGACCAAGTCCTCCACCACATGAAAGGATGTGGTGGTATTGCAACTCCATATTTTCATCCCTTATTGCGAGATAATACTTGCAATAATCTCGCAGGGAGATAAATTGTTTGGATTTGTCAATCCGCCGGTGCTGCGATGAAACAGATGCTACAGATTCAGCATCTGAATTTGCGACTGACCCAGCATCAGATGATGCAATTGACTGAGTCTCGCACGACTCATTATCTGACTCGGCTTCCGAGTGAAATAGGCCAGATGCATTCTGAGCACCTTTTCGCTTACGCGATGGTGGCTTAGCATATTTAATGCCAGTTGTGTATCCATCATCGCCCATTGGCTTGATTAATGGATACGTAAGACTATCAGTCCACGGACTGAAAGGAGCAATTTCATTTAATTGCCCTTGTTTGTTCTCTACCCAAATTCCTTTGGGTGGAGGAGCACCAGTGGGGTCCGCATGAATAGCGAACATCCCTTCACCCGTAGAAGGGGTGATTATTTGGTGTGGGTGCAATTTTGGGTCTTTCAGACCAGCTGGGGCCCTGCGCTCATTCAACAAAGTCATGCGGAAGAAGCGAAGCTCTTCCGGAGTTTGTTGTTGGAGTAGCTCACTGAGCTGCTCACGCGCCTGCTTATATGCTTGCGCAGCAGGATGATGCACTTGGATCATTTGTTCTAAGATCTCAAGAGTCTGCTCATTTAGCTGGTGACCCTGCACAAACTCATCTTCGTTTGTGATTTTCTCCCCAGTAAACCTGGGGTTGTTTCGACGCTGTTCCATAGCCTCGACTGGGTCCAGAATGTACAACTGGCCAAAGCCAGGAATTTGAGTTGTACCAGCCTGCATGCTGCTTATGCGGCGATGGAATTCTCCGTTAAGAATAACGGCCATCGGACCGCCAGCAGGGCTTGGTTTGCTGCCAGCGGAAACGCTCGCAAATTGGAGCAGGTTGTTATAACGCGACATGTGTCGCACAAATTCTTTCCCTTCACGGGATTGCTTATTCCCCACAATCAGCTCTTTGAGCTCATCAGGATGCGGGTTAAGCATTGGCAGCACAACTCTTCCCTTCCGGCAGCAAATGGTACTGTCTTCATGTGAGAAGAGATGTGCACCGCAATCGGCGCATTTTTTGTCACCGAGTTTCCCGGAGTCACAATATTCCGGGAAATGTTTGGCTGCTGCTGCAGCGCATTGCCACCCCTTGTGAAATGCAGAGCAACGCCGTGTGATCGGCGTTGCCACTCTCAGCGAATTTGCTGGCGGGGGGCGTTTCGGCGCCGGTGAAGGCGAACGGCTTACAGAAGCTGAAAGCCTTTTTTGAACGCGCATTGATCGCCTTGGTGGCGTCTTAGGTCTGATGAAAATTACATCATCAGCCTGCGCAATTGGCTCTTGCGGTATGCAAGACTCCGACACCAAACCAAGCGTGTCAGCTTGGTTTTCACCGGCCACTTGGGCTTGGGCGAGAATGGCATCAACTGCCTGTCCACTTGTCTGTGGTTCGATGATCATTATATCATCATGTTCATCAACTTCCATTAGCTCAGCGGCCTTGGATGTCGACTGCGCTTCATCCGTATGCCGATAGACAATTGGGCAAGGAGTTGGCACCCCTTCCCTTGGATGATATGGCACATTATCAGAGCCATACAGCTCGTTAATGTGCCATAAAATGCGCTTTTTTTCATAATTGATGGATAAATCAGGCAGAACAAATGTGCGATTGTTCATAAGCCATGACTCAGCATACAGGCACACGAAGTACCCACAACTATTACCATCGTGTTGGACCGTCAGATTTTCGACATCAACAATCCCTGTCAACACTGCTGACGGCAAAATATCCGAAATGATATTTTTAATTTTATCCGTCAGTTGCGGATCCAACCTGCCATATGTGGTAGGCAAAGAATCGGCAAAATGAGTGCCAAATTGCACATCATGGACAATGAGAGTCCAATGTCCAGGGAAATGTACTGGCAAAAGTATAACTTCTGCCGGAACATTAGGGTCGTACCCAAATGTCATATTTTTGTAAGGCATGACTCTGTCCAGGCCATTGCTCCATACCATTGGGTCAACAACGACCACTTTTCGTTGTGATATGGTTGCCAAGTATGCCAAGTATGTGGCAGCAAAGCCGTCATTGAGAAACTGGGTCATATCATTCCAACAGGTCTCAATGTATCTTGGGCCAGAGCTCGGGGCAAGCGATGTTTCGCCATCACGTTCGTAAAGGCCAATTGCTGCCCATCTCCAAATTTTACAGGCAAAATTCCGCGTGGTTGCGAAATTAATTTGCACTGTGCTGAAATTTATTTTTTCAGGCACAGTGTGCGAGGTTGCCGGAATTGGGGCATTTACAAGATTGATATCCATTTCAGAGCTTTTGCTCATAGACTCGTTGGTTTTGCCTCTTCCTTTACCGGCATGCCCTCCCAGTTGCTTAACTGGTCGCCCTCCACGACTTTGAGTCGAAACAGGCGTCAAGGCAATAGCTTCATTGGCAAACATGGGTTGGCCACACTCGGCGACCTTTCCCCTTTTTTTGCACGGCGAACCCTGGTCACATTGAGTGACCGCAGTTCGAGGTGTGTCAATGAGAGACACCCTTTCTTGGGTAGCCAAGATTGGCTTCGCTCCGGCTCTCAAGGGTCTTCCCCTCTTTTTACTTCCAATGGAAGAAGCCGGCGTGCTTATTTGCAAAGCACTTAAGCTTGGGGTGCTGGTGCCCCGGAGAGACGCCGATGCCTCTCCATTCCCATCTGCACTCCCGTCTGAGACGGGTGAGTTATCCCGACTGACAGATCGCTCTGCCTGTCGCCGATACACATCTTGCTTCTTCTTTTTTAAATTGCGTTGTTTAGAAGGCATCTAAAACAACAAATCAGAAAAGTATTACAAATGCGGCAAAAATATGAGGTAATTAACCAATAAATGCACACATATGTTAAAAATTTATTAACAAAAAATGCACAATAAAGGTCAAAGACATCATTCTTCGCTGTGGAGTGTAGTCTTCCTGTGCTGAAATCCATCAGTCAGGGCTCACACATCCCATTAAGAATGCAGATGCAAAAATGTCCGGTCGCCATGGTCGTCCTTTAAGGGACTGGCCATTGAACCACAATCCTCAAAAGGCAGTCCACATTTATTTGATGAACTCAGATTTCCTACGTTACTTCTCACCAGTCCACTGGTCTTGACAAAGTGCGGGACCAGCTTCGCACCGGCTGTTGGCCAGCAACGATAAGGAATTCATGGCGCCACCATTGAGCGGCCCAGCCACATGCATCTCTAGGCGAGAGCAAGTCTGGGCTTGCTTTCCATATCATGGTCGCAAAGCAGACCGATATGGGTGCCATGGTCGCGAAGCAGACCGGCACTGTGTCATGGTCGCAAAGCAGACCGACACGGTTGGCTATGGTCGCAACGCAGACCAGCCTCGCCATGGTCGCAAAGCAGACCGGCGTGTGCACTACATATCATGGTCGCTAAGCAGACCGATATGTTGCCATGGTCGCAAAGCAGACCGGCACGTGCACAAATCTCATCATGGTCGCAAAGCAGACCGATAAGATTTGGAAACAAATAAAAATGTGAGTCTCAAAATGGACATAAGGACAGAAATCTTTACAATTGACTTGATTGACTTTTCTAATATTTAAAAAATAAGTTAGTACATATTAAGTTTAAGTCAACTGTAAAGATTTCTTAAATTCATAGGGGCTTATACGTGCCAAAGTGTACGAAACTTATTTTCTATCTAACCTCAGATTTGGGTTAGTAAAACTATTTGCTTAGTGGTACACCTTGTCATGATTTTTGTATATATGTGCATCTGAAAATGTTTTCTTGTATTTAATTCATGATCAAATCAATGCAGTTTTAAGACTTTAACCGGCCAAACATAGCAATTGCTTGAGAACATTTTTTATTTCACAAATTATTTACGGGATGGAATTGGTATAAGCCCACAATGGTGAGCGATTTTGGTTTTTCAAAAAGTTACAATAATTGATTTTCATAGGCTTGAAAATTTCAATTTTTAAGATTTTTTCAACAAAGAAAATTGTTTCCGTTTTCAATTTATGAATTGCTGAATGCAATCAAAAATTTTGAGCTCAGAAAACATTTGACCGGCTAACTTGTGAAAGATAAAAACTTGCGACGCAATCCGCTTTTCCCTTCGAAGTGTTTGTCCACCAGCGCATTTAAATGAAGCGAAAAACAAATTCACAGATTCATTCCCTTCCCTCCCCGAACAGCGCCATGCCTTGGCATTCCACACATCCCGTGCAGTGAATCTGTGCTTGGTTCGCCGCCATATTTCAAAAGACCCCTTCTTTTATTCTGCACGGATTTTGCCGTCTGAAATTTTATATTTCTCCCGATTTTTTTTTGAAATTTAAATTACCATCCGAATTTCCTCATTTTGTTTTCCAACCATTGCGCTCATCTCCAAAATCCATTGCACATATTTGGAACGTCCTTCGCCAACATCGACGGCATTTCCATCGGATGATTCGTCCATTTTTTGGCATTCACGAAACTGAAACAATTCAATTTTGCAATTAATTAAGCACAACAATTTTATTACTTATATTAATTATAAAATTAAAAAAACAAAAATTGCTGTTAAATAAACATTTAAATAAAATAAGTTAATAATTAATTCAAAAATTGCAATTTAGAGAAGAATTTTTGGGCAAATTTTGTAAATCAAGGGGGAGTAAAATTTTAAATTTCGGTCTAAAATTTGCGATTGACAAATGGTGGGTGCACTTCATTTCCCCCTCGAAAAAGTTTTTTTTTAATTTTCAAATTTAGAAATTTCACAAAAGAAAATATTTTTAAAAAATGTTAGTAAGAAAAGTTCAAAAAATTTTTGAAAAAATTTGGTAGTGTTCATCAAAAAAATCGCAGAAAAGTTTCAAAAAATTTTTTTCTTGAAATTTTCTTACTAACAATAAGTTTCTTAAGAATTTTTTCCCGGCAAAACCCACCAATTTTTGTCGGATGCGCTGTCGCTGCTCCAACAATTGCTCCAACGCGCAAATTGTGCCGTTCAATTCGGCCAACACTCCTTCGAGCGTCGGCGGAGGCAATAAAATGCTAAAAATAAATTTACATTTAGGCATTATGAAAAATTGGTTAGAAAATATGCAAAAAATATTGTGGAAAAACAATGAAAACCAATACATTTCACGCGAATTCCGAAATTTTTGAAAAATTTAAAATAAAAAATGAATTATTTTTAATATTTTTCGGGAAGGAAATAAACTGTTCCTATAAATAGGTGTCTAAAAATCGGTGCACTACGTTTCCCGCGCCGAAAAATTCAAAAAAATTTTTACTATCTTAGAAATTTTCAAGAAAAAATCTTATTGTTAGAGCTTTTTTATAAGAAAACTCTAAGAAAATGAATTTCGAAATTTTTTTTTCTTAGTTTTCTTAAGATTTTTCGTTTCTTCGAGGGGATGCCAAATGTGAAAAAACAACACGAAGACTTACCCCCGAATAGCAAAACGTTCAAGGGAAGAGGGACTGTAAGAAGAAAATGGAAAAGAATTTCAAAATAAATCGGGCAGAAATGAGAACACCGACTTTAATTGTTTGAGTTTTTTATATTCATGAAAAACTTACTAAAAATAAGGAATTTTTTTTTCAAAAAAGCCTTAAATTTTTGAGTTTTTCTGTGTTCAAAGCGTGGCTTATGCACCTCCAATTTTTGCCGATTTTCGGTCGGCTCAGCCAACAATTGGGTCAATCGTTCGTCCGTTGCGCCAATTCGCTGCTGACGCGCCGCAATTTGATCGGCCAACAGAACATTCGCATGACGAAGCTGAACATGAAGCAGAAATAATTGACAGCCTCTTCAGTTTTTTTCGTGTTTGCCTGGACCTGGACCTGGCTTTTTTCACATTAGACTGGACCTGGATTTCCTGGACAAAAATCCAGGAAATTCTAGGTCCAGGAAAAATCCAGGTTGCCAAAAAATGGCATGGACCTGGACCCAGGAAAAATCCAGGCCTGGATCCAGGTCCAGGTCGATCTCTAGTGCAAACAGACGCCACGCAGTAAAAAAAATTGAAATTTTAACCATTTTTTAAAACAGATTTTCACCAAAAAATGCGAATTTTGTGGATTTTCAGAAAAAAATTCACGAATTTTTTTTTGAGAGACCATGGGGGGTATACCAACAAATAAAATCAAAACTTTTCAGCATAAAACACTATTTTTAGTTTAAATAATATTTCGACTGTGTGGAGTGGTACAGGGATGGGTCCTTGGCAAAATGCAACCCAAAATGAATTTTTTAAAAACGCACAATCAGCACAGGGTTCAGTGACAACAGTTCATTGTACAGTTTGCTGTTCTCGGCACTGCGCAACCAATTGAGGAAGCATTTGGTCAACTGAAATTGGACAAAAAAACGTCAATTATTAAATGAGATAAATTATGGTTCATTGAGCCCGAAAAAATGTAAACAAATTGGGATGGAAATTTTTCCGAGTACAAAAAAAAATATGACAAAAATTTTGCATTTTTTTGACATTTTTCCCACAAATGACTAATTGTAGGCAAATTTTGAAAAATAAATTTGAATTCAGAATTTAAAAATTCAAGTTTGAGTGAAATGGGAAATCGTTTTTTTTTTCTCTTCGGCCCCCAAAATTTTTTTCGCTATTTTTTTGGTGAATTTTTTTTTTTTGGCATTTTCCCATAAATGACCTAATGTTCAGGCCAATTTTAAAAAAACTTAGGGGAATTTAAACTTTTTTTAAATTCTATGAGTGATTATTCCTTCACCTCCGCCTCCCCACCATCCGTCGTTGCCGTCGCGTCCACGGCCCCCCGCTGTTGCTGCTGTCCGTGCCGTTGTTGTTGTTTAGATATTGTTGGCGCCGCCATTTGTCCGGCACCGTTTTCTTTGGCATTGTTGGCAAATCCATCGCCGCCACCGTCGTCGTTTTGCTTGGCATAATTCCCTGTCGTCTCCGTCTCGGCATTTTTGTTGGCCAACCGCAACATTTGGCCAATTTTTTGCTTGGTCCTCCGTTCCCGTTGCCGTTCAGCCGCCCCATTTTTGTCACCGCCGACGTCGTCCGTCGCCAATGCGCGCCGCACTTTCCGCGGGATTGGCGTGTCGCTTGAAATCACTGAAAAATAAATAAAATGGGAACTTTTTTAGGGAGAGGGTAGGCCTAAAACGGAAATTTAAAAAAATATTTGGAAAATCCAATTCCTCCCAATTTTCTTACAATTTTTTAGATATTTTTAAAAAAAAATCTTTGAAAATTTTAAGTTTTTTAAAAATTTCGGTGGAGAAAACGAAGAAATGAAGTAAATCCCAATTTCTGAGAGAAATTTAAAATGATTTTCGAAAAATTACAAAATTTTCCAAATATTTCAAAAAATTTTCGATTTTTATGGAATTTATACTTTTTTATAAAAAAATTGTAAAAATTGTCAGTGGCATTTAAAAGTATTAAAAAATTGTACCCCATTTTTAAATTTTGCTAAACCTGGGTGTGTTGCCTCATAAATTCGGTTCAAAAGTCGGATAGCCGCACGTTTTCCCATCGGACCATGGCCATACTTTGCAAGTTCGGCCTTAAATTGAACAAAATAATATTAAGTTTGAGTAATTAGAATTTCAAATTGGAATTCCAACCAAAAAAGGCATTAAAAATCGGAATAAAGTGAAAAAAATAGGCAAAATTTGGAAGTTGATGCAAATTTTCACTGAAAATTGCATTAAATTTCAGATGTTCATTAGCTATTTGCGAAATTCGGCTCAAAATTTTGTCATTTTCACAGCAAATTTTTGTTTGGTCTTAAAATTTCATTGAATATTTACAATAATTTGACCACAAAATACACTAAACTTTGCCAATAAAATGCAAATCAACAGCCCCTCCCCACTCCTTAGTTTTTCAAAAAAAATTTTTTTTTTGTAAACTAAAATGCACAAATGTTCTGTTTTTAAACAAAACGTGGCACCCGTCGCTTACATTCAGCTCACTTTCGCTCATCATTTCATAGAATGGGGCCGGCGTTTTGGAGTCCTCCGCCAAAATTGCGTAGCCCAAAGTGCCGCCGCCGGGGTCGGCGATTCGGCGCCGTTCAGCAAAACACTTTCGTTGTCCTCCGCCTCCTGTTGCAGTTCGTCAGCAGTACCACCACCACCACCAATTGCACTGCTCGTTGTCCTCGGCCTCGGCTGTTGTCCGGCGTTGGTGGCGTTGAAACGGTCAGGCGCAGAAACGGCCGCCTAATGAGTTTGCTAATTAGTTCAGACTAATTAATTAATGAATTAATTGCAATCAATTAAAATGGCATAAAATGATTAATTTTTAAGAGTAAGTCAAACGATTTTTTGATATATTATAAGCTACCAAATTAAACACATTAATTCAAGAGATTCTTTCATCATTTCAATTAAAAATAAAAATTTCGTTTTTACGCATAAATTAAATAAATTTTCATTTTTACGGTTAATTTAAATTAAAATTTCCCATTTTTTACGGTTGCTGTCGCGTGGGCTTAGTGCGCGTTGATATTTGCCAAAAGCATGGACAGAACGGCGGGCACGCCAACGCACATGTATTTGGTGCACAAACAGGGAAATGGGTCATGGCCTAACAGAAAAAAAAAATATTTAAATTTGAAATTTAAAAAAAATGTTTCTATGCTTTTTTATTAATGCAATAAAAATAAATTGATGATTTTTTTAAATAAAACTTTTATGTGAAAATTTTTTATGTGAAAATTTCCTTTTTCCCTTGGTATTGTGCCATCCCTCCCTCTCTGTTTTTCTCTCTCTCTCTCTCCTCCCTCTCTCTCTCCTCTCTCCCTCTTTCTTACAACAGTGATTAGAAGAGGTACAACTGTGATTAGAACAGGTGCAACAGTGATTAAAATTTGAACAAAAGTGATTAGAAGAGGTACAATCATGGTTTAAAATGAAATAAATAAGAAAATTGTATTATTGGATGTATTATAAATTTATCAAATTAAAAAAAATCCTTTTACTTATTAAAAATAAACTTAGAAATTTATAATATAGAATATTTATTGAAATTGAAAGGAATTAATTCTCGAAAATTCAAATTAAATAAAACATTTATTCATCAGAAAATAATTTAAAATAATTAATAAAACAATATTAAATTAAATAATTTAAATTAAAACATTTGTTCACCAAAATAATTTAATTTAAATTAAAAATTTTTATTTATTTTTAATAATACAAAACAAATTAATTAACATGTAAAAGTAATCAAAAAATGCACAGAAAATAATGTTACACCGTCCGGATTCGAACCTGCCCACTCCCCCCTCAAAATGATGACTCAGAATCCCCAATCACACAGGGATTCTGAGGTTTAAACGATGTCAAAAGTAAAATCTGATCACGTATTCGTGATCAGCGGCCCAAATAACCACTAAAGACATGTTTTTGGAAGATTTTTGGTTAAAAAATTTCTCAACTCAAAAATCATGTGCTCCCCCCTTTGGTCCCGAATCCCAAAATCACTTTTATTTTTATATCTTTTTTTAAAAATGTGATAAAAATGTAAAATAAAATTTATATTATAGAGGAAAAAATTGCGGATTTTTGTAGTATTTTACTTTTACAGTATGACCTTTCAGAACCGAGTTATGAATTTTTTTCTGAAAAATCGAAAATTTCCAGAAATTCTGGAATAACTTTTTTTCTTTTGAACATTATAAAACCAAATAAACCTCATAAAATTCTCCCGATTTTTTGCTATTTTTAAAGCTTTAATTCACTTAAATTGAGCAGTCCTTCATTGAGTTATGAATTTTCAAATTTTAACCCAAATTTCCAAGGACCAAAAAAATTAAAAATATTTTCGAATTTTTAAAAAATTCCAAAAAATCTGAAACTTAAAATAAACATCATATTTGTGCTCAGGACCCTAATTTACCCCAGAAAAATATTTTTCACCCTCTTTTTCAAACCAAAAAAAATTTTTGAAAATTTCTAGGGGGCCTAGCTCGAAAATTTTTGAAAATTTCCGGCCATATGGCACACCATTCGATAGAGCTTAAAAAAGTCTACAATTTTGCCCTAAGGAGTTTTTTCGATAAAACCAACCTCTAACGAGTTATGGACCCGGGACTCAAATGTCCCGCTCAGGCCAAAAATTTTTTCTATTTCCGGGAAAAAATCGAAATTTTTCCGAAAAAAATACCAGTCGATAGAGCTCGAAAAACTATGTTTTGGAAGTGGTCTCCGTTTCTCTGGGAAAAATCGTTAAAAAATCCTAAAATTCAAAAACCCGAAAACCGTTTTTTAGGCCTAGCTCGAAAAATTTTCAAAATTTTCGAAATTTTAAAACTTGGTTGGATAGCCTTTCAAATACTACACATTTTTGCTCAGAAACAATTTTTCGGTCAAAGCAACCCCTGGCGAGTTATTCGCCTGGTACTGAAGTGTACATTTTGAGCACACTTCAATTAGCCAAGCGTGCAGGCCAGGGGGTGGCTCTAATAAAAAAATAAAAAATACCAGCATGTAGAGGACAGTTGTGGGGAGTGCCCTCACAGCGGGCACTTTTTGATTCGGGTTTTAGAAAAAAAGTTACAGGCCCTAAACTGCAAGAAAAAGTGAGAAATCGGTCCCCGGGACTCAGTCGTCCGCGCTGAATTTTTCTCTATAGTTTTCCCGGATGCTCCTCAAAAAGTTGTAAGACCCTTCCACTACTTTCAGGGCGCTCCCGGCCTTCGGCCGGGAGAAAATGGTTTTAGCAACGAAACTCAAAACCTATATAACATATATATAACTAGCGGGGTGTGTGAACCGTCCTCTATTTCGCTGGGAAAAAGCGCTTCGCGCTTTGGGAGCTTCGCTACCTAGACTGTGAAGCGATTCAAATTGATCGATTTGGTTGGAGAGATTTTTTTGAATTTTTAAAAAATTATTAGAGGCTTTTAGTCCACATCGAGGCTCAAGACGGGCGCTTCGCGCCCGTTTTTTAAATCTGTTGAACTTACACGGGCGCTTAGCGCCCGTTTTTTAGCTTGTTAGGCGCTTCGCGCCCGTTTTTCAATTTTTGTTGGCCTTGGACGGGCGCTTCGCGCCGTTTTTTAAATCTGTTGAACTTATACGGGCGCTTAGCGCCCGTTTTTCAAATTTTTTTGGCCTTGGACGGGCGCTTCGCGCCCGTTTTTAAACTTTGTTGGGCTTTGACGGCCGCTTCGCGCCGTTATTAAATTTTGAATCGACTCAGACGGGCGCTTCACGCCCGTTTCTAATTTTTTTGTTCTTTTCGGCCGCTTCGCGGCCCGTTTTTTAAATTTAGAACAGATACAAAAGTAAATAGAAGAGGTACAACAGTGATTAGGAGAGTACAACAGTGATTAAAAGGTACAACTGTGATTGATTAGAAGAGGTACAAAATTTGGAATTTTTAAAAAATTATCAGCGATTTTTAGGCCGCTTCGCGGCCTCAGACGGGCGCTTCGCACCCGTTTTTTAAATTCGGTGATTTTTAGGCTGCTTCGCGGCCTCAGACGGGCGCTTCGCGCCCGTTTCTAATTTTTGTTGTGCTTTTCGGCCGCTTCGCGGCCGTTTTTTAAATTTTAGAACAGATACAAAAGTAAATAGAAGAGGTACAACAGTGATTAGGAGAGGTACAACAGTGATTAAAAGAGGTACAACTGTGATTGATTAGAAGAGGTACAAAATTTGGAATTTTTAAAAAATTATCAGCGATTTTTAGGCCGCTTCGCGGCCTCAGACGGGCGCTTCGCACCCGTTTTTTAAATTCGGTGATTTTTAGGCTGCTTCGCGGCCTCAGACGGGCGCTTCGCGCCCGTTTCTAATTTTTGTTGTGCTTTTCGGCCGCTTCGCGGCCGTTTTTTAAATTGTGTTGAGTCGGACGGGCGCTTCGCGCCCGTTTAGAAGAGGTACAACATTAGTCAGAAGTGGTACAACAGTGATTAGAAGAGGTAAAACAGTGATTAGAAGAGGTACAACATTAGTCAGAAGTGGTACAACAGCGATTAGAAGAGGTACAACAGAGATTAGAAGAGGTACAACAGCGATTAGAAGAGTGATTAGAAGAGGTTCAACAGTGATTAGAAGTGGTACAACAGTGATTAGAAGAGGTACAACAGCGATTAGAAGAGTGATTAGAAGAGGTACAACAGCGATTAGAATACAACAGCGATTAGAAGAGTGATTAGAAGAGGTTCAACAGTGATTAGAAGAGGTACAACAGTGATTAGAAGAGGTACAACAGCGATTAGAAGAGTGATTAGAAGAGGTTCAACAGTGATTAGAAGAGGTACAACAGCGATTAGAAGAGTGATTAGAAGAGGTACAACAGTGATTAGAAGTGGTACAACAGTGATTAGAAGAGGTACAACAGCGATTAGAATACAACAGCGATTAGAAGAGTGATTAGAAGAGGTTCAACAGTGATTAGAAGTGGTACAACAGTGATTAGAAGAGGTACAACAGCGATTAGAAGAGTGATTAGAAGAGGTACAACAGCGATTAGAATACAACAGCGATTAGAAGAGTGATTAGAAGAGGTTCAACAGTGATTAGAAGAGGTACAACAGTGATTAGAAGAGGTACAACAGCGATTAGAAGAGTGATTAGAAGAGGTTCAACAGTGATTAGAAGAGGTACAACAGCGATTAGAAGAGTGATTAGAAGAGGTACAACAGTGATTAGAAGGTTACAACAGTGATTAGAAGATACAACAGCGATTAGAATACA
>CP049711.1:1518902-1544425 GCA_004148225.2 Heterodera glycines | reverse complement strand
TGAATTCATGCGAGATTTTCTGGAAATAAGCTTAATATGGCCTAGTTAAGCTGTAAAAAAAATTTGGGGCGATTTGAATGAGAATAGAAAGAGCCAGGTTTTGGTAAGCCAAAAAAAATCCAAACATTTAAAAATCTATAAAAAATTTAAAAATGAGAATTCATGCGAGATTTTCTGGAAATAAACTTGCCAGATCGGACGGGTGCGCATGATTCCACTGTTCCAAGCACCCCACCAAAAGCAAAACGATATAACCAAAATATAAGGAAAAATTTTTTTAAAAATTTTTTCTCCATCTTCCTTTTTGATACTAAAGCATCAGAGTGCTAAAATTAAGTTGTAAATAAAATTTGGTGCGCTTTAGAGCACTTTCTGAAAAAAATATTTATGAAACAAAAAAATCGATTTTTTCAAGTGTCCGTTTGGGGTACTCAAACAATTATGGGGAGCAAAAATCCAACGCAGAATTAAAGTACAGGCTATAGGGAAGCTATTCCCGAAGGATTCGGTCTCCCCATAAATCTGGGCGCATCGCTTCGGGGGGACGGCCCGAGAAGCCAAAAAAAATAAAAATTATTTTGAAAAAATTTGGTATGCGTGCTTCTGATCAGTTTCTGAAAAAAAAGTTAAGCCTAAACTTTTTGGCCTGTTTAAAAAGGAATTAAAAATTTTTAAAATATTTATTCATCTCCCTTTTTGATAATATAAGAGTCAGAGTGCCTTATTCAACTTGTAAATAAATTTTGGTGCTTTTCAGAGCAGTTTCTGAAAAAAAATTTATGAATTGATTTTGCAAAAAATTGAAAAAGTACAGAAAATCAGAAAATCTAAAAAATTTTTAACAAGGCCTAGTAAACGGGGGAAAAAGTATAAATTAGGTATTGTTCTCAGCTGTTACCCTGTAAAATCTGGGATTTTTCTGATCACTACTCGTAAAACTATGAGTGATTGAAATTTCAGTAAATAGTTAAGCCTAAAGTTTTTGGCCTGTTTAAAAAGGAATTAAAAAAATTTAAAATATTTATTCATCTCCTTTTTGATAATATAAGAGTCAGAGTGCATTATTCAACTTGTAAATAAATTTTGGTTTGTTTTAGAGCAGTTTCTGTAAAAATACTTATGAATTAATTTTGCAAAAAAATAAATAATTAATGAAAAACTCTGAATTTCTAAAAATTTTGAAAACCAATTATGGGCCAGATTTTTTCAGGTTAAGTTAGTCCTTTTACAGAGGAGTACGCCTGTAAAATTTGGTGAGTTTATATTCATTTTAGAGTGCGCTAGATTCAATGAAACTTTTTAAAATTTAAGCCTAAACTTTTTCGCATATTTAAAAAACAATTTAAAATTTTTAAAATTTTATTCACCTCACTTCTTGATAGTACAAGCATCAGAGAGCATTGCTTAACATGTAAATAAAATTTGGTTTGTTTCAGAGCAGTTTCTGTAAAAATACTTATGAATTAATTTTGCAAAAATAAATAAATAATGAACCCTCCTCCTTAATAATTTTCCTGCGCCCAGGGTACTCACTCGGCCGCTTCGCGGCCTCGTGGGGGCCTTCGCCCCCCCCCCCCCGCGGGGCCTTCGGCCCCGCCCTCCCCCCCCCCGCCCTTCAGAGCACTACAAATATTTCAACAAAAATTTTGAAAAATTGACTAGAGCAATCGAACGCTAACGGACGACCTAATGGAAAAAAATCCCCGAAGGAGAGAATTTAATTAAATCCATTCCTTCGGGGGACCGTGCCGGGTGCCGCGGGGTAAGCAGTGCTGGTTCGTTTCATCACGGCACCGAACCTTTTGGCTAGTCAGCAATCGTTGCTTAACTTGCCAGATCGGACGGGTGCGCATGATTCCACTGTTCCAAGCACCCCACCAAAAGCAAAACGATATAACCAAAATATAAGGAAAAATTTTTGAAAAAATTTTTCTCCATCTTCCTTTTTGATACTAAAGCATCAGAGTGCTAAAATTAACTTGTAAATAAAATTTGGTGCGCTTTAGAGCACTTTCTAAAAAAATATTTTTCGTGTCCGTTTGGGGTACTCAAACAATTATGGGGAGCAAAAATCCAACGCAGAATTAAAGTACAGGCTATAGGGAAGCTATTCCCGAAGGATTCGGTCTCCCCATAAATCTGGGGCATCGGTTCGGGGGACTGCCCCGAAAACAAAAAAATCGATTTATTCAAGTGTCCGTTTGGGTACTCAAACAATTATGGGGAGGGAGCAAAAATCCAACGCAGAATTAAAGTACAGGCTATAGGGAAGCTATTCCCGAAGGATTCGGTCTCCCCATAAATCTGGGCGCATCGGTTCGGGGGGACTGCCCGAAAACAAAAAAATCGATTTTTTCAAGTGTCCGTTTGGGGTACTCAAACAATTATGGGGAGCAAAAATCCAACGCAGAATTAAAGTACAGGCTATAGGGAAGCTATTCCCAAGGATTCGGTCTCCCATAAATCTGGGCGCATCGGTTCGGGGGGACTGCCCCGAAAAAAAAAATCGATTTTTTCAAGTGTCCGTTTGGGGTACTCAAACAATTATGGGGAGCAAAAATCCATCATGCGAGATTTTCTGGAAATAAGCTTAATAGGGCCTAGTTAAGCTGTAAAAAAATTTGGGCGATTTGAATGAGAATAGAAAGAGCCAGTTCGATGAAGTTTGGTAAGCCAAAAAAAAATCCAAACATTTAAAAATCTATAAAAAATTTTAAAAATGAGAATTCATGCGAGATTTTCTGGAAATAAGCTTAATAGGGCCTAGTTAAGCTGTAAAAAAAAATTTGGGGCGATTTGAAAGAGAATAGAAAGAACCAGGTTCGATGAAGTTTTGGTAAGCCAAAAAAAATCCAAACATTTAAAAATCTATAAAAAATTTTAAAAATGAGAATTCATGCGAGATTTTCTGGAAATAAGCTTAATATCGCCTAGTTAAGCTGTAAAAAAAAATTTGGGGCGATTTGAATGAGAATAGAAAGAGCCAGGTTCGATGAAGTTTTGGTAAGCCAAAAAAAAATCCAAACATTTAAAAATCTATAAAAAATTTAAAAATGAGAATTCATGCGAGATTTTCTGGAAATAAGCTTGCCAGATCGGACGGGTGCGCATGATTCCACTGTTCCAAGCACCCCACCAAAAGCAAAACGATATAACCAAAATATAAGGAAAAAATATTTAAAAATTTTTTCTCCATCTTCCTTTTTGATACTAAAGCATCAGAGTGCTAAAATTAAGTTGTTAATAAAATTTGGTGCGCTTTAGAGCTCTTTCTGAAAAAATATTTATGAAACAAAAAAATCGATTTTTTCAAGTGTCCGTTTGGGGTACTCAAACAATTATGGGGGGGAGCAAAAATCCAACGCAGAATTAAAGTACAGCTATAGGGAAGCTATTCCCGAAGGATTCGGTCTCCCCATAAATCTGGGCGCATCGGTTCGGGGGGACTGCCCCGAAAACAAAAAAATCGATTTTTTCAAGTGTCCGTTTGGGGTACTCAAACAATTATGGGGAGCAAAAATCCAACGCAGAATTAAAGTACAGGCTATAGGGAAGCTATTCCCGAAGGATTCGGTCTCCCCATAAATCTGGGCGCATCGGTTCGGGGGACTGCCCCGAAAAAAAAAATCGATTTTTTCAAGTGTCCGTTTGGGGTACTCAAACAATTATGGGGAGCAAAAATCCATCATGCGAGATTTTCTGGAAATAAGCTTAATAGGGCCTAGTTAAGCTGTAAAAAAAATTTGGGCGATTTGAATGAGAATAGAAAGAGCCAGTTCGATGAAGTTTTGGTAAGCCAAAAAAAATCCAAACATTTAAAAATCTATAAAAAATTTAAAAATGAGAATTCATGCGAGGATTTTCTGGAAATAAGCTTAATAGGGCCTAGTTAAGCTGTAAAAAAAATTTGGGGCGATTTGAAAGAGAATAGAAAGAACCAGGTTCGATGAAGTTTTGGTAAGCCAAAAAAAATCCAAACATTTAAAAATCTATAAAAAATTTAAAAATGAGAATTCATGCGAGATTTTCTGGAAATAAGCTTAATATGGCCTAGTTAAGCTGTAAAAAAAATTTGGGGCGATTTGAATGAGAATAGAAAGAGCCAGGTTCGATGAAGTTTTGGTAAGCCAAAAAAAATCCAAACATTTAAAAATCTATAAAAAATTTAAAAATGAGAATTCATGCGAGATTTTCTGGAAATAAACTTGCCAGATCGGACGGGTGCGCATGATTCCACTGTTCCAAGCACCCCACCAAAAGCAAAACGATATAACCAAAATATAAGGAAAAATTTTTTTAAAAATTTTTTCTCCATCTTCCTTTTTGATACTAAAGCATCAGAGTGCTAAAATTAAGTTGTAAATAAAATTTGGTGCGCTTTAGAGCACTTTCTGAAAAAAATATTTATGAAACAAAAAAATCGATTTTTTCAAGGTGTCCGTTTGGGGTACTCAAACAATTATGGGGAGGGAGCAAAAATCCAACGCAGAATTAAAGTACAGGCTATAGGGAAGCTATTCCCGAAGGATTCGGTCTCCCCATAAATCTGGGCGCATCGGTTCGGGGGGACTGCCCCGAAAACAAAAAAATTGATTTTTTCAAGGTGTCCGTTTTGGGGTACTCAAACAATTATGGGAGCAAAAATCCAACGCAGAATTCGCATCGGTTCGGGGGGACTGCCCCGAAAACAAAAAAATCGATTTTTTCAAGTGTCCGTTTGGGGTACTCAAACAATTATGGGAGCAAAAATCCAACGCAGAATTAAAGTACAGGCTATAGGGAAGCTATTCCCGAAGGATTCGTCTCCCCATAAATCTGGGCGCATCGGTTCGGGGGGACTGCCCCGAAAACAAAAAAATCGATTTTTTTCAAGTGTCCGTTTGGGTACTCAAACAATTATGGGGAGCAAAAATCCAACGCAGAATTAAAGTACAGGCTATAGGGAAGCTATTGCCGAAGGATTTGGTCTCCCCATAAATCTGGGCGCATCGGTTCGGGGGGACTGCCCCGAAAACAAAAAAATCGATTTTTTCAAGTGTCCGTTTGGGGTACTCAAACAATTATGGGAGCAAAAATCCAACGCAGAATTAAAGTACAGGCTATAGGGAAGCTATTCCCGAAGGATTCGGTCTCCCCATAAATCTGGGCGCATCGGTTCGGGGGGACTGCCCCGAAAACAAAAAAATCGATTTTTTCAAGTGTCCGTTTTGGGGTACTCAAACAATTATGGGAGCAAAAATCCAACGCAGAATTAAAGTACAGGCTATAGGGAAGCTATTCCCGAAGGATTCGGTCTCCCCATAAATCTGGGCGCATCGCTTCGGGGGACTGCCCCGAAAACAAAAAAATCGATTTTTTCAAGTGTCCGTTTGGGTACCTCAAACAATTATGGGGAGGGAGCAAAAATCCAACGCAGAATTAAAGTACAGGCTATAGGGAAGCTATTCCCGAAGGATTCGGTCTCCCCTAAATCTGGGCGCATCGGTTCGGGGGGACTGCCCCGAAAACAAAAAAATCGATTTTTTCAAGTGTCCGTTTGGGGTACTCAAACAATTATGGGGAGCAAAAATCCAACGCAGAATTAAAGTACAGGCTATAGGGAAGCTATTCCCGAAGGATTCGGTCTCCCCATAAATCTGGGCGCATCGGTTCGGGGGGACTGCCCGAAAACAAAAAAATCGATTTTTTCAAGTGTCCGTTTGGGGTACTCAAACAATTATGGGAGCAAAAATCCAACGCAGAATTAAAGTACAGGCTATAGGAAGCTATTCCCGAAGGATTCGGTCTCCCCATAAATCTGGGCGCATCGGTTCGGGGGGACTGCCCCGAAAACAAAAAAATCGATTTTTTCAAGTGTCCGTTTGGGGTACTCAAACAATTATGGGGAGCAAAAATCCAACGCAGAATTAAAGTACAGGCTATAGGGAAGCTATTCCCGAAGGATTCGGTCTCCCCATAAATCTGGGCGCATCGGTTCGGGGGGACTGCCCCGAAAACAAAAAAATCGATTTTTTCAAGTGTCCGTTTGGGGTACTCAAACAATTATGGGGAGCAAAAATCCAACGCAGAATTAAAGTACAGGCTATAGGGAAGCTATTCCCGAAGGATTCGGTCTCCCCATAAATCTGGGCGCATCGGTTCGGGGGGACTGCCCCGAAAAAAAAAATCGATTTTTTCAAGTGTCCGTTTGGGGTACTCAAACAATTATGGGGAGCAAAAATCCATCATGCGAGATTTTCTGGAAATAAGCTTAATAGGGCCTAGTTAAGCTGTAAAAAAAATTTGGGCGATTTGAATGAGAATAGAAAGAGCCAGTTCGATGAAGTTTTGGTAAGCCCAAAAAAAAATCCAAATATTTAAAAATCTATAAAAAATTTAAAAATGAGAATTCATGCGAGATTTTCTGGAAATAAGCTTAATTGGGCCTAGTTAAGCTGTAAAAAAAATTTGGGGCGATTTGAAAGAGAATAGAAAGAACCAGGTTCGATGAAGTTTTGGTAAGCCAAAAAAAAATCCAAACATTTAAAAATCTATAAAAAATTTAAAAATGAGAATTCATGCGAGATTTTCTGGAAATAAGCTTAATATGGCCTAGTTAAGCTGTAAAAAAAATTTGGGGCGATTTGAATGAGAATAGAAAGAGCCAGGTTCGATGATGTTTTGGTAAGCCAAAAAAAAATCCAAACATTTAAAAATCTATAAAAAATTTAAAAATGAGAATTCATGCGAGATTTTCTGGAAATAAACTTGCCAGATCGGACGGGTGCGCATGATTCCACTGTTCCAAGCACCCCACCAAAAGCAAAACGATATAACCAAAATATAAGGAAAAAATTTTTTAAAAATTTTTTTCTCCATCTTCCTTTTTGATACTAAAGCATCAGAGTGCTAAAATTAAGTTGTAAATAAAATTTGGTGCACTTTAGAGCACTTTCTGAAAAAAATATTTATGAAACAAAAAAATCGATTTTTTCAAGTGTCCGTTTGGGGTACTCAAACAATTATGGGGAGGGAGCAAAAATCCAACGCAGAATTAAAGTACAGGCTATAGGGAAGCTATTCCCGAAGGATTCGGTCTCCCCATAAATCTGGCGCATCGGTTCGGGGGGACTGCCCGAAAACAAAAAAATCGATTTTTTCAAGTGTCCGTTTGGGGTACTCAAACAATTATGGGGAGCAAAAATCCAACGCAGAATTCGCATCGCTTCGGGGGGACTGCCCCGAAAACAAAAAAATCGATTTTTTCAAGTGTCCGTTTGGGGTACTCAAAAATTATGGGGAGCAAAAATCCAACGCAGAATTAAAGTACAGGCTATAGGGAAGCTATTCCCGAAGGATTCGGTCTCCCCATAAATCTGGGCGCATCGGTTCGGGGGGACTGCCCCGAAAACAAAAAAATCGATTTTTTCAAGTGTCCGTTTGGGGTACTCAAACAATTATGGGGAGCAAAAATCCAACGCAGAATTAAAGTACAGGCTATAGGGAAGCTATTGCCGAAGGATTCGGTCTCCCCATAAATCTGGGCGCATCGGTTCGGGGGGACTGCCCCGAAAACAAAAAAATCGATTTTTTCAAGTGTCCGTTTGGGGTACTCAAACAATTATGGGGAGCAAAAATCCAACGCAGAATTAAAGTACAGGCTATAGGGAAGCTATTCCGGAAGGATTCGGCTCCCCATAAATCTGGGCGCATCGGTTCGGGGGGACTGCCCCGAAAACAAAAAAAATCGATTTTTCAAGTGTCCGTTTGGGGTACTCAAACAATTATGGGGAGCAAAAATCCAACGCAGAATTAAAGTACAGGCTATAGGGAAGCTATTCCCGAAGGATTCGGTCTCCCCATAAATCTGGGCGCATCGGTTCGGGGGGAACTGCCCCGAAAACAAAAAAATCGATTTTTTCAAGTGTCCGTTTGGGGTACTCAAACAATTATGGGGAGGGAGCAAAAATCCAACGCAGAATTAAAGTACAGGCTATAGGGAAGCTATTCCCGAAGGATTCGGTCTCCCCATAAATCTGGGCGCATCGGTTCGGGGGGACTGCCCCGAAAACAAAAAAATCGATTTTTTCAAGTGTCCGTTTGGGGTACTCAAACAATTATGGGGAGCAAAAATCCAACGCAGAATTAAAGTACAGGCTATAGGGAAGCTATTCCCGAAGGATTCGGTCTCCCCATAAATCTGGGCGCATCGGTTCGGGGGGACTGCCCCGAAAACAAAAAAATCGATTTTTTCAAGTGTCCGTTTGGGGTACTCAAACAATTATGGGGAGCAAAAATCCAACGCAGAATTAAAGTACAGGCTATAGGGAAGCTATTCCCGAAGGATTCGGTCTCCCCATAAATCTGGGCGCATCGGTTCGGGGGGACTGCCCCGAAAACAAAAAAATCGATTTTTTCAAGTGTCCGTTTGGGGTACTCAAACAATTATGGGGAGCAAAAATCCAACGCAGAATTAAAGTACAGGCTATAGGGAAGCTATTCCGAAGGATTCGGTCTCCCCATAAATCTGGGCGCATCGGTTCGGGGGACTGCCCGAAAACAAAAAAATCGATTTTTTCAAGTGTCCGTTTGGGGTACTCAAACAATTATGGGGAGCAAAAATCCAACGCAGAATTAAAGTACAGGCTATAGGGAAGCTATTGCCGAAGGATTTGGTCTCCCCATAAATCTGGGCGCATCGGTTCGGGGGATGCCCCGAAAACAAAAAAATCGATTTTTTCAAGTGTCCGTTTGGGGTACTCAAACAATTATGGGGAGCAAAAATCCAACGCAGAATTAAAGTACAGGCTATAGGGAAGCTATTCCCGAAGGATTCGGTCTCCCCATAAATCTGGGCGCATCGGTTCGGGGGGACTGCCCGAAAACAAAAAAATCGATTTTTTCAAGTGTCCGTTTGGGGTACTCAAACAATTATGGGGAGCAAAAATCCAACGCAGAATTAAAGTACAGGCTATAGGGAAGCTATTCCCGAAGGATTCGGTCTCCCCATAAATCTGGGCGCATCGGTTCGGGGGGACTGCCCCGAAAACAAAAAAATCGATTTTTTCAAGTGTCCGTTTGGGGTACTCAAACAATTATGGGGAGGGAGCAAAAATCCAACGCAGAATTAAAGTACAGGCTATAGGGAAGCTATTCCCGAAGGATTCGGTCTCCCCATAAATCTGGGCGCATCGGTTCGGGGGGACTGCCCCGAAAACAAAAAAATCGATTTTTTCAAGTGTCCGTTTGGGGTACTCAAACAATTATGGGGAGCAAAAATCCAACGCAGAATTAAAGTACAGGCTATAGGGAAGCTATTGCCGAAGGATTTGGTCTCCCCATAAATCTGGGCGCATCGGTTCGGGGGACTGCCCCGAAAACAAAAAAATCGATTTTTTCAAGTGTCCGTTTGGGGTACTCAAACAATTATGGGAGCAAAAATCCAACGCAGAATTAAAGTACAGGCTATAGGGAAGCTATTCCCGAAGGATTCGGTCTCCCCATAAATCTGGGCGCATCGGTTCGGGGGGACTGCCCCGAAAACAAAAAAAATCGATTTTTTCAAGTGTCCGTTTGGGGTACTCAAACAATTATGGGAGCAAAAATCCAACGCAGAATTAAAGTACAGGCTATAGGGAAGCTATTCCCGAAGGATTCGGTCTCCCCATAAATCTGGGCGCATCGGTTCGGGGGACTGCCCGAAAACAAAAAAATCGATTTTTTCAAGTGTCCGTTTGGGGTACTCAAACAATTATGGGGAGCAAAAATCCAACGCAGAATTAAAGTACAGGCTATAGGGAAGCTATTGCCGAAGGATTTGGTCTCCCCATAAATCTGGGCGCATCGGTTCGGGGGGACTGCCCGAAAACAAAAAAATCGATTTTTTCAAGTGTCCGTTTGGGGTACTCAAACAATTATGGGGAGCAAAAATCCAACGCAGAATTAAAGTACAGGCTATAGGGAAGCTATTCCCGAAGGATTCGGTCTCCCCATAAATCTGGGCGCATCGGTTCGGGGGGACTGCCCCGAAAACAAAAAAATCGATTTTTTCAAGTGTCCGTTTGGGGTACTCAAACAATTATGGGGAGCAAAAATCCAACGCAGAATTAAAGTACAGGCTATAGGGAAGCTATTCCCGAAGGATTCGGTCTCCCCATAAATCTGGGCGCATCGGTTCGGGGGGACTGCCCCGAAAACAAAAAAATCGATTTTTTCAAGTGTCCGTTTGGGGTACTCAAACAATTATGGGGAGCAAAAATCCAACGCAGAATTAAAGTACAGGCTATAGGGAAGCTATTCCCGAAGGATTCGGTCTCCCCATAAATCTGGGCGCATCGGTTCGGGGGGACTGCCCCGAAAACAAAAAAATCGATTTTTTCAAGTGTCCGTTTGGGGTACTCAAACAATTATGGGGAGCAAAAATCCAACGCAGAATTAAAGTACAGGCTATAGGGAAGCTATTGCCGAAGGATTCGGTCTCCCCATAAATCTGGGCGCATCGGTTCGGGGGGACTGCCCCGAAAACAAAAAAATCGATTTTTTTCAAGTGTCCGTTTGGGGTACTCAAACAATTATGGGGAGCAAAAATCCAACGCAGAATTAAAGTACAGGCTATAGGGAAGCTATTCCCGAAGGATTCGGTCTCCCCATAAATCTGGGCGCATCGGTTCGGGGGGACTGCCCCGAAAACAAAAAAATCGATTTTTTCAAGTGTCCGTTTGGGGTACTCAAACAATTATGGGGAGCAAAAATCCAACGCAGAATTAAAGTACAGGCTATAGGGAAGCTATTCCCGAAGGATTCGGTCTCCCCATAAATCTGGGCGCATCGGTTCGGGGGGACTGCCCCGAAAACAAAAAAATCGATTTTTTCAAGTGTCCGTTTGGGGTACTCAAACAATTATGGGGAGCAAAAATCCAACGCAGAATTAAAGTACAGGCTATAGGGAAGCTATTCCCGAAGGATTCGGTCTCCCCATAAATCTGGGCGCATCGGTTCGGGGGGACTGCCCCGAAAACAAAAAAATCGATTTTTTCAAGTGTCCGTTTGGGGTACTCAAACAATTATGGGGAGCAAAAATCCAACGCAGAATTAAAGTACAGGCTATAGGGAAGCTATTCCCGAAGGATTCGGTCTCCCCATAAATCTGGGCGCATCGGTTCGGGGGGACTGCCCCGAAAACAAAAAAATCGATTTTTTCAAGTGTCCGTTTGGGGTACTCAAACAATTATGGGGAGCAAAAATCCAACGCAGAATTAAAGTACAGGCTATAGGGAAGCTATTCCCGAAGGATCCGGTCTCCCCATAAATCTGGGCGCATCGGTTCGGGGGGACTGCCCGAAAACAAAAAAATCGATTTTTTCAAGTGTCCGTTTAGGGTACTCAAACAATTATGGGGAGCAAAAATCCAACGCAGAATTAAAGTACAGGCTATAGGGAAGCTATTCCCGAAGGATTCGGTCTCCCCATAAATCTGGGCGCATCGGTTCGGGGGGACTGCCCCGAAAACAAAAAAATCGATTTTTTCAAGTGTCCGTTTGGGGTACTCAAACAATTATGGGGAGCAAAAATCCAGCGCAGAATTAAAGTACAGGCTATAGGGAAGCTATTCCCGAAGAATTCGGTCTCCCCATAAATCTGGGCGCATCGGTTCGGGGGGACTGCCCCGAAAACAAAAAAATCGATTTTTTCAAGTGTCCGTTTGGGGTACTCAAACAATTATGGGGAGCAAAAATCCAACGCAGAATTAAAGTACAGGCTATAGGGAAGCTATTCCCGAAGGATTCGGTCTCCCCATAAATCTGGGCGCATCGGTTCGGGGGGACTGCCCCGAAAACAAAAAAATCGATTTTTTCAAGTGTCCGTTTGGGGTACTCAAACAATTATGGGGAGCAAAAATCCAACGCAGAATTAAAGTACAGGCTATAGGGAAGCTATTCCCGAAGGATTCGGTCTCCCCATAAATCTGGGCGCATCGGTTCGGGGGGACTGCCCCGAAAACAAAAAAATCGATTTTTTCAAGTGTCCGTTTGGGGTACTCAAACAATTATGGGGAGCAAAAATCCAACGCAGAATTAAAGTACAGGCTAGGGAAGCTATTCCCGAAGGATTCGGTCTCCCCATAAATCTGGGCGCATCGGTTCGGGGGACTGCCCCGAAAACAAAAAAATCGATTTTTTCAAGTGTCCGTTTGGGGTACTCAAACAATTATGGGGAGCAAAAATCCAACGCAGAATTAAAGTACAGGCTATAGGGAAGCTATTCCCGAAGGATTCGGTCTCCCCATAAATCTGGGCGCATCGGTTCGGGGGACTGCCCCGAAAACAAAAAAATCGATTTTTTCAAGTGTCCGTTTGGGGTACTCAAACAATTATGGGGAGCAAAAATCCAACGCAGAATTAAAGTACAGGCTATAGGGAAGCTATTCCCGAAGGATTCGGTCTCCCCATAAATCTGGGCGCATCGGTTCGGGGGGACTGCCCCGAAAACAAAAAAATCGATTTTTTCAAGTGTCCGTTTGGGGTACTCAAACAATTATGGGGAGCAAAAATCCAACGCAGAATTAAAGTACAGGCTATAGGGAAGCTATTCCCGAAGGATTCGGTCTCCCCATAAATCTGGGCGCATCGGTTCGGGGGACTGCCCCGAAAACAAAAAAATCGATTTTTTCAAGTGTCCGTTTGGGGTACTCAAACAATTATGGGGAGCAAAAATCCAGCGCAGAATTAAAGTACAGGCTATAGGGAAGCTATTCCCGAAGGATTCGGTCTCCCATAAATCTGGGCGCATCGGTTCGGGGGGACTGCCCCGAAAACAAAAAAATCGATTTTTTCAAGTGTCCGTTGAATTGTTGAGAAGAGACCGATCAATTTGAATTGCGATATTGGAGAATTAATTTGACGTTTATAAAATTGTTATTTTTTGTTGCGGTGATCAACTTTTGTGTTGTATTATTATATGTATGCCTTTAGGATAAATTTAGTGATTTTCTGAAACCCTAATTGGCTTTAAGAATATTTGTGAAAAATTTGAGGTCCGGCACGCCGATAGGAACCGTGGAAAAGTTTTGAAAACAAAACTGGACAAAACACTAATAAAAAATCATTTCAACCATTTTAGACCAAAAATAAAATTATCGAATTTTCGACTTTTTGTTGAATTCGGGTTCGGACATAAATTAATGTAAGATTCGAATTCCCCGACCCTTAATATGCTTTTTCGAAATTTTTTAAATTTTTTTTTTGAAAAGGGGGGGGGGGTACCACCCGTGCTATTATCGGTTTAAGCCTAGAATATTTCGACTTAAATATTGAATGTTGTTGGTATAACAGTAGAGAGAAGTGCAACAAATACATTTAACAGAAAAACATTTACTTCAGACAAAGAAACCAAATAGCATATCGATTTTTATGAATTTTCTTTTTTTAACTCACAATTTATTCATCCATTCTTTCCTTCATTCATCCTATTGCGCTTCCTTCTGCCCCGTAGCCTGGTAAAGCACCGTTGCTGCTTCGTCCACGCGCAAACGCAACATTTCCTCGTCTCCAAGCAACAGCTAAATAACAAAAAAATAATGACATGCCATTTTGGGAAAATCTGACATGAAAGACAAATTTTATTTGAGAAAATTTTCAGCCCCTCTTCTTGTGTTTGACGAATTTTCTTCAGCAAAATTCGTCGAACGCAGGAGGAAAATGGTGTCATTCGCAGAAAAATTGGAAAATTTTAGCGAAATTTCTTAAAGAAACTAATCAATTTTCAAGTCTTCATTTTTTTGCGTTCGACGAGAAACCCCTCAGGGTTAGTCGAACGCAATTTCGCGACCATTTCCTTGATGTTGCCGCTCCCTTTTTCTCTTTTTTTCTTTTCCTTTTTCTCAACCCTCCCCCCGCCTCGTGCGTTCGACACCCGCCGACCCCTTGCGTTCGGCGTCACAACCGCCCCCCCGCACAGCTATGCTTGTGAGTGATGAAAAAAACCGACCAAAATCTCGGCATTCTCCATCTCGAGAAGCATTCCCGTGATCTTGCCAACTTTCTCGACATCACCGTCCCGGAAGCAACGCGCAACCATCGCGTACAGACGCTCACCAAGCATTTGCTTTTGTCCCTATTTAGGAAAAAATAAAAAATTATAAGTGAATTTAATTGATGACAGTCAGCAAAACATACGGTCATGTCAGCCTCGGTAAGCATCTGTGTGTTCAACGGTTCCTGGTGTGTTGCAGTGATCGCATGGCCAGCTTTGACTCCTCCACCGCCTCCGCCACCCATTTGCGGTGCCATGCCACGGCTCTGCTGCTGCGGATACGACGAATAGGCAATTTGTGGTTGCTGAGCCTGCTGGTGGTGTTGTTGCTGCATTCCTTTCGGCTGTCCCTGTAATTGATAGAAACATTGGGGTCGGCGCACATGTTTAGTCCAAGTACAAACACCGTTTTCAATTTAATTAAACCGAGTATTTTTTAATTATATGTTTGGTGGGCTTTTCAAAACTTTGTTAAAAAATAAAAAAAATTGGTTTTCCAAAAAGGTTATGAGTGATTAAACGAGAACTGATCCACAAACAATAGCTTTTGAATAACACCAAATGGAATTCAGAAGACACCAAATTCAGAAGGTCTTAACAATTTTGGGTGGGTGCACTACGTTCACCGCCACCCATGGTAACCCCCCACCGAATAATTTTAAGAAAATTTCACTCAAAATTTTTGCATCTTTTACCTGGTAGCGCATTCCTTGCTGCTGATGACCTCCGCCCATGCCCGGCATGCGGTTCTGTTGCTGACGGGGTTGTCCCCCGTACTGACGCATTCCACCGCCACCACCCATACCACCGGAGCGAGGTCCTCCACGAGCAATTTGATTAGCACCGCCGAACTGACCGCCAACAGCTGGACCCATCATGTAGCCTTGCATTGGATGGTCTATAAAAATTTGAAAAAAAAGCAAAACCAAGACGGCATTTAGCACAAACTACTCACTGAAACCGCCCATATTGTTCCAGCGAGGGACAGCGCCACGCATTTGTGCCCCGGACAGATTCGGTGTTTGCATGAACGGCGCAGCACGTTGGTTCTGGATGGCCTGTGGCAGGAAAAATCCACCGCTGGCAGGCGCATACATTGTCCCCATGAGGCCAGCAGGGTTCTGCATGCGCATCGCGGCCTAAATCAAAATGTTCTGATTAGGAGAGGCATCACTCAGCGCAAAAAGTCGCTGAAATTTTTATTATTTTCCGTTGTAATTTTCTTATATAAAAAAAAAAAATTTTTTTTAATTTTTTGTTAGAAATTTTTTGGTAATAGTAAAATTATGTTACCCACCTCATTTATCGAAAAAAATTTCTGCTTCCAAAAGTAATGTTTTCTAGGGTTATTTCTTCGAAAAAATGGGTGGGAAAGGGGGTAAACCCTACTACTTCCTAACATTGTGGATTTTCGAAGACAATGTTCAACCAAATTCCATTTTCGTGACTCACTAAGCGCTGCATGTACTGCGAGGCCAGTTGAGCTTTGCGGTCTTCCTTACGTTGCGCAAGCGCGACGTAAAGCGGCTTGTTTTCGATGATTTTGTTGTTCATTTCCACAACAGCCTTGGTTGCTTCATCCGCCTTTTCAAAGCACACAAAACCGAATCCTTTGGAGCGACCATGCTCATCACACATAACCTGGAAAATAATAAAATAGAAATTGGAAAATCAAAATTGCGAGCCAAAATGTGTAGTTGGATTTCATAAATTTTTGCCGGTCCGGGTTTGTAATTAATGCCCAAATCAAAAAAAAAAGTCGGCTTTCGCTGGATTAGGATTACGCAAAAAATTCGTTTTGGTATCTGGTCCAGCACCGCTTTATAGCAAATACCAATAATCCGTTGAAGACAAACCTTTGCACTTGTGATGTTTCCGTAGGATTCAAAATTGCTTCGAAGTGTCTCATCATTGATGGTATCGTGCAGGTTCTTGACGTACCTTAAAATCTCCAGTTCAGTAAACAATTTCGTAGTATGCCTTTATGGATTCCATTATTTTTTTAATTAGTGGAGAGCTTTCCGAACAGTTTTACACAAAAAATGGCACATTAATATAATAAACAAAAGTTATCCATGGAAAATTTGAGAAAAACTCCCCCCCCCAAACTAACAAAATCCTAAAATTTGAGAAAAATTCCCCCCAACCAAACAAAATCCGTACAGATTGACTCCCTGATAACGCTGGATGCGCTCAGCTTTGTACTGCTCGTAACGACGCTTCAGCTCAGCCTGGCGCTCGCTCTTCTTCTGCGCACGGCACACCGTAAACTTTTGCTCGACCTTCTCACTGCCTGGCACCGAAACCTCGTTCATCTTCTCCACCGCCCTCGCAGCACTTTCATGGTCCTTGTAGGCGACAAAGCCGAACCCCTTGGATTTGCCGCTGTCATCCTCCATCACTTTTGCACTGATGATTTCGCCATACTGTGAGAACACTTCGCTCAGCTTCTCCGAATCCATTGCCTCGCCAAAATTTTTCACATAAACATTGGTGAAACGACTGGACGGGTCACCAATTTGCTTCTCACGAGCAGTGCGTGGCACAAATTTTCCAACAAACCTACAGCAAAAAAGATGGGATAAATTTAATAGCACAAAAACAATTTTAAGTGGGGATCATCCTTACACTTTCTTCCCATCCAAAAGCATCCCGTTCACTTTCGCAATTGCACTGTTCGCCGCTTCCTCAGTCTCAAAATGGATGAACCCATACCCTTTGCTTCCTCCCTCAATGTCAGTGGCAATCTACAAAAGTTGTTGTGGACAATAAAGACGAAATTGTTTGAAGTTAAGCAAACAAACCTTGCAGCTCAGAATGCTTCCAAACATGGAAAAAGTGTCGTAGATGGCCTTCGTGTCGATTTCCTTGCCCAAGTTTTTGATGAAAATGTTCCCAGCACCCGAGCGACGAATGCTTGGATCACGTTGCGACCACATAATGCGAATTGGCTTGTTCAGGATCATGTCAAAGTTCATGGTGTCCAAAGCACGTTCAGCTTAACAGAATAAGGGGCTTATGATGGAAGCAAAAAAAATTATTAAAAAAACGCAGTCCAAATGTGTTAACTTACCATCCGCCGGTTGTTGAAAATTCACATAGGCATAGCCAAGCGAACGACGAGTAATTGCATCACGACAAACACGAATGGAGAGCACAGGACCAGCATTGCTGAACCGCTCAAAGAGCATGGCCTCAGTGACCTGGCAATACCAAAAAAATAATCGGTTTGAAAAAAAAAAATTTTAATTTGATTTCTCACATCCGGATGAAGATCGCCGACATAGAGAGAAGCCAACGGATAAGATGGTGCCATAACCTGCGGTTGGGTTGTTTGAGCCGAGGCTGCGTTAGCATTTGGTGCGGGAGCAACAGCAGCAACTGCCTGCGCCATTTTCTTTTATTTTCTTTAAGTGTGAAAATGTTGGTAGAGAAGAAAACGAAAACAAGGAAGAAACAAACGATTATGACGGATTAATTCGAATAACTTTATTAAAACAAAAAGAAAAACCAAACCCTTTTATCAGAGAGAAACGCGAGGAACAAAGTTGGATGTGTGTTTTTTAGGTAGTTTTTTGTTGTTTTGTCAATTTTTTTGTTGTTTTATAATTTTGTCGATTTTTTTTTTGTATTTTTTAGATAGAATAAGATGAAAGAGAAATATACCCTAAATAAACTGTTTAAATTCTAATTTTGTAGGTTTATTGAAGCCAATAACAGGGGAAAATAGGCAAATAACGCTCATAGGACTTCCACTTAACGTGATTACGAAACCAAAAACGCTGATGAAAATGAATCACCGGACGATAAAAAATTATACAGTAGGAAAATTCAATAAAATGTATTCGTTGTAAAAATTTTTAATTCAAATAAAATAAAGCGTGCACCGCATCGCAACTCGCGAAATACTATCATTCCCCAGAACTTCGGCTTTTATCCATGCGTTTTTTTTTAATCTTCTATCGTACCACCATTTTTACCCCATCTTTTCATAAGCTTTTTGTGCGGCTGCGATCCCGGATTTGACAAATGTCAAAAATTTTGATTTTTAACAAATTATTGGAATTTATTCCGGTGCATTCCTTGCACGCCAACATTTAAAAGAATCAATAAAAACGCGAAAATTTATTCATTTTTTTATTTTAAATTTGGGAATCGAAATTTTTCTCAACAGTAAAAATGCTTTATGACAATTTATAAAAAAACGATGGAACAATTTATTTTTTCGTAAATGAAAGAATGGTCAATTGGCAAGGTTTTCTGTTTTAGGTGTTGGATTGATGGGGAGTAAAAGATTGAAAAAATCTTTTTTACTCCAAAAAGATGGAGATTTCCAAGCACACCAGCCTCCGTTCAGTATTTCCGATAAATTTTCTGTTCCCGTGTAATGCGGATCCAAAACCAAAAATTGGCAATCGCCAAGCCGCACATTATAATCAACACCGAGAATTGTGTGTGCCAATTGACCACCGCCTTTAAAAATTTGTTTTAAGCATTAAAACTTATAAGTTCTGTAAATTTTAAAGAAAATTTTAAATTTTGAGAGTGATGGTGGTGTCCGATGTGCCAAGTTGACGTCACCATTAAAAATTTATTTGTTTATCAACTTACCATAAAAGTTTCCTATGCATAAAAAAGTGATAACTTCAAAAATGTGTTAGGTAAATTAAATTTTTACGTCAAAAATTCTTTTCGTGCGTTTCAGTAGAGACCGGAATTTTGAATCGCCGGTATTTAGAAAATGACTCAGTGAACGGGGTCCTCGGGATTTAGAAAAAGACCCGGGACGAGATCCCTGAACTTCGACTCCCATTTTCAGGCGCTCCCGACCCCGACAACTTTTCCACAAAAACCGGGAGGGCACTCACCAATCATCACAGGGGCTCCGCCATTCTCAAAATGATAAATGAGAGCCCGGGCATGTTCTGCCAAATCAGCACCACTTTTGGACGAAAGAATTTTGGCATTGATGCCGAACATTGTCTCCAAGCAAAAGCTCAATTCCAATGATCCAATCCATTTTTTACTGCCAACAAAATTTGACGGCTTGTCACCGATGTCAACGAGACACTGTTAAGAAAAGTGGGAAATGTTTGCCAGAATCAAAAGTCGGATAAAGTGCAATAAATGGATTCCTTTTGGGTACCCCCAGCGGATTGGTGGTCTTTTTTGTTTTTCGGTTAGGTAGTCTAGCGATTTTTCATTTTTTTCAATGCTTATTTTTCGATCAAATAAAATTCGTATAAATTTTTAATTTTTTTCTTAAAATGATTTTTTTGCTAGCAAAAATTGAAAAATTAGCAAAAAAAATTTTTTAGTTTTCAATGAAATTTCTTTTAAATTAAAAAATTGTATTTTTCTGACTCGACTCCTGCCAACCTTCTGAATTTGTTGATGAGATGGAATTGCTTTTGTCGCATCAATGTAACTTTGAAATTTTAGCCATGAACAAACAGTTTGAAAAGACCGATATGCACAACCCCAACCAATGTCATCAACATTCTGTTGCCCATAATGGTAATAAGCGTACTTTCCGCAAACAATCGCATATTTATGTTTTGGTTGTACTGAAAGCAAAAAGGAATAAGTTTTGGATTCTTTTATGGGTTTCGGCTTTTTGTTCAAATTTAGGTTACCATAATTTAAGAAATTCAAAAAAATTTTTTGGAGAATCCATCAGAAAAAGTGGCAATTTTTTCCGATGGTGTTTTTTTCTCACTTTTTACTCCATCATGCGGAGAAATTATTAAACCAGCCATTTCCTTCGAAAAGGACTCTAATTTGTCATCACTTGTGGCAGAAACAATAGCATCATCAGCAGAAATTTGTTCTTCATTCATAATTAACTTTTAAATTTTTCTCAAAATTGTGGAATTTCAACACCGATTAAAAAAATAGATAAAAATTGGTTTTTATAAAACCATTTAAATTATTATAAAAATGTTTAAAACACACAGACAAACTGTATGGATCGTTGATTTATTCAAATAGAAAAAATTACACATTGTAATAAAATGAAAAAAAATCGCTTTCTGCTGAAATAATTTATAGCCAAATACAAATCACAAAACACATCGATTCGTTCGCCACAATTACCATTCGGCCTCACCAGTACATTTTTGAAAGCAAAAATCTTTTCCACGAATTTGCATTACCTGAAAAAAGACAAAAATTTACAATTATGACATATTTGGTGAAAAATGTGCAAATTTGTTAATAAAATACCCCATCTTTGAGAGTAAATTTCCATTTGTTGCGAGCTCTGTGCACCTGAACATGATGGAATTGCAAAACAATGAGGAGGAGGTATTGCATGAAAATGCAGAGGAGGCTTCAAAAAGGGGCATAACATTTTACCAATGCCCCTCCCACGTTGATTCTCCTCGAAAAAAAAAATTAGAAATGGGATAAAAAAATTTCGTTTTATTAGAAAAACATCCCCTCAGAAAGTTAGAAAAAGAAGGTGATGGGCAGGCAAAAATGCCCTCAAAAACTGCCAAATCCCGAATCGAGGAATTTTCTTTGCACTTCATGAGTTCCTAATAGAGATTAAATTAAATTTTTATTTTAAATTTCTCATGTACACAAAATTCGGGAAGGGCAACCCCAATTCACCTTTTCAAATTGACAAACAACCACATTGTCAGCGTCGAACAGTGTGTCCAAGTCTTCATCATCACTTTGGTCGTCCCCCGAGTTCAACGGCTCTTCTTCCTCCGCCTGTTAAAGGGAATTAATTACAAATTGGTAATATTAAAAAACCCCTCTCATATCAATCCACATTTTAATAATCGTGTAAATTTCTGATCAATTAAATTAGAATATCACACCAATGAAAAATTGGGTGAACTACGTTTCCCTGCCCCATTTTTTTCAAATTTTCGAATACAATTTCAAAAATTGTTAAAATTTTTTTTATAAAATTTCAAAAATATGAAAAAAAACTTAATAATTCATCAGAATAGTTATGAAAAATTCAGTATTAAAATGTTTTCAAAATGTTTCTTAAGAATTTTTAAGTCTTTTTTGAAAATTAAAAAAAAAATCTCGGAGGAGAGGAGGGGGACGAATTGCTCTCCTGAAAACTCACCCCGTCTTCATTTTGGTCCTCCGCCAGTCCGTATTTAATTGCCGCCATCGTCGGGTCCTCTTCATCTTCCCGGTCTTCTTCCTCCGAGCTTTCGTCTGTCATTCCGGGTGCCGCCGCTGTTTTACCCTTTCCCCCGTCAAGTTGGGCAATTGTTAACTGCGACAATTGACGATTTAATGATGATGATGTCCTCGATTTCTTCTCCTGTTGCAATCGGCGTGAAGTGTCATCATCAGCTTTATTCCACCTCATTCGCCTCAATCCATCAACTTAATGCAAATTTTTGTCAGAAAATTGCATTAGTCAGTTCTTATCCCTTTTTTCACTCCACTCTTCTGAATTCTTTTTTTTTAAGTTCTAGGACGATTTATGACTGATCACGAATTGACCATTTTGTTTTTCTAAAGTATAACAGCGAAATGAAGACGCAATTTTTGAAGCAATTTTAAGAAAATATTGCTGTTTATGAGATATTCAAAACTCTAATTTTTTGCACGTAAAATTTCACATAAATCAGTGCATTATTAGCCGTTCCCCCTGGATCCCGAAACTTTTTTCAAAAAAAATCTTATTGTGTTAAATTTTTTTTCATGAAATTTAAACTTTTTTTTGTGGGGGGGGGGGGTTGGGCTTCGCCCAACCCGCAAGGCAGCTAAAA
This sequence comes from Heterodera glycines, assembly GCA_004148225.2. Classification (NCBI taxonomy): domain Eukaryota; kingdom Metazoa; phylum Nematoda; class Chromadorea; order Rhabditida; family Heteroderidae; genus Heterodera; species Heterodera glycines. The sequence continues at coordinate 1,522,667 of CP049711.1, read as the reverse complement.
ATAAAAATGCAAGTGTTCGTAACGAGCGCATAAATTATCCTTAAAGTTTAGAAGGGAAGAGATGACAAAAGTGATAAGAACCGTTGTTGTTGTTGTTGTATCAACATTGTTTGATTGTTTAACCGGTAATATTTGCATTGACATGGGAGTCAATCCGCGCGCCACACCGCCCACCACCGTCCAACTGTGGCAATTGGTTAATGCCGCCACTACCTGACTCCATTTTCATGGCCACTGTTGTCGGCCTCTGTTGTTGTTGTTGCTGGTGGTGGTGACGTTGCTGTTGTTGTTGCAGTTGTTGTTGGTTGTGAAAAATGTTGGCACCAATCAGTCCATTGGTCATCAAACTGCGCATGTCTGGCGGCTGTCCAACAAATTGCATCGCGGCATGTGCAGCAGCACTGGCTGTTGTTGCACCATCGCCGCCATTATGATGTTGTTGCTGCTCAATGTTGGCCAACGCGTTCATTTGTCCACTAGCGGCGGTGGCAAGCAGAATCAAATTCTGTGCTCCGCCAGGTCCATCTGCACACAATTGGATGGGCAATGAGTTGATTGTGAATTTATTAAAAAAGTATGCGAAGAAGGGAACAACACCTCCCTCCGAAAATTTTTTTTAAAAAAATCGTAGAAATTAAAAAAAAATTTTTTTTTTAATTTCTAATTTCGATTTTTTAAATTTTTTGGAGGTGGGGAGAATAGTGCACCTTGCGAACATACCCATTATGGCGTATTGGGTGCCGGGCACCATACGCAGAGCATTTGGTTGAAGAATGTTCGAGTTCTCTATGCCTGATGCGAGCAGTTGGGCGGGAAGACCGAGCAATGGAACGCCAGCATTTTGAAGCTGAAACTATGAACAGAAGCAAATCAGCAAGCGATGGATTTGAAGAAAATTCAAATAAAACATTCAAATGGTTCAGTAATAGGGGGGTTGGGGATCAAAAATTTTGAAAATTTAAAGATTTTGTTTAAAAAACCGCTTTCCGGACCCCTTTTTAATGTATTTTCCGAATGAGTGAAACTTTTCTATTCATTTGTTTGTTTGTTTTTCCGTATTTGAGTTTTCAGATTGAACAAGAACTATCCTGGACAAAAATCTTGATCCAGCAAAAAAAAAAGCCAGACTGTCAAAAATTTATTTGAATCTTGATTCAGGTTCCAGCTCCAAAACCGAACTCCAATCACAAAGCAACAAACACCTGTTGCTGCTGATGCGTCTGCTGCAAAATACTGCTCAATTCTGCTGCTCCCATGGTGCTGCTGCTGTTCAGGAGCTGTTGTTGTGCTTGTTGCTGTTGTTGCTTGACAACCGCAGCAGTTGTTCCAGAAACATTTTGTTGCTGTTGATGATTTGTGAGGAAACGGTGTTGTTGTTGCTGGTGTTGTTGTGTTGTTGCATTTGTCGCAACTGATGAATGTGTGGCGGCGGATTGGACAGAAACTGGCGGTGGCGGCGGCCTTTGTTGCTGATGACCACCACCAGCAGCAGCAGACAACAACAACGACTGATTGTGTGAATTGGACGACGACATATGCGCAGCAGTACCGCCCACCTAATTTTCCCATGAAATAAGCCCAAACTAAGCTAGCATATGTTCTTTTCGTAATTTGCTACCTAATTAGCAAAAGACAATTCCTTTTTCATAGAATTCCAAATGAAATAAATTCGGAAAATAAAATTGGAAATTTTTTAGGCGTCGTCAAATCGTAAAATCTGTTTCTGGGAGTTTTATGAGTCGTTCTGATCAGGATATCTTTCTTTTTGACCAAAAATCCAAATCCCTAACTACAACTAGAACAAGAATTCAAAATAAGGAAATTTTTCGACTTATTGAATTAGAGTTAAGGATTCGGGTTTGGTCGAAAATGGATGAAAGGTATAACAGCTAGTTCAATTCACGATTTATTATGCCAAAAATTTTGCAAACCCAAATCAAAGGGTCTCTCTCCCCCGCTTTGATTTATTTACTGATATTTTCAAACTCCACGAGTTTACAACTAGCACACCACAACATCTTCTACTTACTGTCAGATTGTTTGTTGCGGTCACATTTTGTTGCCGTTGTTGTTGGTGTTGCTGCTGCTGCTGACGAGGGGCTGTTGTTGCGGCGCTCTGTCTGAGAGCCGGAGGAGGCACTTGCTGCACAGGCTGTTGATGGTGAATGCCGCCCTTGCCGGCAACAACATTATTGTGCCCATCCAAATCCACGGCACCGCTTGCTCCCAATTTGGTTTCCCATGTCTAAACAATGGTGGCGAATAACAGCCTAAGGATTCGAATTTGTCGCTTTATTTGTTCTTTTGGGTAATAGGTAGTTAAACACAGATTGAACCTTCCCTCTTTTTCGAATAAAAATGCAACTTTCAAAGTCCTCTCAAATATGTTTGCTGCTGGGGCTTCTGCTCACGAATATGATCAGATTAGAAAATCATTGATTTGAAAATGACATTTTCGAAAATTTTGATCAAAATGTCTATTAGGCTAAAAATGAGACGACGTTAACAGTGAGATGATCATCGAACAATCACACCAAACACAAACAATCAGCATTTATTAACCAGGCCCGTGAAGAACTGATAATAGACGAGCCTCTCATAGACTTCACTGTTTTCCAACCGTTATAAAATAGGAATATTTGATCATATTGATCAGAATTTCAAAAATCTCTGATTTCCAAAATCAATGATAGCAAGTCTGATATCATATTCGTGATCAGAAGCCCCGAAAACCTCCGAGTTGTCTTTTATAACAGAAAAAGTCATTCTCCAGTGTACCCCGTTTCCTGAGGATTTCTGCTTTTTACAGCGAAGCAAGGTTTTAACCTTTTTGAGCTGTTGTAGAATATCGACATCAACACCCTCATCAAGGAATGCTTCTCTCACTTGAACTATCACATCATTGATTACGCCTCGATAAGTGTCGTCCTTTTATTAGGTAAATGATTTTTATTTCATTGTTTATGTATAAACAAAAACCCACAATTCCATATGATCCGTGCTGAGACATTGCATTAACAAGAAAATATAAAATATTTTCTGTCAACTGTTAATCATATATATGGATGGTGTTTATACTGTTTACACACATTTTGGGTTGCACATTTTTTACTTTAAAATGTCAAGTCGCGGAAAACATGTTTCCATGGACTTTTGAGGTCGCTGATGATGATACCTATATATCTTACACCATTTTCGGCCAATTAATCCCTACGAACCAAAATTTTGAACATTTACATTTTTGTTCGGGTTCTGATTTGTGTTAGAGACTTGGAAATTGATGTCAGATTCGTTACAAACGAATCCAATCCAAAGCCAATTAATTTTGAATAATTTCTTTTGGCATTAAGTATATGTATGTCTTTATTGCCAATTTGAATTTTCCCACGCATAACAATTCCTTTGTTGTTTTGTTGTTGTTGTTGTTGTTGTTAAGCCCAATCAATGCCTGGCCATTAACCAATGCCAAGCATCCTTTCATTTTACCATCTGCTTAAACATTTAAAGAAAAAATAATAAAATAAAATTTCGTGTTAATATAGCAATAACTTATTTGGAAAATTTTGGCTTTATCCAATTATCCATCATGAATCGCAATAACACAAACAAAAGCACGACTTGAACGGGTTTAAACAGCTTTTATTGCGCTTTTACCGCAGAATGGGGAAATGCTTTTCATCGCTAAAGCGTCATCACAATTTGCAAGCCGATGATAGTTCAGTGAAGGAGTTCCAACATTTTTCAAAGGGTTTCAAGCAGCAGGCC
>CP049711.1:1391516-1518176 GCA_004148225.2 Heterodera glycines | reverse complement strand
AACTCATCTTTTGTCCATTCAACACAACACCCCCCCCACCCCCCCCCCCCTCAGCGCTGACCATCTTCCCCCTCCCGCGCCCTCCTCCACGGGCGCACAATAAAATGAAACGTTCTGCGTTCACTCTGTTTCTTTACTCTCTCGCTCTCTCTTCTCTCTCTCTCTCTCTCTTCTTTCTCTTATCGCTTCCCTTCTCTCACACACACAATCGCGCAACACCCCGAAACCTATTAATTACCACCCTCCCCCGAAACCTATTAATTACCAGCTGTCCCCCCCCATGATTAATTAGGGCGGCAAGATCAAAGGGAACCCCTCCCCCGAAAACCCATTAATCATTTTCACACGTGACGATGAGAGTGGTAGGGTAACTACTAAGAAGAAAGCAACAATTCATTTGGGGTGAACTTCGCATAATTTGTTGCCTTTTTTTAATTTGGGGCATTTGCACAGAACGGAAAAGTACCGTAATCTGACCAATTATTTTACAATCTTTAATGGCGCAAAATAAAAGAAATAAAATATGTAAAAATATTACTAAATTAATGATTTAAAAAATATATTAAAAAACGTCCATTTTTGTGATTTTTTTTAACCATTTTTAAAAATATAAAATTCATTAAAAAATCTTTCAAAAAATAAATTTTTTTTGATTTTTAACCGTTTTTAAAAGTATAAACTTCATCAAAAAAAAATGTTTCACGAATTTTCTTTTATTTGTTTTTATCAATAAACACTTGCGCACACACCCATTCACAAAATTACCGCATAAAAAGTCGATTCTCAGCGCGAGAAGTGTACATTCGGTAGGGTTCGGTGACGCCAAGCGAAATCTTTACAGAAAAAAAAATTCGGGGAGAAATTTTGCATTTTTCAACTCTTGCGCATGCCCACCAAATCGTCAATCATCACGCCAATGTACGCGTTTGTCCGCTCCAAAATCAGTGGGCAAAATTCGGCACTTTTGCCCTGTCGGTGCCGCGCTCGGATGGACGCGTTGAGCCCGGCCATCAGACCCTGGGCGGCCGCCTCCTCGTAACCTTTTTGAAGAGAGGGGGGGGGGGGGGCAATTGTTTTTGGTGTCCAGACATTTGCGTCCCGGACATTTGCGGCCCGGACATTTGCGGCTCGGACATTTGCGGCCCCAGCCAAATCGGACATTTGCGGCGCGACTTTTGCGGCCCGACATTTGCGTCCCGGACATTTGCGGCCCGGACATTTGCGGCTCGGACATTTGCGGCCCCAGCCAAATCGGACATTTGCGGCGCGACTTTTGCGGCCCGACATTTGCGTCCCGGACATTTGCGGCCCATTTATTAAGGGCCATTTTCGGACATTTGCGGCCCAATTTTTTGTTGAATTTTGCGGCCCAAGCCAAAATCGGACATTTGCGGCTTCCCCAAATTTCATCTTCATTATTTTTCAATATTTACAATACATAATTAACACAAAATTTTTTTATTTTCCAATGTTTTCTCAATGCTTAACGAGCTTACAGTTCACTCATTTATGATGCCCTTCTACAAGGTGATACTGTAATGTAAATGACGAAACAAAATCCTAATGCGGTTCTCTCTGTATTCTCCCCCACTTTTATGTTCTGATAAATCAAAATAATTGGGCCGCAAATGTCGGGCCGCAAAAGGCACGGACAGAAAAATGCGCGGTCGCGCATCGCTATTTGGAAAATAATTTCACTATGATTATTAGTCAATTGGGGAGATTCAATGCGGACTGGCACAACCGAAGTGCATGAACGCGTCCATCTTGGGCAGCAAATGGCGCAACACGAAAAACATGGACGGCGGACAACTGCTGTGTGAACAGCCCTTTGTATGTGTTAAGCTAATTTGGGCTTATGCCGTTTTTTAATCATTATTTCGATTGTGTTAATTTATGTCAATGTCAGAACAAAGATGGCTCTGCGATCAACAAATATCGGGTGCACCCATTTGTTACGGAATCGTACCGAAAAATCATGGAATCCGGCGATTTTGAGCAATTGATCATGGAACAGGGATGGTTGGACTCGGCTGACCAATGGAACTCCACAATCCTTGCCCATTGGGCTGACCAAAGTTTGGCTGAACTGCTCGACAAAAGCTTTTCAAGGTGTGCATTTTTTGTTTGGGATTTGTTCAAAATTATTGGGATTTTAGTTGAGTCTCCGCCAATTTCCTACCAAGATTTTGGGTTTTGGTTCACAATTTTCGTTTTTATGTCGAATTTGCGCTCATTGTTTAACAAGAAATCCAATTTTTGGACTGTGTCTCATCTATTTTGGATTTGTTTTTCAATTTTGTTCCGAATTCTCTTTAATTTCTTACAATTAGCAAAATCTCGAGAGTTTCGGCTCGCTCCGTTTTCTTACTAAGGCCCAACAATTAATTTGGTTTTCCATTTCTAGGCTTCAATGAAACTCCGATTTGATGATGCAACACGAATCAATGCGCGAGGGATCAAATTGCCACCGGTTCTCAATAAAAATTTTAAAAATGTAAAAAACGATATTTTTAGACACCTTCCGATGAAGCGAGACGCGTTTTCATTTCATTTATCATGGAATTTGCCTATCCGAAACTCGACGCAAAAGTCACTGCTGGGTGAGTCGGTGATAATTTTTCTAAAAATTAAAATGGGGAAAAATACTCATATTCGGATCATCCCGAATCTGAATTCGAACAGAGTCGAAAACAAAATTTTGAATTTTCTATTGTTTTTGTTCGAATCCATTTTAGGGGTTCGTAATTGCACGAAAAGAATGTCCATTTGTGTTGAGAGACCCTTCAAAAAAATTCCAGGCTCAACCATTTGCTGAAATCGCCCTTCTCTGTGCATCCAGACAATGGAAATATTGCCGTTCCGTTGAGTGCCAAAGAAATCCGTGCCTTTGATCCGAATGTGGTGCCACGAATTGATAAATTGTTGGCACAACTTGCCTCATTGCGAGAATCCAGCCATGAAAACAAGGAGAATCAGCGTTCAATTGGTAAAAAATCGGCAAATAACCAGAGATTGCTTTTATTAGAGAGAGACCGGGATTTTGGGGTTACCGGGCCAGCAGAGTTCGAGTTTCTAATTAGCCGATCCCGGGCCGCCTGGTTCAAAAAGGCCGTTTAACCGCTCGGGCCCGAGTTTTTTAAATTTTACCGGGCTAGTGCAGCCCGGGCTGGTATTTTTAAGGTTCATCCTAGGAAAATTTTCATGAAATTTTTTGACAAAAACTTACAATAGTAATTCATCATAGAATTTAAAAAAATTAAAATTGTCTATTTCTTTTTATATTTAGTCTATCGTCAAACTTGGCAGCCTGGGCTGGTTTTTTTAAGGTTCATAGAGCCCAGGCTAGGGTCGGTCTCAAGAATTAGACAAAATTTTCATGATTTTTTGGAAATTTTTTTGACAAAAACTTAACAACAATAATTCGTCATAAAATTTTAAAGAAATTTTTAAAATTATAATTGTCTATTTCTTTTTATATTTTAGTCTATCGTCAAACTTCATTGGCTCCACACATTGCTGTGTTTGAACAATGGACCGCACAAATTCTCCGTTCTGAAGGGCAAAAATGATGAACAACAGCATCAACAACTCATTTCTTTCATCATTGCCATTTTTGAACACTTTTTAACTGTTTAATTTAACATTTGATTTTGCCAATTCTTTTTTTTACCAAGATTTGTTGTGTCTGACAATTGACCAATTACAAATTTTTCTAATTTATTTTGTGTGGGAATTTGAAAATGTTGTTTTAAGAGCAAATGTCTGTTCCAAAACCGCGTCGATTCACTTATTTTGAGCGTCTGAAGTCCACTTTTAATGTCGTCTATGACCAGGAAACTAAGGTTATCCAAATTTTTCTCTTTTCGACTCAAACTTCCCATTGTTTGTGCAGCCATTTAATTTTTTGGATGAGTTCTGGAAGTCAAATTATGCTACACCAACCAGTACATGAATTACGCCCATTATACTAATTGCGCGCCTAAATTCGGGGTTGGATGCATGTTTTTACCTGACAATAAAAAAGACGATTAATTTTTGTAACACTGCAAAAACAATTGCTTACGGTTAGGAAAATTTAAAAAAAAAATTTTTAATTCGTTTTTGGTAAATTTTTCTTGAAATTTCCTCGCGAGGTGATTCTAAGTGGAATATAATGAATACTTTTCCTCTAATTTCCACCAATTATTATTTGTCCTTTTTAATTTCTCATTTTTTGCACAGTTTCTGTGCGACAAATTGCTCTCCTTCTTCGAAAACTGTTCCTCAACAAATCTCGTCGGACATTGTCGATTTCACTGACACATCGATGGAAAGTGCCGTTGGCAAATTTTTGAAAAACCATGACGACTTTGTCAGGCAAATTTTGGGTCAGTGATGAAATCTTTTTGGGGATTTCAACAATTTGAAAATGGTTAAATTCAGGCAAATAATTTCCACAAAAACAAAAAAAAATCCTTGAAAATTTTTTTTTGCGGAGATTTATGTCCCATCCACTTTTTGTGCCGGCGGTCCTGTACCCCCATTCCCAATGGCATATTTCTGCTCCTACTGCTGGGTGTTGTTGATTTTGAAAATTAATTATTCAAATTTGTTCAACATTCGCAATTTTATTAATTTCATATAGTACAATAAACATTCCTCTCCCTCCTTCTTACAATTAGTCTTCAAAAATCTCAAATTTGTAAAAATTCAACTAAATCCACCCACATCCAAATTTTTGTTATTTCCCAATTTTGATTTTTGAGATAGTGTTTTATCTTTACATTTTCAGCACAATGCACGCACTGTTTACCGCCGAAAGGTCGTGTTGGGACAAAAGGTCGACGGGACATAACATCACCGGTCGGGACAAAACGTCGCCGCAAAAAAAATATCTAAAAGTTTCAAGAAAATTTTTATAAAATTTAGTTTTAAAGTTTATTGAAGGCATATATAACTGAAAACAAAAATTGTTATATTTCTTAAAAACTGGAGAAATTCAATGAATTTTATATTCGTTGAATTTTTGCTTACGAAATTTTTCCGAATTAGACTAGGTAACGAAAAATTTGGTTTTTTCATGAATTTTTTGGTAACTTTTTTGCTGCGACGTTTTGTCCTGCTTCTGTATACTAATAGTTGCATAAATTGATATTCCATCCATCTACAACCCACTTGGTCTATCATATGAATTTTTCGAATATCTGGAATTTTATTTTAATTTTTTTTTAATATCCCACCCTAGAGCCACGTTCAAAAAATTTTAAATAAAATTTAAAAAACCCGAAATTTCAGCACAATGCAATGGTGAAAACGGTTGACCAACACTGTTACCAAGTGCTGTGTTTGTGCGCATTGTTCTGTCCGGTGGACATGCAAAAGGGCGTCATGGACGCACTGTTTGCCCATTTGTGCCGTATTCAACCGGACAGAGTGTTCCGACCCGTGGACCATGCACTTTGGACAGCACTTTTGCTGCTGGTCAACCCGGTGAAGCTGAAGCAGCAATGTAAGGCAATTATGGCGAAATATCCATTTTATGGCCAAGAAATGGTATTGGACTCGAAAAAAATTTTTTTTTTAAACCAAACTTGGTAACAAATTGAAAAATTTAGAAAACTATATGTGGGCGGCGGAGTGTAAACCCGGGTACATTTTATTCTTTCTCCTCGACGTTAAAGAAACAGAAATTCCAAAAAACAAAAATATTTCTAAGGTTTTTAAACAATGTTTTTCAATTTGAGTGCTTCCTTGGCCTTTTCCCATGGTTACGGACTTTGACAGCACTCAAATTAAGGTGATGGTTCCGTCGAAGTGTTCAACAATTTCATGGCGGTGTTGCGTCAGCCTTCCAAATGTGATGAGCCGGACAATTTTTGTTTGAAGGGCACCATTTCACTTGCTTTGGGTGTGGCAATAAAATATGCACGAAATTCGCTTGGTAAAAAAAAATTTTTTTTTTTTTTGCTTTTAAATTTTCCTCAAAATTTTTAGGCCTTGGCATTTCGCATGAACTTGACGAAATTGAGTTGGTCAACGACTGCATCAAAAACATGGCATTTGAATACATGCAGGCGTTCATTGTGAAGGCGCCAACATTTTTTGAGTTCCCCTTTTCAATTGACGTGGTCGACTCGCTGATCAAAATTTCGTTTGCTATTTCCGTGACAAGGTGGACAATTTGATTGTACAGTTTAACAAATGGTACCAAATGGTGGTATCAATGGCAGTTCGTACAATAGATTTCGTACGTTTTTTCCAAAAATTTTGAAATAAACTTTAAAAGAGCAGAAAATGTTGTAAAAAAATTGCAACAAGTTAAAAGAAAGGCTTTAATGGAATGTCCATATATTTCATACAATACACGAACTCGGTATCCGGATTTTAGGATCGGAAAAATCGTTTGCAGGCACACGGATTTGAACTCTTAGAGACAATTTTTGTTGCATGGCACGTGTGGTGTCGCCTGGGAGTTCGAATCTGCGTGCCTGCAAAACATTTTTTCGACTCTAAAACATTCGAATTCGAGTATGGATTCGTAATTTAATGAAATTTACCACGATTCTTTTTGCTCTAATTTTTTCGTAATTTAAGTTAAACTGTTCATCTATCGCTTATCTGATTTCGATTCACAACTTTCAATTGATTTTTTTTAAAGTTAAAAAAATACCTATATGTTTTAAGCTTGTCGAAATGTGCAACCTTTGTGAGGAGGAACTGTACTCGTTGCTGATGCAACATGACAAAACGGCGCACCTACAAATGGCGGACGACAGCGCATCAATGCCATGGCAAAACCATCATTCTCATCATCATTATTATTCGCCATCGTCGCCGTCGAAGAAAGCGGTGCCAAACTTTGCCAATTTGCACTTCAAAACATTCCTTGAACTGGTCGCCACACTTTATGAGCGTGAAACGGAACAAATTGTTCGCTGTTCGCGTGAATTTACGGACCCAAATTGCGTAAAAAAAAAAATTTTATACATTTTTTTCTTTGGCCTTTTTCAGGAAGGATTGTACGACTTTGTGTTCCGGAATCGGGCAATCTCGGCGCCTTCATTGAAAATTGCCTATTTGTCAATGCTCACTTCGCTGTGCAAAAGTGCCGAATCGGCGGACGCATTCTTTAATTTTTTCAAATAATTTTTGATTTTTTTTTTGTTAATAATTTTGTTTTTTTCATAATTTATTTCCTTTCATGCGCATTTATGTCATTGATTTGAATCATTTTCAATATTTTCGATCATTTTTCTTAAAATTTTCTCATTTTTCAACGAAAAGGCAAGGCAAATTCTACTCAAAATGTGCTTCAAACCGACGAATGTTTTCCTCTTCAAACGCCTCGTCAGCCCCGTCCAAATGTAAAAACACTCAATTTTTTACGCAATTATAATGCTGTGCTTTTTTAGTTTGAGAACGGTTCAATGCAAAACCCAACTTGTATTTTACAGAATAGAGCCTAAGGCTTAGGCCTAAAGCCTATGCATAACCTAAGAAATTATAAGAGTTGTCTTTTAATGAGTTGGCATGACATCATTTGGCAAAAAATTTTTTTCCCAATATTTCAAAATTTTATTCTAAAAGATAAACCCATAATTAGTGAGGAATAAACCATCTTTCTTGGTCTTTGAACCCTTAAAGCCTTTAGCAGTACTGTATACTGTACTTTATCATTACCACAAATATTTTCTACCGTATTTATTTTATCATTTTTCTTTCTACAGGCCTATGGTAAAATTTTGCCTCGTCTCCCGGAGGGCACGCGTTGTGGCGGTTTGGTGATGGGCAAATACGGCCTGTACAATCCGAAGGTGCGCGCGCTGCAGGAGGAATGCTATGTGAGACTGAGACCAATTTTGGCATTTTTTGCCATTTCAATTATTTAAACACGATGGATCCAATCAATAATCCGATCAAATCCATTCATTTGGCAGCCAAAAATGATGGCCGACGGAGCATGTCAACCGAAACCAGGAGAACACCTTCCAAATGTGCAAGTGGATGGTGATCCTGTCCGTGTTCATCTCTGCGCACAACTTTGCCATGATGTTGTACGGGACCAAGGAGAAGCCGTTGTGGCCCTACACGCTGTTCATGGAGAAGAGTGACGGAGCATAAAGAAGCTCTCTCGACGACACATTGTTTTTGTGTGTTTGTGTTAGGTGTAAACAAATATTTCTTGTTCTATGGACGAGAAATGTTAGTTTGGATGTTTATGTTCCATAGATAAATAAAATTGGGTTAACTGTTTGTTGGATTAAGGAGCTTTTAATTTTTTTTTACTAAATTATTGAATTTTTCTAAAATTTCAAATCCCATTTTTTGCTATTTGCCTCTTTTTGCGCTCTTCAGCAAATCACTAGATTTTGCCTTCAAATAAAAGGAACATTTAATGCTAAAAAATCGGAACACAATAAATTGAAAACTTTTGAAATGAGCATCACTGACCCTTCCCCGATTCCGCCTTCCTCTTCAATGTCAATTTTGTTGATGTAGAAATTCGACTCATCGATACAGTATTTGCTATGTAGCAATGTTTGAAAAACCCGAATAATAAATTACATAACACGAAATTTGCGAAAGCAAAAAATGCGAAACGCGAAATTTTTTTTACAACTTTTTTTAATAGTCAAACATGAATTTTGAAGAAAGGCTTGCAAAAAGCAACACGTTCGAAATTGTGAAATAATCCCAAATAAAAGACCTTCCTGCTGGTTTTCTACTTCTTTGCCTTGGTTCAATCCCCCATCAGGAATTATTATTATTTTTTGTATACTCATGGGTTTTTATCGACAAAGTATGATTCTTCATATTTTTTTAATTGACACATATTTTATCATTTTTTAAAGAAAATCCGTTAACAAATCGAGCCTAGTGATCCCAAAAAATCAGCCTTTTTTTGTTGAAAATCTGTTAACAAATTACCCTCAAATTTTCAAAATTTCCCCAGGGGGCGCCTACCGGCACCTCCGGACCCCTTCTTTCCCAAAATTTTTGGGAAAAGCGTGCCGAAAAAAATGATGTAGAAAAGCAAAAAAATTTTTATCAGATTTGACCCTGAAAATCAGAACATTTCTGATAAGTCAGAACAGATCGCATCCCAGGATAAGACCAACATTAAAATTCTGAATTTCTAATATATTCGATTATTTGAGTCAAAAATGATTCAAGCTTGAAATAAATAATCAAATTCGATTTGAAAATTTTGTTTAACTATATTATAAGTTAATTTGCTTTATTTTTGGAAAAATTTGAATTTTTTTTTGTAAATTTTCCTGCTGGTCCCGGTTCCTGGCCCCGAACGAAAGCGAGGTTCAGGCCCCGGTCAAAAAACTTCATATATTTTCTGATTAGGATTATAAATTTGAAATATTTTGGGTAATTTCTCAAACTTTTGATTAGTAACAAAATTCTAATGGTCTTCTCATAAATTAATTTCTCGCGAAGATTTGATTTTGCGTTTTTGATTCTGTTCCGCATTTTTGCTTTCGATCTGTTCCCCTCCAATTCTTTGGTTTTCTCATAATTTTTCAAAATTATTCCTTTTTTCAATAGAATCCAATACAAATTTAACAATTCCGTTAGAATTTTTTCAGTTTAAATCAAAATCTAAAAAAACAAGACAACATTTTTTCCTTGCAATCCGCTTAATGTTTTTAAATTTTTGGTCCAAAAAGTGCATAAAATTGGCAATTTTTTGGTGTAAACTTTTAAGAAACCGGTTAAAATTTCAAAAAATTTCCCCGGCGGAGCCTACCGGCACAACCGGTACCCAAAAGTTCCATTTTATTTTTAAATGAATGCTCTAAGAATTTATAAAATTTCTAAATACATTTTGATCAAAAAGTTAAATATATTTATTTTATTAAAGGGGTTGGTTGATCTCTAGCCGTTCTATCAATTGATTAACATTGATATCTAACCGAAATTTTGTGGTGAAAAATTTTAGGACAGATTTTTTTTTGAAAAATTTATGCTTCGGCTTCGAAAACTTCGGGTTTTTGGGCTTCGAGCTTCGGACTTCGCCTTCGAATAAAAGTTGGGCTTCGCCTCGAGTGCTAAGCCGAGCTTCGCCCAGCCCTGCTGATCCCGTTGTCGAAGAAGAAAATGGAATGGATTAATTTTTGTTTTCCAAAAAATTATCAAAAATTAAAATTGTAGTTTTATTTCCGCTTTTTAAAATAATATACTCTAATTTCAAATTTATAATCCTCATCAAAAAGTCTGTGAAAATTTTTTGTGATGATCTGTCCGTGAATGAGTTGGCTTGTGGATGGGTTGTCGTGTGAACGAGAAGTTGTGGATGAGTGGTCCGTGGATTTTTTTTTATAAATTTAATTTATTACGAATTTTATTGCTGTACCAATGATTCATAACTGACAAATCAACCACAAAAAAAAATTTCATTGTTGAAATTGAAAGTGCTTTTTTTGGTCCTTTTCATTTTAGCTTTTATTTCTTTTCGCTTTTACAGTCAAATGCAAAAGTGTTACAATAATTATTTTTTTTACAAAATTTCTCAAAAATATCTAGTTTAAAAAAAATTCATATTATGCCAAAAGGAATATCATCTAACAAAGGAAAGTTTTCAGTGATATCTATATTTTAGAAAAATAAATGTAGTGCTTATTTGCACTTCCTCACATTGAGTTGTGGTGCCAAAGTTTTTTTTTGGGAAAAAAGCTCGTTGCAAAAAAAACATTTAATTATTATTTTTCATTTTATTAAAGTTTCAAAAATGCTGATTTTTACCTCAAATGATGATTTGTCAGCCAAATGCTGATTTTGAAAAGTTTTTATCAGTTCTGTTTTTAATTGTTTTACAATATAAAAAGCTATTTTTTCAAAAAAACTTTTTGGGGTCATTTAGCCTCGTTTTTCTTTATTTTGAAAAAAACTTGCGAGCCTGAAATAAAGTCAAAAATATAAGAAAAAGCATTTTTAATTTCATCAAAAAGAATAAAAAATAACCATTTTTAAATTATAATTTACTTAATTAGTGTTTGATTATAATGAGAGCTTGACCATAAACTATCATCAAAAAATTAAATCGGCTAAATATAAGAAACTGATCATGTGCAATGTGTATGTAAAAAAATTATCAAAACAAAAAAAAATTTTCATATGAAAATGGTATCAGACTACCTACAAAATGGTTAAAAGCGGGAAAAGTTTCGAAAAAAAAAATCCAAGGGAATTAGAATTTTTTTAAAAATTTGAGTAAGCTATCAGGAAAAGCAAACAATTTTGCTACAAAATTATATTTAAAATGGTGTGTCGATGACTTATATACACAGAGCAATAATTTGGAGGTGATCCGATCACCAATGTATAAAAGATTTTTTTGATCACCATCAAAGCTAGCCTAGCAGAATTTTTCAGATTTTTCTGCCAACTTGAAATACTTTTGACCGCCAAAAATGGGGCAGTTGTTGTCTTGGCCAATTTTCTCGACGAAAATGAGACTTATCCGAGCAGTTTTTGGTATTCATTAGCATACTAATTGATGTTTCTTTTGGCATAAATATGAATTTTTTTTACACCAGACTTTGTAAAAAAAAATTAGCTTTTGCATTTGACTGTTTTCATTTTTCGAAAATATTCAATTATATTTCTTAAAATCATTCTTACAATGTATTGGTTTGGTGCTTTCATTTCTGGCATATTGCTTCATTATTATTGCTGCCAAGGTAAAAAAGAGATCAAAAACTTGGATTTTAAATCGGAAGCGGAACCGGGAACAAAAAATCTAAGTATATTTAAAATTTTAATTACATGAGATTTTTTTTGGAATCGAGCACCGGGAATTCAATTTGCCGCGGTCACGGGTCGCGTATTAAAACCAAATTTGTGTAGAGAGAGAATCATTATTTTTCTATTTTTCATGAGCTATCCGTGGCCTGAAAACACACAAAAATCATGTTTTTTTCGGTTGTTGTTAAGCTAGTTTTCGAGTTATTAGCAATTATTTTCTAGTTTTTCATTTTTAACGTCCAAAAACCTAAAAAATTTTAAAAAAATATATTTTTAGCTATTTGACGTTTTGTCCAAAATTTGTGAACAAAAATGCAATAAAAGGAAAAATACCCCCTAAGAATCGACCCAAAAAAATTTCAGAAAAAACACCCATACGAACCGACCCTAACTAAGGTTTTCAAAAATACATCTTATGAAACGAAATTTTTTTTTTCAAAATTCATCTTCAAAATGTGTTTATTATTTTCTTGAAGAATTTTTGATTATAAAATATTATTCTCGTTACTGATTTGGTTACTTTTTTGAATAAATTTTTGTGATTTTACACCTTAAATTGAAAGTTTGTAGCAACTATTTTCCCATTTTTAGCATTTATTTTGGGGCTTTTTTAGAACCTAAAATTAGCTATTTAGTCAGTTTTTAGCAACTATAAATATGAGCAGAGTGGCCAAGTGTCTTTATTTGTAAGACTTGTCCTTATTTGGAGGTGTCAGATCTTAGAAATTAAAATTTTTTTCTTATTTTTAGGCTTCCCCAAACCTTTTAAAATTTTTTTGTGCTTAATGATTTATTTCGCTGATATAAATGCTGCCAAAAGTCCCAATTTTCAAAAATTTTCCCGGCGGCGCCTATCTGCACCGCCGGCCCCCAAAACTTATTTCTTTCATAAAAAATTGTCTCAAAATCTCAAAAATTGTTCATTTTTAGTGAAAATCTGTTAAAAAATTGCATTGAAATTTGAAAAAAAATTCGAACCCCCCCCCCCTCGGTACTAATGTGCTTTGTATCCACATTTTTGGTCAAATTTTTCAGAAGCGTAGCCAGACAGTCAGACAGTGCACTATTTCCTTCTTTTCTTCCGTCTAGTCACTGGAGAAAGGAAGAAATAGTACACTGTCTGACTGTCTGTCAACGTGGGGCCGCGGCGGGTGGAAGGGTAGACAGTAAGCAGCCGTGTGCTGGCTGGCAGCATTGTGTGTGGGAAAAGGGAAGAAGTGAGAAAAATAAAGAAGGAAATAGTGCACTGTCTGACTGTCTGGCTACGCTTCTGAAAAATGGATTTTTGGAAAAAACACCGCAAAAAACATTTTTATTAATTTTTTAAATTTTGAATAAATTTAAAAAATGCTGATTTTTAACCCCAAATGATGATTTTTTGTCACATACAAATTAATGAGGTAAAAATCATAAAATAACAAAACGCCAAAATCAAATTTCATAGTCAGCGAGTACTGCTGGAAAAGGGATTGTATTTATAGTTGCTTAAAACTGCCAAAATAGTTAGTTTTAGGTTCTAAAAAACCCCAACTAGATGCTAAAAATGGGAAAATAGTTGCTAAAAAACTTCCAAATGTAGGGGTGTAAAATTTAAGCAACAGTATTGAGATATATAATTTAAAATTTAAAATTCTCGTCAATAAAATAAATTAAAAATTTTAGAGACGACTTTTTGAGAATTTTAAATTTCTTAGGGGTGTATTTTTGAAAAAAAAATAGGTCGATTTTTAGATGAATATTTTTCTTTTTTATTGCTTTTTTTAACAAATTTTGGGCAAAACGCCAAAGTAGTTGAAAATAGTTTTTCAAAATTTTTAGGCTTTTAAGTGATAAAAAAACATGAATATATTAGTTGCTAATAACTCGAAAATTAGCTTAACAACAACCGAAAAAATGTGTTTTTCGTGCTCAGGTCAAAGGAAACTCAGGAAAAAAATAGGAAAAAACAAAAAATAGTCCTAACTGGAAATATTGGAATTTTGTAAAGAATTTTTTGAGTAAAATAATCCAAGTTTCCAGAAATTTTTTTTACCAATAACTATTAATTAAAACAATCGCTTCAAAAAATGTTTTCATAAGATTCTAATCGCAAAAAGGATCGGATCGCAAAAAAAAGCGAGGAAATTTCCGAGCTAAAAATGTATTTTATCACCGAAACAAAACCACAGAAAAAAATTAAAAACCTAAGAATCCGGGCCCTACTCTTAACAAAATTTATTTGAAACAAGCTATAAAAAAGTGGAGTGAGTATTTATGAAATCCAAATGGTGTTCTTTTATGTAATGGTTTATTACCTCTTACTAATGTGTAAGAATAATTTACCATTCCGATTTACAGCATTAAACTGCTTGTTTTTCATGGGATTTGATGCGCAAATCATTGGTGGTTTGCATACTGGCCCAAATATTGAGAATTGTGATAAAGTTGCAAACCACTACTTCGATACATGCGGGATTTTAATATGCGCACATGGTATAATAAATTAATAAAATAATTTACAAGCTATAGAATCTAATCAGAGTTAACCAAGCAAATATTTCATAAAAATTAAAAATTAGGTTTTAAGTATAAGAATTTTTTGCCGTGGAATTTTTTTAATGCGCAAAAAATTTATATTCTATCAAATCACGGGATTCAACCTCAGCAAAATTCTTTGGATTTTTACTTTTTTGTGTGACTTGGGATGTTGAATCGGTGGGGAGGGCTCGGCCGCTTCGCGGCCTCACAACTTTCTCTTGCAATCACTGGGACTTAAATTTTTTAACGCAAAAATCAAACAAAACGCCACACTAATTCAAACACGGACACATACAAACACAACTTTAATATATAGGATTAATAAGGACTCCATTTTTAGGCACAAAAAATCGCGAAATAGGCACAAAAATCCTCAAATAGGCAAAAATAGGCAAATAAAATTTTTTATTCTCTTTTTAGGTAGCAAAACATAAAAATTTTCAATTGTAAATGAAATTATTAAATATTTTAAAGTTTTTTTTCGAAAAGAACAAATTTGAAAACTAAAATTTTTTAAGAAAATAAATATTAAATTTTGTGGATCAATTTTTTAGTATAATTTTCAACTCTTAGGAGTGTTTTTTTGAAATTTTTCGGACCATTTCTTGGGTGTATTTTTCGTTTTTATTGCATTTTTGTTAAGGATTTTTTCAAAAACCCTAAAATAGGTACTTTAGGCACAAAAACCCCGAAATAGGCAAAAATAGGCATTATAAAAGTCATCGTAGACACACCAAACCAAGCAGAAAATGCGTTTTTCGTGCTTATCTGTGCGTATCAAGTGCGCAGAAAATTTAGGCATTTGAAAAAAATGGAGTCCCTAATTATTAGGGTTATAAGTTGTACGCACTAAAAAATGCCAAATATGCGCATAAAATATGCACTAAAAATCCCTCAAATATGCCTAAAAACCCGAAAAATGCCCAAATATACACTAAAATATGCATTAAAAACTGCCAAAAATGGCCTTTAACCCTCGAAAAAGTGCCAAAAATTGTATAAAAATTCAGAATTAACTTTGAAAACACTAAAACAAGGGCTAAGAAGCATTTTTTATACAATTACAAAACATTTTAATTTTAAAACTTTATATATGAAATTTAGAATTTTTTAAATTTTTATTATATGCTAAAACAAAATTACTAGAGAACGAAAAAAAGGCACCAAAAATCGGGAAAAAGGCACTATAATAGGCACACCAAAAAATTGCAAAAAAGGCATGAAAAAGGCACGAAAATCCCGAAAAAGGCATGAAAAAAGGCACTTAAATTTTTTTATTAAGGATTTTTAGTGTACAAAACACGTAAACTGAATGCAAAAAACTTCATTTTGGTCATTTAAATGATTATTAAATGTTTTTATAATAGTTATTCAAATAAGGAAATTTTTTAACCTAAAATTTTTTATCAAGAAAAAAATGAAATTTTGGCGATCAGTTTTTGAGAAAATTTTTCAATTCTTAGGGGGTGTATTTTCTGAAAATTTATTCACCATTTGGCATAATTTTTTAACAAATTGAACAACTTTTCAAAAAATTTTCCGGTGGCGCCGATAGGTGACGTAGATGAAAAATTTCGTTGAATTAATGAGTTTAATTTTCCTTGACTAAATCGGAAAATTTAATATATTGTAAATTATTTTTACAAAATACCGAAGAAAGACAAAAATTTATCAGATAAATGTTAATTTTTTGTGTAAATCTGTTATAAAATAGAGCTTAAATTTCAAAATTTGCCCACTTCCGGGCACAAAAATGCATAAATCTTATTAAAAAAATTGGCTCCAAATCGCAAAAACTTATTATTTTTGGACAAAATCTGTTAACAGAGCCCATCCAAATTTTCAAAATTTTTTCCGGCGGCGCCTATAGGCGCTGCTGGCCCCCTCCCTCTCAAAAGCGCGCCGCGAAAAATGTTTTGAAAATCAAAAAAACCAATCAGAATCGGTCTCACTGATCATGAAAATGATTTTAATGATATTTAAGATTAAATTTTTGAATTAGTTGCTTGTATGATTTTTTTAATATGAAAAATCCCCGAATCCCGACCCCGAACTTTTTTGTCAACCCCGACCCCGAACTCGCTAACCCTATAACCCCGACTTTTCCAACCCCGACCGTCGGGGCTACAACCCTAGTCTCAACTGGCACCTATTTTCACTAATAATAAAATAAAATCAAAATATTAAACGATTAGTTCAAATAAATAATTATATATTTTTATTAAAATGGCGCATTTGGGAAACGCACATGGGTGGCAGGCACTATTTAGAAAATGCACCAGCACATCTTTGCGGTGCTTATATCTTTAGCCACACTTGCAAAGGAGGGGTGCCAAAGTGTGCATGAAGTGGTGGATTGGGGAGGGGCCGATAGGCTTTACCCCGGTTTGTTTTGTGAAAAATACTTCTTTTTTTTTTGGTAAGTGCATCTGGGACCGACGGAATGAGGTATTCCCGTTTTTTTTTCTTTTCATTATTAAATAATCCACAAAAAATACGGCGGTAGCATTGGCTTTTTACCATGGTTCAAATTTTTCCCAAAAAGTTTGATTCAATTGGCGATTGATTTTTTATTGTTTTCAAAAGGAAGAAATTAATTAGAAATTCACTTTTTAGAAAGTGGTAAATTAATGTTTTAGTTTTTTACAGTCAAAATCACATTAATTATTACAGTCATTTTTAGAAGGAGGTCTGCGAACCTTCTACAGCTTTTCATGTGTAAATGGAAATAAGTGGATGTCGCAATGTAATGACACCCAAAAAATGTCCATTGCAATAAACGACATAGTTAAAATTAGTGGCAATTGGCAGTGTAAGTGCGCAACGAGCAGGGAGAATGAAGGAAGAAATTTTGGTGAGGGAAAATAAATAAATATAGCTAATTATGATTAATAAATACATAGATTGAAAATTTATATTACAAAAAATTTTTTTTACTTATTTAAAAATATTTTAAAATGTTAAGCAAGGTGTTGATAAAAATTTAAACTAATCTCGTAATATTTATTTATGAAAGCCCAACCGAAGAAAAAATATCTAAATAAATTAAATTTTTATTACGTACAATCAGTCTTTTTTTTTTTTTGCTATTTATCATAATTCCCCGGCCCAATCGAATTGTAATTTTTACCAGGAATAATTCTTCCCCAAAATTATTAAGAATCACAGAAAAATCTAAAACGTGAAAAAAAAACTTTATTTTATTTTAAAAAAGTTTAAATAATCAAAATACAAACATTGCAATTAATAAAAAGTTTTTAAAAATACATGTTATTATTCTTCACGCTAGATCTCAAGAAATAGATTTATTTAAAAATAAGGAATTTTAAAACCATTAAATTTTTTATTAAATGTTTTTAAATTTTTTTTAATGTGAAAAAATGGCTTCGAATATATGTTAATTGGTTAGATTTTATTATGGTTTTTGTTTTCTAAATTAAAAAAAACAATTTTATTTTGCTAAAAATTTTGAATTTTTTTTTATTTAGAAAAAATCCCTGTTTTGTTCCGGCCCATTTGAATTAAAGTTCAGCCGGCCCGAGCATTTTCCATAAAGAATAAAAAATTTTGATTAATTATTAAGTAAAAAATCTCTTTTCTCGTATTCTCATGCTTTTTAGGCATCTCGTATCTCGTATTTATTTTTCTTTTTGCAACATCCCTGCTGTGCACCATTTGAAAAAGTGGTGCACAGAGCTCGGATTCGATAAAAATGTTCTCAAGTCCGATTCAACGAGTAGCATAATTTTTATCAAGTACTTAGATTTAAATCTTCATTTTATAAACAAATTTGGGCGTTTTGAAAAAAAAATGTAAAGAATTATCTCTTTTATAATTTTGTAACAGAATTTATGAAAAAAATTAATATTAATCATATTCACATTTAATTCTCAGATGTTATCGGAATGGGACTAAAACGTAAGATTTACATTTAAAAATAATTTATATTTTTAATTTCAATTATTGTTATTTTGTATAAAATTAAATTATTGTCATTTTACATAGCTGAGTTGGTTCCTATTTGGTACAACAAAACCGTCCCATCTTCTGCTGCTCGTCTGACCACCGCCAAATTGTCTCTTGTGTTTTATGTGCTTATGTTGCTGTTGGTGCGCTTCTTAAATTTCATCGCCATGCGCGCTTTTTAATGCGCCAGAGTTGTAAAAATGAAAAAAAAAGTTGTGGCAAAGCGTTTAAACGGGTTTTTGAACAGGTTTAAAGCCTGAAAAAAGAACAAAATGGGGCACTCAAATCTTTTAAAAAGCCAAAGTTCGGACAAATTTGGTACTTAGAAAACTTTAACTTCGAGGGACCAATGAGCGCATAGTTAAAAAGCCGAAGTAAATTTAAGAAATATCAGTTCAAAGAATTTATTATCTTACATCAATTTTTGATTTCAGTGATGATCCACGTGGGATTATTTCTTCAAGGCCCATTTTACGCAAAGTCAATGCGACTGAATGTGATAAATTATTTAAATTGATTCACTAATCATTTGTCCCTTTCATTATCTGCTGGTGTATTTTTTTGGCTAACTTATACATATTATATTAATTATTTATTATTTGCATAAATAATTGGTTGTATGCGCTAGATTTGTTTGAATGAATCACATTTTTTGATTTGCTTTACTCCAAGGGTTAAACCTATTTGGCCAACCGCCACTTCGTATTCAGCACTGAAAATCTATTAGCATAAAAAAGCATATGCCTCAAAATTCGTTTTGAAAGATTCGTTCCATTTTCTGTTTGATCAGTTCTGTTTTTAATTTGGTCAGTTTGCTTTCTTCAGTCAGATCAGTTCCGCTTTTGCACGTTTTGCTTTTTGATCTGCTGCAGATTAATTTTTCTTTTTTGATCAGCAATAAGTTTTGTCGGAGAACGTTAGTTAAAAACAACAACAAATGAAAAAATTTTGACAGAAAATTACACATAATTCGCTCAAAATGAACAAACATTGATATAATTTCGATAGCAAATGCCTTCTCTAAAAGCCTATAAATTCCAAAAAAAAAATATTATGTTTCAAAAAATTGGACCTGCTGAGGGAAAGCTTTATGGAACATTTTTGGTCATAACTTTCTTAAAACTTAACGAAATTTTTTGAATTTTGCAGGGCTAATAGAAAATATTAAGGCTATCGAAATATAATTTGGTTGATTTTGAGCAAAGTTATAGTTTTTTGACTAACGCCCAATGGTTTTGACTGGCGACATGAAGTTTGGGCACCAGAGTTAGGGATTTCAAAAAAATAAAACAAAGAAGTGTAAAATGTTATATAATCATTAAAATTTAGTAAATTTTAACAACCTTGTGCTTAAAACTTATATTTTTCTTAGAAAATGAAAAATTTATGTATGGAAACCTGGTAATCTTATTATTTAGTCAATTCATACAGCTATTTAAACAAAGGATTAGACGTTTACTCATTTCTGTTTGGACTTGGACCTGAATACCGGCTTAGTTGAGCTCGAAATATCAAAGCTTTTACTTTTTACGTCGTGTGCGGTTGTCCGTCGTGCCGTGCCATTGTTTTCTTCGGCACGCCCCGCGGCGCTTTTCACTCGCCGACGCCGCCGCTAATTTGTTTGTTTGTTCCCCTAATTATTCATTCACATGAGCAGTCTATCGCTTCTTTGCCATTGTTTCGGCATTTTTTGCCTATCAAATTGAGAGGATGACAACGGCGTACGGATCTGCAATTAAAGAAAGCGCAAAAATCCGAAGGCGGACTATGATTATCTGATCAAGTTTTTGGCACTCGGCGATTCCGGTGTTGGCAAAATGTCATTTCTGGTTATAAGGGGGGGGGGGAGGGCAAATCATGCAAATTGGATGTCTTTTTCAAAATTTTATGATGAATTTAAATTTTTCAGAATTTTTCAAAAATCGCTTGAAAAATTTTAAATTGGTTATTTATTGAAATCTTAATATAGAAAAATGTTTGAGACTTTGCTAGAATTTTCTCAAGGATTTTAATTTTAATATTGTCGGAGGCAATTTAAAATTTTTAAGTTTTTTTTTTCAGCGCCGGTAGGACACGTGCCGGCCAAGAAAGGTAAAAAAAACAGGATGGGCATCTTTTAATGGGCCTTAATTAATCTTTATTGGAATCTCTTTCTAATTTTTTAAATAAATTAGCCCAATTTTGATTTAGATTTTAAAGATAATTATGCATTCTTTTCCATAATTAGCCTTAAATAATTTGATCAGTGTCTCTGTAAAAATTCGAACCCGATAAAAAATTGCGGAAATGGAAGTCGGGAGTCCGAAAATTCCCGGGATTTGAGCCAATCATCTATTTTCGTTTAGAATTCATTCTGATCACTTTTCTATGTGAATATTTTTTGTCTTCGATCAGATTCTCTGCAGATCAAAATTTTGTCTGATTAAACTGATCATTTTCCATTTTTCAAATGCCTCTTGCCCGTTTTTCAAATCCAAAAATTATTTTATTTTTTTGTGTGATTCGGAGGAACATTTTTCGTGTTCAATTGATCAGGATCGGTGAGTATTGTTGGTGAAATGAGACGAAGCAAATTGTCCAAATGAGGACCACCGAAAAGGCCCAACCGGCGAATGTTTGGCGCAAAAAGGGGCCAAAATTCTCGGACAAAAACATCCCAAATTGGCTGGCCAATAAGATAATTTAAACACAAATTGATGCCTTTGTTCAAAATGTGCTGGTTGGAGCGAAAAAATGCAATCACGGAATGGTTAATGTACCTGAAAAAAAAATATTGGTATGTTTTTTTTTGGCTCTGTGCACTTTTTCGGCGTCCAATGTTCAGTTTCCTTGGCCATAACTTTTTTTCTTACTTGGCCAATGCCAATATTTTCTTAGTGTCAAACGAAAGCTTAAAGTCTATAGAAGTTTTTGTAAACCTTAAATTCTCGGCTAAATGCAATAAAAAAAAATATGCTTAAATATACTCGAGAAAAGCTGCATTTCGTGTTTTCTCGTTGTAATTTTTTATTTGTTTTTTATTAATGTCAGTATTTGATATTTTATTGTTTATTTATGAATTTCCTCCCGTGACTTTAAGCTTTCGTTTGATACCAAGAAAATGTTGGCATTGACCAAGCAAAAAAAAAAAAGTTCTGACCAAAGAAACTTTGGACGCCTAAAGTGCACAAGAACCGTTTTTATTTTTGAATTACTCAATCCGCAGATCCCTAAAGCGAATTTTGTTGGGCAACGGACGGTCCGGCAATGGAAATTTGACAAAGTCGTTCTGTACAGATATTTTCGGCATTCTATATCCCTTGCAAATTGCGATTGATCTCCACAGTGTCAATTCGCTTTTGCCATCAAAATGCTTGTCTACCAATGCATTGAAACGTGGCGAAAGAAGTGCCAGTTTAAGGCCGAGTTGAGGACGACCAAAAAACGGGAAAATATCCATCCACAAGTCGTTGCAAACCCAGCTGAAATGCGGGAAATTGCTTTAGCTGGTTGGAAAAAATTGAGTTTTTCTCTCATCAAAAAGTTTCATTTTCGGTCGGGGAGTCCAAATTCAGAAATTGGAAATGAAAAATTGCCAATTTTGAATGACCGTTTCAAATTTGTCCCCAACCGTCGATTCATTTTCTTGGCCATTCGAACACTTCGCCGTTTTCCAAGTGCTGTCACAAGTGAACCCATCGGTTGCTGTTGTTCATGTTCACTAATTTCGGTAGAAGAAATGAGGCGGCGGTTGTCGGAAGAAAACTTTTTCTTTTTTCTAATGGGCGGTGCCATTAAAAAGATAATTTCGCTAAATAATTGAATTTTTATTTCAAATTTAAGGCTTTTTGGGCAAGAACACTTGTACAGTTTAGGTGCCACAAAAAATAATTCATTTCGCCAAATAGTTTAATTGACGTACATTTTTTGCGCGATAATTCAAAAATTACACAGATAAATGCCTTTTTTGCACCTATTTATTTTGATCAGCCATAACTAGGGATTCCATTTTTATGTAAGAAAAATCGCGAAATATGTAAATAAAATATGTATAAAAAATGCTAAAATATATATGAAATATGTAATAAAACCTCCAAATATGTACTAAAATATGTAAATAAAAATTTTTGTACCATCTGGTAAAAAAGCAAATTCTGCATTAAAAATAAACAAAAAAATTGGCCAAAAAAAGTGAAAAAAAATTTCAAAAGGTCTCTTTGCAAATAGAGCCAAAATTCGACCAAAAAAAAGCGAAAAAATTTTCAAAAGACCCCTTCTTTAAACTAGCGCCAAAAAACTTATAAAAGGAGAATCTTTTCGAAATAAATTTAAGCAATTCGATACATATAAAAAAATTTATGAGTTTTTCAAATTTTATTACATAATACCAGGGCGGCCAAGTTTTTTTTTAGAAAAAAAGGATACCGTATTTGCTCTAATTAAGGCCCCGGGGGGATTATTTTTCAACCTCCTCAGAAAGGGGGACATAATTGGAGACAGGGCCTTTAATGGAGACGGGGGGATTATTTTTCGACAGATTTTTAATGACTAGGGCCGCGACTTTTAGTAATGAAAAATCTCGGAATAGGTAGGTAAGTTAATAAAATACTGAAAAAATAGTGACATTACGCCAAAATTTTAATTATTTTTGCGAGGAGCCTTAAAGTCTGATTTTTGTGGCCTCAAAATCGAAAATTCAATGCTGACATGCTTTTTTGAGCTCCTTTATCAAAATAAAAGCAAAAAAGTTTTTTCACTAAAATCACGGCTCTATTACTGACGTAATTTTTGTGACCAAAAATTTTAGCATGACACGGAATGGGGGGGAAGCGCATGAGACTTGGTGGAGCCGGTCGCCCAGTTCAACGCCCGGACATCGACATTGCAATGGCCGAATGGATTTAAATTAATTTTTCTTCCCTAGGCTCCCGATGTCTCGTGGAATAAGCCGTTAAAGGAGCGAATTCGACATTTTTACAACATTTGGATGTCCAATGAGGCGGAAAAGGAGTTCACATCGGCGGGCAACCCGAAGGCACCAGCGCTTCACGTGGTACTTGACTGGATCCACCGATCATGGCAGGAGATTTCCAAAGAAGTGATCATCAAATCATTTGAAGGTCAGTTGAAAAGGAAAAAAGAAAAATGCCTGAATTTTTAGTCTGTGGATTGACAACGCCATTGGACGGAACAGGAGACGAAAAAATTGCTTGCTTCAAGCCGAACGGAGCAATTGGACCGATCGGGATCAAATTTTTGCGCGAATTTAGAGCAACTGAAACAGTGAAAGATGGACGAAATGATCAAGAGGAAGCCGGCCTTTCTGAAGATGACGGTGATGTAGAGCTGGATGGAGTTGGAGATGACGATGAATTTTTGATTTGTTAGCATTTTACTGTTTCTTTCGTTGTTATTTTAAAAAAATTGCTGTAATAATTTTTTAAATAAATTCTATTTAATCCCCCGGGGGATAATTGGAGATAGGGCCTTTAATAGAGACGGGGGGATTATTTTTCAACCTCGTCAGAAAGGGGGACATAATTGGAGACAGGGCCTTTAAAGGAGACGGGGCCTTAATTAGAGCAAATACGGTAAACGAGGCTAAAACTAAGATTTTGACCCCCAAAAAAAAGATTTTTTCTAAAACTAATAGTAACGCGAAGGAAACGTAATAAAAACATGAAAATTGACTTAAAACAACATTTTATTAGCGTGAAACAATTGAATTTTTTTCCGATGACCATTTTTCTCATTTCACCGCATATGCACTTTTTTGCGGCGCTTTTTCCCAAAAAAACTTAGAGAAAGTGGGGGGGGGGCCGGCGGTGCCGATAGGCGCCGCCGGGGAAAATTTTTTGAAAATTTGAGGCAATTTGTTAACAGATTTTGCCCAAAAATAGTCCTTGTGATTTTTTAAGAAAAAATTTAAGAAAATTGTAAAATTGTGACTGATCTTTAAGTCATTTTGGGCAGTTACACTATTTGTTAACCGTTTTCACCAAAAATGACCAATTTTTACGATTTTAAGCCATTTTCTTAAGAAAAAATAAATGTTTTTGGGGGCCGGCGGTGCCGATATGCGCTTGCCGGGAAAAAATTTTTAAAATTGAGTTTTGGTAGCATTTATATGAAATAAATCATTAAGCACAAAAATTTAAAAAGTTTGGAGAAGCCTAAAATAAAGGACAATCCTTAAAAAAAGGACATTTTAAATTTTAAAGATCCGGCCCCTCCAAAAAAGGACAAATCTTTAAAAAAAGGACACTTGGCCGCCCTGCATAATACCCAACTGAAGTCAAGCAACAGATAAATGTTAGGAGCAATTATCCAGCAGATCAATTTCAATTCCTAATGATCGATCATTGATCTCCAAATAATTCATTCACTTTTTTCTTCCGCTGGGCCCGGCACTCTTTTGCGTCATCTGATCCGCATTTGGTGGAGACAACCGGCTAAATGAAATGTGAAAAAATAAATGTGATCGACATCAATAAAAGCAAAAGCGGGGGGGGGGGGGGGGCTCTATTGCAGTTCACACGGCCATAAAATAATTTGGCAAATTTTAATGTACCACACATAACTTTTTATAGAAACATCTGAATTAAACATTCTTGGTATCATTCGATAGCCCCAATATTTCTGTTAGTCTGCAAAATTCAAAAAATTTTGTCATGTTTCAAAAAAATATGGCCAGATAAACTTTTTTGGCCATAAATTAAAGTTGTGTCAAATGATTTTATGGTCGTATAAAAACTGTAATAGAGCCCAAGCAAAAGCTGCTTTCATTCTCTCTCTCACCCAATGCAAGAAGCTTCATAAAACGTAAAGTGGACATTGTTCAAATTGTCCGAATTTTCTTCCTCCCACTGAACCGTCGGCGCCATTCCCCCAATTTTGCATCGCTCCAACAGCCAAACAACATTGGATTTTCCATGATCGCCTTCTTTCACAAATGTCATCTGTTACTCTGTTCTTTAGTCCGTTCGTTCACCGATTCAAATGGCTTAAGTTTCATTCCCTTGTAAAGTTGAAGACGAATTTTGTAGTTGACAGAAGTGGTGGCACGGAGAAATGCCTAAAAAACCATTGGAAAAAATAGGTAGATATTTTGAAAATTGTTAGTCCGTTTGCCCTCCTTGAACTCGACGAGCCATCCGTTGACACTCATACATGTATCGCTGCAATACAATCGCTTTGACTGCCGTCTTTTCTCGGAGTGTGCAACCATTTGGACAACGCTTGGCCAGCAGTTGCATTTGGCCCCTGATCAGCGATCAAAGAGGGAAACAAATGACCGGAATCGATTGAGTTCAACTGCTTGAGATCGGTGAGAATTGTTTGCGATGTGAGACGACGCAAATTATTCAAATGATGAACAGAAACGTCCAAATGGCGAATGTTTGGCACAAAAATGGGCCACATTTCACGCATGAACACCTTCCAAATCCGCTCTTGGACATAATTTTCGTGTGCAAACGGAATCCGCAGACCAAAATTTGTGCCTTTGTTGTCGAAAATTTGTTGATTGGAACGGAGAAATGCGATGACAGAGTGATCGATGTACCTGAAAAAAAGGGAATGCTTTTATCAGTGAAAAATTCTCTGAATTTTGATGAATTACGAAATGCGAAGGTCCTTAAAGCGAATTTTGTTGGGCAACGGATGGTCGGCCAATGGAAATTGCACAGAATCGGCATAATTTGCCAACACCGATTTCGGCACTCCAATTTGCTTTCGAATTTTTGTTGTTTTCCAAAGCGTAAATTCCGGTTTGCCATCAAAATGTGCGTCAACCAAAGCATTGAAACGGTAAGAAAGCAGTGCCATTTGGAGACCGAGTTGGGCAAAGTCAAAAGATGGAAGAATGTCCAGCCACACGTAATTACAAATCCAACTGAAATGGGGGGGAAAAATAAGTTGATCGCGGTCTTAAAATGATAAATTTAAGTTTAGGTAGACTAAAAACTGAAAATTTGAATTTTCGACTTTTTGTTCGAATTCGGGTCTAAATGGGTGCCGATTTCGTGATCAGCGATCCTTAAAACCCCGTAAAACATGTTTATAACTTTAGAAAAAAAATTTTTTCGAAAAATCGGGGGGGGGGGGCTGCAATATTACCAAAAAAAAAATTCTCACATTTTCCTCAAAATCCGATTCATTTTCGTTGCCACTCGAACACTTCGCCGTTTTCCAATTGATGTGACAAATGAACCCAACGGTTGCGGTTTCTTTTCACAAATAAGCCGACGGTCGTCGGAAGAAAACTTTTTCTTTTTTCTGATGGTCGGTGCCATTAAAAGGATAATTTCGCTAAATAATTGAATTTTTATCAACTTTTAACGCTTTTTCAGCACTTGTACATTTTAGGTCCACGACGAAAAAAAAAACTTTTTTCAAAGGCACAATTTGAGCAAAAGAAATGCGAACTGTCAGAAAAAAAAAGAAATAATATGCCTATTCGAGGATTTTTGTGCCTATTTAAATGCCAATTAGGTAATTGAACCGCCGGGGCTTATAGGTATTTAAGGACGCTGCCCGTCAAAATGTCCCTGCGTCATAATGTCCCCGCGTCATAATGTCCCCGTGTCATAATGTCCCCGTGTCATAATGTCCCCCAAGCTAAAATCAGTCAAAATGTCCCCGCGTCATAATGTCCCCCAAGCTAAAATCAGTCAAAATGTCCCCAATTAAAATTAGCGAAAAAACCGAAATTCATACTATTTGTTTTTGTAAAATTTACTCATTTAAACTCAATATTAATCGTAAAAAATTGAAATTCTCCAAAAAAAAAGTCGCAAGCGTATGTTTTTGAACAACAACGACAATGAAACGAAGCAAATTCTGAGCATCATGAACCAAACGACGAAAACAACGACCGCGACGGTGCTAGGTCGTTTCTTAAAAACTGCCACCATGGGCGTTTCTTAAAAACTGCCACCATGGGCGTTTCTTAAAAACTGCCAAGTTGTAGTAAAATAAAAAATGTAAGACATATAAATTCGTATCTTGGCCCAATTTCATCCAAATTAATAATTATTGGTATTATTCAATAGCATTAAGTGTTGTCTATCAGAATAGAAATTTTGAAAATTTTTTTACAAAATTAAAAAAAAGTTATGGTCATAAATTTTCAATGAATTTTCAGTCAAATTATTTTACCAGAACTTTTTTAAAACTCGATGGAATTTTTTGAAATTTTATTCATAAATAGAGAATTCTTAGGACTATCGAATATATAAATTTATTTTCTCTTAATTGCATTTTAATGCCTTGAAAATTTTAATTTTTTCTGGACAAAAAATTCCGACTTAAGGTTTTGTGGAGTTGAATAACCATATCTTTTTATATACTTAAGTAAAAAATTTAATAAAATTATATTCTGATAGAGAACACCTATAGCTATTGAATGATACCAAGAATTATTAATTTGGTTGTATTTGAGCTAAGTTATGAATTTATATGTCTTACATTTTTTATTTTCCTACAACTTGGCAGTATTTAAGAAACGCCCACTTGGCAGTTTTTAAGAAACGCCCTGGCAGTTTTAAGAAACGCCCATCGTGGCAGTTTTTAAGAAACGACCCAGCACGTGTTACACCCCGCGACGGTGCTAGGTCGTTTCTTAAAAACTGCCACCATGGGCGTTTCTTAAAAACTGCCACCTTGGGCGAGAATTAAACTACAAATTAAAACAACTATATAGAAATATTTTATCTAAATTTTATTGATATAAAGTTTGTAAATTAATATATATATTCCAGTATTTCTTTTTTAAATTTTCTTATTCTTTAAAATGTTCACCAAAAAAAATACTGGAATATATATATTAATTTACAAACTTTATATCAATAAAATTTAGATAAAATATTTCTATATAGTTGTTTTAATTTGTAAGTTTAATTCTCGCCCAAGGTGGCAGTTTTTAAGAAACGCCCATGGTGGCAGTTTTTAAGAAACGCCCATGGTGGCAGTTTTTAAGAAACGACCTAGCACCGTCGCGGGGTGTAACACGTGCTGGGTCGTTTCTTAAAAACTGCCACGATGGGCGTTTCTTAAAACTGCCAGGGCGTTTCTTAAAAACTGCCAAGTGGGCGTTTCTTAAATACTGCCAAGTTGTAGGAAAATAAAAAATGTAAGACATATAAATTCATAACTTAGCTCAAATACAACCAAATTAATAATTCTTGGTATCATTCAATAGCTATAGGTGTTCTCTATCAGAATATAATTTTATTAAATTTTTTACTTAAGTATATAAAAAGATATGGTTATTCAACTCCACAAAACCTTAAGTCGGAATTTTTTGTCCAGAAAAAATTAAAATTTTCAAGGCATTAAAATGCAATTAAGAGAAAATAAATTTATATATTCGATAGTCCTAAGAATTCTCTATTTATGAATAAAATTTCAAAAAATTCCATCGAGTTTTAAAAAAGTTCTGGTAAAATAATTTGACTGAAAATTCATTGAAAATTTATGACCATAACTTTTTTTTAATTTTGTAAAAAAATTTTCAAAATTTCTATTCTGATAGACAACACTTAATGCTATTGAATAATACCAATAATTATTAATTTGGATGAAATTGGGCCAAGATACGAATTTATATGTCTTACATTTTTTATTTTACTACAACTTGGCAGTTTTTAAGAAACGCCCATGGTGGCAGTTTTTAAGAAACGCCCATGGTGGCAGTTTTTAAGAAACGACCTAGCACCGTCGCGGTCGTTGTTTTCGTCGTTTGGTTCATGATGCTCAGAATTTGCTTCGTTTCATTGTCGTTGTTGTTCAAAAACATACGCTTGCGACTTTTTTTTTGGAGAATTTCAATTTTTTACGATTAATATTGAGTTTAAATGAGTAAATTTTACAAAAACAAATAGTATGAATTTCGGTTTTTTCGCTAATTTTAATTGGGGACATTTTGACTGATTTTAGCTTGGGGGACATTATGACGCGGGGACATTTTGACTGATTTTAGCTTGGGGGACATTATGACACGGGGACATTATGACACGGGGACATTATGACGCGGGGACATTATGACGCAGGGACATTTTGACGGGCAGCGTCCTTAAATACCTATAAGCCCCGGCGGTTCAATTACCTAATTGGCATTTAAATAGGCACAAAAATCCTCGAATAGGCATATTATTTCTTTTTTTTTCTGACAGTTCGCATTTCTTTTGCTCAAATTGTGCCTTTGAAAAAAGTTTTTTTTTTCGTCGTGGACCTAAAATGTACAAGTGCTGAAAAAGCGTTAAAAGTTGATAAAAATTCAATTATTTAGCGAAATTATCCTTTTAATGGCACCGACCATCAGAAAAAAGAAAAAGTTTTCTTCCGACGACCGTCGGCTTATTTGTGAAAAGAAACCGCAACCGTTGGGTTCATTTGTCACATCAATTGGAAAACGGCGAAGTGTTCGAGTGGCAACGAAAATGAATCGGATTTTGAGGAAAATGTGAGAATTTTTTTTGGTAATATTGCAGCCCCCCCCCGATTTTTCGAAAAAATTTTTTTTCTAAAGTTATAAACATGTTTTACGGGGTTTTAAGGATCGCTGATCACGAAATCGGCACCCATTTAGACCCGAATTCGAACAAAAAGTCGAAAATTCAAATTTTCAGTTTTTAGTCTACCTAAACTTAAATTTATCATTTTAAGACCGCGATCAACTTATTTTTCCCCCCCCATTTCAGTTGGATTTGTAATTACGTGTGGCTGGACATTCTTCCATCTTTTGACTTTGCCCAACTCGGTCTCCAAATGGCACTGCTTTCTTACCGTTTCAATGCTTTGGTTGACGCACATTTTGATGGCAAACCGGAATTTACGCTTTGGAAAACAACAAAAATTCGAAAGCAAATTGGAGTGCCGAAATGGTGTTGGCAAATTATGCCGATTCTGTGCAATTTCCATTGGCCGACCATCCGTTGCCCAACAAAATTCGCTTTAAGGACCTTCGCATTTCGTAATTCATCAAAATTCAGAGAATTTTTCACTGATAAAAGCATTCCCTTTTTTTCAGGTACATCGATCACTCTGTCATCGCATTTCTCCGTTCCAATCAACAAATTTTCGACAACAAAGGCACAAATTTTGGTCTGCGGATTC
Organism: Heterodera glycines; assembly: GCA_004148225.2. NCBI lineage: Eukaryota > Metazoa > Nematoda > Chromadorea > Rhabditida > Heteroderidae > Heterodera > Heterodera glycines. The sequence continues at coordinate 1,487,858 of CP049711.1, read as the reverse complement.
CGTTTGCACACGAAAATTATGTCCAAGAGCGGATTTGGAAGGTGTTCATGCGTGAAATGTGGCCCATTTTTGTGCCAAACATTCGCCATTTGGACGTTTCTGTTCATCATTTGAATAATTTGCGTCGTCTCACATCGCAAACAATTCTCACCGATCTCAAGCAGTTGAACTCAATCGATTCCGGTCATTTGTTTCCCTCTTTGATCGCTGATCAGGGGCCAAATGCAACTGCTGGCCAAGCGTTGTCCAAATGGTTGCACACTCCGAGAAAAGACGGCAGTCAAAGCGATTGTATTGCAGCGATACATGTATGAGTGTCAACGGATGGCTCGTCGAGTTCAAGGAGGTCAAACGGACTAACAATTTTCAAAATATCTACCTATTTTTTCCAATGGTTTTTTAGGCATTTCTCCGTGCCACCACTTCTGTCAACTACAAAATTCGTCTTCAACTTTACAAGGGAATGAAACTTAAGCCATTTGAATCGGTGAACGAACGGACTAAAGAACAGATGACATTTGTGAAAGAAGGCGATCATGGAAAATCCAATGTTGTTTGGCTGTTGGAGCGATGCAAAATTGGGGGAATGGCGCCGACGGTTCAGTGGGAGGAAGAAAATTCGGACAATTTGAACAATGTCCACTTTACGTTTTATGAAGCTTCTTGCATTGGGTGAGAGAGAGAATGAAAGCAGCTTTTGCTTGGGCTCTATTACAGTTTTTATACGACCATAAAATCATTTGACACAACTTTAATTTATGGCCAAAAAAGTTTATCTGGCCATATTTTTTTGAAACATGACAAAATTTTTTGAATTTTGCAGACTAACAGAAATATTGGGGCTATCGAATGATACCAAGAATGTTTAATTCAGATGTTTCTATAAAAAGTTATGTGTGGTACATTAAAATTTGCCAAATTATTTTATGGCCGTGTGAACTGCAATAGAGCCCCCCCCCCCCCGCTTTTGCTTTTATTGATGTCGATCACATTTATTTTTTCACATTTCATTTAGCCGGTTGTCTCCACCAAATGCGGATCAGATGACGCAAAAGAGTGCCGGGCCCAGCGGAAGAAAAAAGTGAATGAATTATTTGGAGATCAATGATCGATCATTAGGAATTGAAATTGATCTGCTGGATAATTGCTCCTAACATTTATCTGTTGCTTGACTTCAGTTGGGTATTATGCAGGGCGGCCAAGTGTCCTTTTTTTAAAGATTTGTCCTTTTTTGGAGGGGCCGGATCTTTAAAAATTTAAAATGTCCTTTTTTTAAGGATTGTCCTTTATTTTAGGCTTCTCCAAACTTTTTAAATTTTTGTGCTTAATGATTTATTTCATATAAATGCTACCAAAACTCAATTTTAAAAATTTTTTCCCGGCAAGCGCATATCGGCACCGCCGGCCCCCAAAAACATTTATTTTTTCTTAAGAAAATGGCTTAAAATCGTAAAAATTGGTCATTTTTGGTGAAAACGGTTAACAAATAGTGTAACTGCCCAAAATGACTTAAAGATCAGTCACAATTTTACAATTTTCTTAAATTTTTTCTTAAAAAATCACAAGGACTATTTTTGGGCAAAATCTGTTAACAAATTGCCTCAAATTTTCAAAAAATTTTCCCCGGCGGCGCCTATCGGCACCGCCGGCCCCCCCCCCCACTTTCTCTAAGTTTTTTTGGGAAAAAGCGCCGCAAAAAAGTGCATATGCGGTGAAATGAGAAAAATGGTCATCGGAAAAAAATTCAATTGTTTCACGCTAATAAAATGTTGTTTTAAGTCAATTTTCATGTTTTTATTACGTTTCCTTCGCGTTACTATTAGTTTTAGAAAAAATCTTTTTTTTGGGGGTCAAAATCTTAGTTTTAGCCTCGTTTACCGTATTTGCTCTAATTAAGGCCCCGTCTCCTTTAAAGGCCCTGTCTCCAATTATGTCCCCCTTTCTGACGAGGTTGAAAAATAATCCCCCCGTCTCTATTAAAGGCCCTATCTCCAATTATCCCCCGGGGGATTAAATAGAATTTATTTAAAAAATTATTACAGCAATTTTTTTAAAATAACAACGAAAGAAACAGTAAAATGCTAACAAATCAAAATTCATCGTCATCTCCAACTCCATCCAGCTCTACATCACCGTCATCTTCAGAAAGGCCGGCTTCCTCTTGATCATTTCGTCCATCTTTCACTGTTTCAGTTGCTCTAAATTCGCGCAAAAATTTGATCCCGATCGGTCCAATTGCTCCGTTCGGCTTGAAGCAAGTAATTTTTTCGTCTCCTGTTCCGTCCAATGGCGTTGTCAATCCACAGACTAAAAATTCAGGCATTTTTCTTTTTTCCTTTTCAACTGACCCTCAAATGATTTGATGATAACTTCTTTGGAAATCTCCTGCCATGATCGGTGGATCCAGTCAAGTACCACGTGAAGCGCTGGTGCCTTCGGGTTGCCCGCCGATGTGAACTCCTTTTCCGCCTCATTGGACATCCAAATGTTGTAAAAATGTCGAATTCGCTCCTTTAACGGCTTATTCCACGAGACATCGGGAGCCTAGGGAAGAAAAATTAATTTAAATCCATTCGGCCATTGCAATGTCGATGTCCGGGCGTTGAACTGGGCGACCGGCTCCACCAAGTCTCATGCGCTTCCCCCCATTCCGTGTCATGCTAAAATTTTTGGTCACAAAAATTACGTCAGTAATAGAGCCGTGATTTTAGTGAAAAAACTTTTTTGCTTTTATTTTGATAAAGGAGCTCAAAAAAGCATGTCAGCATTGAATTTTCGATTTTGAGGCCACAAAAATCAGACTTTAAGGCTCCTCGCAAAAATAATTAAAATTTTGGCGTAATGTCACTATTTTTTCAGTATTTTATTAACTTACCTACCTATTCCGAGATTTTTCATTACTAAAAGTCGCGGCCCTAGTCATTAAAAATCTGTCGAAAAATAATCCCCCCGTCTCCATTAAAGGCCCTGTCTCCAATTATGTCCCCCTTTCTGAGGAGGTTGAAAAATAATCCCCCCGGGGCCTTAATTAGAGCAAATACGGTATCCTTTTTTTCTAAAAAAAAACTTGGCCGCCCTGGTATTATGTAATAAAATTTGAAAAACTCATAAATTTTTTCATATGTATCGAATTGCTTAAATTTATTTCGAAAAGATTCTCCTTTTATAAGTTTTTTGGCGCTAGTTTAAAGAAGGGGTCTTTTGAAAATTTTTTCGCTTTTTTTTGGTCGAATTTTGGCTCTATTTGCAAAGAGACCTTTTGAAATTTTTTTTCACTTTTTTTGGCCAATTTTTTTGTTTATTTTTAATGCAGAATTTGCTTTTTTACCAGATGGTACAAAAATTTTTATTTACATATTTTAGTACATATTTGGAGGTTTTATTACATATTTCATATATACTTTAGCATTTTTTATACATATTTTATTTACATATTTCGCGATTTTTCTTACATAAAAATGGAATCCCTAGTTATGGCTGATCAAAATAAATAGGTGCAAAAGGTGATGTGACATTTGCGCCGCAGACACTTGCGCCGCGACAGTTGCGCCGCAGACACTTGCGCCGCCCAGCCAAAGTGACACTTGCGCCGCCGACACTTGCGCCGCGACACTTGCGCCGCAGACAATTGCGCCGCTGCCATTTGCGCCGCCGACACTTGCGCCGCGACAGTTGCGCCGCAGACACTTGCGCCGCCCAGCCAAAATGACACTTGCGCCGCCGACATTTGCGCCGCCCCCCCCCCCTATTTTGACATAAGCGAAACAAACATATACTAATTTTTAACAACGCAACAAAATTAATATTTTCAACAATATTCTAATCCCATCCTTCGAATCCCTTCATCCCCACACGGTATTGCAATGCATGAATATGTCGGATCAAATCATCGTCATTTTTTTCTTCTTTCGCGTCATAAGCAATTACCAATTGCCTAATAGCTGAGTCATTTTCGATGTATTTTTTAAGACGTGGTCGATCGGCAATGCCCCTTGTCTGATCAATTTCGAAAAGCCAAACACGATTGTTTTGATATTCCTCTTCATCTTTCATTGCCTTTATGAATCTGACATAATAATTTTAAGTGGGATTTTCCGAAAATTTATCTAATTAAGTTTAATATAAAATTCACTAGTTAATAACCTATTCCGAATTGATCAGACCATTCAAAATTGTGTTTAAAAGCCGGAAAAATTGAAATTGAGTTCATTAAAAAAATAATTTTATTTCTTGCTACTCTCGGCAGTGAAGAAGAAAAAAACTTGTCATTGCTCTTACTGTATGCGTTGACCAAAGACAAAAAATTAAGTGTTTACCTTTGTGATTAGTGATTTATTGTTGTGTTTTTTTAATTAGTTGTCATTTGCGTTTAATTTATAGTTTTAGTAAAATTTGTTGATAATTACCTAATGTTGAATTTTATTTAAAATGTAATTGGAATGGAAGTTTTAATTCCGAATGCTACATTAACTTTAAACATTAAAATTGATTGAGAAAATTATGCTTTAAATAATCAAAATTGGGGGGGGGGGGCGGCGCAAATGTCGGCGGCGCAAGTGTCATTTTGGCTGGGCGGCGCAAGTGTCTGCGGCGCAACTGTCGCGGCGCAAATGTCTGCGGCGCAAATGTCGGCCAATCGTGCAAAAAAGGCATTTATCTGTGTAATTTTTGAATTATCGCGCAAAAAATGTACGTCAATTAAACTATTTGGCGAAATGAATTATTTTTTGTGGCACCTAAACTGTACAAGTGTTCTTGCCCAAAAAGCCTTAAATTTGAAATAAAAATTCAATTATTTAGCGAAATTATCTTTTTAATGGCACCGCCCATTAGAAAAAAGAAAAAGTTTTCTTCCGACAACCGCCGCCTCATTTCTTCTACCGAAATTAGTGAACATGAACAACAGCAACCGATGGGTTCACTTGTGACAGCACTTGGAAAACGGCGAAGTGTTCGAGTGGCAACGAAAATGAATCGGATTTTGAGGAAAATGTGAGAATTTTTTTTTTTGGTAATATTGCAGCCCCCCCCCCCCGATTTTTCGAAAAAATTTTTTTTCTAAAGTTATAAACATGTTTTACGTGGTTTTAAGGATCGCTGATCACGAAATCGGCACCCATTTAGACCCGAATTCGAACAAAAAGTCGAAAATTCAAATTTTCAGTTTTTAGTCTACCTAAACTTAAATTTATCATTTTAAGACCGCGATCAACTTATTTTTCCCCCCCATTTCAGTTGGATTTGTAATTACGTGTGGCTGGACATTCTTCCATCTTTTGACTTTGCCCAACTCGGTCTCCAAATGGCACTGCTTTCTTACCGTTTCAATGCTTTGGTTGACGCACATTTTGATGGCAAATAGCGAAATTATCTTTTTAATGGCACCGCCCATTAGAAAAAAGAAAAAGTTTTCTTCCGACAACCGCCGCCTCATTTCTTCTACCGAAATTAGTGAACATGAACAACAGCAACCGATGGGTTCACTTGTGACAGCACTTGGAAAACGGCGAAGTGTTCGAATGGCCAAGAAAATGAATCGACGGTTGGGGACAAATTTGAAACGGTCATTCAAAATTGGCAATTTTTCATTTCCAATTTCTGAATTTGGACTCCCCGACCGAAAATGAAACTTTTTGATGAGAGAAAAACTCAATTTTTTCCAACCAGCTAAAGCAATTTCCCGCATTTCAGCTGGGTTTGCAACGACTTGTGGATGGATATTTTCCCGTTTTTTGGTCGTCCTCAACTCGGCCTTAAACTGGCACTTCTTTCGCCACGTTTCAATGCATTGGTAGACAAGCATTTTGATGGCAAAAGCGAATTGACACTGTGGAGATCAATCGCAATTTGCAAGGGATATAGAATGCCGAAAATATCTGTACAGAACGACTTTGTCAAATTTCCATTGCCGGACCGTCCGTTGCCCAACAAAATTCGCTTTAGGGATCTGCGGATTGAGTAATTCAAAAATAAAAACGGTTCTTGTGCACTTTAGGCGTCCAAAGTTTCTTTGGTCAGAACTTTTTTTTTTTGCTTGGTCAATGCCAACATTTTCTTGGTATCAAACGAAAGCTTAAAGTCACGGGAGGAAATTCATAAATAAACAATAAAATATCAAATACTGACATTAATAAAAAACAAATAAAAAATTACAACGAGAAAACACGAAATGCAGCTTTTCTCGAGTATATTTAAGCATATTTTTTTTTATTGCATTTAGCCGAGAATTTAAGGTTTACAAAAACTTCTATAGACTTTAAGCTTTCGTTTGACACTAAGAAAATATTGGCATTGGCCAAGTAAGAAAAAAAGTTATGGCCAAGGAAACTGAACATTGGACGCCGAAAAAGTGCACAGAGCCAAAAAAAAACATACCAATATTTTTTTTTCAGGTACATTAACCATTCCGTGATTGCATTTTTTCGCTCCAACCAGCACATTTTGAACAAAGGCATCAATTTGTGTTTAAATTATCTTATTGGCCAGCCAATTTGGGATGTTTTTGTCCGAGAATTTTGGCCCCTTTTTGCGCCAAACATTCGCCGGTTGGGCCTTTTCGGTGGTCCTCATTTGGACAATTTGCTTCGTCTCATTTCACCAACAATACTCACCGATCCTGATCAATTGAACACGAAAAATGTTCCTCCGAATCACACAAAAAAATAAAATAATTTTTGGATTTGAAAAACGGGCAAGAGGCATTTGAAAAATGGAAAATGATCAGTTTAATCAGACAAAATTTTGATCTGCAGAGAATCTGATCGAAGACAAAAAATATTCACATAGAAAAGTGATCAGAATGAATTCTAAACGAAAATAGATGATTGGCTCAAATCCCGGGAATTTTCGGACTCCCGACTTCCATTTCCGCAATTTTTTATCGGGTTCGAATTTTTACAGAGACACTGATCAAATTATTTAAGGCTAATTATGGAAAAGAATGCATAATTATCTTTAAAATCTAAATCAAAATTGGGCTAATTTATTTAAAAAATTAGAAAGAGATTCCAATAAAGATTAATTAAGGCCCATTAAAAGATGCCCATCCTGTTTTTTTTACCTTTCTTGGCCGGCACGTGTCCTACCGGCGCTGAAAAAAAAACTTAAAAATTTTAAATTGCCTCCGACAATATTAAAATTAAAATCCTTGAGAAAATTCTAGCAAAGTCTCAAACATTTTTCTATATTAAGATTTCAATAAATAACCAATTTAAAATTTTTCAAGCGATTTTTGAAAAATTCTGAAAAATTTAAATTCATCATAAAATTTTGAAAAAGACATCCAATTTGCATGATTTGCCCTCCCCCCCCCCTTATAACCAGAAATGACATTTTGCCAACACCGGAATCGCCGAGTGCCAAAAACTTGATCAGATAATCATAGTCCGCCTTCGGATTTTTGCGCTTTCTTTAATTGCAGATCCGTACGCCGTTGTCATCCTCTCAATTTGATAGGCAAAAAATGCCGAAACAATGGCAAAGAAGCGATAGACTGCTCATGTGAATGAATAATTAGGGGAACAAACAAACAAATTAGCGGCGGCGTCGGCGAGTGAAAAGCGCCGCGGGGCGTGCCGAAGAAAACAATGGCACGGCACGACGGACAACCGCACACGACGTAAAAAGTAAAAGCTTTGATATTTCGAGCTCAACTAAGCCGGTATTCAGGTCCAAGTCCAAACAGAAATGAGTAAACGTCTAATCCTTTGTTTAAATAGCTGTATGAATTGACTAAATAATAAGATTACCAGGTTTCCATACATAAATTTTTCATTTTCTAAGAAAATATAAGTTTTAAGCACAAGGTTGTTAAAATTTACTAAATTTTAATGATTATATAACATTTTACACTTCTTTGTTTTATTTTTTTGAAATCCCTAACTCTGGTGCCCAAACTTCATGTCGCCAGTCAAAACCATTGGGCGTTAGTCAAAAAACTATAACTTTGCTCAAAATCAACCAAATTATATTTCGATAGCCTTAATATTTTCTATTAGCCCTGCAAAATTCAAAAAATTTCGTTAAGTTTTAAGAAAGTTATGACCAAAAATGTTCCATAAAGCTTTCCCTCAGCAGGTCCAATTTTTTGAAACATAATATTTTTTTTTTGGAATTTATAGGCTTTTAGAGAAGGCATTTGCTATCGAAATTATATCAATGTTTGTTCATTTTGAGCGAATTATGTGTAATTTTCTGTCAAAATTTTTTCATTTGTTGTTGTTTTTAACTAACGTTCTCCGACAAAACTTATTGCTGATCAAAAAAGAAAAATTAATCTGCAGCAGATCAAAAAGCAAAACGTGCAAAAGCGGAACTGATCTGACTGAAGAAAGCAAACTGACCAAATTAAAAACAGAACTGATCAAACAGAAAATGGAACGAATCTTTCAAAACGAATTTTGAGGCATATGCTTTTTTATGCTAATAGATTTTCAGTGCTGAATACGAAGTGGCGGTTGGCCAAATAGGTTTAACCCTTGGAGTAAAGCAAATCAAAAAATGTGATTCATTCAAACAAATCTAGCGCATACAACCAATTATTTATGCAAATAATAAATAATTAATATAATATGTATAAGTTAGCCAAAAAAATACACCAGCAGATAATGAAAGGGACAAATGATTAGTGAATCAATTTAAATAATTTATCACATTCAGTCGCATTGACTTTGCGTAAAATGGGCCTTGAAGAAATAATCCCACGTGGATCATCACTGAAATCAAAAATTGATGTAAGATAATAAATTCTTTGAACTGATATTTCTTAAATTTACTTCGGCTTTTTAACTATGCGCTCATTGGTCCCTCGAAGTTAAAGTTTTCTAAGTACCAAATTTGTCCGAACTTTGGCTTTTTAAAAGATTTGAGTGCCCCATTTTGTTCTTTTTTCAGGCTTTAAACCTGTTCAAAAACCCGTTTAAACGCTTTGCCACAACTTTTTTTTTCATTTTTACAACTCTGGCGCATTAAAAAGCGCGCATGGCGATGAAATTTAAGAAGCGCACCAACAGCAACATAAGCACATAAAACACAAGAGACAATTTGGCGGTGGTCAGACGAGCAGCAGAAGATGGGACGGTTTTGTTGTACCAAATAGGAACCAACTCAGCTATGTAAAATGACAATAATTTAATTTTATACAAAATAACAATAATTGAAATTAAAAATATAAATTATTTTTAAATGTAAATCTTACGTTTTAGTCCCATTCCGATAACATCTGAGAATTAAATGTGAATATGATTAATATTAATTTTTTTCATAAATTCTGTTACAAAATTATAAAAGAGATAATTCTTTACATTTTTTTTTCAAAACGCCCAAATTTGTTTATAAAATGAAGATTTAAATCTAAGTACTTGATAAAAATTATGCTACTCGTTGAATCGGACTTGAGAACATTTTTATCGAATCCGAGCTCTGTGCACCACTTTTTCAAATGGTGCACAGCAGGGATGTTGCAAAAAGAAAAATAAATACGAGATACGAGATGCCTAAAAAGCATGAGAATACGAGAAAAGAGATTTTTTACTTAATAATTAATCAAAATTTTTTATTCTTTATGGAAAATGCTCGGGCCGGCTGAACTTTAATTCAAATGGGCCGGAACAAAACAGGGATTTTTTCTAAATAAAAAAAAATTCAAAATTTAAATTAAATAATGAAAAAGTTATTAGCAAAATAAAATTGTTTTTTTTAATTTAGAAAACAAAAACCATAATAAAATCTAACCAATTAACATATATTCGAAGCCATTTTTTCACATTAAAAAAAATTTAAAAACATTTTAAAATAAAATAAAGTTTTTTTTTCACGTTTTAGATTTTTCTGTGATTCTTAATAATTTTGGGGAAGAATTATTCCTGGTAAAAATTACAATTCGATTGGGCCGGGGAATTATGATAAATAGCAAAAAAAAAAAAAGACTGATTGTACGTAATAAAAATTTAATTTATTTAGATATTTTTTCTTCGGTTGGGCTTTCATAAATAAATATTACGAGATTAGTTTAAATTTTTATCAACACCTTGCTTAACATTTTAAAATATTTTTAAATAAGTAAAAAAAATTTTTTGTAATATAAATTTTCAATCTATGTATTTATTAATCATAATTAGCTATATTTATTTATTTTCCCTCACCAAAATTTCTTCCTTCATTCTCCCTGCTCGTTGCGCACTTACACTGCCAATTGCCACTAATTTTAACTATGTCGTTTATTGCAATGGACATTTTTTGGGTGTCATTACATTGCGACATCCACTTATTTCCATTTACACATGAAAAGCTGTAGAAGGTTCGCAGACCTCCTTCTAAAAATGACTGTAATAATTAATGTGATTTTGACTGTAAAAAACTAAAACATTAATTTACCACTTTCTAAAAAGTGAATTTCTAATTAATTTCTTCCTTTTGAAAACAATAAAAAATCAATCGCCAATTGAATCAAACTTTTTGGGAAAAATTTGAACCATGGTAAAAAGCCAATGCTACCGCCGTATTTTTTGTGGATTATTTAATAATGAAAAGAAAAAAAAACGGGAATACCTCATTCCGTCGGTCCCAGATGCACTTACCAAAAAAAAAAGAAGTATTTTTCACAAAACAAACCGGGGTAAAGCCTATCGGCCCCTCCCCAATCCACCACTTCATGCACACTTTGGCACCCCTCCTTTGCAAGTGTGGCTAAAGATATAAGCACCGCAAAGATGTGCTGGTGCATTTTCTAAATAGTGCCTGCCACCCATGTGCGTTTCCCAAATGCGCCATTTTAATAAAAATATATAATTATTTATTTGAACTAATCGTTTAATATTTTGATTTTATTTTATTATTAGTGAAAATAGGTGCCAGTTGAGACTAGGGTTGTAGCCCCGACGGTCGGGGTTGGAAAAGTCGGGGTTATAGGGTTAGCGAGTTCGGGGTCGGGGTTGACAAAAAAGTTCGGGGTCGGGATTCGGGGATTTTTCATATTAAAAAAATCATACAAGCAACTAATTCAAAAATTTAATCTTAAATATCATTAAAATCATTTTCATGATCAGTGAGACCGATTCTGATTGGTTTTTTTTTTCAAAACATTTTTCGCGGCGCGCTTTTGAGAGGGAGGGGGCCAGCAGCGCCTATAGGCGCCGCCGGAAAAAATTTTGAAAATTTGGATGGGCTCTGTTAACAGATTTTGTCCAAAAATAATAAGTTTTTGCGATTTGGAGCCAATTTTTTTAATAAGATTTATGCATTTTTGTGCCCGGAAGTGGGCAAATTTTGAAATTTAAGCTCTATTTTATAACAGATTTACACAAAAAATTAACATTTATCTGATAAATTTTTGTCTTTCTTCGGTATTTTGTAAAAATAATTTACAATATATTAAATTTTCCGATTTAGTCAAGGAAAATTAAACTCATTAATTCAACGAAATTTTTCATCTACGTCACCTATCGGCGCCACCGGAAAATTTTTTGAAAAGTTGTTCAATTTGTTAAAAAATTATGCCAAATGGTGAATAAATTTTCAGAAAATACACCCCCTAAGAATTGAAAAATTTTCTCAAAAACTGATCGCCAAAATTTCATTTTTTTCTTGATAAAAAATTTTAGGTTAAAAAATTTCCTTATTTGAATAACTATTATAAAAACATTTAATAATCATTTAAATGACCAAAATGAAGTTTTTTGCATTCAGTTTACGTGTTTTGTACACTAAAAATCCTTAATAAAAAAATTTAAGTGCCTTTTTTCATGCCTTTTTCGGGATTTTCGTGCCTTTTTCATGCCTTTTTTGCAATTTTTTGGTGTGCCTATTATAGTGCCTTTTTCCCGATTTTTGGTGCCTTTTTTTCGTTCTCTAGTAATTTTGTTTTAGCATATAATAAAAATTTAAAAAATTCTAAATTTCATATATAAAGTTTTAAAATTAAAATGTTTTGTAATTGTATAAAAAATGCTTCTTAGCCCTTGTTTTAGTGTTTTCAAAGTTAATTCTGAATTTTTATACAATTTTTGGCACTTTTTCGAGGGTTAAAGGCCATTTTTGGCAGTTTTTAATGCATATTTTAGTGTATATTTGGGCATTTTTCGGGTTTTTAGGCATATTTGAGGGATTTTTAGTGCATATTTTATGCGCATATTTGGCATTTTTTAGTGCGTACAACTTATAACCCTAATAATTAGGGACTCCATTTTTTTCAAATGCCTAAATTTTCTGCGCACTTGATACGCACAGATAAGCACGAAAAACGCATTTTCTGCTTGGTTTGGTGTGTCTACGATGACTTTTATAATGCCTATTTTTGCCTATTTCGGGGTTTTTGTGCCTAAAGTACCTATTTTAGGGTTTTTGAAAAAATCCTTAACAAAAATGCAATAAAAACGAAAAATACACCCAAGAAATGGTCCGAAAAATTTCAAAAAAACACTCCTAAGAGTTGAAAATTATACTAAAAAATTGATCCACAAAATTTAATATTTATTTTCTTAAAAAATTTTAGTTTTCAAATTTGTTCTTTTCGAAAAAAAACTTTAAAATATTTAATAATTTCATTTACAATTGAAAATTTTTATGTTTTGCTACCTAAAAAGAGAATAAAAAATTTTATTTGCCTATTTTTGCCTATTTGAGGATTTTTGTGCCTATTTCGCGATTTTTTGTGCCTAAAAATGGAGTCCTTATTAATCCTATATATTAAAGTTGTGTTTGTATGTGTCCGTGTTTGAATTAGTGTGGCGTTTTGTTTGATTTTTGCGTTAAAAAATTTAAGTCCCAGTGATTGCAAGAGAAAGTTGTGAGGCCGCGAAGCGGCCGAGCCCTCCCCACCGATTCAACATCCCAAGTCACACAAAAAAGTAAAAATCCAAAGAATTTTGCTGAGGTTGAATCCCGTGATTTGATAGAATATAAATTTTTTGCGCATTAAAAAAATTCCACGGCAAAAAATTCTTATACTTAAAACCTAATTTTTAATTTTTATGAAATATTTGCTTGGTTAACTCTGATTACATTCTATAGCTTGTAAATTATTTTATTAATTTATTATACCATGTGCGCATATTAAAATCCCGCATGTATCGAAGTAGTGGTTTGCAACTTTATCACAATTCTCAATATTTGGGCCAGTATGCAAACCACCAATGATTTGCGCATCAAATCCCATGAAAAACAAGCAGTTTAATGCTGTAAATCGGAATGGTAAATTATTCTTACACATTAGTAAGAGGTAATAAACCATTACATAAAAGAACACCATTTGGATTTCATAAATACTCACTCCACTTTTTTATAGCTTGTTTCAAATAAATTTTGTTAAGAGTAGGGCCCGGATTCTTAGGTTTTTAATTTTTTTCTGTGGTTTTGTTTCGGTGATAAAATACATTTTTAGCTCGGAAATTTCCTCGCTTTTTTTTGCGATCCGATCCTTTTTGCGATTAGAATCTTATGAAAACATTTTTTGAAGCGATTGTTTTAATTAATAGTTATTGGTAAAAAAAATTTCTGGAAACTTGGATTATTTTACTCAAAAAATTCTTTACAAAATTCCAATATTTCCAGTTAGGACTATTTTTTGTTTTTTCCTATTTTTTTCCTGAGTTTCCTTTGACCTGAGCACGAAAAACACATTTTTTCGGTTGTTGTTAAGCTAATTTTCGAGTTATTAGCAACTAATATATTCACGTTTTTTTATCACTTAAAAGCCTAAAAATTTTGAAAAACTATTTTCAACTACTTTGGCGTTTTGCCCAAAATTTGTTAAAAAAAGCAATAAAAAAGAAAAATATTCATCTAAAAATCGACCTATTTTTTTTTCAAAAATACACCCCTAAGAAATTTAAAATTCTCAAAAAGTCGTCTCTAAAATTTTTTATTTATTTTATTGACGAGAATTTTAAATTTTAAATTATATATCTCAATACTGTTGCTTAAATTTTACACCCCTACATTTGGAAGTTTTTTAGCAACTATTTTCCCATTTTTAGCATCTAGTTGGGGTTTTTTAGAACCTAAAACTAACTATTTTGGCAGTTTTAAGCAACTATAAATACAATCCCTTTTCCAGCAGTACTCGCTGACTATGAAATTTGATTTTGGCGTTTTGTTATTTTATGATTTTTACCTCATTAATTTGTATGTGACAAAAAATCATCATTTGGGGTTAAAAATCAGCATTTTTTAAATTTATTCAAAATTTAAAAAATTAATAAAAATGTTTTTTGCGGTGTTTTTTCCAAAAATCCATTTTTCAGAAGCGTAGCCAGACAGTCAGACAGTGCACTATTTCCTTCTTTATTTTTCTCACTTCTTCCCTTTTCCCACACACAATGCTGCCAGCCAGCACACGGCTGCTTACTGTCTACCCTTCCACCCGCCGCGGCCCCACGTTGACAGACAGTCAGACAGTGCACTATTTCCTTCTTTATTTTTCTCACTTCTTCCCTTTTCCCACACACAATGCTGCCAGCCAGCACACGGCTGCTTACTGTCTACCCTTCCACCCGCCGCGGCCCCACGTTGACAGACAGTCAGACAGTGTACTATTTCTTCCTTTCTCCAGTGACTAGACGGAAGAAAAGAAGGAAATAGTGCACTGTCTGACTGTCTGGCTACGCTTCTGAAAAATTTGACCAAAAATGTGGATACAAAGCACATTAGTACCGAGGGGGGGGGGGTTCGAATTTTTTTTCAAATTTCAATGCAATTTTTTAACAGATTTTCACTAAAAATGAACAATTTTTGAGATTTTGAGACAATTTTTTATGAAAGAAATAAGTTTTGGGGGCCGGCGGTGCAGATAGGCGCCGCCGGGAAAATTTTTGAAAATTGGGACTTTTGGCAGCATTTATATCAGCGAAATAAATCATTAAGCACAAAAAAATTTTAAAAGGTTTGGGGAAGCCTAAAAATAAGAAAAAAATTTTAATTTCTAAGATCTGACACCTCCAAATAAGGACAAGTCTTACAAATAAAGACACTTGGCCACTCTGCTCATATTTATAGTTGCTAAAAACTGACTAAATAGCTAATTTTAGGTTCTAAAAAAGCCCCAAAATAAATGCTAAAAATGGGAAAATAGTTGCTACAAACTTTCAATTTAAGGTGTAAAATCACAAAAATTTATTCAAAAAAGTAACCAAATCAGTAACGAGAATAATATTTTATAATCAAAAATTCTTCAAGAAAATAATAAACACATTTTGAAGATGAATTTTGAAAAAAAAAATTTCGTTTCATAAGATGTATTTTTGAAAACCTTAGTTAGGGTCGGTTCGTATGGGTGTTTTTTCTGAAATTTTTTTGGGTCGATTCTTAGGGGGTATTTTTCCTTTTATTGCATTTTTGTTCACAAATTTTGGACAAAACGTCAAATAGCTAAAAATATATTTTTTTAAAATTTTTTAGGTTTTTGGACGTTAAAAATGAAAAACTAGAAAATAATTGCTAATAACTCGAAAACTAGCTTAACAACAACCGAAAAAAACATGATTTTTGTGTGTTTTCAGGCCACGGATAGCTCATGAAAAATAGAAAAATAATGATTCTCTCTCTACACAAATTTGGTTTTAATACGCGACCCGTGACCGCGGCAAATTGAATTCCCGGTGCTCGATTCCAAAAAAAATCTCATGTAATTAAAATTGTTGAAACTTGTTATTCATGTTCGATTTAATTTTTTTTCATTGAAAAGTAAATATTTTTCAAATTTTCACCCCTATTTCGCCATTTTTGCCACTATTAAGATCATTTAAAATAACATTTTTCGCACATAAAAATCCGTGCCCTAGTTATAACTTTTTTAGGAATAAAATTTAAATATACTTAGATTTTTTGTTCCCGGTTCCGCTTCCGATTTAAAATCCAAGTTTTTGATCTCTTTTTTACCTTGGCAGCAATAATAATGAAGCAATATGCCAGAAATGAAAGCACCAAACCAATACATTGTAAGAATGATTTTAAGAAATATAATTGAATATTTTCGAAAAATGAAAACAGTCAAATGCAAAAGCTAATTTTTTTTTACAAAGTCTGGTGTAAAAAAAATTCATATTTATGCCAAAAGAAACATCAATTAGTATGCTAATGAATACCAAAAACTGCTCGGATAAGTCTCATTTTCGTCGAGAAAATTGGCCAAGACAACAACTGCCCCATTTTTGGCGGTCAAAAGTATTTCAAGTTGGCAGAAAAATCTGAAAAATTCTGCTAGGCTAGCTTTGATGGTGATCAAAAAAAATCTTTTATACATTGGTGATCGGATCACCTCCAAATTATTGCTCTGTGTATATAAGTCATCGACACACCATTTTAAATATAATTTTGTAGCAAAATTGTTTGCTTTTCCTGATAGCTTACTCAAATTTTTAAAAAAATTCTAATTCCCTTGGATTTTTTTTTTCGAAACTTTTCCCGCTTTTAACCATTTTGTAGGTAGTCTGATACCATTTTCATATGAAAATTTTTTTTTGTTTTGATAAATTTTTTACATACACATTGCACATGATCAGTTTCTTATATTTAGCCGATTTAATTTTTTGATGATAGTTTATGGTCAAGCTCTCATTATAATCAAACACTAATTAAGTAAATTATAATTTAAAAATGGTTATTTTTTATTCTTTTTGATGAAATTAAAAATGCTTTTTCTTATATTTTTGACTTTATTTCAGGCTCGCAAGTTTTTTTCAAAATAAAGAAAAACGAGGCTAAATGACCCCAAAAAGTTTTTTTGAAAAAATAGCTTTTTATATTGTAAAACAATTAAAAACAGAACTGATAAAAACTTTTCAAAATCAGCATTTGGCTGACAAATCATCATTTGAGGTAAAAATCAGCATTTTTGAAACTTTAATAAAATGAAAAATAATAATTAAATGTTTTTTTTGCAACGAGCTTTTTTCCCAAAAAAAAACTTTGGCACCACAACTCAATGTGAGGAAGTGCAAATAAGCACTACATTTATTTTTCTAAAATATAGATATCACTGAAAACTTTCCTTTGTTAGATGATATTCCTTTTGGCATAATATGAATTTTTTTTAAACTAGATATTTTTGAGAAATTTTGTAAAAAAAATAATTATTGTAACACTTTTGCATTTGACTGTAAAAGCGAAAAGAAATAAAAGCTAAAATGAAAAGGACCAAAAAAAGCACTTTCAATTTCAACAATGAAATTTTTTTTTGTGGTTGATTTGTCAGTTATGAATCATTGGTACAGCAATAAAATTCGTAATAAATTAAATTTATAAAAAAAAATCCACGGACCACTCATCCACAACTTCTCGTTCACACGACAACCCATCCACAAGCCAACTCATTCACGGACAGATCATCACAAAAAATTTTCACAGACTTTTTGATGAGGATTATAAATTTGAAATTAGAGTATATTATTTTAAAAAGCGGAAATAAAACTACAATTTTAATTTTTGATAATTTTTTGGAAAACAAAAATTAATCCATTCCATTTTCTTCTTCGACAACGGGATCAGCAGGGCTGGGCGAAGCTCGGCTTAGCACTCGAGGCGAAGCCCAACTTTTATTCGAAGGCGAAGTCCGAAGCTCGAAGCCCAAAAACCCGAAGTTTTCGAAGCCGAAGCATAAATTTTTCAAAAAAAAATCTGTCCTAAAATTTTTCACCACAAAATTTCGGTTAGATATCAATGTTAATCAATTGATAGAACGGCTAGAGATCAACCAACCCCTTTTAATAAAATAAATATATTTAACTTTTTGATCAAAATGTATTTAGAAATTTTATAAATTCTTAGAGCATTCATTTAAAAATAAAATGGAACTTTTGGGTACCGGTTGTGCCGGTAGGCTCCGCCGGGGAAATTTTTTGAAATTTTAACCGGTTTCTTAAAAGTTTACACCAAAAAATTGCCAATTTTATGCACTTTTTGGACCAAAAATTTAAAAACATTAAGCGGATTGCAAGGAAAAAATGTTGTCTTGTTTTTTTAGATTTTGATTTAAACTGAAAAAATTCTAACGGAATTGTTAAATTTGTATTGGATTCTATTGAAAAAAGGAATAATTTTGAAAAATTATGAGAAAACCAAAGAATTGGAGGGGAACAGATCGAAAGCAAAAATGCGGAACAGAATCAAAAACGCAAAATCAAATCTTCGCGAGAAATTAATTTATGAGAAGACCATTAGAATTTTGTTACTAATCAAAAGTTTGAGAAATTACCCAAAATATTTCAAATTTATAATCCTAATCAGAAAATATATGAAGTTTTTTGACCGGGGCCTGAACCTCGCTTTCGTTCGGGGCCAGGAACCGGGACCAGCAGGAAAATTTACAAAAAAAAATTCAAATTTTTCCAAAAATAAAGCAAATTAACTTATAATATAGTTAAACAAAATTTTCAAATCGAATTTGATTATTTATTTCAAGCTTGAATCATTTTTGACTCAAATAATCGAATATATTAGAAATTCAGAATTTTAATGTTGGTCTTATCCTGGGATGCGATCTGTTCTGACTTATCAGAAATGTTCTGATTTTCAGGGTCAAATCTGATAAAAATTTTTTTGCTTTTCTACATCATTTTTTTCGGCACGCTTTTCCCAAAAATTTTGGGAAAGAAGGGGTCCGGAGGTGCCGGTAGGCGCCCCCTGGGGAAATTTTGAAAATTTGAGGGTAATTTGTTAACAGATTTTCAACAAAAAAAGGCTGATTTTTTGGGATCACTAGGCTCGATTTGTTAACGGATTTTCTTTAAAAAATGATAAAATATGTGTCAATTAAAAAAATATGAAGAATCATACTTTGTCGATAAAAACCCATGAGTATACAAAAAATAATAATAATTCCTGATGGGGGATTGAACCAAGGCAAAGAAGTAGAAAACCAGCAGGAAGGTCTTTTATTTGGGATTATTTCACAATTTCGAACGTGTTGCTTTTTGCAAGCCTTTCTTCAAAATTCATGTTTGACTATTAAAAAAAGTTGTAAAAAAAATTTCGCGTTTCGCATTTTTTGCTTTCGCAAATTTCGTGTTATGTAATTTATTATTCGGGTTTTTCAAACATTGCTACATAGCAAATACTGTATCGATGAGTCGAATTTCTATATTAACAAAATTGACATTGAAGAGGAAGGCGGAATCGGGGAAGGGTCAGTGATGCTCATTTCAAAAGTTTTCAATTTATTGTGTTCCGATTTTTTAGCATTAAATGTTCCTTTTTGTTGCGATGATCAATTTTAATTTGTGTTGTACATATATGCCTTTAGGATACATCTAGTGATTTGCTGAAGAGCGCAAAAAGAGGCAAATAGCAAAAAATGGGATTTGAAATTTTAGAAAAATTCAATAATTTAGTAAAAAAAAATTAAAGGCTCCTTAATCCAACAAACAGTTAACCCAATTTTATTTATCTATGGAACATAAACATCCAAACTAACATTTCTCGTCCATAGAACAAGAAATATTTGTTTACACCTAACACAAACACACAAAAACAATGTGTCGTCGAGAGAGCTTCTTTATGCTCCGTCACTCTTCTCCATGAATAGCGTGTAGGGCCACAACGGCTTCTCCTTGGTCCCGTACAACATCATGGCAAAGTTGTGCGCAGTGATGAACACGGACAGGATCACCATCCACTTGCACATTTGGAAGGTGTTCTCCTGGTTTCGGTTGACGCGCTCCGTCGGCCATCATTTTTGGCTGCCAAATGAATGGATTTGATCGGATTATTGATTGGATCCATCGTTTTTAAATAATTGAAATGGCAAAAAATGCCAAAATTGGTCTCAGTCTCACATAGCATTCCTCCTGCAGCGCGCGCACCTTCGGATTGTACAGGCCGTATTTGCCCATCACCAAACCGCCACAACGCGTGCCCTCCGGGAGACGAGGCAAAATTTTACCATAGGCCTGTAGAAAGAAAAATGATAAAATAAATACGGTAGAAAATATTTGTGGTAATGATACAGTACAGTATACAGTACTGCTAAAGGCTTTAAGGGTTCAAAGACCAAGAAAGATGGTTTATTCCTCACTAATTATGGGTTTATCTTTTAGAATAAAATTTTGAAATATTGGGAAAAAAATTTTTTGCCAAATGATGTCATGCCAACTCATTAAAAGACAACTCTTATAATTTCTTAGGTTATGCATAGGCTTTAGGCCTAAGCCTTAGGCTCTATTTTTGTAAAATACAAGTTGGGTTTTGCATTGAACCGTTCAAATTTGAGACTTTGTGTCAAATTTAATTATGCACTCGAAATTGTTATGTGAGAGAACTCACCCCCAACTGCCACTCGCCGAGGTTCAAACTGAAAAAGCACAGCATTATAATTGCGTAAAAAATTGAGTGTTTTTATGGGTCGAATTCCTCAAGCGTTGGCGGATTTTTGCCGGTCACTGGATGGACAACACCGCCGCCTTTTATTGAACGGCAGCAAATTTGGACGGGGCTGACGAAGCGTTTGAAGAGGAAAACATTCGTCGGTTTGGAGCACATTTTGAGTAGAATTTGCCTTGCCTTTTCGTTGAAAAATGAGAAAATTTTAAGAAAAATGATCGAAAATATTGAAAATGATTCAAATCAATGACAAAAATGCGCATGAAAGGAAATAAATTATGAAAAAAACAAAATTATTAACAAAAAAAAAATCTAAAATTATTTGAAAATTAAAGAAAGCGTCCGCCGATTCGGCACTTTTGCACAGCGAAGTGAGCATTGACAAATAGGCAATTTTCAATGAAGGCGCCGAGATTGCCCGATTCCGGAACACAAAGTCGTACAATCCTTCCTGAAAAAGGCCAAAGAAAAAAATGTATAAAATTTTTTTTTTTACGCAATTAGGGTCCGTAAATTCACGCGAACAGCGAACAATTTGTTCCGTTTCACGCTCATAAAGTGTGGCGACCAGTTCAAGGAATGTTTTGAAGTGCAAATTGGCAAAGTTTGGCACCGCTTTCTTCGACGGCGACGATGGCGAATAATAATGATGATGAGAATGATGGTTTTGCCATGGCATTGATGCGCTGTCGTCCGCCATTTGTAGGTGCGCCGTTTTGTCATGTTGCATCAGCAACGAGTACAGTTCCTCCTCACAAAGGTTGCACATTTCGACAAGCTTAAAACATATAGGTATTTTTTTAACTTAAAAAAAAATCAATTGAAAGTTGTGAATCGAAATCAGATAAGCGATAGATGAACAGTTTAACTTAAATTACGAAAAAATTAGAGCAAAAAGAATCGTGGTAAATTTCATTAAATTACGAATCCATACTCGAATTCGAATGTTTTAGAGTCGAAAAAATGTTTTGCAGGCACGCAGATTCGAACTCCCAGGCGACACCACACGTGCCATGCAACAAAAATTGTCTCTAAGAGTTCAAATCCGTGTGCCTGCAAACGATTTTTCCGATCCTAAAATCCGGATACCGAGTTCGTGTATTGTATGAAATATATGGACATTCCATTAAAGCCTTTCTTTTAACTTGTTGCAATTTTTTTACAACATTTTCTGCTCTTTTAAAGTTTATTTCAAAATTTTTGGAAAAAACGTACGAAATCTATTGTACGAACTGCCATTGATACCACCATTTGGTACCATTTGTTAAACTGTACAATCAAATTGTCCACCTTGTCACGGAAATAGCAAACGAAATTTTGATCAGCGAGTCGACCACGTCAATTGAAAAGGGGAACTCAAAAAATGCCGGCGCCTTCACAATGAACGCCTGCATGTATTCAAATGCCATGTTTTTGATGCAGTCGTTGACCAACTCAATTTCGTCAAGTTCATGCGAAATGCAAAGGCCTGAAAAATTTGAGGAAAATTTAAAAGCAAAAAAAAAAAAATTTTTTTTTTACCGAGTGAATTTCGTGCATATTTTATTGCCACACCCAACGCAAGTGAAATGGTGCCCTTCAAACAAAAATTGTCCGGCTCATCACATTTGGAAGGCTGACGCAACATCGCCATGAAATTGTTGAACACTTAGACAGAACCATCACCTAAATTTGAGTGCTGTCAAAGTCCGTAACCATGGGAAAAGGCCAAGGAAGCACTCAAATTGAAAAACATTGTTTAAAAACCTTAGAAATATTTTTGTTTTTTGGAATTTCTGTTTCTTTAACGTCGAGGAGAAAGAATAAAATGTACCCGGGTTTACACTCCGCCGCCCACATATAGTTTTCTAAATTTTTCAATTTGTTACCAAGTTTGGTTTAAAAAAAAAATTTTTTTCGAGTCCAATACCATTTCTTGGCCATAAAATGGATATTTCGCCATAATTGCCTTACATTGCTGCTTCAGCTTCACCGGGTTGACCAGAAAAGTGCTGTCCAAAGTGCATGGTCCACGGGTCGGAACACTCTGTCCGGTTGAATACGGCACAAATGGGCAAACAGTGCGTCCATGACGCCCTTTTGCATGTCCACCGGGACAGAACAATGCGCACAAACACAGCACTTGGTAACAGTGTTGGTCAACCGTTTTCATCATTGCATTGTGCTGAAAATGTAAAGATAAAACACTATCTCAAAAATCAAAATTGGGAAATTACAAAAATTTGGGTGTGGGGGTGCATGGGTGGGTGGTACCCATATGTTTTTGGAGGGGAATGAGGCACTCGATTTAGTTGAATTTTTTACAAATTTGAGATTCCGGTGGGCTAATTGTAAGGAGGGAGAGAAATGTTTATTGTACTATATAAAATTAATAAAATTGCGAATGTTGAACAAATTTGAATAATTAATTTTCAAAATCAACAACACCCAGCAGTAGGAGCAGAAATATGCCATTGGGAATGGGGGTACAGGACCGCCGGCACAAAAAGTCGATGCGACATAAATCTCCGCAAAAAAAAATTTTCAAGGATTTTTTATTGTTTTTCTGGAAATTGAACAAATTTTGTTTCCGATAACACCTAGTTTTTTAAAATAACATAAAAACAATTTTAATTATTTTGTTTTTAATGTGTGAATTAATCTAATTTCTTACCCGATTTTTGTTTTTCATTGTTTCCTCAATTCCGAACACGTCGAACTCCCCTCTCTCCGAGAAATGGACATATTTGCCTGAATTTAACCCATTTTCAAAAAAAAGTTGAAATCCCCAAAAACATTTCATCACTGACCCAAAATTTGCTTGACAAAGTCATCATGGTTTTTCAAAAATTTGCCAACGGCACTTTCCATCGATGTGTCAGTGAAATCGACAATGTCCGACGAGGCGGCGGGATTTGTTGAGGAACAGTTTTCGAAGAAGGAGAGCAATTTGTCGCACAGAAACTGTGCAAAAAATGAGGAATCGAATTTGAAAAAGAAATTTTTTTTCCTTTCGTAAGCAATTTTTTTTATCAAATAAAACTTATGAAAACCCAAGTGATTGTTTTTGCAGAATTACAAGAATTGTGTTTGTCTCGATAATTTCAAACAATAAGCATTTATCGTATTTTTCTTATTGTCAGGTAAAAATATGCATTTTTGTAAACCAAGCTCCGAATTTAGACGGGCAATTGTCCATCAAAAAAGGGGCGTAATTCGAATGGATCGGCCTGTGTAGGCGTAATTAAAAAAAGAGAAAATTTGGATTACCTTGGTTTCCTGGTCATGGACGGCATTAAAGGTGGACTTGAGACGCTCAAAATAAGTGAATCGACGCGGTTTTGGAACAGACATTTGCTCTTAAAACAACATTTTCAAATCCCACACAAATAAATTAGAAAAATTTGTAATTGGTCCATTTTCAGACAGAACAAATCTTGGTAAAAAAAAGAATTGGCAAAATCAAATGTTAAATTAAACAGTTAAAAAGTGTTCAAAAATAGCAATGATGAGATGATTGTTGGTTGTTATTGCTCTGTCATTTTTGCCCTTCAGAACGGAGAATTTGTGCGGTCCATTGTTCAAACACAGCAATGTGTGGAGCCAATGAAGTTTGACGATAGACTAAAATATAAAAAGAAATAGACAATTATAATTTTAAAAATTTCTTTAAAATTTTATGACGAATTATTGTTGTTAAGTTTTTGTCAAAAAAATTTCCAAAAAATCATGAAAATTTTGTCTAATTCTTGAGACCGACCCTAGCCTGGGCTCTATGAACCTTAAAAAAACCAGCCCAGGCTGCCAAGTTTGACGATAGACTAAATATAAAAAGAAATAGACAATTTTAATTTTAAAAAATTTCATGAAAATTTTCCTAGGATGAACCTTAAAAATACCAGCCAGGGCTGCACTAGCCCAGTAAAATTTAAAAAAAAACTCGGGCCCGAGCGGTTAAACGGCCTTTTTGAACCAGGCGTCCCGGGATCGGCTAATTAGAAACTCGAACTCTTCTGGCCCGGTAACCCCAAAATCCCGGTCTCTCTCTCTAATAAAAGCAATCTCTGGTTATTTGCCGATTTTTTACCAATTGAACGCTGATTCTCCTTGTTTTCATGGCTGGATTCTTGCAACGAGGCAAGTTGTGCAAACAATTTGTCAATTAATTCGACATAAAAACGAAAATTGTGAACCAAAACCCAAAATCTTGGTAGGAAATTGGCGGAGACTCAACTAAAATCCCAATAATTTCGAACAAATCCCAAACAAAAAATGCACACCTTGAAAAGCTTTTGTCGAGCAGTTCAGCCAAACTTTGGTCAGCCCAATGGGCAAGGATTGTGGAGTTCCATTGGTCAGCCGAGTCCAACCATCCCTGTTCCATGATCAATTGCTCAAAATCGCCGGATTCCATGATTTTTCGGTACGATTCCGTAACAAATGGGTGCACCCGATATTTGTTGATCGCAGAGCCATCTTTGTTCTGACATTGACATAAATTAACACAATCGCAATATTATTGCGAAAAAAAATAAATTTCATAAATAAGCACCTTTGGAAATTAAAGTTAAAAATGAGAATTATTTTAATCATTTATTTCAGAGAAGATCCAAATCTCGCACTCAAAGCAATTTAAACTTTTATCAAATTTATTTTCTTTTTTGCTAGCACTTTTGTTTATTACACCATTACCAGCCGTCATGTGAAAGACGAAAAGGAAATGTGCAGCCGCAGCTTTTTTTTGCCCCTCCCCCTAATATTTGTCTTCGATTTGGGTGGTCGTCGTCTGTCCCTCCTCATCATTAGCACCGTCATTTGATAGAACATAAAAAATAAACATTCTAAATTCATTCTGAGGAGGGACAGACGACGACCACCCAAATCGAAGACAAATATTAGGGGAAGGGGCAAAAAAAAGCTGCGGCTGCACTTTTCCTTTTCGTCTTTCACATGACAGCTGGTAATGGTGAGGAAGAGCAGTCAACGACCACACAAACACACAATTGCTAAAATATTGGAAGGGGAAGGGTGACAAAAATGGGGCACTAGTCTAGTTGAGGCCACCCGTGGTTAAATTTTTAAAAATTAAGGACCCAATTTAAAAATGTTTAAATTTTTTGCTCTACTTTTCCTCTTCATGAGCACCAAACAACAACAGGCAGCAAGTGCGCAATTTGAAAGCGATGAGGTGAGCGGAAGAGTGGGGCACGGACAGAAAAATGCGCGGTCGCGCATCGCTATTTGGAAAATAATTTCACTATGATTATTAGGGCCGCAACTTTCAGTGAAAAAACTTTTTTTTTTCATTTGTTTGAAGAAAGGAGCTCAAAAAACGCATTTCTGCGTTGAATTTTTTCATTCTGAAGTAACTATCAGTCACGGTGGCCGATCATTTCGTCACTGATCGTTTCGTCCCTCGGAAATTTTTTAAAAAAAGTTTGGCACATTGCCCAAAAACATCAAAATATAATAAACAAAAGTGCTAGCAAAAAAGAAAATAAATTTGATAAAAGTTTAAATTAGAGTGCCACGGGACCGGGCCGGGAATTCCCGGTCATCCGAGGTCCCGGTCCCGGGTTTTGAAAAGCTCAGGTCCCGGTCCCGGTAGGGCAACCGGGAACCGGAAAAACAAGCACTGGTAAGAATGGGGTCTGAGTGAAAAATTAGTGAAGAAAATTGGAGTCAAAGGGAAAAATAAAAAATAAAAATAATATATTCTTTAAAAGTAAGTGCGAGATTTTGCTGATTTTCCTGTTCGTTTCGTATGTACTTTTCAGAAAAATATGAATTTTTGCAGAGAAATACCTTAGTATAAATACTTTCTACCTGCAAAATTTAAAAAGATTTCATATATTCAAAATTTTTTTATAAACATTCCCGTGTTTAATAAACTTGAAAATTTCACGGAAATATTTTTCCGTGAAATTTTTAAGTTTTAAAAACATGTTGATTTTTGTAAAAAATTTGTACATGATCGAAAAATTCTTAAATTTAGCAGGCAGAAAGTATTTATACTAAGGTATTTCTCACTTTAATTTCCAAAGGTGCTTATTTATGAAATTTATTTTTTTCGCAATAATATATACATTAAGACCATAAGTGTATAAGGGGTCGGCTAGTAGAGTCCCCGTATGACGTACGATTATTTTTTTTAATGGTATTTTTTGGGAAAGAAAATCCCCGTAAAATATGAAATAGCCACAAAATGACATAAAAATTACTTTTTTTTTTTGGTATTTTTAGGCAACATTTTCTAACTTATTTTTTCTTTATAAATTTTCAAAATAATAACGATCTTTTGTTAAAGTTTTACGAGGCACCTCACACTAGTACTGCTCGAGACCGAAAGTTTCCGAGACCGAGACTTCACTCTAAGACTCGAGACCGAAAACCAAGAAAAAAAACATTTTTGTAGAACTTTTCGGAAAAGAATTCAGTTGTTGTTGTATTATTTTGAGATGCCAGCTTTTGTTAAACCCATCCATAAAAAATGCTTTACAAATTTTTGGGACAAAAATTTCAAAAAAATTTGAGATGGTTGATAAAATGTCATAATTATTTCGATTGTGTTAATTTATGTCAATGTCAGAACAAAGATGGCTCTGCGATAAACAAATATCGGGTGCACCCATTTGTTACGGAATCGTACCGAAAAATCATGGAATCCGGCGATTTTGAGCAATTGATCATGGAACAGGGATGGTTGGACTCGGCTGACCAATGGAACTCCACAATCCTTGCCCATTGGGCTGACCAAAGTTTGGCTGAACTGCTCGACAAAAGCTTTTCAAGGTGTGCATTTTTTGTTTGGGATTTTTCGAAATTATTGGGATTTTAGTTGAGTCTCCGCCAATTTCCTACCAAGATTTTGGGTTTTGGTTCACAATTTTTGGACTGTGTCTCATCTATTTTGGATTTGTTTTTCAATTTTGTTCCGAATTCTCTTTAATTTCTTACAATTAGCAAAATCTCGAGAGTCCCGGCTCGCTCCGTTTTCTTACTAAGGCCCAACAATTAATTTGGTTTTCCATTTCTAGGCTTCAAACGCCAAAATTGCGTTGGGAATCAATGAAACTCCGAGGCAGCAAATGGCGCAACACGAAAAACATGGACGGCGGACAACTGCTGTGTGAACAGCCCTTTGTATGTGTTAAGCTAATTTGGGCTTATGCCGTTTTTTATAAAATAAGAATAAAACCATTTTTTAGAAATTAAGTATTGTTTTGCATGTTTTAGAATAGTCAGAATTTTTTAATGTTCACCAAAACCCTGTCGCATCCAATTTGTTTGATAATATATTTGATATTTAAATTTAAACAAAAATTATCTTATTTTTATCTGTTAGCAAAGTGCGCTGAAATTTTGAAAATTTTCATGGCGGCGCAAATAGGCACCCCATTTAAAAAAAATCGCGCTAAAATATGTTGTGAAATGTTGCGAGCGCATTGAGGCAAGAAAAAAAATGACTGCTATACATCTTTGAATATAATTTATGGGTGATTAACGAATGCGTTTTTTGTACTAAATGTTTTTTCAAACTTTTGAGCTCGCAGATCTAATTTTGGTAGATTTTTACATCATAATTTATTATTAGGGCTGCAAAAAATATGTACAAAAAGTGGTCCAAATATGAAAAATCCCAAAATATGTACAAAAAAAACCCCAATATGTATTTTAATGGCATTTTTTGGGAAAGAAAATCCCCGTAAAATATGAAATAGCCACAAAATGACATAAAAATTACTTTTTTTTTTTGGTATTTTTAGGCAACATTTTCTAACTTATTTTTTTCTTTATAAATTTTCAAAATAATAACGATCTTTTGTTAAAGTTTTACGAGGCACCTCACACTAGTACTGCTCGAGACCGAAAGTTTCCGAGACCGAGACTTCACTCTAAGACTCGAGACCGAAAACCAAGAAAAAAAACATTTTTGTAGAACTTTTCGGAAAAGAATTCAGTTGTTGTTGTATTATTTTGAGATGCCAGCTTTTGTTAAACCCATCCATAAAAAATGCTTTACAAATTTTTGGGACAAAAATTTCAAAAAAATTTGAGATGGTTGATAAAATGTCATAATTATTTCGATTGTGTTAATTTATGTCAATGTCAGAACAAAGATGGCTCTGCGATCAACAAATATCGGGTGCACCCATTTGTTACGGAATCGTACCGAAAAATCATGGAATCCGGCGATTTTGAGCAATTGATCATGGAACAGGGATGGTTGGACTCGGCTGACCAATGGAACTCCACAATCCTTGCCCATTGGGCTGACCAAAGTTTGGCTGAACTGCTCGACAAAAGCTTTTCAAGGTGTGCATTTTTTGTTTGGGATTTGTTCGAAATTATTGGGATTTTAGTTGAGTCTCCGCCAATTTCCTACCAAGATTTTGGGTTTTGGTTCACAATTTTTGGACTGTGTCTCATCTATTTTGGATTTGTTTTTCAATTTTGTTCCGAATTCTCTTTAATTTCTTACAATTAGCAAAATCTCGAGAGTCCCGGCTCGCTCCGTTTTCTTACTAAGGCCCAACAATTAATTTGGTTTTCCATTTCTAGGCTTCAAACGCCAAAATTGCGTTGGGAATCAATGAAACTCCGAGGCAGCAAATGGCGCAACACGAAAAACATGGACGGCGGACAACTGCTGTGTGAACAGCCCTTTGTATGTGTTAAGCTAATTTGGGCTTATGCCGTTTTTTTATAAAATAAGAATAAAACCATTTTTTAGAAATTAAGTATTGTTTTGCATGTTTTAGAATAGTCAGAATTTTTTAATGTTCACCAAAACCCTGTCGCATCCAATTTGTTTGATAATATATTTGATATTTAAATTTAAACAAAAATTATCTTATTTTTATCTGTTAGCAAAGTGCGCTGAAATTTTGAAAATTTTCATGGCGGCGCAAATAGGCACCCCATTTAAAAAAAATCGCGCTAAAATATGTTGTGAAATGTTGCGAGCGCATTGAGGCAAGAAAAAAAATGACTGCTATACATCTTTGAATATAATTTATGGGTGATTAACGAATGCGTTTTTTGTACTAAATGTTTTTTCAAACTTTTGAGCTCGCAGATCTAATTTTGGTAGATTTTTACATCATAATTTATTATTAGGGCTGCAAAAAATATGTACAAAAAGTGGTCCAAATATGAAAAATCCCAAAATATGTACAAAAAAAACCCCAATATGTATTTTAATGGCATTTTTTGGGAAAGAAAATCCCCGTAAAATATGAACTAGCCACAAAATGACATAAAAATTACTTTTTTTTTTGGTATTTTTAGGCAACATTTTCTAACTTATTTTTTCTTTATAAATTTTCAAAATATGTACAAAAATATTTGCCGAAATTTTGGATTTTTTTGAGGATTTCCAAAAATTTCCGTAAAAAATACTCAAAATATGTAAAAAAAATGAAAATATATATGAAAAAAATCCAAAATATGTACAAATATGTAAGAAAATCCCGAAATATGTAAAAATATGTAAATAAAAGTCCCGGTTTTTGTCCGCAAACACAAAAAAGAAAGTGTTTTTCCTGCTATTTAGAGCAAGGAGAAGCCTGGAAAAAATATGTATTTACATAAAATTTGCAGCCCTATTTATCATCATTATATTTGTAAATAAATATTTTGCAATTTTTTCTTAAATATAAATCAAAAATATTACGGTGTTTTTGTAAATAAACAATCCCACTTCGCATTCAACCATATTTCACAAAATCTTATCGTTTTCGATTTATCACTTTTTGGGACTTTTGAATTTTCGTATTTTCATTTTCATCTGTAAAAATTTTATTAATAATTTGTTTTAAAATTTGCAATTTATATGTAAGCCAATCCACAAATGAGTTGACGTATAAAATTACAAGTATGGTGTCCAATTATATGGCACATGCATTCCCCCCACCCGTACTATTTGAGGCCTGAAACGCATGTAAAACATGCTTTTAGATAGTTTTGAAGCTTTTCGGGTGTATTTTCATATGCATATTTTGTATATTAGTGCATATTTCACTATTTATGTGCAGATTTTATGTGTAGTCCTAAATGCCCCCCTGAGACTTGCGTCTTCTTCTATAGCAATTTTCTGAAATTTTCGAACAAAGTAAAGCAGCACCCAATTAAAATGAGCATTGTCCACAGACAGACATCCTATAATCATTTTTGATTTGAAAAAGATCATAAAAAATTGGGAAAATTTCCAATTAATTGGTGTTTTTAAGAAGTGACAAATTTGGGCGAATTTTCGGGAAAAGATTCATAAAAAACATTTTTCTTATGCACTTGAAGATATGCTTACAAAAAAAGGTCCCCATATGTCTGTGGGATTTCGGAATGAATTTTTTTGGGTGAATAGAGTACCCCAGGCGGTGCATGGAAATGGTCAAACAAAAATTGAGATGTTTTTTTAAATCGAAATTTATTAAAGTCCAAAATAAAATTTCCTATTTTCTTCTCAATTTTCTTTAAAATAATTCAGCTTTTTTTTATTTTTCATACCATATTTAGCTATTTTAGAGCTTTTTAACCTAAATTTTACGAGTTGAAGAAATTTCACCCTCAGTTTGAAAAAATGTATGTGCATATTTTTCATTTTTATGTGAATATTTTACAATTTTTGGTGCATATTTTGCGCATATTATACAATTTTATGTTTATATTTTTGGGAATTCTAATTAATAGGGCGGAAATGTATTTATTTAAATTAGGGTTCGAGCCCCGTGAGCGGGGGTGGCTTTTCGCGGGGGCGGGGGTTGGCGGGGATCAGAGTCGCGGGGGCGGGGGTGAGAAATTTCTCGCACCCGGGGACGGAGGCGGGGGTTTGTTTTTAATTAGCTCCAAAAAATCTCACAAAATTTTTTTTTTTTGAATGATTGGCTCCACATTCCTTTATTCGATGCATCGCCTCGATTCAATTCTTTTTTGGTATAATTGCACAGATATTGTCTAAAAATGACCAAATTTATGGATTATAAATTATGCCAGAATAGTAATTTTTATGGGTGTTTTTGTCTAAATCCAGGGTTTCTATTTCAAAATTTTCAAAATAAGAATAAAGGCTAAAAAATAAGATTTTAGGTGCTTTCTGTTCCTCTTCCTGTTCCCCTTTCTGTTCCTCTTCCTCTTCCCCTTTCTGTTCCTCTTCCACTTTCTGTTCCTCTTCCACTTTCTCTTCTACTTTCTGTTCCTCTTCCTCTTTCTGTTCCTCTTCCACTTTCTCTTCTACTTTCTGTTCCTCTTCCTCTTTCTGTTCCTCTTCCTGTTCCCCTTTATGTTCCTCTTCCACTTTCTCTTCCACTTTCTGTTCCTCTTCCTCTTTCTGTTCCTCTTCCTGTTCCCCTTTATGTTCCTCTTCCACTTTCTCTTCCACTTTCTGTTCCTCTTCCTCTTTCTGTTCCTCTTTCTGTTCCTCTTCCTGTTCCCCTTTATGTTCCTCTTCCTCTTTCTGTTCCTCTTCCTGTTCCACTGTCTGTTCCTCTTCCTCTTTCTGTTCCTCTTCCTGTTCCTCTTTCTGTTCCTCTTCCTGTTCCCCTTTATGTTCCTCTTTTTGTTCCACTTTCTGTTCCTCTTCCCCTTTCTGTTCCTCTTCCTCTTTCTGTTCCTCTTCCTGTTCCCCTTTCTGTTCCTCTTCCTCTTTCTGTTCCTCTTCCTGTTCCCCTTTATGTTCCTCTTCCACTTTCTCTTCCACTTTCTGTTCCTCTTCCTCTTTCTGTTCCTCTTTCTGTTCCTCTTCCTGTTCCCCTTTATGTTCCTCTTCCACTTTCTGTTCCTCTTCCTCTTTCTGTTCCTCTTCCTGTTCCACTGTCTGTTCCTCTTCCTCTTTCTGTTCCTCTTCCTGTTCCTCTTTCTGTTCCTCTTCCTGTTCCTCTTTTTGTTCCACTTTCTGTTCCTCTTCCCCTTTCTGTTCCTCTTCCTCTTTCTGTTCCTCTTCCTGTTCCCCTTTCTGTTCCTCTTCCTCTTTCTGTTCCTCTTCCTGTTCCCCTTTCTGTTCCTCTTCCGCTTTCTCTTTCTGTTCCTCTTCCACTTTCTCTTTCACTATGTTTTCCCATTTCTAAAATCTGTAATCTCGTTCCATTACATAATCCCTCTTTTACATTTAAATTACGAAGCAACATAACCATTGAATTCTTTTAATTTCTATTTTATAATTGGGAAGGCTTTGACAATTTAATGAATTCAAAATCTCAGGTGTAACTGGTAGATTATTTGATTCAGTTTCATCGATAGCTAAATATGTTTGAATATCTCCATCTAATAAATTCATTATTTCTTCGTTATACTGATCAACAACAGAATTAAATGGAGATAAAATCGCCCTTTCACTAAACTCACAATGTTTATTTTGTTTAATGATGTCCCCAAATATTTCATTTACTAAATCACCATCACAATCACACGAAGCTGGCACAGCTACAAACCCATTTTTTATCGAAGTACCATTTCCTATTTTAATCAGCTCTTCTGCAAATTCTTTTTCGTTTGGATCAGCTCTCATATTTTGAGTTAACTTTAAAATTTTAAAATATTTCCAGAGTTTTGATTTTTTAATAATGAGATCAGCGATTTCTGATCTAGTGGCAAATTCTTTTATAGGTAAACACTGACGAAAATCTCCACTCAATATCATTGAATAAAAACTTGCTTTTCTTTGATCGCTAGCCGCAAGGTATAATTCACCATTCTCTCTTTTTTTACGGTATTCTTTTACCCTTTTGTGTCCATTTTCTCTAAATGTTTCTAATTCCGTCCCACCTTCTTCTATTTTTCTTTTACGCCAATTATCAACTTTTTTGCGTTGTTTTTCCTGGAATTCTTCAAATTCAATTCCAACCAATTCATTCTTTTTATCACACCAATGTTTGTTTCGTTCAGCACTATCGTTCTTTTGGCTTGTAGTAAAATAGGTTCAGAGTGACTCGAAGATTGAATATCAGATAGAAAAATCTGTTCATTTGTATCTAATTCTTTTTCATTATCAATTTCATTATCAGTAGAAAAATCTGTTCATTTTATCTAATTCTTTTTCATTATCAATTTCATTATCAGTTCATCCAAATTAATAACAAATTCTTTCAATTCATTCATAACATTTCTTGACCGCTTTTTTGAGGAGCTTAGAACCTCTCTATCCGCTTTTATAGGGAGCTTTGAACCCTTTTGATCAGATATTTCATTTTGCTGGCGAGCCGTTTCACTGTTGTTGTTTTGATTGCCAAGAAAAACTTGTTTTTTTCGCACCATTATGATTAAAATCTAAATAATGTAATATTTTAATTAGAATTATTTTCAGGTTTTACAAATATAGTGCAAATAACTTTTCGACAGCAAATTATTCTGCTTAAAAATGTGTTGATTTAAATTGTATTTGCCTTTATTATATATTTTTACTACAAATTCTTTCAGTGAAATAAATAAATATATTAAAGATTCAACAAACTATAAAAATTTAATATGCTATCGAAATATATGGGAAAAATGTGAAAAATAAAAAAATTATGCTCAGTTAAAATGAATACTCAATGCAAAATTTTGAAACAAAAGAAAAGTTTCATAACAACAATTTTTTCAAAGAATTAGGCATCGATCAATCATTACTTAATGTGTGTTGAATAAACAATAAAAGAAGAAAATCTCTATTTTTGGATAGCTCCAATTCAAATATGGTCTGCTGGCTAAACCTTCTGCCTTTCATTATTTTTCTCTTGGGTTCAATTCCCCAACGGTACAGAATTTTTTTAAATAATTTCTTTAAATTATTTTTCAATTGAAATTTTAATTAATAAAAAATATTTCTTTAACCAAAACTTTGATCATTTTTTGACAAGTTCTGGTAATATATTACACTCAAAATTTTAGAATTTTTCCGGCGGCGCCTATCGGCGGTGCCGATTCGGCACCGCCGGACCCCGCACCCAATGTTCCAAAAAAGTTTTTTTGAAAAAACAGCGCCACAAAAAAGCGACTTAAAAACAAAAAATTTAAAAAACAAGTTTTGGTCATTTTTTCAATAAAATCTGTTAACAAATCCGAACGAAATTACAAAAAAATTTTCGGTGGCGCCTACCGGCACCGCCCGACCCCAACTGTCCCCGAAGTTTTAAAAAACGCACCGCAAAAAAAGGTGGAAAAAATGGAAAAATAATAAAGTTGTTTCTAAAATAAATATATTTCATGAAAATATTTTTTAATGTTCATGAAAAAATTTTAAAGATTTTTGTTTGGATTTTTCATGACTTGGACTCGGTTTAAAAACTAGGACTCTGACCCGGCTTTCTGTACCCGGCAATACCCTGACCCGGTATTTGCCCAAATACCCAGGCCCGTACCCCTAATTTAATATACGATTTTGAAGTTTTTTAAATTAAAAAATAAGGCTACAGAAAAAAATTGAAAAACTCTCGCCTCTCGTCCTCTCGCCAACTCTTGTGTTTTTGGGGACTCTCGCCTCTCGCCAAACTCTCGCTCTCGTCTTTTCTGAGACAAGTCACACCCCTGTTACGTACAGCATCGAATTAGTAGTGTAGATTAATGAAAAATTCGAAAAATGCTAAAATATTAAAAAACCCAAACCAAACATATTTTTCCGCCCCCTAGTAATGAATTAGACCAAAAAAAGTGCAAAAATTTTTCAAAATAATACTCTTTTTAAATAGTGCCCTATTTTTTCTGCGGGTTTATTTTGATGAGAAATGCAAAAAAACACATTCTTTTTCAAAAAGCCACTAATCATCACTAGAATCACTATTTTGGAGCTTCGCCACTAAAAAAAACTATTTTGGAAGTTGGCCACTAAAATAGTTTTTTGCCACTATTTTGGCATTTTGTCAGCTATTTTTTCACTATTCCGACATTTTTTGGAAAATTTCTCAATAAAAATGCAAGAAAATCAAAAAATACACCCATAAGAATCGACCTAAAAAATTTTCAAAAAATACATCCCTAAGATTGACCTAAAATTAAAAAAATACACCCTTAACTTTTCTCTAAAATTCATACGCCAAATTTTTTTTCTTTACAAAATTTTGGTTTTAAAAATCAATTCGGACTTTTTGCCACCATTTTGGCATTTTTTTTTGTTAGCATTTTTTGCTATTGGATTTTTTGAAAAAATGTTGTGATACATTAAAATCGGGGGGATTATTTTTCAAGCTCATCAGAAAGGGGGAGATAATTGGAGATGGCGGGATTATGGAGACGAAGGGATAAAAAGAGAAAATACGGTACATGAAAAAGCAAAATAAAGCTGAAATTTATTCTTTTAAAGAAAATTGAGAAGAATATCTAAAATTTTCATTTTTGGTATTTTTGGCATAAATTTCTATTTAAAAAACACCTTTTTTTTTTAAATTGCTCCCCCTGGCTACGGGCCTGCTTGGAATAAATCTATCCACCCAAAAATATTTAAATATTTCGGAATTTTTAATTATATAATTCCCATCCCTACTAATTATAAAACGCCTCAATTTTTGTTCAACCATTTTTCATGAACTGATTGATTGGATTTTTACCAGGCATATTTCCAAGTGAATAAGAAAACTTTTTTATGAATCTTTTCCCGAAAATTGGCAAAATTTGTCATCATTAAAAAAGTCAATTATTGGAAATTTTTGGCATATATTTCCAATTTAAAAAAGTCACATTTTCAAAATACATACTTCGGCTCTTATTTGTTAGAGGTCAAAAGGAATGCTTTATAGAGAGGGGCCCTTTTAATAGGGGACTTTTTGAAAAAAGGCTCAAATATACACATAAAACATGCACAAAAACCGTGAAATTACATCAATATGCAAAATACGGATATGGAAATACATCTTAAATACTGAAAAGCAGTTAAAAGCATCTTTTCATGAGTTTCGGGCCTCAAATATTCCGGGAACAAAATGCATTTGCATCAGGGATGGGCCAAATTGAAAAATAAAAAGCGAAATGCGAAAAGCGAAATTTGCGAATGAAATTTTTCGAAATTTAAACGCACTTTCTAACAGATAAAAAATAAGGGTGAACTATAGTAAATAACACGCTTAGGTAAAGGGTTAAATAAAATATCAATAGAGTCTTAAGAACTAAGAACGAAAAAATAGATTTCAGGTTGCGGAAATGGGTTTAAACCAATTTTTGAACCGGTCAAAACTCGAAAATGGCGAACTTTAACGAATTGGAATCTTATCTTAATTTGAGAGTGATTGAACAAATATTTTTAAATTGATTTACAGTCAACGACCATCTCGGCAATGATGATGTTGAGCCCAGGCGTCAACGCGATGCATCGCGTTGCGGTACATGAAGCGGGACACGCTGCGGCATGTGCGAGGAACAAGGACTGCACAAGAGTTCTAATGGTAATCATTTTGGCGCTAGACTTTTTCGAAAAATGGGAAAACAAAGGGAATTTCAGCATGATATTTTTTCTAGTCTTGTTCCTTGGTTTTGGGATTTGTTGGTCACGAAACTGGGACTCATTTTTACCATTTCCTAATTCGTAAACAGAACTTTAATTGAAAATAGAACTTGACTTTTTCGAATTAAGTTAAGGGAACCGGTGTCAGGCTGATAATAAATACGTGATCAATTAGAAAAATGTTCAAGTCTGGGTTTGGCGTTAATAATGGTCAAAAATAAGGCCGGATTCGTGCTCATCACCTTAAAATAGGCCAGAAAATTTTTTTCAAAATTTCCAAAAACAAAAAAAAAACGGGACCAGTAAACTCCATTTTTATCCATATTTTATATGGGACTGGGTCGTTTTGGCGCCCACGTTTTGGCGCTAGCCCGAGTTTTTTGATTATAACTTTTTTTGTTGTAGGCCAAATTAAAAAATATTGGTATCATTCGAAAGCCCTTCACATGCTTTATTAGCCTTATAAAAAACAAAAAAAATATTTGGCTTGTAAAAAAGTAAATAAAAAAACTCAAAATTTTTGGCTTTTTTGCAATTTCAGTTATAACTTTGTAGTTACTAGCCAAGATTTTGGCCCCTAAAGTTCGAGTCCCCTAGGCTGCGAATTATTTTTTAGTAATTAAATCTCAAGTCGTTTTTTCGATCCAAAGGTGTGGACAATTTTTTTTGTAATAAAAATGTGGAACATTTAAAAAAATAAAAATGTGAATCATTTTTTAAATAAAAGTGTGTGATTTTAAAAACACCATTAAGAAAGTAGGCATATTTCTACCCTATTCAGAGGGAGGAGGTGTGGTGGTAAATGCCCCAAAGCACATGTCCTTAAGGCATTTTCCCCTATTTTGGTAAAACCTGTGCCTATAACTCATTTTTATACAAAATTTTTTTATAATTAAGAAAAATTGTTAAGAATTCCTAAACCATTAGATACTATTAGTTTCAGAATTTCTTCCATAATGGGTGGTATAAGGACATTTTTTACCTTTTTTTGCAAAAACATTTGCTTTTTGTACATTGTTTAATTTATTTCTAAGCAAAAAGTTTTTTTATTTATGGAAATAATGCTCTTAAATTAAATATTATTATTATTATATATATTTTTAATAAATGAATAAAACAAAACGTTCATAAAAAAATAATATAATTCTTATGCTTTATTAAAGTTGAACAAAGTTTATCAACAAAAAATATTAATCTTTATGGATCACCGTTTACAATTACTGTAACTGTTCTTAACATTAATGATTTGAGAAATAAATAAATAATATTAATTTTATTAGTATTAGAAATTATTATAATTTTTATTTCTCTAAAAGTCTTTGCAGTGTTTAATGCATTTAAAAAATTTCTTTACTTGAAAATTTTTAACCAAATGAACAGAATATGGTAATTAATTATTTTAAAAATATAATTTGTAAATTAATAAAAAGTATAAGAATTATATTATTTTTTTATGAACGTTTTATTCATTTATTAAAAATATATATAATAATAATAATATTTAATTTAAGAGCATTATTTCCATAAATAAAAAAACTTTTTGCTTAGAAATAAATTAAACAATGTACAAAAAGCAAATGTTTTTGCAAAAAAAGGTAAAAAATGTCCTTCTACCACCCATTATGGAAGAAATTCTGAAACTAATAGTATCTAATGGTTTAGGAATTCTTAACAATTTTTCTTAATTATAAAAAAATTTTGTATAAAAATGAGTTATAGGCACAGGTTTTACCAAAATAGGGGAAAATGCCTTAAGGACATGTGCTTTGGGGCATTTACCACCACACCTCCTCCCTCTGAATAGGGTAGAAATATGCCTACTTTCTTAATGGTGTTTTTAAAATCACACACTTTTATTTAAAAAATGATTCACACTTATTTTTTTAAATGTTCCACATTTTTATTACAAAAAAATAGTCCACACCTTTGGATCGAAAAAACGACTTGAGATTTAATTACTAAAAAATAATTCGCAGCCTAGTGGACTCGAACTTTAGGGGCCAAAATCTTGGCTAGTAACTACTAACTTTTTAGATAATTGTCTAAACGCGAAGCAATACCTTAGAAAAAGCTTCTAAACACCTTAAGCTTTCGAATGATACCAACATAGTTAGTTGGATTTGGTTGATAAAGAAAAAAGTTATAGTCCAAGAACTTGGGCTGGCGCCAAAACGACCCCGACCCTATTTTATGTCCATATTTTGGCATTTTTCTAAAAAAAATCCTATTAGTACGGCCCCCATCAGGTAAATTGGCTTTTTGCCCCTAAAGACCTAAAAAATTCCGAAAAACACATTTTTAGCAAAATTTTGTGAAAATCTTAAATTAAATTTAGATTTTCTTAAAAATTGGTTAATTTATGTAAAAAAAGTAAACAAACGAAAATTTCGTTTTTCAGATTTTGGAAAAATTTATGTCCATCCATATTTTTGCCATTATGTCCAAATTTCGCGATTTTTGGTCCATATTTATGGCCATATTTCTCGATTTTATGGCCATATAATCTCCGCCCTACTGATAATCGACCCTGAACAAGGTTGCCGACAAACTCCCACCTTCGACTGTAATAATAAATTCGAAAATTGTTTTCCGTTAGTGCCGCATTTTTTTCACTGACAATTATTCAGGTAACTGCCGCAGCCGGGGTAGACGTAAATGGAATGCACTACCACGGGAGGACCGACATCAGGGCGCGGCGTTTGTACAACAGGAATCAGATGCTTGCCCACATGGATTATTATGTGGGTATGTGGAGTTTGGCAATATATTGAATAGGACTTGGGAAGATTAATAAATAATTAAACAAGGTTCAATTGTCGCGGAGATCATCTTCTTCGATAGCTTCTATGGGCGAGGAGCGCAGTGCGATTTAGCATTCGCACATTTGGCCGCAGAGCTTATTGTAAGAAAAGAATCGTATGCACTAAAAAATGCAAAATATGCACTAAAAATCCTCCAAATATGCCCTAAAAATCCGAAAAATTCCCAAATATGCACTAGCATATGCCTTAAAAACTGCCAAAAATGGCTTTTAACCCTCAAAAATGCCAAAAATTGTGTATATTAATAATTAAATTTAAAACACCAAAACAATGGCTAAGGAGCTTTTTTAGACAATTGCAAAAATTTTTGATTTTCAAAATTTATAAATTTTTATATATGCAAAAAAATACATTTTTAAATAAATTTTTTCCAAAAGTTAAAAATTTTCGATTTTTAAGTGTAGTTTTAAATAATTCCAATAAAGTAAACTCCCAAAATATGCTTTTATATGCACTGGAAACCCTCACCAAAACAAAAAATTTGAATGCAGAAATTCTATTTTTGAGCCCCTTTCTTTATAGCATATGCGCAGAAAAAATATGCAAAATCATACAATTTAGAACCCGAATCATAACAATTATTTAAAAATGAAACAGGTATGTTTTCTTGAAGACGATGGATTGAAAACTGTGGAATTCAACTTTCAAAAGCGTTGTGAACTGCCGCGACGAAATACGCCAGAAATCATCTACAGAATCGGTCAACATGTTGTGGAGGCCGAACGACGGGTGTTCGCCGCATACGAGGACAAACAGTTCAAAGACCTTGTCGAAGAGGTGAAAATAATTGGCTGCACCAAAATGAGCCATTCAAATCGTTAGTTTCAACTAGGGTTCGGACCCCGCCCCCGTCACCCCCGCCCCCGCCGGGGGCGGGACAGGTTTTTTGGCCTCACCCCCGTCCCCGCCCCCGCGACTCTGACCCCCGCCATCCCCCGCCCCCGCGACCTTCACCCCCGCGGGGGCGCGGGGGTGAAAATACACCCCTAAGAATGACATATTCATGGATAAAAGGCAAAAAATTTATACAATTTTGATTTTTTTAACCATTTTGACAAATTTTTTATGAATTAAAGTTAATTTTATTATTGGTCATTGATGTGTAGTGTGGTGTAGTGGTTAGTGAATCAACCTTTACATTACTTTCTGTCGTGAGTTCGATTCAGGTTGACGGTTTCTTTTTTAATTTTAAAATTCGCCTGGCGCTGCCTATCGGCATCGCAGGGCCCAAAAATTCGTAAATCTTATTAAAAAAATTCTCTAAAAATTGCAAAAACCTATCATTTTTTGGACAAAATCTATTAACAGATCCATCAGTTTTCAAAAAATTTCCCTGGCGGCGCCTATCGGCACCGCCAGACCTCTACGCTCGCACATTCACCAAGTTTTTTTTTTTTGGAAAAATGTGCCACAAGAAAATATGTTACAAATCTGAGTTCCAATTTTGCTTGAGTAAATCATGATAATTTAATATATTAAAAAAACAAAAATTTATCGTAAAAATCTTATTTTTTTGTAAACATCTGTTAGAAATCGAGCTTAAATTTCAAAATTCGCCAGGCGGCCTATCGGCACCGCCGGCCCCCAAAAACCTATTTTTCTTAAAAAATTAGCCAAAAATCTCTAAAATTTGGTAATTCTTT
The DNA here is from genome assembly GCA_004148225.2 of Heterodera glycines. Taxonomy (NCBI): domain Eukaryota; kingdom Metazoa; phylum Nematoda; class Chromadorea; order Rhabditida; family Heteroderidae; genus Heterodera; species Heterodera glycines. Next base: position 1,446,696 of record CP049711.1, on the reverse strand, counting down.
AGACAAAATCTGTGTAATTTATGCCAAAAGGAATTGAATAGAGGCGATACATCGACTAAAGGAATGTGGAGCCATCACATCATTCATAAAAAATTAATTTTTTGTAAAATTTTTTGGAGTTAATTCAAATCAAACCCCCGCCCCCGCCCCCGCGGGGGCGGAATTATCGTGCCCCCGTCCCCGCCCCCGCGACTCTGACCCCCGCCATCCCCCGCCCCCGTGAAAAGCCACCCCCGCCCACGGGGTCCGAACCCTAGTTTCAACATTTTAAGAAAATGATAGGCTGTTATTTTTTCCGCAAGTAATTTGAAACAATTAAGATTGACAGCAACAAACTAAAAAACAAAATTTGAAAGAATTGATTTTTTCATAAAAAGGATTAAAATAGAGACATTTTCCAGGGGACTAACTTTTGAAATTTGTAATAAAAAATATGGAAATTGCCGATTAAAATTTTTTAAAGTTGGCGTTGAATGTCTACAATGCAGAGGACAAGACTCTTCAAGAGCACGCAATATACACGTAAAATAATAATTACAGCAAAGAAGAAAACAATTTTTAGAATCCTCAACAAGCATCCAACATAAATTAGTTGATGGTACGGAAAGATGAGCGAGCGACTGGGTTGTTATGAGTTTAAGTATGAGCTGAAGAGAGGCAGGAAAAATCCTTTGAGTCATTTTGCATTTTTTAACTAAATGAATGGTCCGACGACCAAATTTAAATTCGGAAAATTTTTTTTATTTCAAATAAATTGTAATGATGAAATTATAGACGAATTTCAATTATTCAAAATAGCGACTAATTTGGCACACAAAAACTGAATAAATTTGTAAAAGAAAACTGAAAAGACTGTTCAATTAATTGATGAAAACGAAGGAATAATGCCAAGCACATTTTAAAGTTTTCAATGGTTTGGGTTGTTCGGGACGAGAAAATGTTAGTTTTCGGGTTGGAATAGGCAAAAGAAAAACTCGAGTCGGGGTTCGGGACGATAAAATGTCTTGGTTTGGGTCGGGACCGCCAAAAGAAAATTTTCGGTCGGGGTTCGGGCCAAGAAAACCAAGAAAAAAGTCGGATTTGGGTCGATATTTCCAAAAGAAAATATCTGGGTAACATCCGTGATGAAAAATTTTTAGTGTTCGAGATTTGGGCGATAACCCTTTTTCCCGTTAACGCCTCTCAGTCCCGATGTTAGTACTGATCTGTTCTCCGTCAATTGAATTCGGATAACTATTGAAAGTAGTTTATGCCCAAAAACCTGCCTGGGCCCAGTTGAGCGGGGCACAGAAAAAAAATTAAAGCGCTAATTAGCCAAAATGTGATTGCTATTGGTTAGGGTCGCAATTTGTGATTACTTTTTTTATGCTCAATTGTTTTGAAGAAATAAAGCTTAAAAAAAATACACCCCTAAGAATCGACCCGAAAATTTTCAAATACAATCTAAGAAATGAAAAAAAAATTTCAAAAATCATCATCAAAATTGCTTTATTTATTTTTTGGGAAGAATTTTTGGTTTTAAAAGTCATGCATGTACATATATCTCAATAGGATTTATTTTCCTCAAAATTTTGAAGTGTATTTATTTGCCACAGCAACCAGTTAATAAAAATTATTTTGCTTACTATTCGTCATATTTTGGACTTTTTGTCACTGTTTGGTATTTTTCCTACCTATTTAAAAATGTGCGGAGGAAGGGGGGGGGGTGGGGTCCAATTTTGGCACGCAAATTTAAATGGATTTGATTGGATTCAATATGTTGAGCATTGACAAAAATGCGAATGAAATGATTACTAAACTCCACCATCATTAATCACCACACCATTTCCATTCCCAATCCCCTGCACCTTCTCAGGCCCCTCACAAATCATTAAATTGTCAGATGCGAGCAATTCCTTCCATGCCCAACCAACCCCAACTCTAACCTCTCTCGCTCTCTCTCATCATCTATTTTCGTCCTCTTCCTTCTCTTTTCGTCCATCACCCTTCTCTTTTCATCTTCATTTCCATTCTCTCCCTCTAACTCTCTTACCTCCCCCTCCCCATTATCTTCGCTCATTTTGTGTTGTACTTTGGTAGCCATTCTCGATATAAATTGATTGTTTAGCGGGGCAACACATTTCATCCATTTTAAATTTTTAATGCATTTATTTGATGGATGCGAGTGGAAGAGATACAACGAAGACGTGAAGAAATACCACAAAAGAATTTACCCATCAACCAATCGTAAAATGTTTCGTTCTCTCGGTGGAGCGAATTTCCTTTTTGTGTTCGATCTTTTACGATTGGTCAATCAGATTTCATTACAACATCAAAATTGAAAATCATTTTTATTAAACAACGAACGAATAAATTTTTAAGGAGAAAATACTGAATTTTCCAAATCGACTTCATTGACATCTTTACACACCGAGTCAATTTTGAGCCCCTAGTTCAAAAAGTAAATGCATATGTGGCGAAGTGGTTTTTGTAAGATAGTAAAGGGACAAAGGGTGGTGGTTCGAGTCCGTTGTGCAACATGAATATTTTTATTTATTTTTGTCCAAAATATTAAAAAATGACGAATTTTGGGAATTATTTTTGAAGCTTTTTTGCCAACCAAATTGGTAAATCTTGGTATCATTCGAAAGCTCTTGATGAGGAGAAGCTTTTTCTAAGCAAATGCTAAACAATTGGATGCATTAGAAAAAAGTTATAGGAGTTCGAAATTTTATTTTAAATTTTAGACCAAAATAAAAGCGATTGTTTTCTTTTAAAAAGCGATTGAAAAATTCTTTATTTTTTTCTCTATCGATATGCAAAATTTGGTGTGGATTTAACAAGCAGAAAAAAAGTTAGACAGGATGAAATAAATTCAGTTTTTCTCTATTAACAGAGATAAAGAAATAGTACGCCAAAAAGAGAGATGTTTTTTTCTCTAGCACTCTCTCTTTATTGACACATGTCTCGTTTTTTGACTCGGTGTGTTTAACAATTTCAGTCGGCGACGGTTGAGGCGGCACTGTTGTAATGGTCACGTAGTCAGACTTAAAGGGTCAAAAAAAGTAGTAAAGCATTGGAAGTTCGAATTTAAGAATTATTTGGGAAACGTTTAGGCGATTTCTAGAATTATTTAAAGAAAACAAACTAAGAAAAAAACAAATTTTTTGTAAGTTTTGCACAATTTTCCTATTTATTCAAAAATTTCCCGGCGGCTGCTATCAGCACAGCCGGACCCTATTGTGCCATTGTTTTTTGGAAATTGGACCATGAAATGGCAAAAAATTGTCATTGGGCGCAAAACCGCTACAAAATCCTGCTTTTTGGGTTTTTAAGAGAAAAACTGGCAAACTTTGAACGATACCAGCGAGTTTCTTAAAATTCGGCGCCAAGATTTCAAAATATAATTTCCCCAAGATGTTTAATTTGATCCAAAATCGGTTGACAAATAGGTAAAAAAAAAAAAAATCAGCAAAAAAATTCGTGGGGTCTGACCCGCCATGAAATCCGATTTTTCTGGTTGCAGACCTGAATGGCACACGTACCTTGACACTTCCATACAAAAGTATTCGAACACTGTCGGCTTTTTGCGTGCCACATTGACAATTTCATCACTGTCCGTGTCAGTGTTGGTCGACGAAGAATGCGCAAATTGGTCGGCGTCCAATTCCAATGTGCCATTTTGTCCCTCGTCGTCCAAGTGAACGCGCTGCTGTTGAACCTGATCATCTGAAAAGTGGCGAATTAAATTCTAACACAAATGTGATTCAAATGGGGCATGAGAAAACCTGTCGGTCAGGCCTTAATTGAGGAATTGGCAAGCCATGTAAAAAACAAAAAATATATATATATATATATATTGTAAAGGTATTATTATTTTTTTTTTTATACAAGAGTTGTCCATTTACGTCATAAAATCTTACCAGGCGCCGCACGCCCTCTGTTTCTGATCAAAAATTCCCCGTGAATTTCCTTTACTAGTTAATCATGGTTCGATTTTTTTTTGAATTTTTTTTATGCAAATCCCCAGGACCCTTCCTCATTTGTTGGCACTTTTATGAATAGAAAGGCCAAGAATTCCTTTCACTTGCCCATACTTTGTTGTTGTTGTTGATGTTCCTCCTCCTGTTCAGGTTCGCTCAGTTGGTCTGCGTCTGCCACTTCTCCATGGCCGTCTCGTGCCCCATTTGCTGCATCTCTTGCGGTGTTCGCTGTCTCCCTTTGCTCCTCCGCCGACTCTTCTGACCGCGTCGCATTTCTTCGTCTTCTCAGCTCGGAAGCGGCGGCGTTCTCACCGCTTTGCTCAGCGCTGTTATTGGCGTTGTTATTGGCATTTTCATCATTAATCATTTGATTTTGTGGGGAGGTAAATTTGTGCCGCTACTAAAATATAATTATGGGCATTATTAAAAAGTTTGTTGTGTATGAATATATGAATCCAAATCCACCATGACCCATTCCGTTGTACAGAGTAAAGGTGGCCTTATACATTTTCGTTTTTTTTTGAATTAGCGCTAAATTTGTTTTGGCATAATTTAGACATTTTTAATTTGAATTGTAAATTTTGAGAGAAAAAAACATTATAAACAGATGCAGAAGATTTCTCTATCAAATTGCACGGAAATTGTATGAACAGGAAAAAAGTTGTATGTTGTGGAGTAAATTCATGGTTTTCTCTTCGCGCTGATCAGCCACCGTTTTGACTTTTACGTCGACGAACATTTCAAAACTCGAAAATGGGCATTGAAACCCATGAGAATTTGGCGCATAATTCGAAAGAAAGGCAAAAAAGAAATGGAAATTTTCAATTTTGATCGGAAAACGTTGCCAGTTCCGCATCCAATTGCCTCGTAAAATCATTGGATTTGAACGCATCAACATTACGTAAAATTGGCAATATTTGAAAATTTAAGGCTACACTTTCCATTCATTTGTAGTTATATCGACCACAATGTGATCACTTTTCTCGGCCATTTTCGCCCACTTTTCGCCTCCCGTCCAATTAATTTGACCATTGGCACGAACATTGCTGATTATCGCATTTTATAACTGTTTTTGCGCAACATTTGGCCAATGCTCGGAAAAAACATTCGTGGCATCCAATTGTCGTACAGAATTTTCCGCCTGTTGCGACAATTCGTCCCGTCATTTCTCAGCGATTTTCCGCTGTTGCGTGTTGTATATGTCTACTACCGCATCGATTTCTTCACCGAATTCCCATCTGATGACAGTGCCGCGGCATCAGATGGACAATCATTGGCAAAATGGCTTTTCACTCCCCGTTCTGACAATCTGCCGAAGGTGTTGAGCTGCTCGTTGGACATGAATGATGAGAATTTTGCGTCGACGATTGAAGCAATCAAAGCGGTGATTTCAATGATTTAATTGGCACTTTGGGCACCCATTCTGAACAGAAAAAGCCCGGTACTGAAATGTTCAAATTACACCGGGATTAAAATCGTCCACTGAACTTTCACGATATTTTGTATACCGTATTTCCTCGATTATAAGCCCCGGGGCTTCTATTGTTCAACCCCCCTCCAAAGGGGGTTTATATTCGAGGGGGGGCTTCCAATCGAGGGGGGGGGGCTTTTATTGTTCAACCCCTTTCCCTATATAAATTCTTAAAATTTTTTGCTTTCTGCATAATGGTACAATTTAAATCTTAATCTGAAATTTTTGAATTGAAAAGATTTTTCATTTTTTGGCCCTTGGAAATTTAGGCGAATGTTTGAAAATTCATAATTCACTTCTAAATGAATCAATTAAAGTGCAAAAAAGCATTAAAAATAGAGAAAAATCTGGAGCATTTTATACTTTTTTAGAATTTTCTATCTTCAAAATGAAGAAGTTATTACATAAATTTTGGAAAAATTCGTTTTTTGAGAAAAAAAAATTAATAGCGCTTTTCTGAAAAGGTTTTTTGAAAAACACGAAATTCTTCCTCTATAAGCTTCTGTTTATTCTATATTTTTATAAGACTTTTGAAAAAAAGTACAAAAATAAACTGATTTTGGAATTCGGGATCATAGATGGAGGAAGCAAATAGTTTTTTTGGGCCATGGGTTCAGATCCACTTGCCTGTAAAAATGTTTTTTAGGGTTTTTGGGACCACTAATCAAGAACTTGGCATCCATTTTGCCCAATTCCAAAGCCTTGATCCGAACTCGAAACCCCAAAAATAATTGTTTAAAAATGTTGCAGGCATGTGGATTTGAACCCATGGCCCAAAAACCCATTTTTAACAAAACAAAAAATATATTGGGTATAATATTTCTATATTTGCTTGAAAATTTTTTAGTGATTTTCATCAAAATCTTTTCCAGTGCACTTTATTAACAGAAATTTTTTCTAAGCTATTGCTTCGCTATTAGACAATTTCCAAAAAAGTTATACATGAAAATTGCGAAAAGTCGAAATTTTTGAAGTTTTTTCGTAATAAAATTTTTTTCGATTCAGGTTGACGGTTTCTTTTTTAATTTATTTTTTTAATTTTAAAATTCGCCTGGCGCTGCCTATCGGCACCGCCGGCCCCCCAAAAACCTATTTTTTCTTAAAAAATTAGCCAAAAATCTCTAAAATTTGGTAATTCTTTAGACAAAATCTGTGTAATTTATGCCAAAAGGAATTGAATTGAGGCGATACATTGACTAAAGGAATGTGGAGCCATCACATCATTCATAAAAAATTAATTTTTTGTAAAATTTTTTGGAGTTAATTCAAATCAAACCCCCGTCCCCGCCCCCGCGACTCTGACCCCCGCCATCCCCCGCCCCCGTGAAAAGCCACCCCCGCCCACGGGGTCCGAACCCTACTAAAAAGCGACGAAGAAATTGATGCAGAAGTTTCCTAATATTTTTTTTTGTTAATGTTTTATTAAAACAAAAATTGTTCAATAGTTTTTGCACGTTTCTGACTTCAAAAGTTTTGAAAAAAAAATTTTTTTTGAGTGGGGCTTATATTCGAAGGGGGCTTCTACTCGAGGGGGCTTCTATTTTTCAACCCCCCTCCAAGGGGGGCTTATATTCGAGGGGGGGCTTCCATTCGAGGGGGGCGTATAATCGAGGAAATACAGTATATTTTTCCCGCCTATCTTTGTGTTGTTGTGCCACCCTTCCGTATATAAATAGCATTCATTTATATTTCTTAATCGAAAATTCCCCACATTTTAGACATTTGCCTCGGCTTCATCTCCCGTCAATTTCATTGCTTGCATTTTATTTGCTTCGTATTTTGTTAACTCGGTTGTGCTCTTTGATCAGATCAACGAATTGACTGGGGAACAATTGGCGTTGAAAAGAACTGCCTTTGGCAACTGTTTTCTGTTGGTCCGTTGTCCAATTGCGCGAGATGAAAGCAAATGGACAAAATGGGAGGAAAAAGTGGTCGGCTGTGATTTAATTGATGAGTGGAGCAGAATTGACATTGAAATTAATGATGAGGACGAAATCGGTGAAGGGTCAGCGGATGCCCAATACTAAAATTCAAATTTATTTCATTCCGATCTTTAGGCTTCTTGACGAAATTGCCGGCTTAAGTGATCAGCAGCAGAAGTGAATGAATGAATTGCTGAGAAGTGATCGATCATTTGAGGAAGGAAGGAATTTGAAAGAATTTTCACGAGTTCATAAAAATGTTATTTTTCTTGAAAATCCAACTTGGATTTGTTTTTTTTTATCATAAAGTATGAAATAAAATTACAAACCCCTAAAATTTTGGTCAAGTAAAGTATAAATTTAGCGGAAAATTTTTGAAATTATATTTGAACAATTCGCCAATAATGTTATCGCGTCAATAAATTTTGAACTTATGAAAATAAAATGCCAAAATGTTTACAAAATGTAAGAACTTTCCATTTTACCAAGATTTTACATTTTTTTAGTTTACATAAATAGAAAATCACATTTTAACTGTTATTCCAAAATTAAATGTTCGCCCATCTGACAAGAGCAGAGCGTTCAGGCTGTATTTTTAACAGGTTTTAATTTATCAATTTAATTCGGCTACATGACATTTCGCCAACTGACATTTCGCCAACTCAGCCAAAAACATTCATTTCGCCAACTCAGCCAAAATCAGACATTTTGCCAACTGACATCTCACCAACTTTACATCTCGCCAACTGACATCTCGCCAACATGACGTTTCGCCAACTCAGCCAAAAACATTCATTTCGCCAACTCAACCAAAATCTGACGTTTCGCCAACTAATTTCGCCAACTAGTCGAAAATTGAATTTTAACGATATAATGATATTAAATTTATTATAAAAGTGCTTCAAGCAAAGAAATCTTCATAAAATATATAAAATATCAATAAAAAACAATAATATGAAAATGTTTAAAATCAATTTTCATCGGCCTCAGTTTCTTCACCACTCTCTGAATTTCCACGGACGTGAAGTCCCTCCGCAAAGCCTTGCATCACGATCCCGAGCAGGTGCAAGGCGTTTGTCAATCCTTCTTCCGATTCAAAGTCGGCCTCGTCAAGGATCCGCACCACTTCGTTCGCTCAATTGCCATTTGAGCCCTGGTGTAGACATTCCAAAACGAGATCGGGAAACGTGGAGGACAGACGATGTCTTGTTCCCAGCGTCGAATAAGCTGCAAGCTGCTTTCTTCGGACAATGGGATTGTCGGAGTTGATGGTTGTGGCGAATGCAGTCCGAATTGTATTGGTCCACTGCCTGCTATTGTGGACGTCTGTGATACACTGAACGCTAAATCATTTAAAATTATGTTAATTATCATGAAACAGTACATATATGCGTTTACGAGTTGTGCTTTGAGTGCGACGTAGAAAGAAGCGTCCGACATCAGCATTGGGTTCAAATGCCTCCGCTCCATGGTCAATCTCAAATTGAGTGGTGCCAATGTAGGTTTTGCCAAAATACGCCAGCCATCCTTGAACTCTAGGCGGTGCCGAGCTGACAATAGTTGAAAAAGCTCGCCGAACGTAAAGTGGCGGAATAAGTGCCAAAGAGAGAACTGATCTTATTTGGAAAGACAAATAAATACACATGAGCTAATGAAAGACACCTGAATGTTTTGTGAACAGCCTTCCTTTGAACCGGTGCTTCGTCGTCATCTCCGTCCAATAAATTAAAAATGCCCATGCTTCTGGCTTTTCGGAACACCGCTTGCGCCATGTGGAAGCTGCAGCCCGAGCGTTCGCATGACGGGAAGACATGCGGCATTGCTTTCAGCATTCCAATCTCGAAGTCGCTCATCACTTAAAATAATTATTAATGAAGATAATCTGCTGTTTTTTTTTGCCTTTTATGGGAAGGTTGGGTTCAACGGAACGCTTCAACTGTTGAAGGACTTCAGTTGGCATTTCTTGCTAGAATCTGAATTACGCTAGAAAATAAATTATAAAAAAGTGAAAGGAATTCTTAAGCTTTGATTGATCCAAAAATGGTTGGAATGAACAAATATGAAATTTTTTTCTTTAATTTTTTTAACTATTTGGCGAAATGTCAGTTGGCAAAATGTCAGATTTTGGCTCCCTGATGTTTCGTCACTGAACCTTTCGTCACTGAACTTTTCGTCACTGAACCTTTCGTCACTGAAATAAAATTTTAAAAAATTAAACAATACGCCAAATATTTTTTTTATTTTTTGAATAAAAAAGCATTAAATTTGAGCCAAGTGATATGAAATCGCTCTTAAATATTGCAATGGGTCTTGACCCGCTCGTTGTTGGAATTCAGCGAAGAGTTGCCGCAAATTGTTGTCTTGTTGTAGATAAATGGACTTTCTCTTAAGGCCTAATCATAAGAATGACCGCTGGTTGCCTTCTCTTCATTCCTTTTTATTTGTTTGCCAAATATTTTTATCAGAAATGACCCACACCACAATTGGAGGGCCGAGAGGGTTAAAGGTTATTCTCATCACCGAACCGATTTCCATGGCAAAGTAATTGCTTTGAATGTAAACAAATTGTTAGAAAGACTGATATTTTAATAATATTTATGTGTTTAAAATACTATGTTAAATTGACACAAAACTAACAATTTTTAGAATTTTTCAAATACATAACTTTATTAAAAAAAAAATAGTTTTCACTAATAAATAATTCTTTATTTTATTTCAGTGACGAAAGGTTCAGTGACGAAAAGTTTAGTGACGAAAGGTTCAGTGACGAAACGTTCGGCCACCTCAGATTTTGGCTTAGTAGGCGAAATGAATGTTTTTGGTTGAGTTGGCGAAATGAATGTTTTTGGCTGAGTTGGCGAAATGTCAGTTGGCGAGATGTCAGTTGGCGAGATGTCAAGTTGGCGAAATGTCGGTACACCTTTAATTCGATTTAAAAGGCTCTTATTCAGTTTGTCCCCCAGAAAATTTTTTTTTAAATTTCTAAGTAAAAAAGTCAAAATATAGGTTTTCGGGGTCGCTGATCACGAATCCGACAAATCTATTGTTTTCGCTGACCCACAAAATGTCCAGCCCACGAAATGTCCAAGTCTCGAATTTGAGCATTTCGTGGGTTTTTACTCTTTTGGACATTTCGTGGCTTGGACACTTTGTGGGGGCGCCATTGTTTTTCTTATTCGCTATGAAAATCGTGCATTTGAATCGATTTTGAGCAATAAATGTGAATTTTGTTGACAATTGAGTTTTTGACTTTTTGTTCGAATTTGGGTTCGGGGTTCGAAATGGATGTCGGATTCGTGATCAGCGACCCCGAAAACCTATATTTTGACTTTTTTACTTAGAAATTAAAAAAAAAATTTATGGGGGACAAACTGAATAAGAGCCTTTTAAAATTTACATTTAAATTTGCTTTCCAGGAATCTCGGCTTGATCATTGCTGGCCATTTGAAATGGGAACAACGGCCGCTTTGGTTCGACGCTTATGTCGCCCATTCACCGCATTACGAGCCAAAATGGGACATCAAAATGCCGAAGCGTGACGAACCGTTGCCACAAATTTTCTACCAAGACGACCTTATCAGAGCGTAAATTCTTTCATTTACCAACAATCTTGGTGTCGTCATTCGAAAGCTCATCTAATTCTCTTTAGCCTTACAAAAATTACAAAGAATTTCATAAAAAAGTTATAAAGAAAAAAATTCAAAAATTTTGATTTTTTTCGCTATTTTCATATTTCTCTTAGTTGTCAGAATTTGCGAAAAAATCAATTTTTAATCTGATTTTTCGGTTGATTTATGGCCTCTTCCATCATTTTTTGGGTTTTTCATTTTTTTAACTGCCCTTGACCTGGTGGACACATGCCTGGATTTTTCCTAGACCCATATGCCTCGGCAAATCTAAATTTTTTTTCTAAAATACCTAACTTTATTGTTTTCAATTAAATTTTCTACTTCTTCCCCCTATAAATTTCACTGTTTTAAGCAAGAAATTGCTGGAGATGCGCAACGAAGAACCGAAGTATGAGCTTGATCAGCAACAACAGCAGCAGCCTGATCAGCTTAATTAGTTTTCCGATTTTGATGAATTTGTGTTTTCTATTATTATTTTTTGTTTATTTTCGTTTGAGATTTTAGAGAAAAAAAGTCGCGTAATTACAAATTTTTTTCATTGAATTCGTTAATTTTTGTGCCCTCGAATTTTTTGCTTTTTTTAATGTTTTTCAATTTTATTAATAAACTATTCATTTTATTTGATTTTTATGTAGATAAAATGACGATTTTTTGGCACTGAAAATCGACCAACAAAAAACGGAACAAAAAATGATTCGTTTTACCATTGCAAAATTTTTTGTCTTGCCAATTTTGGTTGTGCCATCATTGTTCATCAACAGTTTGGCACAAGACGTTAATTTTGAACTTCGAATTGTAACGGTGGCCACAGAAAATACGGACGGATTGTGTCGGCTGAATCGGTCGGCAAATGCATTTTGGCACCAATTGTTTGTGGTTGGCATGGACGAACCGTGGAATGGCGGGGACATGCGCGAACAGGTGAGACTAATTGTTTTTTTTCTGGCAAATCCCGAACCCGAAAGGAAAATTCAATTTATTTTTTCTAAATTTACACTTGGTCTAAAATTGGTCGAAACAACAAAAATTGCCGACCATTGAGCATTAAAAAATGGACATTCTGTACAGACAGACTCGAACAATTTGAAAATTTTGTCATTGAAAAATCAGTCATTTATTAGAATTATGAAACAAAAAGTATGACGGATTGTGAGCCTGTTCTTGCTGATCCTGTCCTGAATTCTATTGTATTAGGCAAAATTTGAATTCACACATTAAACATGCAAACCGGCCACAATCTGTGAAATCAGAGTGCTCTTGTACACTTAAAAATTGGACATTTTCCTCTTTTTATTGCCCCCCCCCCATTTTTCAATTAAAAAAATCCAAAAGGCGATAATAAACCTAAAATTTATTTAACGCATGAATTGCATGCACAAATTGTTGATATAACATTGACAGTAATGTATCAAAAAATTGAAAACATTTTTAGGGTGGTGCACAAAAAATTCGACTGCTCCGTGAATATTTGGAGCCATTCAAAGACCGGAAGGATTTGATTTTGCTGTTCATTGACGCGTCAGTTTTTCCATTTTTTTTGCGCTTTTTCGATAAATAATTTAAAAATTTTTGCCCTCATTTTTCAGTTATGATGTCATTTTGAATGCCGACTCCGACACAATCCTTCGCAAATTTTGTCCTTTTTCCCGGACAATCGTATTGTGTTTGGTGCTGAACCGTTCTGTTGGCCGGACCGTACCCTCGCCCCACAGTATACGCCCGTGGTTTTTGGCGAAAGGTTTGTGTCACAAAAAATTTTGGAAAAAAACGTGGAAATGTGTTTAATTTTTATGCTCAAAATCAATTTTTCAAAACCACCATTTTACAGTCCTAAATACCATTTAAAATTACAAAAAACAATAATGTTTAAAATTTTCTTGAATAATTTTTTTTTTCAAATTTGAGCACAGGCGCAAATTTAGGGCCGCAAATTTTCTGGGGGACATTTTTCCAGTGTTTCCCGATCCACGCACAAGCAGTTTTTTATTTTTGAATGCCAAACCAAATTGTCAAAATGCTTAAACCCAACAATTTTCTTACAATTGCAGCCCCTTTCTCGAAAGTTTTTTATAAAAAAATTTCCACTGTTTTTTTTTTGAAAAATTTATATTTGAACGTTTTTAAGAAAAAAAAAATTAAATTCTCTGTTGAAAGCAACAAGGAGGAAAAGTGATCACACGGAAAAATGATCAAGGGGGGAGCGATCGGGAAGGGATTAATGTTCACTAATTGCTTTGCACTTTTGTTATTCCCGCCAATTAGCCAAATATTTTGATCGCCCCAATTCATGTAACGGCCCCTACCCATTTAATTGCCGCCCACGTAATTGCCGATCAAGAGGCAACAATTAGCACTTAGCAACTGTTTTTAATCTGTTTTTAATTAAAGGGCGAACGCCTCAAAAATCTCACTATTTAAAGCCACGGCGTTCACCCTTAATTTGTCAGTCCATTAGTCAGTCCACTAGTCAGTTTACCAACCCGCCCATAATCAGCCACCAATCACCCCACACCGCCCAAAAAATCATCCATTCACTGAATTTTTTGGTGAAGCAAATAAATTGGATTTGGAACGGCATTTTCTAATTTCTTCAAACTGAACCAAGCGGATCCCGCCAAGACTGCTTGATTCATTTGGGGGGCAATCTACAGTGTCAACTCAGGTAAAATTTGACTTGCCTTTTTTCACACAAAAGTCGAAAATTGGAAATTTGAAAAAATTTGAAAAATCTGGTAAATTGCCAACGGTTCGAAAGAATCAGGCAAAAATTGAAAAGGTCAAATCAAAAATAAATTGTGAATTGTGTAAAAAGCGCGAAAGCGTCAACACAAAAGTACCAAAAAAAAAACTGTGTTGTTAATTCTGTAACGGTCTGAAAAGACCCATAGAACAAATTGGTAAAAAATTGGTAAATCTGTAAAGTCTGAAAAGACTCAGATTAAATTGGTAAAACAAAACGACACAAAAGTGTCAAAAATTGTAAATCGGTAATTCTGTGAAAGGTCTGAAAAGACCAGCAGAACAAATTTGGTAAAAAGGAAAATCTGAACAGTCTGAAAAGACTCAGATAAAACTGGTAAACAAAAAAGGTACAAAAGTACCAAATTGGTGAAAGGTCGTTTAAAATTTTGCTAAATTTGAGTCCAAATAAGCTGAAAAGCTAGTGGGGTAGGGGGTAAGGCTTTCTCCAAGCGCCAAACATCTCTCCGCCGCCACCTCACCACCGCCATTTCAGCGCCAGCCAACTGAGCGCCAGCCAACTGAGCGCCGCCATTTCAGCGCCGCCAACTCAGTACTGCCATTTCAGCGCCGCCATCTGAGCGCCAAGCAAATTTGAGTACCGACTGAGTACCGGCGACTCAAATTTTGAACCAAAAAAGGCATTGTTTGCGCAAAATCGGATAGTTTCAACAGCAAACTCCTATTTCACTCCAAATGGCTCGCCTTTTGAAGACCCGACTTCAAACTGCGACTGATCAGCTGGAGGAGCTGTTGTCTCACGACCACCCCGCCGCAACTCAACAAATGAATATCGGCGAACTCACCCTGCGCATTCATCTCATCGATGATGACCTTGACAAAATCAGCAAAATGGTCGCCGAAATAAAAAGCATAAGCGCAGAATGGACTCAAATCATCAGCAAAATACCACAAAAAGACCAAGACGCGGCCATCAACGACTACGACAACCATGTTGCGCTTCTTCAAGTTGCGGACAAAGTGAAAAGCTCCGGAACACGCGCAAGACAATTCAAAACAAGCCAAATCAGCTTGGCGTCGGCAAAGGCGACATTGGAAGCTGCGCAACTCCAGCAACAAAACGCGGGGGGAGCGCCGGCCGCTCAAGCAGCCGGAGCACAAACAACAGGGCGCGTCCAATACCAAGTGGAAATCGCCAAAATAAGACCACAGATTTTCTCTGGTGGCAAATGCGAATGGCAATCTTGGTGGCCGGTATACAATTTGGCAATACACACGGATCCATCAAAGCCAAAGTTTCTGAAAATGGCTGACTTGATGTCTTTGCTTAAGGGCGAAGCAAAAGACATCGTTTATGGGCTGCAACTGACCGACGCCGACTACGACTTGGCAATCAAGGCATTGACCGAGAAGTACGACGACAACAGCCACATGGTTCGTGAGTTGCATCGACAACTCATCTCGCTAAAAGCGAGTCAGTCATTCGAGGACGACAGAAAGTTGCTCATCGACGTGCAACGCATCACTCGAATGCTGAAAAACAACGCGCAAGACATAAATGCGCCAACAATTTGGCTGACCTTGGAACAAAAGGTCACAAAACCAGTTTTGCGCCAATTGCAAGAAGCAAAGGCAAAAGCTGGAGTGGATTGGGACACGGAAAAGTTCCTCTCATCATTCAAGGATCTCGTCATCGCCGAAGAAGCAATTGAAGAGATCTACAACCAATCTCACCAAAGAAGGGAAATTGGCAAAAAACCCAGAATGGTCGAAAAAACACCATTCAAAAAGTTCCAAACAACAATACAGACAACGGTGGAACAAAAAGCAAAAATTGCTCCAAAAAATGGGACTTTTGGGCAACAAAAGAAGGGAGTCAAGAAGCCACAACGCGATGACAAAGCAAAGGCAACCCCTTCTTGCCGTCTCTGCAGCCAAAGCCATTGGACGTCAGGCTGTAGCCGTTTCAGGGATGCCAAATCCAGAGAGGAAAAGGCAAAGGAGCTAAAATTGTGCCTCAAATGCCTTGGCATCAACCACTCATCAAATGAGTGTACAGCAAAAATCAGAAATTGCTGGTACTGCAACAAATGGGGGCACAACCGAGTGTTCTGTCCACAACAATTTGGGGTGAGGAAGCAATTTCCTCCCACGGTGCAACATGCATCAATCCAGCAGTTCAACGCAACCGCAAAGGAAAACAACAGCAGTACAAAACGAACGGCATCAGAGATGGACACACGTGCGCAGCACAAACTACTGCTCACAAAAAAGGTGACAGTATACAACCCGGAAAACCCAAAACTTTCCAAAAAAGTTTTGGTATTCTTCGACAGCGGATCCGAACGCTCCTACGTCGAAAAGGCACTGGCCTCATTTCTCAAAGTGGAAGCCAAAAATCCAGCAGAGATAACCCTGACCGGGTTTGCAGGTGTCGACTTAGGCACCTACACCATGCACATGACAAAATTGTGCATGAAAACAGCGATGGCAGGACGGGTCCCAGGGGGGGGGTACGGGGGGTACGTACCCCCCCCCCCCCCCAAGACCCCCCGGGTCCAAAAATTTTTAAGGAAAAATAATATTTTGGCTGAAAATTTTAGGTTTTCCTTGCTGGGCTGGTACCCCCCCCCCCCAGCGACTCCCATCAGGCTTTTGGGTTGCCAACTCAAAAGTGGGCAGATTAATCTTCGGCAAAGGAAACCTTTCAAAGCCAAAGATGGCGAAAAAGGTCACTTCAACCGCCATCTCTCAAGAGGCAGTGGAAGTGCAGCTTCAAAACGACGACGACGGACTGAATTCAATGGTCAAACAGTTCTTTGACCTCGAAGCTGCTGGTATGGCCGATGCTGCCCATCCAACCGAAAATGAGCAATGGTTGGACCATTTCAATAAGGAGCTCCACTTCAACATGGAAGAGAAACGCTACGAAGTCGCGCTTCCATGGAACAACAGGGCTGAAGAGCTACAGCCCAATTATGGATTGGCACGAGGAAGACTGGACAACAATTTGAAAAGGCTGGACAAAGAAAAGTTCCAACTTTACGATCAGATCATCCAAGAGCAACTCAGCAAAGGCATTGTGGAAATGGTGCCGGATCCTAAGGCATGGACTGGCAAACTGCACTATTTACCGCACCAAGCGGTAATAAAGGATGATCATCAAACGACAAAGTTAAGGATCGTCTACGATGGGTCTGCCCACACCAAGGACACTCCCTCACTCAACCAATGCCTCGACAAAGGACCACAGTTGCTGAACGATCTGATCGGCATCGTCATGCGGTGCCGCATGTCCGAAATTTTGATTTGCGCGGACATCGAAAAAGCGTTTTTGCAAATCCTAATAAAAGAAGAGGACCGTGATGCACTACGCTTTTTGTGGGTCAACACTGACGGGCAAGTCAGGACCTACCGCTTCCGTCGCGTGCCATTTGGACTGATAAGCAGCCCCGCGCACTTATCAGTAACGCTCAAGCATCACCTCGGCCAAACGGATCATCCAATGGCCAAGGACATCGCGCAAAACTTGTATGTGGACAAAATCCATTTAAGGACCAACTGGAATTCCATCTGCCGCACTTCCAAGCAACGCGGGTAACAAAACGGACAATTCTGTCACATTTGGCCAGTGTGTTCGACCCACTCGGCCTGCTGTCTCCAATCATCCTGCCTGGCAAAATTCTGCTTTCAAAATTGTGGCACGAAAAGTACGGATGGGACGACGAGTTGTCCGAACAACTCTCATCTGAATGGGCCAACACAATTCAGGATTGGCCCACGGTCTGCTTCAAAATGCCAAGGATGGCAACAGTGCCATCGCCGAGGGAAAAAGCAATTCACATTTTTGCTGATGCTTCAGGTAAAGCAATGGGCGTCTGCGCCTACCTACGAAGTGTCAATGAAGAAGCCACAAAAACGATGTTGCTATTCGCCAAAAGTCTGGTTGTTCCACTCAAAACGCCAGAACGACAAAACACCATCCCTCGGCTGGAACTCCAGGCACTCAAAATAGCCACAAGCGTGGCAGAGAAGCTCCAAAAGGAACTGCCTGAAGTTACAAAAATTATTCTCTGGACAGACTCCAGGGATGCCCTTGAATGGGCAAAATCGGGCAAAAAGCAGGACCGCTACGTGGAAAACCGACTGAACAAAATCAGAAGGTACATGGTCCGATTCGTCTCCGGCACTTCCAATCCAGCAGACATTGCCTCTCGAGGAGCAAAAGCAACGGAATTGTTGGACAACAATCTATGGCAATTTGGGCCAAATTGGCTAACTCTCAAAGAAGAGGAATGGCCAATGGATCAAATAATATTTGATCCGGAAGTCTAACGACATACAGTCACCGACGAACTGCCAATAATGGAGATGACACTGCCAACGATGGAGCATCCATCGCAAAAGGCACTCATCGATGAAAATCGCTTCTCGTCTTTCATCAAACTTAAAAGGACTATGGCATTAGTCCTTCGCTTCCTTCAGCCGAGCAAAGCGGAGCCCAAAAAGGGCAATTTGAAGGAAAAATTGGAAGCAATTCCGCCAGCAACTGCTGAAGAATTGCTAAAAGCAGAGCAAATTTTAATCAAAGATGCTCAACAACGGCACCCAGCCGATCCTCAAATGGTACAAAATTTACAATTGTACGAGGACAAAAGGGGAATTTTGAGAAGCAAAGGAAGAATTCAAAAAGGGGACATCGCAGAAACCGCCAAGGACCCAATCTTCCTGCCATGCAAAGCTGAATTAACGGCCCTCCTCATCCGGCATATCCACAACAAACTCCATGCCGGCGCCAACAATGTTTTGTCCGAAATAAGGCAAAACTTGTGGGTCCCTCAGGCCCGACGGACCATCAGACATGTCCTTCAAAACGGAAGGAGCCAACACTTTTGTCACACCTGCCATAAGTTCAAAACAAAACCATTTGGTCAGGTGACAATGCCTCCTCTTCCCCAATTTCGCGTTGATGGACACACAAGTCGACCATTTCTCAACATTGGCCTAGACTACTTTGGTCCAATGCTTACAAAAAGCAATGGAAAAGAGATGAAAGTCTGGGGATGCATCTTCACTTGCGCCGTCACTCGTGGCATTCACATTGAACTGGTGAATGACCTGACAGCAGAAGCCTTCCTCAACGCACTATCACGATTCTGTGCCAGAAGGAAGGTCCCCAAATTGATTGTCTCCGACAACGCTAAGACTTTCAAACTCGGCTCAAAAGCGGCACAACAAATTGGCAGACACCGAATGCCGCGCAGCTCTTCAATCAGCCAACAGTACAAAAATCAGTGGCAGACAAAGGAATCAAATGGAGATTCAACATTGAAAGAGCACCATGGACCGGAGGATTCTTCGAAAAAATGGTTCATTTGGTCAAGGAGCCCTTACGCAAAACGTTGGGCAAAAAATTGGTTGACTACGAACATTTGATGACGACTCTCATCGAAGTGGAAAAAATCATCAACGACAGGCCGTTGACATACATCTCCGAAGCTGAGCAAACCACCATTTTGCGACCCATTGACTTCATAAGCCCATACTTGGATAACGAAATCCAAGAAATTTGGTCGGGGGAGGACCTGGATCCGAAGGATCCGGATTTCATCGCCAATCCGACCAGCAAGCAGGCACTCATCGCCAAATTTAAAATCGCGCGCCAAAATGCCGATAAATTCTGGGAAATATGGCGAAAGGAGTATTTGACGGCACTCAGAGAAAAGCAAAAAAGTGCACGTCACGGGCAAAGAGTTCCAGAGATTGGGGAAATCGTGATCATTCACGATGAGTCGCCCCGCAACAAATGGAAACTCGGCAAAGTCATTAAGCTAATACCAAGTGACGATGGGTTGGTAAGGTCAGCAATAGTCTGGACTCAAAAAACAGAGTTAAAACGGCCGGTCACCAAATTGTATCCTTTGGAATTAAAGGAACAAAACATCACAAAAGCAAAAAATGCAAAAACGGGGACAAATGAGGAAGCAATGCCAAACGATGACTCATCCAAACATCAAATTTCAGAAATGGAAGACGTCATTGAGCTGGATTACGACGACATGTGCGAAGATGAAGAGGTGGGCCGAACGGGACCACGCCACGAACCCAACGGAGGCGAAAGCCACCAGGGGGAGGGCGATGGCCCTCAACTTCGGGTTCAACGCCATGACCCCAACGGAGGCGAAAGCCACCAGGGGCATGGCGATGGTCAAAGGCATGGGACACAACGCCAAAGATCCAACGGAGGCGAAAGCCACCGAGACAACGCGTTTGAGCGGCGTCAATGGAACAGGAGCTCCCACAATCGGGCACTTCAACAAGCCGAGAGACAACAGAGAGCTCCCGTTCGTTATGAACAACGCCGTGCCACCCGAAGAGCGCAGCGAAGCCGCTCGAGAGACGACAACAGAGCACCACCGCTGCAAAAGGAGCAGCCGCGCCAAAAGTTCAATTGGGCTCCGGTCCCGCCCAAACCACAGCACGCGGCTCCATCTCCAATCATGGCGACAACACGGCCACAGCCGACAAAGGGCTGGGCACCAGTGGACGGCGTGTTCCACTTATCAAAGTGGAGCATGACCGAAACATGCACCGGGATCGATCGTCATGCAAACTGCAGTCCGGTTATGGCGTCCTATTTGAGCGACGGCCTAGCTCAAATCTACATACCGACGCTGCTCCACCTTCTTCTGGCCCAAATCCTGCTGGAATACAGCGAACGATGGGATGCGATATCAGACGCCATAGTCATGCCATTCGCGGACTCCGATGTCTCAGACCAAGGATTTCTCACGGGATCCGGAGTGTCCAAAACAGTGAACGAATTGGAACGCATTCTTCGAGGCAAAAAAGAGGAAAGGCCCAGCCTCGACGCCCGGCTACAGCGATTCGTCGAAGCAAGAGCCCACCAAGCCAACGAGGTGAACACCAACGAGCTCAACGTCAACACTGTTGGATCTGCATTTTTGGCTTAATTCATTTTTTTCCATTATTTATTTGTTTCTCTTTTCTCCGTTTTTTGGCATTTTCTATGTTGTAATTTCCCTGGTCCTTCTGTTCCTCACTCACTCATAAAAGTGACCCCTTTCATCCAATCCATCGAAAATATTCTTCCAAACAATTTTGTGTAATTCCATCTGTTTGGCCCCTCCCATTTGTCATTGGTATTTAAGTCTTTGCTTACTCTCTTATTCTCAGGATTTCACTCACCCATTCGTTGACTCAGGTTCCCTGCCTAAAGCGATACAACTCACTTAACAATTTGCTTTGTTTTCTTACTATTTAAAAAGCGATCATTCTTTATTTAACTTTGCATTTCCACTTTTGATTTCCATTTTAATAAATTGTCTTAAAAGAAGCCTTGCTGAAAAGTAACCGGGAAAAGTCCAGAGTTTGGGTACGGACACAACACATTTTGGTGCCACGACCCGTGACCCCTAAAAGAGTATTTTAAGGGGCATCTCAGGCTTTGTGCCGGGGAAAAAAAGCAAGGAACATTTGAGCTGGTCAAAGCTGTGTGCTTCCAGCCGGGCTGTTGTGCCGTTTAAAAAAAAAAGAAGTGAAAAAGGCTGGTCAAAAGTGTGTGTACTTTCCAGTCGAGCTGGGTGCTTAACACGTGGAAAAAAAGAAGAATTGAATTTGAAAATGGAAAGTGAAATCAACATTAGTAGTTACAGGCCGACATTCCACCGGGGTAGTAGTTAGAGTCCACAAAACCACCGGATTACGGTAGCCTCCCATACCTATGGGAGGGGTGCACGGCCAACTGAGCGCCAGCCAGGTGAGCGCCGCCGGGTGAGCGCGGGCCAACTGAGCGCCAAAATTTTCAGTACTGAAACCAAAACCTATTGCGCGACTTTTTTTGAAAACCCAAACCTATTGAAGGGGGGGGGGTGCGCGACTTTTTCTGCAAGCCTAAACCTATTGCAGGGGTGCGCGACTTTTTTTGTAAAATTTTTTCTGAAAATTATTTATTATTATTTTTATTTTTTTATTTTTAAATAATAATTTTTATTTTTTTCAAATTTTTTATTCGAAAATTCTGCCGCAGGCAACCGGATTCGAACTTTTGCTCTGCCACCAACCCCAACACACTTCCACTCTGCCACGCAAACACTTGCCAGAAAAAGGATAATTGTTTACTATATGCTGGAAAGAAGATGACGTCACCACTGCGAGGGGTACGGTAGTCCGGTGAAAATTCGCAATAAATAGCCGCAGGCAAGTGGACTTGAACTTTTGGTCTGCCACCAACCCAACACACTACCACTCTGCCACAAGACCAGTTGCCAGAATAAGGATAATTGTCCACTATATGCTGCAAAGATGATGACGTCACCACTGCGAGGGGGTACGGTAGTCTGGTGAAAATTCGCAATAAATAATCCGCAGGCAAGTGGACTCGAACTTTTGGTCTGCCACCAAACCCAACACAATACCACTCTGCCACGAGACCAGTTGCCAGAAAAAGGATAATTGTCCACTATATGCTGCAAAGATGATGACGTCACCACTGCGAGGGGTACTGTAGTCCGGTGAAAATTCGCAATAAAATAACCGCAGGCTAGAGGACTCGAACTTTTGCTCTGCCACCAACCCCAACACACTACCACTCTGCCACAAGACCAGTTGCCAGAATAAGGATAATTGTCCACTATATGCTGCAAAGATGATGACGTCACCACTGCGAGGGGGTACGGTAGTCTGGTGAAAATTCGCAATAAATAATCCGCAGGCAAGTGGACTCGAACTTTTGGTCTGCCACCAAACCCAACACAATACCACTCTGCCACGAGACCAGTTGCCAGAAAAAGGATAATTGTCCACTATATGCTGCAAAGATGATGACGTCACCACTGCGAGGGGTACTGTAGTCCGGTGAAAATTCGCAATAAAATAACCGCAGGCTAGAGGACTCGAACTTTTGCTCTGCCACCAACCCCAACACACTACCACTCTGCCACAAGACCAGTTGCCAGAATAAGGATAATTGTCCACTATATGCTGCAAAGATGATGACGTCACCACTGCGAGGGGGTACGGTAGTCTGGTGAAAATTCGCAATAAATAATCCGCAGGCAAGTGGACTCGAACTTTTGGTCTGCCACCAAACCCAACACACTACCACTCGGCCATGAGACCAGTTGCCAGAAAAAGGATAATTGTCCACTATATGCTGCAAAGATGATGACGTCACCACTGCGAGGGGTACGGTAATCCGGTGAAAATTCGCAATAAATGGCCGCAGGCAAGCGGACTCGAACTTTTGCTCTGCCACAAAACCCAACACACTACCACTCTGCCATGAGACTACTTGGCCAGAAAATGGATAAATGTCCACTATGTGTTGCAAAGATGATGACGTCACCACTGCGAGGGGTACTGTAGTCCGGTGAAAATCGCAATAAATAAGTCTCAGGCAAGCGGACTCGAACTTTTGCTCTGCCACCAACCCAACAACAACCACTCTGCCATGTGTACATTTGCCAGAAAAAGGATAATTGTCAACTATATGCTGGAAAGAAGATGACGTCACCACTGCGAGGGGTACGGTAGCCCGGTGAATAACCGCAATAAATAGCCACAGACTAGTGGATTCGAACTTTTGGTCTGCCTCCTAACCCAAAACACTACCACTCTGCCATAAGACCAGTTGCCAGAAAAAGATAATTGTCCTCTATATGCTGCAAAGATGATGACGTCACCACTGCGAGGGCTACTGTAGTCCAGGGAAAATTCGCAATAAAATAGCCGCAGGCAAGTGGACTCGAGCTTTTGGACTGGCACCAAACCCAACAGACTGCCACTCTGACATGCGACGATTTGCCTGAAAAAAGATAACTGTCATATATATGCAGCAAAGATGATGACGCCATCACTGCGAGGGGTAGTGTAGTCCGGTGAAAAAATCGCAATAAATAAGTCGCAGGCAATCGGACTCGAACTTTTGGTCTGCCACAAACCCAACACACCACCACTATGCCATGAGACCACTTACCAAAAAAAGGATAAATGTCCATTATGCTGCAACCTCTCTGTGCGACGTACTCTCTCGTCAAGCGATAATTTTGGAAGTCTCTGCTTCACTGCCCCGTCTACTCTGCACTTATTGTCTCTCCATCTCTAACCTCTCCGTGCGACTTACTCTCTCGCCAATCGGTAATAATAGGCGACACTCTGCGTATCTGTCCAGTCTGCTTCTCTGCTTTCATTGTCTCTGCATCTCTAACCTCTGCTATATGCGTACTATCTCGCCAATCGATAAAAATAGACGCCACTCTGCGTCTCTACCCTTCTGCTTCTCTGCGCTCCCATGTCTCTGCATCTCTAACCTCTCTTATCTGTGCGCTCTCTCACCTAATCGATATTGTTGGCGTACGCGTCTGATAGGCCACACCCCTTTTCCTCTGCTTCTCTGATCTAACTCTCTCTCTCTTTCGTGTACTCTCTCGCCTAATCGATAATGTTGGCGTACGCGTCTGATTAGGCCACGCCCCTTTTTCTCTGTTTTCCTTACCCCACCGTAATCTTACCGTCATTCTTGTTTTAATCAAATATTTATTCCTACTGTATTGAAACATGTCGTCCGATGACGAAATGCCTCCTGCCCTCGAAGGGCCTTACACGCCTATGCGAGATGGCGATGAGCCCTTTGAGGATGCGCCGCCCCTTGTGGAAGTGATGAACAAATTGCCGAAACAACTGGTGAAAATTTTTTACACTATCATTTATCAATGATTTGCAGATTCTTGAGGAAACTGAAGCAAAGAATGAACCAAAAATTAAAGGCCAACTGGATCCTGAACAATTTAATGGGGAACATTACATTTGTTTGGACGCCGCACACGCGGAAAGTGGGTGTTTCCGAGGTACTTTTCTTTATTTTAAGTGATTTTACTTCTGTATTTTAAGCGTACCGTTTTCTTGGCCGTTTTGTGTTGGATTATATTTGGAATTCTGACTACCCTGAGAATGTGTTGAAGAGCATCTTCTTGATGTGCTTAACTTACGCTATGAGCGGTGCTGAAGCAATGAACATCGCAGCCAACCACTTCATCTTCTTGTTGACAGCACGACACCTTGACTACGAGATAGCCGTTCACTTTAAAAACGTGAAGAAAATCGAGAACTCAATGGCGGAAACGATCCTCACGCGATTTGAAATCGTCGACCAGAGCAACAAGTCAAAGGAACGTCCATCAATTTGCGAAGAATCCTTCGTCATTGACGTAACAGCAATCGAAAGTGGAAAACACAGAAAGAAATTGGCTGGAAAAGGAAGGAGCAACAACTTTGAAGTTCCATACAACATCAGCGATGGAGCTACATTCAACATGGCAAACAACGACAATTTTTGTCTTTTCCGTGCTTTTGAATGGCTTCGCATGAAGCATGTTTTGCAACAACAGCGGTTCTCCGAGTACAAACGGGATGATAGGCGACAGCTGAGCGACATAACAACCCTGTGTCAGGCTTGCGGTATCAATATGAACCTGCCTTTCTACTCTATTGAAGAATATGGGGAGAGAATACAGGTAAAGTTCATGTTATAATAAAAGTGAATATTATTCTAAGGCTTATTATGATCAACACCACCCGGGCATATTTCGTCTTTTTTGCTTCGGAACCGTTGGGAAAATGAAGCCACTGTGGAAAGCCGAAGATACCGTGTATAAACAGGAGCTATGTGTGCTTTTCACTGAAGGGAAAACAGGGCAAGCAGGTCACTACGACCCAATCAAATCAACAGGCCGATTATTTGGACCCAAGAGCAGCTATTGTTTTGGGGTAAATATATGATTATAAATTCAGTGTAATACAAATATTTAGTGTGAAATTCCATACACACACCAGACTCGCCACAACGGAAATTGTAAGTGGAAATGCCGCAATTGTCAACGAGTCGGAAAAACATTTCGAGGGACTTGCAAGGACAACGGGTTTTGCGCGTCTTGCCTAGGATGTGGAAAGGTAACGCCAATAGCTCATATAAATATAAAAAATCTTGTGCAGACCTTTGAGAGCCGTGAATGCTTTGAACACCACGCTAGAGTCATCAAAACAAAACTCAACAAAGGGGACAAAGAAGTGAAAATTGACAAATCAATATGTAAAAGCTCGAAAAAATGCGTGGACTGTGGCGTCATTTACCGCGCAATGGTCTGTTTTTATATTTTGCTTCAAATGCTGTTTGTTTCAGCTTCAAGACAAAGAGAGAGGCCATGTCTGTGGTCACAAGTTCTGCCGTGTGTGTCTCGGATTCCACACACCCCGGAACTGTTACATTCCATACCGTCCAAAGAAGAAGACAGAGAAAAGAATTATTTTCTTCAACTTCGAGTGTACGACGGACTTCCAGCCTGATCCTGAAATTGCCCGCTTCAAACATCAGGTAAAAACTTACATATTTCCGTAAAAAAAAAACTTTTCAGGTGAATTTCTGCTATGCACACGTGACTTGTACGAATTGCATCGAGAAGGGAATCTGGAACCAGGTGTTGGAGCAGAAGTGTGGGATCTGTGGCGACTACCGGACGTACGCATGGGCTCCATTTGACTTCTACAATACAGAAGTTGAACGCCGCTTTTGTGTTGATGACCCATTGGCGTCATTCACCAAATGGCTTCTGCAATTCGAAACCGAAACACTGGGGCTAGACCAAAAGGAGCGTGGAAAGAAACGCAAGCACCCCGTCAAGCAGAATAACAACAGCGACGTGGCCTACTTCTTTGACAACGAAGCCGAAGATGACGAAGAGAGCGATGGGATTGATGCAGAGAATAACTACAAGCTCGGCTACGATAAAGGCGGGGGAAAACCAAGATCCGTGAAGACTTATGCCTACGCTCATGCCGGTAATTAACAAAATTAAATTAAACAAAAAAAGTTTTTAGGCTCACGCTATGATCATGTGCTCATCTTTGGTGAAATGCTACGCATGGGTGTACGCCCTGATCTTGTCCGTCAAGGCAATCATCTGCTGGAGATGAAGGCACATAAGAAGGGTGCCATTACGACGACCATCTTCCGGGACAGGTAAAATTACGGAAAATGGCATAGTTAAAGCAACATTTTCAGCTACAAACTCATTCCGCTAAAATTGGCCTCTTTTGTCAAGACGTTTGGTTTGAACATCGATGGAGTGGAAAATAAAAAATATTTTCCGCATAAGTTTAATAAGGTGAAAAAATTAAAAAAATGTCAAAGACCCATAAATTTTTAGTCCATCAATTACGGAAACGTCTTGGATACCCTTCCTCCGCTTGAGGACTACTCTCCAGGAAGCCACTTCCCAGAGGAGCGGATTAAGCTGGAAAAATGGCACGCTGACAACATTAACACGCGCTTTGACTTGCGAGAGATCATTGCAGACTACTGCAAAACTGGTAAAATTATGATACATTTCAAAGTATTCTGCAAAACTTCAGATGTCCAAATCCTGGTGCATGGTGTTCTGAAAATGCGGGAGCTCTTTATGGCCGAGACAAGCCATGATTTAACCGATTCAATCACCATCCCGGTAGTCGAGAAAGTGATTTTTCAAAAAAAAAAAAATAATTTTTAAATTTAAGTCAGCCTGCATGAAGTACTTTGTAGCACTGTCGCACCAAGATAATGAACGCATCGCCATTGTCCCACATCTTGGCTATGAAAAGAGGGGAAAGCAGAGCACAATTGCCCGCAAGTACCTCAAATGGCGTGCGGGGGAAGAGATGCGAGACAACGGCTGGACACTCCGCTTCATTGAAAGCCCCGGGGGCGAGTACAAATATGGCAACTATAGCCTGGACGGAATGATGGAGCGCCCTGGAATGGCGAAAAACCTCGCGATCGAAGTGAATCGGTGCGTAATTTATTTGAAAAAAACACCATCAATGTCCGATTATTTAAACTGCTTTTGGCATGCTTGCCCCAACTGTTTTCCTGATGAGGAGGCGATTGTTGGCGGTGGAGAGACAGCAGGTGCGATCCGTGCGAGGGATGCCAAGCGTATCAAACAAATCGCCAGGGACTTTGAAGTGGAGATCATTTGGGAGTGCCACCTGATGCGTATGCTGGAGGAAGATCCTGCAATGAAGGCCTTCTTCGATAACACGCCGGACTCTGGCCCTATTGAATTCCGGGACGCCTTCTTTGGCGGTAAAATTCGGCTAATTTTTTGTAAAACATTCCAAAATTTAGGTCGAACTGGACCCGATTGGTTGGCCATGGGCATGATGAAGCCAAACGGAGAGAAGCTGAACCGCAGCATCAAGATCAAAGACTTCAATAGTCTGTATCCATCACGGTGAGCTTTATAAAAAAAAATTAAAATTATGTCAATTCAAAGGAACATGTTCACCAAATACCCGATTGGCCACCCCACCCTGCTCAAAATGGACAAAAACGTGGAATGGACCAAGCCGGAGCATATGATTGATAATGATGGAATAGCGATTGAGGGGATCATCAAGTGTTTTGTGGTGCCGCCCCGCCACTGCTTGTTAGACATCCCGGTAATCCCGTTCCGAATGAACAACAGAACTCTCTTCATGCTCTGTCGGAGGTGCTCTGAAATGTATCCAAAAGGCCTTGTGGACCCTGATTACAACTGTCCTCATTTTGAAGACCATGAACGAGGTAATTCTGTGTAAATAATTAAAATATAATGCCTATTTAGGTTTTTCAACCACCATTACACACATTGAATTGGAAGCTGCTCTGAGAGCAGGGTACCGAGTCACGCGGGTCTTCAGTGCGTACGTGTGGCGACGTGCATGTGATTGGAGCGACACATTGTTTCACTCTTACCTCTTCAAATTTTTGAAGATAAAAGAAGAAGGTTGGTTGTTTGTAACATAAAATTATTATAAAATGCTTAAGCATCCGGGTACCCTGCCAAATGTTTGGTGGATGGGATCTCGGAGGAGGAGAGGGAAGAAAGACAACAGCAGCACATTGACAGCTGCTACGCAAAGAGCAAAGTGCGTCTTGAGGCAGCCAGAATTAAGGCAAATCCGGGGCTCCGCTATATTGCAAAGCTATGTCTCAACTCCCTATGGGGACGCTTCGCACTAAGGTAAATAACTCAACAAAAAAAAAACATAAAAACTACTGCACAGGAATCGGCTGACCAAAACCGAAATTGTCGACAGCAACGCAGACCTCGGAAAGCTGCTCAACGATGATAAGATTGAACTCAGCAGCCTCGACCAACTGACCGATCGGTTCTGGATGGTCTGCTATAAGACAAAGGATGAACATGTTGTCGAACATGACACAAGCAACGTAAAACATGTTGACTTTTACTTTAAAACAGTAAACTTTAGATTGTCATCGCGCTATGGACAACATCTGCAGCACGCCTTCATCTGCTGGAATCCATGCAGCAGGTGTACTGCACTGAAGACCATGTGCAACGTCACGACACGCGGCTTGCCTACACGGTAAACAAAATAGCTAAAAAATTAAACTGATAATTTCACTTAGGACACGGACAGTATATTCTATGCGCACTGTAACGACTTGTCAGATCCTTTGCCCGGTGGTCCACAGCTTGGTAATTGTGTTTGTTTTGTGCGTTGCAATGAGTCCTTGTCTTAAGGTGAGCTGACGGATGAGTACCCCAACGACACAATCATGGAGTTTATCTGCGGTAAGACCAAAAAAACTTTATAACTACTAAAATTTCAGCTGGACCAAAAGCATATTCGCTGTGTTTGCGAGACAATGTGACTGGTGAGCTCAAGTACAAGATGAAATGCCGAGGTATTACCCTCGACTCCAAAGCCTGCGCACGGATCAGCCATGAGAAGATGAAAAAGATGGTATTGGACAACTGGGGTGCGGCGGACAACAACGTCGTGTTTGACTACGAGACGAACTTCAGAATAACCAAAAATGGAGAGATCTTCACTGTTCCGATTAAAAAGCAGTTCAACCCTACTGTTAATAAGGGCGTGATCCGAAACCATGGGCTGTTGGTTGTACTCTTTGGTTATAGCACAGGCGACTATTGTAAGGCCCACAACCCCCATGATTGTCCCTGTAAACACCAATAATTTCCTCATTTTGTTCATTTATATTCAAATTCCTCATGTATGATCCTAAATTTTTTCCGAAAATACGATAAATTTCACTAATATTTCCTTTTCCCTTCCCTCACTCGTTCTTTGTATTTTTTCTGTGTACTTTTTTCTATGCTATACGTTTTTTTCATCCAATTGTACTTATGCTAATAAAATAAAGCTTTCTCTTTAACTTTGCCATAACCGTCTTTGATTATGGCCTTTATAAATTGGCCGCACATTCATTGTTTTTTAGCATAAACGCGAGCCACCGATTGCATCAATGGCAGCCCGTACAAAAAGCAGATCGTACAAGGTGAATATTTTGGGAAATAACGCCTAGGCCTAAAAACCTAAGCCTAAACCTAAGCAATCCTAAAAAGCTCAGTCCTAAGCCTAAACCTAGCCCTAGGGAAGCCTAAAGCACAGGGTTCAGCCCAGCCCAAAGGAAACCTAAACCTCAGGGCTAAGCCTAGACCTAAGAAAGCCTAAAAACTCAGTCCTAAGCCTAAAGCTCAAGTCTAAGTCTAAGTAAGACTAAAGCTCAGGTCTAACCCTAAACAAGAAGCCTAAAGCTCAAGTCTAAGTCTAAGTAAGACTAAAGCTCAGATCTAACCCTAAACAAGAAGCCTAAAGCTCAGTCCTAAGCCTATGCCAAGGTAATTCGTACAATGCTTATGTTAGGCTTAGGACTGAGCTTTAGGCTTCTTGTTTAGGGTTAGATCTGAGCTTTAGTCTTACTTAGACTTAGACTTGAGCTTTAGGCTTCTTGTTTAGGGTTAGACCTGAGCTTTAGTCTTACTTAGACTTAGACTTGAGCTACCTCGTTCATGGTCTTCAAAATGAGGACAGTTGTAATCAGGGTCCACAAGGCCTTTTGGATACATTTCAGAGCACCTCCGACAGAGCATGAAGAGAGTTCTGTTGTTCATTCGGAACGGGATTACCGGGATGTCTAACAAGCAGTGGCGGGGCGGCACCACAAAACACTTGATGATCCCCTCAATCGCTATTCCATCATTATCAATCATATGCTCCGGCTTGGTCCATTCCACGTTTTTGTCCATTTTGAGCAGGGTGGGGTGGCCAATCGGGTATTTGGTGAACATGTTCCTTTGAATTGACATAATTTTAATTTTTTTTTATAAAGCTCACCGTGATGGATACAGACTATTGAAGTCTTTGATCTTGATGCTGCGGTTCAGCTTCTCTCCGTTTGGCTTCATCATGCCCATGGCCAACCAATCGGGTCCAGTTCGACCTAAATTTTGGAATGTTTTACAAAAAATTAGCCGAATTTTACCGCCAAAGAAGGCGTCCCGGAATTCAATAGGGCCAGAGTCCGGCGTGTTATCGAAGAAGGCCTTCATTGCAGGATCTTCCTCCAGCATACGCATCAGGTGGCACTCCCAAATGATCTCCACTTCAAAGTCCCTGGCGATTTGTTTGATACGCTTGGCATCCCTCGCACGGATCGCACCTGCTGTCTCTCCACCGCCAACAATCGCCTCCTCATCAGGAAAACAGTTGGGGCAAGCATGCCAAAAGCAGCTTAAATAATCGGACATTGATGGTGTTTTTTTCAAATAAAATACGTACCCTTGCACTTCGATCGCGAGGTTTTTCGCCATTCCAGGGGCGCTCCATCATTCCGTCTAGGCTATAGTTGCCATATTTGTACTCGCCCCCGGGGCTTTCAATGAAGCGGAGTGTCCAGCCGTTGTCTCGCATCTCTTCCCCCGCACGCCATTTGAGGTACTTGCGAGCAATTGTGCTCTGCTTTCCCCTCTTTTCATAACCAAGATGGGGAACAATGGCGATGCGTTCATTATCCTGGTACGACAGTGCTACAAAGTATTTCATGCAGGCAGACTGAAATTTAAAATTATTGGAAAAAATCACGTTTCTCAGCTACCGGGATGGTGATTGAATCTGTTAAATCATGCATTGTCTCGGCCATGAAGAGCTCTCGCATTTTCAAAACACCATGTACCAGGATTTGAACATCTGAAGTTTCGCAGAATACTTTGAAATGTATCATAATTTTACCAGTTTTGCAGTAGTCTGCGATGATCTCTCGCAAGTCAAAGCGTGTGTTAATGTTGTCAGCGTGCCATTTCTCCAATTTGATCCGCTCCTCTGGGAAGTGGCTGCCTGGTGAGTAATCCTCAAGCGGTGGAAGAGCTTCCAAGACGTTTCCATAATTGACGGCCTAAAATTTTATTGGATTTTGATATATATATATATTTTTTCATTTTTTCACCTTATTAAACTTATGCGGAAAATATTTTTTATTTTCCACTCCATCGATGTTCAAGCCAAACGTCTTTACGAAAGAGGCCAGCTTCAGTGGAATGAGTTTGTAGCTGAAAATGTTGCTTTAACTATGCCATTTTCCGTAATTTTACCTGTCCCGGAAGATAGTTGTCGTGATGGCACCCTTATTATGTGCCTTCATCTCCAGCAGATGGTTTCCTTGACGGACAAGATCAGGGCGAACACCCATGCGTAGCATCTCGCCAAAGATGAGCACATGGTCATACCGCGAGCCTGAATTATTGTTTATTGATTATTTAATTCGTAAATACCAGCATGTGCGTAGGCGTAGGTCTTCACGGATCTTGGTTTTTCTCCGCCTTCATCGTATCCGAGCATGTAGTTGTTCTCAACATCATTGCCGTCGCTGTCTTCATCATCTTCGGCTTCGTTGTCAAAGAAACAGGCCTGTCCATTGTTGTTGTTATTCTGTTTAACGGTGCGCTTGCGTTTCTTTCCACGCTCGTTGTGATCGAGTCCCAGCGTCTCAGTCTCGAAGTTCAAAAGCCATTTGGTGAATGATGCCAGTGGGTCGTCAACACGGAAGCGGCGCTCAACTTCGGTGTTGTAGAAGTCGAATGGTGCCCACGCGTACGTCCGGTAGTCGCCACAGATTCCGCATTTCTGCTCCAGCGACTGGTTCCAGATTCCCTTCTCGATGCAACTCGTGCAAGTCACGTGTGCATAGCAGAAATTCACCTAAAACTTGTCTATGTTACTGAAATATGGGAATTTTTTTACCTGATGTTTGAAACGGGCAATTTCAGGATCTGGCTGGAAATCCGTCGTGCACTCAAAGTCGAAGAATATGATTCGCTTCTCTGTCTTCTTCTTTGGGCGGTACGGAATGTAGCAGTCACGAGGTGCATGGAATCCGAGACACACGCGGCAGAACTTATGACCGCAGACGTGACCTCTCTCTTTGTCCTGGTGCTGAAAACTGACATAATTAAAACTAAAGATAAGGAAGAGACCATTGCGCGGTAAATAATGCCGCATTTCACGCATTTTCTGGAGCTTTTGCACACTGATTTCTCTATTTTCACTTCTTTGTCCCCCTTCTTGATTGTTGCTTTGATAACCTTTGCATGGTGTTCAAAGCATTCACGGCTCTCAAAGGTCTGCACAAGGGTTTGTTTATTTAATTAAATTATGCGGATACCTTTCCACAGCCGAGGCAAGACAAACAAAAGTCACTATCCCTGCAGGTCCCACGAAAGGTTTTGCCTACTCGTTGACAATTGCGACATTTCCATTTGCAATTTCCGTTGTGACGGGTCTGGTGTGTGTATGGCATTTCGCACTAAATATTTGCATTATACTCAATTTACACACATATATTACCCCAAAACAATAGCTTGTCTTGGCACCAAATAATCTGCCTGTTGATTTGATTGGGTCGTAGTGGCCTGCTTGCCCCGCATCACCTTCAGTGAAAAGCACACAGAGCTCCTGTTTATACACGATGTCTTTGGACTTCCACAGTGGCTTCATTTTCCCAAAAGTTCCGAAGCAGAAAAGGCGATACATTCCAGGGTGAAGTCGGTCATAATAAGCCTTAGAAGAAGAACTATATTTATTGCGTAATTAGAATTACCTGGATTCTCTCCCCATATTCTTCAATGGAGAAAAAAGGTAGGCTCATGTTGATCCCACAAGCCCGACATAAGGTTATAATGTCGCTCAGCTGCCTTCTTTCATTACGTTTGTATTCGGAAAATCGTTGTTGTTGCAAAACATTTTTCATGCGAAGCCATTCAAATGCACGGAACAGGCAAAAATTGTCGTTATTTTCCAAATTGTATGTCGCTCCATCGCTGATGTTGTACGGAATTTCAAAGCTGTTGTTTCTTCCTTTTCCGGCCAACCTCTTTCTCTCCAAACCACTTTCGATGGCGGTGATGTCAATGACAAAGGATTCTTCGCAAATTGACGGACGTTCCTTTGACTTATTGCTCTGGTCGACGATTTCAAATCGTGTGAGGATGGTTTCCGCCATTGAGTCTTCGATCTTCTTTACATTTTTAAAGTGAACGGCTATCTCGTAGTCAAGGTGCCGTGCTGTTAGAAGAAAAATGAAGTGATTGGCTGCGATGTTCATAGCCTCAGCACCGTTCATAGTGTAATTCAAAGACATCATAAATATACTCTTTAACACATTCTCGGGGTAGTCCGAATTCCAAATGTAGTCCAGCACAAAACGGCCCAAGAAACGGTACGCTTAAAGAATATAAATGTAAATCTCTAAAAATAAAAAGAAGTCACCTCTGAGACGTCCACTTTCAGCGTGATCAGCATCCAAGCAAATGTAATGTTCACCATGAAACAGTTCGGGGTCCAGCTGGCCTTTGATCTTCGGCTCTTGGTTTGCTTTAATGCCCTCCAGTATCTCCAAATCATTGATAAATTATAATATATAATTTCAAAATAATTTTCACAAATTGCTTAGGAAGTTGTTTAATTACTTCCACAAAGGATGGTGCATCCTCAAAAGGTTGATCAATATCTCGCACTGGTCCATAAGGCCCTTCGAAGACAGGAGGTCTTTCGTCATCAGATGACATGTGCCAATACAGTAAGAATAAATGTTTGCTAAAACCAATAATGAAGGGTAAATTACGTCGGGGGAAAGAAAGCAGTTGAAAAGGGGCGTGGCCTATCAGACACGTACGCCAACAATATCGATTAGTTGAGAGATCACGCAGATAAGAGAGGTTAGAGATGCAGAGACAAGGGAGCGCAGAGAAGCAGAAGGGCAGAGACGCAGAGTGGCGTCTATTTTTATCGATTGGCAAGATAGTACGCATATAGCAGAGGTTAGAGATGCAGAGACAAGGGAGCGCAGAGAAGCAGAAGGGCAGAGACGCAGAGTGGCGTCTATTTTTATCGATTGACGAGATAGTACGCATATAGCAGAGGTTAGAGATGTAGAGAAGCAGAAGGGCTGAGACGTAGAGTGGCGTCCATTTTTATCGATCGGCGAGATAGCACGCATATAGGAGAGGTTAGAGATGTAGAGATAAGGAGCAGCAGAGATACGGAAGGTTAGAGACGCAGAGCGACGGCCATTGTTATCGATTGGCCAGAGAGTACGTCGCACGGAGAGATTAGAGATGGAGAGACAATAAGTGCAGAGTAGACGGGGCAGTGAAGCAGAGATTTCCAAAATTATCGATTGACGAGAGAGTACGTCGTACAGAGAGGTTAGAGATGGAGAGACAATAAGTGCAGAGTAGACGTGGCAGTGAAGAAGAGACTTCCAAAATTATCGATTGACGAGAGAGTACGTCGCAAAGAGAGGTTGGAGATGGTGAGACAATAAGTGCAGCATAGACGGGGGCTGTCAAGCAGAGACTTACAAAATTATCGATTGGCAAAGAGAGGTTGAAGATGGTGAAACAATAGGTGCAGCATAGACGGGGGCTGTCAAGCAGAGACTTACAAAATTATCGATTGGCAAGAGAGTACATCGCAAAGAGAGGTTAGAGCTGTTGAGACACTGTGTGCAGAGCCGCAGTCTTGGTCCAAATTATAGATTAGCGAGAGTATACGCAGAGTTGAGGTTATAGCTGCAGAGACAATGACTACCGAGAAGCAGCAGAGGGAATAGATGCAAAAAGGTTAACATTATTATCGATTAGCAACATACCTGACCGGTGTATACAAATAATGAAAGTAAATTTTTTCAACTTTTGTTTAAAATGATTACTAAACTAATAAATTCCGTTTGTTCTAGAAAGTTCCATAAGTTTCTGAACTTTAGTAATAGGTAGAAGTTTCTGGAAGCATACAGCTTGTATGTTCTAGAATGTTCTAGAAGGTTTTAGTTTTATAGATCGGGAAAAGTCTACGGCTTATTTTTTGAGAATTTTCACCGGCCTACAGTACCCCTCGCAGTGGTGACGTCATCATCTTTGAAGCATATAGTGGACAATTATCCTTTTTCTGGCAAGTGGTCTCTTGGCAGAGTGGTAGTGTGTTGGGTTGGTGGCAGAGCAAAAGTTCGAGTCCGCTAGCCTGCGGATTATTTATTGCGATTTTTCACCGGACTACAGTACCCCTCGCAGTGGTGACGTCATCATCTTTGCAGCATATAGTGGACAATTATCCTTTTTTCTGACAAGTGCTCACGTGGCAGAGTGGTACTGTGTTGGGTTAGGGGGCAGAGTAAAAGTTCGAGTCCGCTAGCCTGCGGATTATTTATTGCGAATTTTCACCAGACTACCGTACCCCTCGCAGTGGTGACGTCATCATCTTTGCAGCATATAGTGGACAATTATCCTTTTTCTGGCAACTGGTCTCGTGGCAGAGTGGTAGTGTGTTTGGTTTGGTGGCAGAGTAAAAGTTCGAGTCCGCTAGCCTGCGGATTATTTATTGCGAATTTTCACCAGACTACCGTACCCCTCGCAGTGGTGACGTCATCATCTTTGCAGCATATAGTGGACAATTATCCTTTTTCTGGCAACTGGTCTCGTGGCAGAGTGGTAGTGTGTTTGGTTTGGTGGCAGAGTAAAAGTTCGAGTCCGCTAGCCTGCGGATTATTTATTGCGAATTTTCACCAGACTACCGTACCCCTCGCAGTGGTGACGTCATCATCTTTGCAGCATATAGTGGACAATTATCCTTTTTCTGGCAACTGGTCTCGTGGCAGAGTGGTAGTGTGTTTGGTTTGGTGGCAGAGTAAAAGTTCGAGTCCGCTAGCCTGCGGATTATTTATTGCGAATTTTCACCAGACTACCGTACCCCTCGCAGTGGTGACGTCATCATCTTTGCAGCATATAGTGGACAATTATCCTTTTTCAGGCAACTGGTCTCGTGGCAGAGTGGTAGTGTGTTGGGGTTGGTGGCAGAGCAAAAGTTCGAATCCGGTTGCCTGCGGCAGAATTTTTCGAATAAAAAATTTGAAAAAAATAAAAAATATTATTTAAAAATAAAAAAATAAAAATAATAATAAATAATTTTCAGAAAAAATTTTACAAAAAAAGTCGCGCACCCCTGCAATAGGTTTGGGTTTGCAAAAAAAAGTCGCGCAATAGGTTTTGGTTTCAGTACTGAAAATTTTGGCGCTCAGATGGCCCGCGCTCACTTGGCGGCGCTCACCTGGCTGGCGCTCAGTTGGCCGTGCACCCCTCCCATAGGTATGGGAGGCTACCGTACCCGGCGGAAAAGTATGCTCTAACTACTACCCCGGTGGAATGTCGGCCCGTAACTACTACGGTGTATGCTAAAAATGACATCCGAGTTATTAAGCAATAGATTGGGCTGACGGGCGAGATCAAAATTAAGTTTCACCATGGTTTCACATTTGGCACCATCAGCAAAACGTGACGCTCTGTTTTTAAAGCCGCTATTTGTGTAATCATCCTGGTCGACATCGTCGACATAATAGCAGGACGCTTCACAGAGACCCTTTTTGACATCTTCTGAAAATCCCAATTCATTCATCATATATGCCCTAAACGCATAGTAAATGCCGGAATCATAAGACTCAACACCTGAAATTGACACCTTTAAGGTTTTGACAAAGCTGTGCCAAAAATTTTGAATGACACCGACGTGTTGGTCAGCTTCACTGTCCTTGGTAATCGGAATCCAATTGCTTTTGTCTTTTCTCTCAATTGAAGTTGACAAATAAAGAAAAGTTTTATTGAGATCACAAAACTGATTATCTGAAAAAAGTCTAAAGATATACGGTCCAGATTGATTTATTGCTGAAAGTGGCAGCAATTCCCGAATACTGGATTTATTAATTGCAACGTTCGTCGGAGGGATGTCGAAAAGTGAAAGGCCCCCCTCGAGACCGTCCTCACTCGCCTTGTCGATTTTCTTGAGAGTTGTCATTTTTAACTTTTTGTATTATTTATTCCATTTATACCTTTAGATGAAACTTAACTGATCATATACTTGTTTCCGGTTCTTATTAGTGATCAGAGACCTTTTTCCTTTCCCACATTGTTGTAACTTGTCGGTAAGGTTAGTCAACCCCTGACTTGAATGTTCCGTAACGGCATCCCTTAAATCACGACCCTGGGCGATGTCACTCAGAACTCTCTGCCCAGCGGCGAGCCCCTCATGTCCTGCAGTCGAGGCAATATTCCTCGCAATAGGGGTCAAGAAACGTGCCACATTACCGAGGAAACCGAATCCCCGTTGATACATGCTTCCGACAAAATATTGTTTCTGTCCTCTTCCATGTTGGGGAGTGATAAAAGATGACCAATCGACCGACTCTGGATCGAAAAACACATGTGTCATTTTTTAAAATATACTTTTCTTAAAATGTAATGTAAGAATACAACTTCCCCAGTGAAATTTAACGAATTCACCAAACGGTGTGTGAATTTCAATTGTAATTTCTGAAATTCGTTTCGACTGTAGACGATGAAAATACTCGGTGCTATATATAACTTCACTAATTGATCCTGGGTCATCGACGACGTTAACTATTCTTAAGAGTGGGGCCATCTGGTTGCCGATAATTGTGTTTTCGATTAAATTTGGTGCATAAATGTATAGCTGCCTTACACCTCCCGTCAAATCCGGCATATAAGTCGCCTCTTCCGCGTGAAATAGCCTTGTATTCTTAAACCCCAGAACATATGCGAGGTGTTTTGACAAATCTATATGGGTGACGGCAGAGGAAAGATAGACAATAAATTTTTGATCAATACTGTCGTAGTTAAATTGAACATCCTCATTGGCTAATCTCTCTTTTTTGCAGCCCTTTTTCAGCTTCTGAAACTTCTTTATTTTCAATTTCCTTACGTTTAAAATGCTCACCGAGCGCCTCGTTAAGCCTAACCACCATCCCGCTAAAACCCTTTTCCGATTTATCATTATATTTTTGGCTTTATCTACTTCTTCTTGAAAAGATTTAAGTTCATTTCGGGATGTTTGAATTTCGGTTCCCATCTTAACCATTTTGTCAAACCAAATTTTTATATCAGGCTCTTCTAAAATTTGAGGATTTGTTTCTCGTAGTGTGTTTAGTTGGGTTTGGATGGAATTCGATATATTGTTGATCTGATTAAAATGTCTTTCTACGTCTCTCCCGGCGCGTTCTGCGGCCCTCTTTGCGACATCAATTTTTGAATCTTTGGTATCTTCAGCCTTGGATTCTCTCTTTCCACGTTGTTTTTTGATTTTGTAATGATGTGTGAATGCCTCGTTAATTTTATTTCCCAGGCCCCCGGCGGTTTTAAAATTCATGTCCGGTAAATAAACTTGAGTAGGGACACTGATGTCGTTTTCCCATACTTTAATAAACTCTTGACCGTTTATACCGAGTGCGGTGAATGAGTAGGGGTAAATAATTGATGAGAGAGCTACTGACCAATTTGTGCCCAATTCCAAAGTCTCGGGGAGTCGAACTGTGAATTTTGATGTACTGTTCCCTGGTCCCGGTGTGTTCGAAGGTAGTACAATGTAAAAATCATCCATCTGTTTTCACTAATTCCTGGTTATAAAATATGCCTTTTATTAAATTTCCTTCCAAATCTTCGATCCTGTATGAATCGGGTGTCGTCGAATTGGCAACAACGATTTTAAACAATTCTTCGGTAAAGTTTGGGAGGTATCCCTTTGAAAATTTTCCCTTTTCCTTGGTAATACGAACGATATCACCGATTTTAAATTTTTTCTTTTTCGAAATTTTAAATTCCTTCTCCTTATATAATTTTTCCCAGAGCGCACGGGCATTTTCAAAATTAATTGAAGACGGTTTGGCTCCCAGTGTTCTATTCACACTGTTGTTAATGTTTGTTATTATTTTGTCTATTACGTCGATCCATCGAAGAGTGTCTTTCTTTGTAAAATATCTGTACAAGCGCTCCTTTATTGTCCGATTTGCCCTTTCAACGACTCCGGCGTGCAGATCAGGACTATACATTACATTTTTGATGATGAATTTTTCCTCAAAATATTTCTTCGATCATGTCCTCACTCTTCTTTGACTTGGCCGGTGCACTGAAGATCATTCGACTCAGCACGTCGATGCAGACCAATAAATATTTATAACCGTCGTTATGCTTTTTCAACTGGTCAAATATGCACAAATCGCACTGCCAATCGGTATGGAAGCCACTTGGTATCGTCTTTAGTCTCGGGAATCTTTTCATGATGGGCTTGTGAATCGTGTATGTTCTCTGATTTTCTAGGAATTTATTAACGTCATCGGTCGTAATTTCCGGGTCAATCTTTTTGGCATCATTTAAAATTTTTTGAATTCCAGCAAAACTTGCCGGAGATTTTAAATTAAAATAAATTTTTGATAAAATTTTCTCTACAGTCTGGCCCATATTAGTGGTTTGAAGGGTTTCTTCTCTCGCACTATGCCGGGTGTTTTTATAGATTTTATTGCCTTTTTCCTTCCACGTCCCACATGACCTTTGATTTATCAACCATGTCTTTTACTGTTGGATCCTTCAGTAACCTATCTTTGAGAAATTTTGCACCCCGGGGTGTTTCATCTTTCTTCCCTGCGAGATACAACAAAACATCTCTATAATTACTGTTTTCAATCGGCAAATTCATGTTCGACTGTACCTTTCCGGCCGCCGTAATTTTAAATAAATCTTTGTTTTCCTTCACGTACCTAAAAAGACCGTTTAAAAGGGTCGGGTGTATAATAGTTTTGATCGGAATGGGTGTTTTTAATGTGGATGGTGTTTGGGGTTCCGGAGTTAACTCCTCAAGGGTATCATTATCTGATTCAGGATCAGGAGTTCGCTCTTTAAGTCTTTTCCTAGGAATAATTATTTTCCGTGGTTCTTCGGTCTCCTGTGGTTTGGATTGGTTATTGAGGCCCAGATATGGTGCAACGTTCGGACCGGGTACATGATTCTCAATCACGACCTTCTGTGGCCTATTTTCAAGTATCCCCTTTACCGTACGTCTTTCTTTATAGAGCCAATCATGTCTCTTCGCCTTGAGGTCCTCGCTTATGCCGGGGTCTTGTAAATTCTGAGAAATTTTGGCGTCTAAACTCGCTTTTTCATTTTGGAGATAATCACCACTATTCATCGCACTCCGTAGAGCCAAATATTCCGCCTCGGGAATCATTAACATTTTCTTTGCAAATTTCATGATGTTATTTTTTCTAATAAATGTTGAGCTAAAACACTCAGTACCGGGACCAAGACAGCTCCCAGGGCTATACCACTCCCCTGTTGTATCCTTTTTCTTGCCGTTTTCTCTGAACGAGATTTGGCAATTTCTCTATAAAAATCGGCGTATTGTGCCAAACTTCTTTTTTGTTTGTTCGTTAGTTTAAAACCAAAACTCAATATATTTGCACAAATTTCAACGATTGCCAAAATTTGGTCAGCTGTAGCGTTTTCGATTAATTCGTCTTCTTTTGTTCTGATCTGGTGGAGGCAAGCTTCTTTAGGAACGCTGTATTCTCCTTCACTTCGGAGCTAAATTTATACATTTTTAATTTAATTTAAATTCATATTCTTATATACTATTCAATTGGTAAATAAATTTCCAGAGTCTCATCTGGAAAAATTTTGCTACATAATCTAAATTCCTCCTCAGAATTTGGGTGCATGTTAATCATGAGATAACTAAATTGATTATTGGTCGCATCATGATATGCATCCATGAAATAATTCAGTCTTTTTGGGAACAGTTGTGACCCCAGTGTCCTCACTTGTAATTGTCCGGAGGGGTTACGCATTAAAACCAGATAATGGGCGTTCGCTCTTGCCGTTTTAATGTCCCGACCATAGAGACTCTGGGTTATAAAAATTACGCTTACGTTCCAATTATGGGAGCCCCTGGTAAAGAGTAGATCGAGGAAAGTATTCTGCATATTAAGCATTAAATCGTCAAGTATTAACAAAAGGGGTTTTTCCTGTTCTTTAATCTTATTCATGTCCGGAATCCCGTTAAAAGTCTCGACACCCTCCCCGATTAATCCTAAAATACTATCATTCATCTCACCGTAACAATAAAGAATTTTGGTGGGTGATGGTTCAATTAGATTCTTATGATGTTTTAAAAACCGTAATAGCCAACGGGTCTTACCACTCCCAGTAGCCCCCGAGAGAATTAGAGTGAACGGACCGCGAAACATTTTTAATGCATCTTATTTATTTGACCTATTTATATTTTCATAGGGAACATGTTTCGCGCATTTGGGGCATAGCCAGAAATTATCAAAAAATGATGTACCGAAATGCAAAAGACTGTGTTTTTTACATCTGCTACACATCTCGTAATGACAGGGGCAGTAATGGCAACACTTAATTTTATGTGGACAGTTCATTTTTCAATTTAATTTTATTTTTGGTTGCTATTTATAGAAGGGGTATATAAAGGGAGTGAAAGGACCATTTGATTGGTACATTGTATCAAAAATGCAAAAACCGATAATCGTAAATATAATTGCTCTCGCTAATCTCGGTACCGGAATTAAACTAAACTCTCTGACGATCACCGAATGCGAATTTAAGTATAACCCTAGAAAATTCAATGCCGCAGTTATAAAATGCACAGCTCCCATCAAAGCCACGGCATTATTATGGGAATCCGGGAAAATGATATGTCTGGGGACGAAAAGTCTGATAGACTGTGAAAATGCTATTAAAAAATTTATAGAAATAATTAAGGGCTCGGGGTGTCCGTGGGCTTCTTACACCGGACACACGGTTGAAAATATTGTTTCGACCTTTAAATTCGGACGTGAAATTGAATTGAACGAGTTTCGAAAAAATCGTCGTGCATTTTATGAACCGGAAATATTTTGCGGTTTAAATTTCAAGCGGGGTAAAAGCATGACAGCGTTAATTTTCTGGACCGGTAAAGTCGTAATTACGGGAACTAAAGACAATTCTGAAATTGAGGAAATGTATCATCATATTCTCCCCTATTTGAAAATGGCTCAAAAGAAGTTAGGGAGACGATAAAAAATTTTTCATTTATTGGGACGGTCCCCCAATTTATAGTTCTGTTGGGTATTTATTTTGTTATCGATTACTTCGCGCGGCGCCGGCATCGCGGCGCACCGGCGGGGCGGAGAGGAAATGCATGGTTTTGGCAAATTTTCAAAATTCAGAAAAATCATCATAAAAAAAATCTCAGGATTTGAGAAAATAAAACCGCCCCAAAAGAAAGATACGGGATTTGGGATTTATTTTGCAAAATAAAAATTGAATTTCCTTCACCTGCCACATTTGTGACAGGTGGATGATTGATGACGGCGCTGCGCGGCGGCGGAATCGCGGCGCAGGAAGGGAGGGGGCATGATAAAAAAAACCGCACGGTTTTGGCAATTTTCAAAATGAGTTAATTTCAGGTAAAAAATTATAATAAAAAATCTCAGGATTTGAGAAAATACCCCAAAAGGTTTGGGATCAAAAGATTTAAATTTGCGAAAAAGAAAAATTGAATTTCCTTCACCTCTCACTTTGGTGACAGGTGGATGATTGATGACCTTCCGCGGCGCTGCGCGGCGTGGGTGAAAAAAACACCCGCACGGATTTGAGTAAATTAAAATCCACAAGGCAGCAGAGTTCAAAGAATATCCCATAGGTTCAGGATGTGAGCGGGCGGCAACTTCAAAGGAAAACACCCCTTCAATAGGCGCGGGATTTTGGAGGGGTCATTCCGGTACCCGCTCGGTTTTGGAGCCTTATACTACTAACATTGCATTTGTGGTTAGACATTCACGTATATTTGGCTTTCCCATATGGTACTCAACATCACGTTTAGCGTAGTAGCATTTCTTTTTATTTAGAGGGGAATCACAAAAAAGCCATTACGATCGACTCTTTAATAAAAAGCTCAATAAAGAAAAGGTTATTTATACAACCTGCTGTCGCAGGCACCTGAAAATCATTTTTAATTATTTCCTTTACCGCATAAAGGTTGCAATATAAATGCCTAAATTGCATTGAGAAACAATAAGCTGTTGATTGAATTCATGAATATTTTTATTTATAAAAAATGCCAGCCTATGTAATGATCATTTTCTGAAAATATAATTATTTTATTCAATTAAATAACATTGCATTTGTGGTTAGACATTCACGTATATTTGGCTTTCCCATATGGTACTAAACATCCCGTTTAGCGTAGTAGCATTTCTTTTTATTTAGAGGGGAATC
The DNA here is from genome assembly GCA_004148225.2 of Heterodera glycines. Classification (NCBI taxonomy): domain Eukaryota; kingdom Metazoa; phylum Nematoda; class Chromadorea; order Rhabditida; family Heteroderidae; genus Heterodera; species Heterodera glycines. The sequence goes on along the minus strand of CP049711.1, from coordinate 1,402,539 downwards.
ACAAAAAAGCCATTACGATCGACTCTTTAATAAAAAGCTCAATAAAGAAAAGGTTATTTATACAACCTGCTGTCGCAGGCACCTGAAAATCATTTTTAATTATTTCCTTTACCGCATAAAGGTTGCAATATAAATGCCTAAATTGCATTGAGAAACAATAAGCTGTTGATTGAATTCATGAATATTTTTATTTATAAAAAATGGCGGCCTATGTAATGATCATTTTCTGTTCTTTATTTCTACTAATGCGATAGGAAAAATATAATTAGTTTATTCAATTAAATAACATTGCATTTGTGGTTAGACATTCACGTATATTTGGCTTTCCCATATGGTACTAAACATCCCGTTTAGCGTAGTAGCATTTCTTTTTATTTAGAGGGGAATCACAAAAAAGCCATTACGATCGACTCTTTAATAAAAAGCTCAATAAAGAAAAGGTTATTTATACAACCTGCTGTCGCAGGCACCTGAAAATCATTTTTAATTATTTCCTTTACCGCATAAAGGTTGCAATATAAATGCCTAAATTGCATTGAGAAACAATAAGCTGTTGATTGAATTCATGAATATTTTTATTTATAAAAAATGCCAGCCTATGTAATGATCATTTTCTGAAAATATAATTATTTTATTCAATTAAATAACATTGCATTTGTGGTTAGACATTCACGTATATTTAGCTTTCCCATATGGTACTCAACATCACGTTTAGCGTAGTAGCATTTCTTGTTATTTAGAGGGTAATCACAAAAAAACCGGGCGAAATCTTTATGTTCTACACTACGAGCCTGGCTGAGGCCATCTGTGAAGTCAAAGGCCATGGGCGCTGGGGCCCATCGTGAAGTCAATGGCCAAGGGCGCTGGGGCCCATCATGAAGTCAAAGGCCAAGGGCGCTGGGGCCCATTGTGAAGTCAAAGGCCATGAGCGCTGGGGCCCATCGTGAAGTCAAGGGCCATGGGCGCTGGGGCCCATCGTGAAGTCAATGGCCAAGGGCGCTGGGGCCCATCATGAAGTCAAAGGCCAAGGGCGCTGGGGCCCATCATGAAGTCAAAGGCCAAGGGCGCTGGGGCCCATTATGAAGTCAAAGGCCATGGGCGCTGGGGCCCATCGTGAAGTCAATGGCCAAGGGCGCTGGGGCCCATCATGAAGTCAAAGGCCAAGGGCGCTGGGGCCCATTGTGAAGTCAAAGGCCATGGGCGCTGGGGCCCATCGTGAAGTCAAAGGCCAAGGGGCAGAGTGCCCAGCAGAAGTCAGAGGCCAAGGGCGATTACGTGCACACGTTGGTCAAGCGTGGGAATGTCGCGGCTCGAATTTAGCCGCGACTGTCCGATGATCGGACAGTTGTCGAATGGAAAGAAATGCGGGGGGAGAAGGAGGAAAAAACAGGAGAACGGGAAATTGGGCGAAGAATGAGAAAAAAGGGGGACCGCAAGAGGGGCTTTTGCATGTGAATGGGAAGAAAGAAGAAGTGAAAAAGCGGACCAGCCCCCGCCGCGCATGTGAATGGTGCCTAAGGGCAGAAAAAGCCGATCGAGCGATCAACGACGACGAAGAAGAAGAACGACCAATCAACCCAAATGATCACCCCATCATTTTTATTGTACCCGCCCATTTTCTGATCCTATATAAGCAACACAAATTGTACATTTCGATGGCTTGCGACAAATAAAGACTAAAAACCCGTCCTTTTTGGGGGTTTCTTGGGTAGTCTGGGCAGCCCCTCTCCCTCTCCCTCCGCTTTCACCCACCCCCGAACCAATGGACGCAAAGCGTCCCGAAGCGATCCGCTTCAAGTTGTTGCGGCTCGGCCCACAAGCCGCAACGGGACAGTTCGTCGTCCATGGTTCGGGGTGGGGGTGGGAGAGGAAGGCGAGGGGGAGGGGCTACCGAATACCCAAATGCTGGGTTTTCTCTCTTTATTCGGTGCGCGATCGGAGCCATGAAATGAACAATTCATGGGGCTTAAATACGATCACATTTGGGTTGGGCCTACATACAAAACATACAAACCAATTAATTAGAGAAATGGGCTGATCAAATGGGCTGTCTTTTTCTCTTCCTTCTCTTCTTTCTTCGCTGTGACTTCCTTCATTTGCGGCAGAACATTCACATGCATTGCTTGATGTTGTCTCCATTCACGTGCACTTTTTGTCCCCATCGGACCATGTTCGGGCGGGGAGGGCCGGTTTCTGCTGTCGGGTTGGCTGTGACAGCTGTTTTTCATCGCAGCTTTCTGTTCATTCATGTGCGCCGCTTGGTCGATTGAGCTGTTATTCTCTCTCCAAATTGCCACTTTTTTGCCCATTTTTCTTCGTTTCATCGCCCACTGATATTTTTCCCCTTTTTTGCCCTTTCGCTCGTCGCTCTCTTTCCAATCATTAACTGTCCGTTCCACGGACAGTCGCGGCTAAATTCCAGCCGCGACATTCCCACGCTTGACCAACGTGTGCACGTAATCGCCCTTGGCCTTTGACTTCACGATGGGCCCCAGCGCCCATGGCCTTTGACTTCACAATGGGCCCCAGCGCCCTTGGCCTTTGACTTCATGATGGGCCCAGCGCCCATGGCCTTTGACTTCACAATGGGCCCCAGCGCCCTTGGCCTTTGACTTCATGATGGGCCCCAGCGCCCATGGCCTTTGACTTCATGATGGGCCCCAGCGCCCTTGGCCATTGACTTCACGATGGGCCCCAGCGCCCATGGCCTTTGACTTCATGATGGGCCCCAGCGCCCATGGCCTTTGACTTCATGATGGGCCCCAGCGCCCTTGGCCATTGACTTCACGATGGGCCCCAGCGCCCATGGCCTTTGACTTCATGATGGGCCCCAGCGCCCTTGGCCTTTGACTTCACGATGGGCCCCAGCGCCCATGGCCTTTGACTTCATGATGGGCCCCAGCGCCCTTGGCCATTGACTTCACGATGGGCCCCAGCGCCCATGGCCTTTGACTTCATGATGGGCCCCAGCGCCCTTGGCCTTTGACTTCATGATGGGCCCCAGCGCCCTTGGCCTTTGACTTCATGATGGGCCCCAGCGCCCTTGGCCTTTGACTTCACGAATGGCCTCAGCCAGGCTCGTAGTGTAGAACACAAAGATTTCACCCGGTGGGACTCGAACCCACGACCTCCTCAAAGCATGAAGTGCTCTTTCCAACTGAGCTACGGGCGCCACTTAGTGGTTCTCCAGTATTGCGCCTGTGGTCGTCTCAGTTTGCGCCATCGTTCTGTTTGCGCTTGTGTTCAATCTCAGTCTGCGCCTTTGCTCAGACTCAGTTTGCGCCTGCAATTGATTTGCGTTCCCATTTGCGTTCCTCAATGTGCGTTCCAATTTCGCCTCAATTTGCGCGCTGTCTTTTTGTTCCTGCTCAGACAGTTTGCTCTTCCCTTTCGCCTCGGTTTGAGCTTCCTCAATTTGCGCTTCCTCTGACAATTTTCCATTCCGCCTCGGTCTGCGCTTCCTCAATTTGCGCTTCCTCTGACAATTTCCGCTTCCCTTCCGCCTCATTCGCACTTCCTCAATTTGCGCTTCTCATTTGCGCTTCTCCAATTTGCGCTTCTCAATTTGCGCTGCTTCAATTTGTGCATCTCCAATTGCGCTTCAACAATTTGCGCTGCTCCAATGCGCTTCTCCAATGCGCTTTCTCCAATTTGCGCTTCAACATGCGCTGCTCAAATGCGCTTCAACAATTTGCGCCGATTAGGCTCACTGCCCTCTTTGTGAGCTCGGCACAATGCCGCCAATGAGTGCGAGATAGGCTCGCTGCCTAAGCGCATGACCATTCTTTCCTGAGGGGCTGTGGTGCGGAAGGCGAGGCGCCACGGGCCAAAAAGAGACCCGAGGGGCCGTATGGCGCGGAATGGAAGGCGCCCCGGGTCACAAAAGACCCAAGGGACCATATGGTGCGGAATGGAGGCGCCCGGGTTACAAAAAACCCGGGAGGCCAAACGGTGCGGAATGCAAGGCGCGAAAAGGCGAGGCGCTACGGGTCACAAAAGACCCGAGGGGCCCTATGGCGCGGAATGCAGGCGCCTTGGGTTACAAAAAACCCAAGGGGCCAGAAACGCGGAACGCAAAATGGAATAGCGCTAATGCCAGACGCCACAGGTTACGAAAAACCTGTGGGGCCGGCATGCTCCCCCTACCCCTGCTCACAAACCCCAAAACCCCACCAAAAGTCCCTGCCCAGGTCGCCACTTGTTGCGGCTCGGCCCACAAGCCGCAACGGGACAGTTCGTCGTCCATGGTTCGGGGTGGGGGTGGGAGAGGAAGGCGAGGGGGAGGGGCTACCGAATACCCAAATGCTGGGTTTTCTCTCTTTATTCGGTGCGCGATCGGAGCCATGAAATGAACAATTCATGGGGCTTAAATACGATCACATTTGGGTTGGGCCTACATACAAAACATACAAACCAATTAATTAGAGAAATGGGCTGATCAAATGGGCTGTCTTTTTCTCTTCCTTCTCTTCTTTCTTCGCTGTGACTTCCTTCATTTGCGGCAGAACATTCACATGCATTGCTTGATGTTGTCTCCATTCACGTGCACTTTTTGTCCCCATCGGACCATGTTCGGGCGGGGAGGGCCGGTTTCTGCTGTCGGGTTGGCTGTGACAGCTGTTTTTCATCGCAGCTTTCTGTTCATTCATGTGCGCCGCTTGGTCGATTGAGCTGTTATTCTCTCTCCAAATTGCCACTTTTTTGCCCATTTTTCTTCGTTTCATCGCCCACTGATATTTTTCCCCTTTTTTGCCCTTTCGCTCGTCGCTCTCTTTCCAATCATTAACTGTCCGTTCCACGGACAGTCGCGGCTAAATTCCAGCCGCGACACTGCTGTCGCAGGCACCTGAAAATCATTTTTAATTATTTCCTTTACCGCATAAAGGTTGCAATATAAATGCCTAAATTGCATTGAGAAACAATAAGCTGTTGATTGAATTCATGAATATTTTTATTTATAAAAAATGCCAGCCTATGTAATGATCATTTTCTGAAAATATAATTATTTTATTCAATTAAATAACATTGCATTTGTGGTTAGACATTCATGTATATTTAGCTTTCCCATATGGTACTCAACATCACGTTTAGCGTAGTAGCATTTCTTGTTATTTAGAGGGGAATCACAAAAAAGCCATTACGATCGACTCTTTAATAAAAAGCTCAATAAAGAAAAGGTTATTTATACAACCTGCTGTCGCAGGCACCTGAAAATCATTTTTAATTATTTCCTTTACCGCATAAAGGTTGCAATATAAATGCCTAAATTGCATTGAGAAACAATAAGCTGTTGATTGAATTCATGAATATTTTTATTTATAAAAAATGCCAGCCTATGTAATGATCATTTTCTGAAAATATAATTATTTTATTCAATTAAATAACATTGCATTTGTGGTTAGACATTCACGTATATTTGGCTTTCCCATATGGTACTCAACATCACGTTTAGCGTAGTAGCATTTCTTGTTATTTAGAGGGGAATCACAAAAAAGCCATTACGATCGACTCTTTAATAAAAAGCTCAATAAAGAAAAGGTTATTTATACAACCTGCTGTCGCAGGCACCTGAAAATCATTTTTAATTATTTCCTTTACCGCATAAAGGTTGCAATATAAATGCCTAAATTGCATTGAGAAACAATAAGCTGTTGATTGAATTCATGAATATTTTTATTTATAAAAAATGCCAGCCTATGTAATGATCATTTTATGAAAATATAATTATTTTATTCAATTAAATAACATTGCATTTGTGGTTAGGGTTAGACATTCACGTATATTTGGCTTTCCCATATGGTACTCAACATCACGTTTAGCGTAGTAGCATTTCTTGTTATTTAGAGGGGAATCACAAAAAAGCCATTACGATCGACTCTTTAATAAAAAGCTCAATAAAGAAAAGGTTATTTATACAACCTGCTGTCGCAGGCACCTGAAAATCATTTTTAATTATTTCCTTTACCGCATAAAGGTTGCAATATAAATGCCTAAATTGCATTGAGAAACAATAAGCTGTTGATTGAATTCATGAATATTTTTATTTATAAAAAATGCCTGCCTATGTAATGATCATTTTCTGAAAATATAATTATTTTATTCAATTAAATAACATTGCATTTGTGGTTAGGGTTAGACATTCACGTATATTTGGCTTTCCCATATGGTACTCAACATCACGTTTAGCGTAGTAGCATTTCTTGTTATTTAGAGGGTAATCACAAAAAAGCCATTACGATCGACTCTTTAATAAAAAGCTCAATAAAGAAAAGGTTATTTATACAACCTGCTGTCGCAGGCACCTGAAAATCATTTTTAATTATTTCCTTTACCGCATAAAGGTTGCAATATAAATGCCTAAATTGCATTGAGAAACAATAAGCTGTTGATTGAATTCATGAATATTTTTATTTATAAAAAATGCCAGCCTATGTAATAATCATTTTCTGAAAATATAATTATTTTATTCAATTAAATAACATTGCATTTGTGGTTAGGGTTAGACATTCACGTATATTTGGCTTTCCCATATGGTACTCAACATCACGTTTAGCGTAGTAGCATTTCTTGTTATTTAGAGGGGAATCACAAAAAAGCCATTACGATCGACTCTTTAATAAAAAGCTCAATAAAGAAAAGGTTATTTATACACCTGCTGTCGCAGGCACCTGAAAATCATTTTTAATTATTTCCATTACCGCATAAAGGTTGCAATATAAATGCCTAAATTGCATTGAGAAACAATAAGCTTTTGATTGAATTCATGAATATTTTTATTTATAAAAAATGCCAGCCTATGTAATGATCATTTTCTGAAAATATAATTATTTTATTCAATTAAATAACATTGCATATGTGGTTAGGGTTAGACATTCACGTATATTTGGCTTTCCCATATGGTACTCAACATCACGTTTAGCGTAGTAGCATTTCTTGTTATTTAGAGGGGAATCACAAAAAAGCCATTACGATCGACTCTTTAATAAAAAGCTCAATAAAGAAAAGGTTATTTATACAACCTGCTATCGCAGGCCCCTGAAAATCATTTTTAATTATTTCCTTTACCGCATAAAGGTTGCAATATAAATGCCTAAATTGCATTGAGAAACAATAAGCTGTTGATTGAATTCATGAATATTTTTATTTATAAAAAATGCCAGCCTATGTAATGATCATTTTCTGAAAATATAATTATTTTATTCAATTAAATAACATTGCATTTGTGGTTAGACATTCACGTATATTTGGCTTTCCCATATGGTAACTCAACATCACGATTAGCGTAGTAGCATTTCTTGTTATTTAGAGGGGAATCACAAAAAAGCCATTACGATCGACTCTTTAATAAAAAGCTCAATAAAGAAAAGGTTATTTATACAACCTGCTGTCGCAGGCACCTGAAAATCATTTTTAATTATTTCCTTTACCGCATAAAGGTTGCAATATAAATGCCTAAATTGCATTGAGAAACAATAAGTTGTTGATTGAATTCATGAATATTTTTATTTATAAAAAATGCCAGACTATGTAATGATCATTTTCTGTTCTTGTATTTCTACTAATGCGATAGGAAAAATATAATTATTTTATTCAATTAAATAACATTGCATTTGTGGTTAGACATTCACGTATATTTGGCTTTGCCATATGGTACTCAACATCACGTTTAGCGTAGTAGCATTTCTTGTTATTTAGAGGGGAATCACAAAAAAGCCATTACGATCGACTCTTTAATAAAAAGCTCAATAAAGAAAAGGTTATTTATACAACCTGCTGGCGCAGGCACCTGAAAATCATTTTTAATTATTTCCTTTACCGCATAAAGGTTGCAATATAAATGCCTAAATTGCATTGAGAAACAATAAGCTGTTGATTGAATTCATGAATATTTTTATTTATAAAAAATGCCAGCCTATGTAATGATCATTTTCTGAAAATATAATTATTTTATTCAATTAAATAACATTGCATTTGTGGTTAGACATTCACGTATATTTGCTTTCCCATATGGTACTCAACATCACGTTTAGCGTAGTAGCATTTCTTGTTATTTAGAGGGGAATCACAAAAAAGCCATTACGATCGACTCTTTAATAAAAAGCTCAATAAAGAAAAGGTTATTTATACAACCTGCTGTCGCAGGCACCTGAAAATCATTTTTAATTATTTCCTTTACCGCATAAAGGTTGCAATATAAATGCCTAAATTGCATTGAGAAACAATAAGCTGTTGATTGAATTCATGAATATTTTTATTTATAAAAAATGCCAGCCTATGTAATGATCATTTTCTGAAAATATAATTATTTTATTCAATTAAATAACATTGCATTTGTGGTTAGGGTTAGACATTCACGTATATTTGGCTTTCCCATATGGTACTCAACATCACGTTTAGCGTAGTAGCATTTCTTGTTATTTAGAGGGGAATCACAAAAAAGCCATTACGATCGACTCTTTAATAAAAAGCTCAATAAAGAAAAGGTTATTTATACAACCTGCTGTCGCAGGCACCTGAAAATCATTTTTAATTATTTCCTTTACCGCATAAAGGTTGCAATATAAATGCCTAAATTGCATTGAGAAACAATAAGCTGTTGATTGAATTCATGAATATTTTTATTTATAAAAAATGCCTGCCTATGTAATGATCATTTTCTGTTCTTGTATTTCTACTAATGCGATAGGAAAAATATAATTATTTTATTCAATTAAATAACATTGCATTTGTGGTTAGACATTCACGTATATTTGGCTTTGCCATATGGTACTCAACATCACGTTTAGCGTAGTAGCATTTCTTGTTATTTAGAGGGGAATCACAAAAAAGCCATTACGATCGACTCTTTAATAAAAAGCTCAATAAAGAAAAGGTTATTTATACAACCTGCTGCCGCAGGCACCTGAAAATCATTTTTAATTATTTCCTTTACCGCATAAAGGTTGCAATATAAATGCCTAAATTGCATTGAGAAACAATAAGCTGTTGATTGAATTCATGAATATTTTTATTTATAAAAAATGCCAGCCTATGTAATGATCATTTTCTGAAAATATAATTATTTTATTCAATTAAATAACATTGCATTTGTGGTTAGACATTCACGTATATTTGGCTTTGCCATATGGTACTCAACATCACGTTTAGCGTAGTAGCATTTCTTGTTATTTAGAGGGGAATCACAAAAAAAGCCATTACGATCGACTCTTTAATAAAAAGCTCAATAAAGAAAAGGTTATTTATACAACCTGCTGTCGCAGGCACCTGAAAATCATTTTTAATTATTTCCTTTACCGCATAAAGGTTGCAATATAAATGCCTAAATTGCATTGAGAAACAATAAGCTGTTGATGAATTCATGAATATTTTTATTTATAAAAAATGCCAGCCTATGTAATGATCATTTTCTGAAAATATAATTATTTTATTCAATTAAATAACATTGCATTTGTGGTTAGACATTCACGTATATTTGGCTTTCCCATATGGTACTCAACATCACGTTTAGCGTAGTAGCATTTCTTGTTATTTAGAGGGGAATCACAAAAAAGCCATTACGATCGACTCTTTAATAAAAAGCTCAATAAAGAAAAGGTTATTTATACAACCTGCTGTCGCAGGCACCTGAAAATCATTTTTAATTATTTCCTTTACCGCATAAAGGTTGCAATATAAATGCCTAAATTGCATTGAGAAACAATAAGCTGTTGATTGAATTCATGAATATTTTTATTTATAAAAAATGCCAGCCTATGTAATGATCATTTTCTGAAAATATAATTATTTTATTCAATTAAATAACATTGCATTTGTGGTTAGGGTTAGACATTCACGTATATTTGGCTTTCCCATATGGTACTCAACATCACGTTTAGCGTAGTAGCATTTCTTGTTATTTAGAGGGGAATCACAAAAAAGCCATTACGATCGACTCTTTAATAAAAAGCTCAATAAAGAAAAGGTTATTTATACAACCTGCTGTCGCAGGCACCTGAAAATCATTTTTAATTATTTCCTTTACCGCATAAAGGTTGCAATATAAATGCCTAAATTGCATTGAGAAACAATAAGCTGTTGATTTAATTCATGAATATTTTTATTTATAAAAAATGCCTGCCTATGTAATGATCATTTTCTGTTCTTGTATTTCTACTAATGCGATAGGAAAATATAATTATTTTATTCAATTAAATAACATTGCATTTGTGGTTAGACATTCACGTATATTTGGCTTTGCCATATGGTACTCAACATCACGTTTAGCGTAGTAGCATTTCTTGTTATTTAGAGGGGAATCACAAAAAAGCCATTACGATCGACTCTTTAATAAAAAGCTCAATAAAGAAAAGGTTATTTATACAACCTGCTGTCGCAGGCACCTGAAAATCATTTTTAATTATTTCCTTTACCGCATAAAGGTTGCAATATAAATGCCTAAATTGCATTGAGAAACAATAAGCTGTTGATTGAATTCATGAATATTTTTATTTATAAAAAATGCCAGCCTATGTAATGATCATTTTCTGAAAATATAATTATTTTATTCAATTAAATAACATTGCATTTGTGGTTAGACATTCACGTATATTTGGCTTTGCCATATGGTACTCAACATCACGTTTAGCGTAGTAGCATTTCTTGTTATTTAGAGGGGAATCACAAAAAAGCCATTACGATCGACTCTTTAATAAAAAGCTCAATAAAGAAAAGGTTATTTATACAACCTGCTGTCGCAGGCACCTGAAAATCATTTTTAATTATTTCCTTTACCGCATAAAGGTTGCAATATAAATGCCTAAATTGCATTGAGAAACAATAAGCTGTTGATTGAATTCATGAATATTTTTATTTATAAAAAATGCCAGCCTATGTAATGATCATTTTCTGAAAATATAATTATTTTATTCAATTAAATAACATTGCATTTGTGGTTAGACATTCACGTATATTTGGCTTTGCCATATGGTACTCAACATCACGTTTAGCGTAGTAGCATTTCTTGTTATTTAGAGGGGAATCACAA
>CP049711.1:1321937-1390310 GCA_004148225.2 Heterodera glycines | reverse complement strand
ATGAAAAGACTCCTGATCTCAATTTTTCTAACCGGGTATTTGGCCGGGGTAGTTTGTAGCTGATTGCTTATTACGTTATTTAATGACTGGGTAATGTCGACTGTTTTTACATAAATTCTAATATCATGTATGTTAATACGATATGTGTGTGGGTTCGCTATGACTGCATTTCCTGAAACATATGGCGGTGCCATAATTAGAAAATCATCGGTGTTACGGTGTATGCTAAAAATGACATCCGAGTTATTAAGCAATAGATTGGGCTGACGGGCGAGATCAAAATTAAGTTTCACCATTGTTTCACATTTGGCACCATCAGCAAAACGTGACGCTCTGTTTTTAAAGCCGCTATTTGTGTAATCATCCTGGTCGACATCGTCGACATAATAGCAGGACGCTTCACAGAGACCCTTTTTGACATCTTCTGAAAATCCCAATTCATTCATCATATATGCCCTAAACGCATAGTAAATGCCGGAATCATAAGATTCGACACCTGAAATTGACACCTTTAAGGTTTTGACAAAGCTGTGCCCAAAATTTTGAATGACACCGACGTGTTGGTCAGCTTCACTGTCCTTGGTAATCGGAATCCAATTGCTTTTGTCTTTTCTCTCAATTGAAGTTGACAAATAAAGAAAAGTTTTATTGAGATCACAAAACTGATTATCTGAAAAAAGTCTAAAGATATACGGTCCAGATTGATTTATTGCTGAAAGTGGCAGCAATTCCCGAATACTGGATTTATTAATTGCAACATTCGTCGGAGGGATGTCGAAAAGTGAAAGGCCCCCCTCGAGACCGTCCTCACTCGCCGTGTCGATTTTCCTGAGAGTTGTCATTTTTAACTTTTTGTATTATTTATTCCATTTATACCTTTAGATGAAACTTAACTGATCATATACTTGTTTCCGGTTCTTATTAGTGATCAGAGACCTTTTTCCTTCCCCACATTGTTGTAACTTGTCGGTAAGGTTAGTCAACCCCTGTCTTGAATGTTCCCTGACGGCATCCCTTAAATCACGGCCCTGAGCGATGTCACTCAGAACTCTCTGCCCCGCGGCGAGCCCCTCATGTCCTGCACTCGAGGCAATATTCCTCGCAATAGGGGTCAAGAAACGTGCCACATTACCAAGGAAACCGAATCCTCGTTGATACTTGCTTCCGACAAAATATTGTTTCTGTCCTCTTCCATGTTGGGGAGTGATAAAAGATGACCAATCGACCGACTCGGGATCGAAAAACACATGTGTCATTTTTTAAAATATACTTTTCTTAAAATGTAATGTAAGAATACAACTTCCCCAGTGAAATTTAACGAATTCACCAAACGGTGTGTGAATTTCAATTGTAATTTCTGAAATTCGTTTCGACTGTAGACGATGAAAATACTCGGTGCTATATATAACTTCACTAATTGATCCCGGGTCATCGACGACGTTAACTATTCTTAAGAGTGGGGCCATCTGGTTGCCGATAATTGTGTTTTCGATTAAATTTGGTGCATAAATGTATAGCTGCCTTACACCTCCCGTCAAATCCGGCATATAAGTCGCCTCTTCCGCGTGAAATAGCCTTGTATTCTTAAACCCCAGAACATATGCGAGGTGTTTTGACAAATCTATATGGGTGACGGCAGAGGAAAGATAGACAATAAATTTTTGATCAATACTGTCGTAGTTAAATTGAACATCCTCATTGGCTAATCTCTCTCTTTTTTGCGGCCCTTTTTCAGCTTCTGAAACTTCTTTATTTTCAATTTCCTTACGTTTAAAATGCTCACCGAGCGCCTCGTTAAGCCTAACCACCATCCCGCTAAAACCCTTTTCCGATTTATCATTATATTCCTCGAGAGTTGATGTATATTTGGTCTTTGCCTGTCTGGCGATTCCCTTTGCGACGTCGGCTGATTTCTTTGCTTTTTTCAAGTCATTCTTTTCCACATGCTCCAATGTTATGTTTTTGGCTTTATCTACTTCTTCTTGAAAAGATTTAAGTTCATTTCGGGATGTTTGAATTTCGGTTCCCATCTCAACCATTTTGTCAAACCAAATTTTTATATCAGGCTCTTCTAAAATTTGAGGATTTGTTTCTCGTAGTGTGTTTAGTTGGGTTTGGATGGAATTCGATATATTGTTGATCTGATTAAAATGTCTTTCTACGTCTCTCCCGGCGCGTTCTGCGGCCCTCTTTGCGACATCAATTTTTGAATCTTTGGTATCTTCAGCCTTGGCTTCTCTCTTCCACGTTGTTTTTTGATTTTGTAATGATGTGTGAATGCCTCGTTAATTTTATTTCCCAATCCCCCGGCGGTTTTAAAATTCATGTCCGGTAAATAAACTTGAATGGGGACACTGTGTCATTTTCCCATACTTTATAAACTCTTGACCATTTATACCGAGAGCGGTGAATGAGTAGGGGTAAATAATTGATGAGAGAGCTACTGACCAATTTGTGCCCAATTCCAAAGTCTCGGGAGGCGTAACTGTGAATTTGACGTAGTGTTCTCCTGCCCCGGTGTGTTCGAAGGTAGTACAATGTAAAAATCATCCATCTGTTTTCACTAATTCCTGGTTATAAAATATGCTTTTATTAAATTTTCCTTCCAAATCTTCGATCCTGTATGAATCGGGTGTCGTCGAATTGGCAACAACGATTTTAAACAATTCTTCGGTAAAGTTTGGGAGGTACCCCTTTGAAAATTTTCCCTTTTCCTTGGTAATACGAACGATATCACCGATTTTAAATTTTTTCTTTTTCGAAATTTAAATTCCTTCTCCTTATATAATTTTTCCCAGAGCGCACGGGCATTTTCAAAATTAATTGAAGACGGTTTGGCTCCCAGTGTCTATTCACACTGTTGTTAATGTTTGTTATTATTTTGTCTATTACGTCGACCCATCGAAGAGTGTCTTTCTTTGTAAAATATCTGTACAAGCGCTCCTTTATTGTCCGATTTGCCCTTTCAACGACTCCGGCGTGCAGATCAGGACTATACATTACATTTTTGATGATGAATTTTTCCTCAAAATATTTTTTCATTTTTTCCTGCTTGGAATTCAAGCCCACTGTCACTATATATTTTCATCGGGATAATTTTTAGACTTTTCGAACACCGATCAAAAGCCTCGATCATGTACTCTTCTTTGACTTGGCCGGTGCACTGAAGATCATTCGACTCAGCACGTCGATGCAGACCAATAAATATTTATAACCGTCGTTATGCTTTTTTCAACTGGTCAAATATGCACAAATCGCACTGCCAATCGGTATTATGGAAGCCACTTGGTATCGTCTTTAGTCTCGGGAATCTTTTCCTGATGGGCTTGTGAATCGTGTATGTTTTCTGCTTTTCTAGGAATTTATTAACGTCATCGGTCGTAATTTTCGGGTCAATCTTTTTGGCCTCATTTAAAATTTTTTGAATTCCAGCAAAACTTGCCGGAGATTTTAAATTAAAATAAATTTTTCGATAAAATTTTCTCTACAGTCATTGCCCATATTAGTGGTTTGGAAGGGTTTCTTCTCTCGCACTATGCCGGGTGTTTTTATAGATTTTATTGCCTTTTTCCTTCCACGCCCCCACATGACCTTTGATTTATCAACCATGTCTTTTACTGTTGGATCCTTCAGTAACCGATCTTTAAGAAATTTTGCACCCCGGGGTGTTTTTCTTTCTTCCCTGCGAGATACAACAAAACATCTCTATAATTACTGTTTTCAATCGGCAAATTCATGTTCGACTGTACCTTTCCGGCCGCCGTAATTTTAAATAAATCTTTGTTTTCCTTTACGTACCTAAAAAGACCGTTTAAAAGGGTCGGGTGTATAATAGTTTTGATCGGAATGGGTGTTTTTAATGTGGATGTTGTTTGGGGCTCCGGAGTTAACTCATTTATTGTATCATTATCCGATTCCGGATCAGGAGTTTGCTCTTCAAGTCTTTTCCTAGGAATAATTATTTTCCGGGGTTCATCGGTCTCCTGTAGTTTGGATTGGTTATTGAGGCCCAGATATGGTGCAACGTTCGGACCGGGTACATGATTCTCAATCACCACCTTCTGTGGTCTATTTTCAAGTATCCCCTTTACCGTACGTCTTTCTTTATAGAGCCAATCATGTCTCTTCGCCTTGAGGTCCTCGCTTATGCCGGGGTCTTGTAAATTCTGAGAAATTTTTGCGTCTAAACTCGCTTTTTCATTTTGGAGATAATCACCACTATTCATCGCACTCCGTAGAGCCAAATATTCCGCCTCGGGAATCATTAACATTTTCTTTGCAAATTTCATGATGTTATTTTTTCTAATAAATGTTGGGCTAAAACACTCAGACAGGTATCAAGACAGCTCCCAGGGCTATACCACTCCCCTGTTGTATCCTTTTTCTTGCCGTTTTCTCTGAACGAGATTTGGCAATTTCTCTATAAAATCGGCGTATTGTGCCAACCTTCTTTTTTGTTTGTTCGTTAGTTTAAAACTAAAACTCAATATATTTGCACAAATTTCAACGATTGCCAAAATTTGGTCAGCTGTAGCGTTTTCGATTAATTCGTTCTTCTTTTGTTCTGATCTGGTGGAGGCAAGCTTCTTTAGGAATGCTGTATTCTCCTTCACTTCGGAGCTAAATTTATACATTTTTAATTTAATTTAAATTCATATTCTTATATACTATTCAATTGGTAAATAAATTTCCAGAGTCTCATCTGGAAAAATTTTGCTACATAATCTGAATTCCTCCTCAGAATTTGGGTGCATGTTAATCATGAGATAACTAAATTGATTATTGGTCGCATCATGATATGCATCCATGAAATAATTCAGTCTTTTTGGGAACAGTTGTGACCCCAGTGTCCTCACTTGTAATTGTCCTGAAGGGTTACGCATTAAAACCAGATAATGGGCGTTCGCTCTTGCCGTTTTGATGTCCCGACCATAGAGACTCTGGGTTACAAAAATTACGCTTACGTTCCAATTATGGGAGCCCCTGGTAAAGAGTAGATCGAGGAAAGTATTCTGCATATTAAGCATTAAATCGTCAAGTATTAACAAAAGGGGTTTTTCCTGTTCTTTAATCTTATTCATGTCCGGAATCCCGTTAAAAGTCTCAACGCCCTCCCCGATTAATCCTAAAATACTATCATTCATCTCACCATAACAATAAAGAATTTTCTTAGGCGGTGGTTCAATTAAATTCTTATGATGTTTTAAAAACCGTAATAACCAACGGGTCTTACCACTCCCGGTAGCCCCCGAGAGAATTAGTGTGAACGGACCGCGAAACATTTTTAATTCCTCTTATTTATTTGACCTATTTATATTTTCATAGGGAACATGTTTCGCGCATTTGGGGCATAGCCAGAAATTATCAAAAAATGATGTACCGAAATGCAAAAGACTGTGGCTTTTACATCTCTTACAAATCTCGTAATGACAGGGGCAGTAATGACAACACTTAATTTTATGTGGACAGTTCATTTTTTCAATTTAATTTTATTTTTGGTTGCTATTTATAGAAGGGGTATATAAAGGGAGTGAAAGGACCATTTGATTGGTACATTGTATCAAAAAATGCAAAAACCGATAATCGTAAATATAATTGCTCTCGCTAATCTCGGTACCGGAATTAAACTAAACTCTCTGACGATCACCGAATGCGAATTTAAGTATAACCCTAGAAAATTCAATGCCGCGGTTATCAAATGTACAAGCCCCATCAAAGCCACGGCATTATTATGGGAATCCGGAAAATGATATGTCTGGGGACGAAAAGTCTGATAGACTGTGAAAATGCTATTAAAAAATTTATAGAAATAATTAAGGGCTCGGGGTGTCCGGGGGCTTCTTACACCGGACACACGGTTGAAAATATTGTTTCGACCTTTAAATTCGGACGTGAAATTGAACTGAACGAGTTTCGAAAAAATCGTCGTGCATTTTATGAACCGGAAATATTTTGCGGTTTAAATTTCAAGCGGGGTAAAAGCATGACAGCGTTAATTTTCTGGACCGGTAAAGTCGTAATTACGGGAACTAAAAACAATTCTGAAATTGAGAAATGTATCATATATTCCCCCTATTTGAAAATGGCTCAAAAGAAGTTAGGGAGACGATAAAAAATTTTTCATTTATTGGGACGGTCCCCCAATTTATAGTTCTGTTGGGTATTTATTTTGTTATCGATTACTTCGCGCGGCGCCGGCATCGCGGCGCACCGGCGGGCGGAGAGGAAATGCATG
Source organism: Heterodera glycines (assembly GCA_004148225.2). NCBI lineage: Eukaryota > Metazoa > Nematoda > Chromadorea > Rhabditida > Heteroderidae > Heterodera > Heterodera glycines. The sequence continues at coordinate 1,384,075 of CP049711.1, read as the reverse complement.
GTTTTGGCAAATTTTCAAAATTCAGAAAAATCATCATAAAAAAATCTCAGGATTTGAGAAAATAAAACCGCCCAAAAGAAAGATAGGATTTGGGATTTATTTGCAAATAAAAAATTGAATTTCCTTCACCTGCCACATTTGTGACAGGTGGATGATTGATGACGGCGCTGCGCGGCGGCGGAATCGCGGCGCAGGAAGGGAGGGGAGTGAGGGGGCATGATAAAAAAACCGCACGGTTTTGGCAATTTTCATGAGTTAATTTCAGGTAAAAAATTATGATAAAAAACCGCACAGTTTTGGCAATTTTCAAAATGAGTTAATTTCGGGTAAAAAATTATGATAAAAAATCTCAGGATTTGAGAAAATACCCCAAAAGGTTGGGATCAAAAGATTTAAATTTTCGAAAAAGAAAAATTGAATTTCCTTCACCTCTCACTTTGGTGACAGGTGGATGATTGATGACCTTCCGCGGCGCTGCGCGGCGTGGGTGAAAAAAACACCCGCACGGATTTGAGTAAATTAAAATCCACAAGGCAGCAGAGTTCAAAGAATATCCCATATGTTCAGGATGTGAGCGGGCGGCAGCTTTAAAGGAAAAACACCCCTTCAATAGGCTTGGGATTTTGCGCGGGCGGCAACTTCAAAGGAAAAACACCCCTTCAATAAGCTTGGGATTTTGCGTGGGCGGCAACTTCAAAGGACAAACACCCCTTCAATAGGCTTGGGATTTTGGAGGGGTCATTCCGGTACCCGCTCGGTTTTGACTGTGCATGATTTAAGAACTTTAGTATAGTGTCCGACAGAAAAAATATTTTTTAGAGGAAGGTGATTTAATTGAAACCTAATTCATTTGCGGAATAGAGAGACACTTTCTGTCTTGCAATAGCACGCGGTTAAGAACTTTAGTATAGTGTCCGACAGAAAAATATTTTTTAGAGGAAGGTGATTAGATTGAAACCTAATTCATTTGCGGAATAGAGAGACACTTTCTATCTTGCAAATCTTTATTGGTGAATGATTGGGTGTTAAGCATTTTTAGGGACAAAATGAATTACAAATTTGAGGTGGATGCTTTAATACTGTTGAAGAACTCATCAAGTGTTTTGTCAATGTCTCCAAGGTCCTCCTTGTTTTCCTCTTTTTCTTTGGGCTCTTCCTGCACCTTTTCTTCCTCCACAGGGCTATTTGTCACTTTTTTGTCCAGAGATTCCGCTAAAAGGAGATTTCCAAGCACATTGATTGCGGTTTTGGCCTTCTTCCAACGCGTGCCGTCCTGCATGGCATCGGCCATTAGCCCAGCTTCCACCAAGTCAAGAGCTACCTTCGCCTTTCGCTTCAAGTCCTGCTGTTGCTCTCCGGCTTGTGTGCCTTGGGTTGGAGTGGTGGTCGGGGTGGGGGTACACGTGTCAGAAGGTAAATCTCCATAGGGTACATTGAACACTCTGGCCTTGTTTTTCACACGGAAGAAGCAGTGGCCTGGTAGGTCGTAAACAACATCAAATGGGACGAATTGGGCTTTGCTGATCCGACTGCACCACAAGGTGATCCCCTCTTTGGTCACCATTAGGTCCACCTCAACTTCGGTTGCTTTACATGCACGGCAGCGACCACACTCATCGAAAGGTATGAACCGTGGAGTGGAGAGACGAGGACCGCTCACAGTTATGCCGCTTGTTGTCACAGTGATGTCCGATTGGGCGAGAATTTGATTGACAAGGGATCTTTTGTCGGACATATTGATAGCCATTTAACAGAATTTTAAATTTTCAAATGAAATGACATGAATGGATGAATACCAACTGTTTATATACACTTGTCAAAGGGCTAAGCCCCGCCCATTTTGACAAGACAGAATTGAAAAAAGTGGAGGAAGATGGGCACTCAGAACTGAGTCCCGTGTGACAGTTCGAATGACATTCTTCCCACCCATCCCTTCTAAATTACACTACTCAAATTCACAATTTTTATTTAGCATTGAGAGAAATACAGAGGAATTTCTTCACATTGAAAGAGATCAGGTCACTTCGATTGTTCAAGTCGTGGGGCGCAAATTTTGTTGAGAATTTTCATCCATTTGGTCAACTTCTCGCAAGGCATTCCTCGTTCTTGTGCAAATTCCAAAACCTCCTGGCACACGTCACGCGCCTTCTTTGGGGTGAACCAATGTAAAATCTGGAATAAAATAATTTATGAAATACAATTTATAACAAAAAAATTTTTTACGTTGTCGTCGTCATCCTCCAATATTTCGTACCATGCCGATAATTCGTTGAGCTGAGTCAGGGTGGTGAGCGCTCAACCACAGCTTGGGCTAGAGAGAAAGAAATTTTTTATAAATTTATTATTTTAAAGTTATGTTACATTGCTGAGACATTTGCAATGTTATTTTGAAGGGAATTATCTAAATAAATTACAAATTTAATAATAAAATTTATAAATGCACGAATGAAAGAATGAATAGACGAATCAAAATTTCTGTATTTTATAGAAAAGGTTTTGACCTATGTCACCATATGGTTATTTTCAAACCCACTCAATTCCTTTGAAGTCATCGTCATTTGGATGATTTTTAATTTATTATTAAAATTTTAGACGCTAAAAATTCAAATTTTCAATTGAATTCGCCGACATTTGGATGATGATTAATTAATTATTATAATTTTAGACGCCAATAATTCAAATTTTTTCCGATCTTTTGATGGTGATTAAGTAATTATTACAATTTTAGACGCCAAGAATTCAAATTTCTCGTACCTTTAGGATGATTATTAATTAATTATTAATATTAGATTTTAAAATTCAAATTTTCTAATTAAAACATATCTCTATTGATTTATTGGAAAAATAAAAAATCAATAAATACTCTCTATATCGATTTATATTCTTGACAAAATCAATACTCCTTGGACCAGACCACGCCTAACGTTTCTGAACATTCAATTAGCCCCGCCCACCCCAACGAAAATAATTCACTCGGCCGATAACCAAAATCATTTTATTCGACTGTCCAATATCCAAAATCATCTTTAATTCATCCGCCTAAAACCAAAATATTTTCAACAAAATGAAGAGATCCGCCGCTGCTCTTTCATCCGCTATTGCTGCCGAGCAAAACAAGACAAAATTTGAACCCAAGCCGATTCAACAGGAAGCTGAGCCCGAGCATGAGACAAAGGAGCCAGCAACGAAAAAGCGCATGGTAGAGGACCGAGAATTGTGGAAACTGGCAAAGGGAAAGTATTTGCTGACTACATACTTGTGCCCAGGTAAAAATAATAATTCAATTTTAAAATAAAATCTTTTAATTTTGAGATGACTGGAACCGGTTGTACAACAATCAACAAAAGGTGAAACGCCTGGACGACGATCGCTTTTCCGTCAACTTTGAGCTATGCCACGATTGCGCTCGGATCAATTGTCGCGCAACTGATCTCATTGCTCCAATGAAGAAAAAGGTGAACAACGAATGAGAGGACTTTGAGTGACCGATGGATCAGATGATGATGACAATTTTGAGATAATTAATATTTATTATTTTTCTCTTTTATTTTTAATAAATTGTAAATCTATGTGAAGTTTTATTTTGTAGGGTCTTAAAAGCTTACGGGGTGGAATTTATTTTAACGTCAAACTTTATCAAATACAATGAAAATTAAATGACGCCCAGCCATTTTTCCCGCCAATTTTTGTATTTGACCGCCAATTTTTAAACGCAAATTTTACCGCCAACATTTTTTTATTACCCTATCGTTTCAATACACTTAAAATAATCTTCTAAATATTTTCGTGCAATCCCCCTCTTATGGTTGTCCTATTTTAAAATAAAAGTGTGATTTAAACAAAACCAAGCCACTTTGTCCGCCCATTTTGAATGTAAATCTTACGCAAAGACATATCGTTTCAAAACTTTTGGTATTACAATATGATAGGGTGTAATATAGGTTAGAGAAGTCAGAGATATAGTGTACTATTTCTCTTTCACTCTAATATCTCTAACTTTCTCTCTATTTCCTACACTATTTCTCTAGCACTGGAAATAATACGCCTCATTAAAAATCGTAAAATTCAGTGCCTGACATTTTCGCGCATTCCCCCCACCCCAATCACATACCAAAAAATTCGCGCACTTACCATTCTAATGCCTGTGAAAAATTCGCGCACTCCCCATTAATTAACCCCCCTCGCGCACTTACCCTCCTAATACCCATGAAAAATTCGCGCACTCCCCCTTAATTAACCCCCCTCCCCATGATTAATTACCACCCCTCCCCCGAAACCTATTAATTACCAGCTGCCCCCCCCTACCCTTAATTAATTACCACCCCTCCCCCGAAACCTATTAATTACCAGCTGCATGATTAATTAGGGCGGCAAGATCAAAGGGAACCCCTCCCCCGAAAACCCATTAATCATTTTCACACGTGACGATGAGAGTGGTAGGGTAACTACTCTTCTTTGCGGTTTTTTATCATTTGCCCGCCTTTTTGTAATATTTTTTTGATTTTGGGATGTTACACTAAATTGAAAAATGCAAAATTTTTTGGGTCTCCGTAAATTTTCTAGGATTTTTAAAAAAACTGGTGAGTCATCGCGATCAGTCAGTCACCACCCGCCGACGATTTTCAAATGCCAATAAATATGCATAAATGTCAGTGATCACGATTATGACACCCATCCGACAAATTTTGAACCCCGGACCGAAATTCGAACAAAAAAGAGAAATTCCAACTGTTACTTAACCCAAAAGCGAAACCGAATGCTGATTCGGGCGCTCTTCTTTGTAGCAGGGATGTGACGCGGAAATGATTTCGTAAAAGAAAAGTACTCGGCAGGGAAATTATACAGGGACAGAAATGAGTGCCCTAGGCAATATGGTTGGTCGTGACAACTGATGCTCGAGACCATTTGCCTGGGGCAATTACGAGCCTACAAAACATCCCGAACTGCACATCGATCGGCTGGCCCAAGCGTGGCCCGAACTGTTTGCCGACTTTGCTGATGACCAAAATTTGGAGGAACGGCTGCGAAATGAGTAATTTTTTTCATTTTTGTGCCCTCCGGCATTGTTCAATTTTGGCATTTCCTTTTTCAGACATCGATATGCCAACCAGGAGGTAATTAAAATATCCATATACGGAGGCAATTAATTTTAAATGGGTTTAATTGCTCGGTGACTAATCGATCCAATTTTTTCCGTTAATTTGTTTGCCCTTTCCTCATTAGAAACACGCGCGTGCACAAATTGAGGAATTGCGCAAGGAAATGAGCATGGCGTTGCCGCACGATTTGGACTACCAAAGCATGGAATTCATGCGGCCCGAACTCCGCGACGCAATGGACGAGCGCAGGCCGAACAGTCTGGCGGCAGCAGCCAGGTACTGTACCTGACGTATACTGTACATGATGAACTGTATTTTTTAGCTTGATTTTAAGCTTCATTCTCCACAAAAGCCCGGTCTACTAGGGATGTGTGCCGACACCCGCAAAAAATTTCGGCAATCGGAAATTTGACGGTTCAAAAAAATTGGAAACCCGACGGCTCATACTGACATATCCCTTACTTGTCTCTATTTAATGATGATATTAGTACATGTCACTTTCTTTTTTTCGCTGCTTACAAATTAGTGAAGTGGACGACCACTCATAATAATTAATTAATGGTTCGATCAATAAGAAAGGCTAACGCTCCCTCGGCCCCGTTTCGATTGCCCCCCTCACCCCTTCCCCTCTCCACCCCACGCACACACAACCATTGGGCGGTCACTCATCACCCACTTTTCGATTGGTTTGGGAGACTCCCCCCCACCCCCTCAAATGAGATAATCGGCAAAAAGTCGTATAACCATTAATTAAATTTGTTAAAAAAATGACCATTTTTTGAATTTTTTGGGCAAAATAAAAATGCAAATGGCCTTTAAAAGTTTTTTTATATTTTCACTAATTTATAAATTCAAAAAAAAAGTACTTTGAGATCCAGTGATGTCTGTGGTACCGCCTGTAAGATTTTTGATAACAGATTTTGCTTCAAAAACACGCAATTTATAATTTTTCGGCTAAAAATTAACTTTTTTTTTTGTAATTTTTGTACCAAAATCAACCAAAAAAGGACAAAATACACATGTCATGTTAAAATAAACACAAATTTTATAAATACGCACAAATCTCTGGGTTAAATCAATGAGTAAAGGCCGGCGTCCCCTCGGGGCTCCCTCCCTTTTCGATTGCCTCCCTCCTTCCCTCCATCCCTTCCTCTTCGTGCGTCCCCTCGGGCTCCCTCCCTTTTCGATTGCCTCCCTCCTTCCCTCCATCCCTTCTCTCGGGGCTCCCCCCCCTTTCGATTGCCTCCCTCCTTCCTCCATCCCTTCCTCTCGCGTCCCCTCGGGGCTCCCTCCCTTTCGATTGCCTCCCTCCTTCCCTCCTCCCTTCCTCTCGCGTCCCTCGGGGCTCCCCCCTTCGATTGCCTCCCTCCTTCCCTCCATCCCTTCCTCTCGCGTCCCCTCGGGGCTCCCCCCCCTTTCGATTGCCTCCCTCCTTCCCTCCATCCCTTCCTCTCGCGTCCCCTCTGGGCTCCCCCCCTTTCGATTGCCTCCCTCCTTCCCTCCATCCCTTCCTCTCGCGTCCCCTCGGGGCTTCCCCCCTTTCGATTGCCTCCCTCCTTCCCTCCATCCCTTCCTCTCGCGTCCCCTCGGGGCTTCCCCCCTTTCGATTGCCTCCCTCCTTCCCTCCATCCCTTCCTCTCGCGTCCCCTCGGGGCTCCCCCCCTTTCGATTGCCTCCCTCCTTCCCTCCATCCCTTCCTCTCGCGTCCCCTCGGGGCTCCTCCCTTTCGATTGCCTCCCTCCTTCCCTCCATCCCTTCCTCTCGCGTCCCCTCGGGGCTCCCCCCCCTTTCGATTGCCTCCCTCCTTCCCTCCATCCCTTCCTCTCGCGTCCCCTCTGGGCTCCCCCCCCTTTCGATTGCCTCCCTCCTTCCCTCCATCCCTTCCTCTCGCGTCCCCTCGGGGCTTCCCCCCCTTTCGATTGCCTCCCTCCTTCCCTCCATCCCTTCCTCTCGCGTCCCCTCGGGGCTTCCCCCCTTTCGATTGCCTCCCTCCTTCCCTCCATCCCTTCCTCTCGCGTCCCCTCGGGGCTCCCCCCCCTTTCGATTCCCTCCCTCCTTCCCTCCATCCCTTCCTCTCGCGTCCCCTCGGGGCTCGCTCCCTTTCGATTCCCTCCCTCCTTCCCTCCATCCCTTCCTCTCGCGTCCCCTCGGGGCTCGCTCCCTTTCGATTCCCTCCCTCCTTCCCTCCATCCCTTCCTCTCGCGTCCCCTCGGGGCTCGCTCCCTTTCGATTCCCTCCCTCCTTCCCTCCATCCCTTCCTCTCGCGTCCCCTCGGGGCTCGCTCCCTTTCGATTCCCTCCCTCCTTCCCTCCATCCCTTCCTCTCGCGTCCCCTCGGGGCTCGCTCCCTTTCGATTCCCTCCCTCCTTCCCTCCATCCCTTCCTCTCGCGTCCCCTCGGGGCTCGCTCCCTTTCGATTCCCTCCCTCCTTCCCTCCATCCCTTCCTCTCGCGTCCCCTCGGGGCTCGCTCCCTTTCGATTCCCTCCCTCCTTCCCTCCATCCCTTCCTCTCGCGTCCCCTCGGGGCTCGCTCCCTTTCGATTGCCTCCCTCCTTCCCTCCATCCCTTCCTCTCGCGTCCCCTCGGGGCTCCCCCCCCCTTTCGATTGCCTCCCTCCTTCCCTCCATCCCTTCCTCTCGCGTCCCCTCTGGGCTCCCCCCCCCTTTCGATTGCCTCCCTCCTTCCCTCCATCCCTTCCTCTCGCGTCCCCTCGGGGCTTCCCCCCTTTCGATTGCCTCCCTCCTTCCCTCCATCCCTTCCTCTCGCGTCCCCTCGGGGCTCCCTCCCTTTCGATTGCCTCCCTCCTTCCCTCCATCCCTTCCTCTCGCGTCCCCTCGGGGCTCGCTCCCTTTCGATTGCCTCCCTCCTTCCCTCCATCCCTTCCTCTCGCGTCCCCTCGGGGCTCGCTCCCTTTCGATTGCCTCCCTCCTTCCTCCATCCCTTCCTCTCGCGTCCCCTCGGGGCTCGCTCCCTTTCGATTGCCTCCCTCCTTCCCTCCATCCCTTCCTCTCGCGTCCCCTCGGGGCTCCCTCCCTTTCGATTGCCTCCCTCCTTCCCTCCATCCTTCCTCTCGCGTCCCCTCGGGGCTCGCTCCCTTTCGATTGCCTCCCTCCTTCCCTCCATCCCTTCCTCTCGCGTCCCCTCGGGGCTCCCTCCCTTTCGATTGCCTCCCTCCTTCCCTCCATCCCTTCCTCTCGCGTCCCCTCGGGGCTCCCCCCCCTTTCGATTGCCTCCCTCCTTCCCTCCATCCCTTCCTCTCGCGTCCCCTCGGGGCTCCCCCCCCCTTTCGATTGCCTCCCTCCTTCCCTCCATCCCTTCCTCTCGCGTCCCCTCTGGGCTCCCCCCCCTTTCGATTGCCTCCCTCCTTCCCTCCATCCCTTCCTCTCGCGTCCCCTCGGGGCTTCCCCCCTTTCGATTGCCTCCCTCCTTCCCTCCATCCCTTCCTCTCGCGTCCCCTCGGGGCTCCCCCCCTTTCGATTGCCTCCCTCCTTCCCTCCATCCCTTCCTCTCGCGTCCCCTCGGGGCTCCCTCCCTTTCGATTGCCTCCCTCCTTCCCTCCATCCCTTCCTCTCGCGTCCCCTCGGGGCTCGCTCCCTTTCGATTGCCTCCCCTTCCTCTCGCCCACACGGTGGGTGACAGCAAGTGCCACTTAGGAAATGGACTAATGTGCCTCCCCTATAAGGGCTGTCGGCAAGAGCATCCGTCGCCCACCCACACACAACCACTGGATGGTTGGCGGTCATTCACATCCAATTTTCGATTGGTTTGGGAGATATTGTCGTCTCAGCCGTCCAGCGGTAGGTCGCTGCTGCCTCCCCTCCCCCTCCCCCCCCTCACAATATATATAGTAGAGCCCGGACGGGACCGGGAGTCCCTGAAAAACGGGAGTGCCAGATCACCGGGATCCCGTCCCGGTCCATTTTCCAAGTCCCGGTCCCGGCCATTTGGGCCGGGACTAACGGGACAAAATTTCTCCAGTGAATTACCCCGAACTTGAAAAAATTAATGATTATTTTGGCGAAATGTCTTAGTTTAAAGATTGAATACATAATAGATTTTTTGAAATTCAATTTAAACTGAAAATATCTCAAAACCATATAAAATATTCATAGTAAAAAAAAATTTGCGAGCCGGCCCCTAAATCCTTATTCTCTTAAAAAAAATCGGCTCAGAATCCCAAAATTTGGCCCTTTTTTGATAAAATCTGTTAACAAATTGCACTAAAATCTCCATCGACACAAAAAATTCTCCTTATTTTTTTTAAATTCACAAAATAATTGGTGCCATGTGCAGTGAGTGATTTCGACAGTAGACTATTTCGCTTTTTTTCACTGTCTGTGCGTGATTTCGACAATGAGTGAATTCGACAATGATTGATTTCGACAGTATCAGAAAAATTGCAAATTCGACAGAGATTAATTTCGACAGTACCGATATTTTTAAAAATATCGAATATATTAAAAATTGAAGCCTAAAAATGAAGTGATATAACACGCTTAAAGATAAATAATCATTCACTGTTGAAATCAACCACTGTCGAAATTACCTGGTACGAAATTTATTAGCTAGGGTTTTTTTGAGAAAAATAATAAAATATATGAGCTGTTTTAAAAATGCCAAGATATGTCAGGGCTTCCTCATCTCTCCTGGATTATAATACTACGCGGCAAAACGCTTAAACCGGTTTTTGAACCGGTTTAAATCACGAAAAATTGCCTCAAAAATCAGCCAAAAACCCATTAAAAATTATTTTTATTTTTTAGAACAAATAGGGGTATCATCCGAAAGCTCTTGACGAGCTAAGTCTAAAAATCAATAAATGAAGTTTGTGGGTACTCTATTCTAGGAAATGGGCATATTCATGTTACTTTGATGTGACTCATTTTCGCGAAAATTTATTGTGTAATTAATAATTAAGTTTTTAATAAAACACCAACTTTCGTTCCACGAGGTTGTGCACTTGAAAAGTGAAACCGTTTAAATGTATTTTCAATTGCCTGACAATTTATTAAAAAAGTTCTCTCTTTTTGTGACACTAATGCTGGGGCACTTGGCCGCAAATTTCGACATCCGATAAAGGTTTGGGGACCAGGGCTGCATGTTACAGGTGGTACCACACCTTTTTTGAAAATTTTTAAAAAAAATTTGTAAAGTCCTAAAAACATTTATTATAAGGTTTTCGGGGTCGCACACCGCCGCCATCACCAACACCCAAACATCACATACCAACACAGACAATTTAATAACACAAACAGCCAACCACTCAATCATATTTTTGTACAAAAAACCCCTGGGGGTGGGAGTCCAAATTAATTCCAAACGACTTCTCCTAATGGGTAACTCAGCTTTACGACAATCTACAAATATAAAAAATGAAAAATAATTAAATAAAATAAAATAAACAAAATACTAAATGAAATGAAAATATTTTTTATTCTAAATTAAAATAATTTAATTTTTAAAAAATTAACATTTGACTTTCGGGGGGTTTCATGACAACATCAGTGGCTTTGGTTAGACCTAGGCTTAGGCCTAAGCTTTAGGCTAGGCCTAGGCTTCCTTGGGCTAAAACTTTATTAGGTCCCAGTTTCAAATCCTCTACATGCAAATTATTTTACAATTATTGTTTTTATGCCAAAATAATTATCAACATTTTTTTTAATGAAACAAAATATTTATTTTTCTTTTATTTCATTAAAATCAAAAAATATACATTGTTTTAAGCAAAATTGATCAAAGTTCTGAAAAATCAACAAAAAATGATAGAGCCATATTAATTTTTTAAGTTAACATTTGGCTTAGGCTAGGCCTAGGCTTGCTTTGGCCTAGGCTTTTCAAAAAATTTTATTGTAAGGCTGAGTTGTTGTCCATCAGCCGAGTTGTTTCAAATTTACGTTTTTTCAATCTTCGAGGTCGTAATTGTCCAATGGTTATCATCTGTTTTTGTTTTAAGCATTACATTTCAATTTTTGTAATTTTTGCTGTTTAATATTCATTCCATCGGCTTTGTGTGTGGTAAATGAATGCAGCCAAAAAGTTGCCCGAAGTGCCGGAGGCGCTGTTGAAGCGGTGCAAAATCAGAGCCGCGCAACGGGCTGCCAATGCGAAGAACAAGTTGAACACCATCAAAGTATTTTCTACACAATTAAAATCAACAAAAATGACAAAATTTTTAAAAATTCATAAAAAATCAAAAAAAAATGATAGAGCCATAACTTTTTTTTTAAATGATCAGCAAATAATTCTCTATCAAACAGCTTCATAAAACAAATTAAAAAACTTATTAAAAATATGCTAGATGGAAAAATACTTTGTTAAAAATTCAAAATAAATTCATCTTCTGTCGAGCGGATCTGAACCCATGACCAATGGTCATTAAAATGTAAGAAGAAAAAAATAATCCAAAATTAACAAATTTTGCTGTTTTTTTCATTTGATCAGTTTTTTCTGATCATTTTTGGCTCCATAGCCAAAAAAGCCGAAAATTGGCAATAGCAAATCATCTATGCTCTACACGATAAAAGTGGTTTTAAAGCGATTTGAGCAGTGACAGTTTGGATTGTTCCCTTGTTTTAGCGGTCCTAAACAGCATTAAATTTAAGAAATTAGGAACAATAATTATGTTGTTTCAAAAGATAAATTTATTTTCTCAAAAATTTGTTGACGATCAAAAATTATCGCATATAACAAACACTTTCAATCGCTTATTTAAAGCTCTTAAGTCCATCTGGGATTGAAAAATGCTAAGTTTCACCCGATTTTGGACAAAGGCGCAAATAAGGAGTAACCGATTTTTAGAAAAAAACAATTAAAATTTCTCTTTAAATATTGACTTAAATTAGAGCTGACAAGGGAACATTCCGAACTGTAACCACTCCCCAGATCACTTTAAAACCAATTCTATCGTGTAGAGCATAATCGTTTTACTATTGTAAATTTTCGGTTTTTTTTGCCCCGGCGCCAAAAATGATCAGAAAAAATTGATCAAATGAAAATGCCAGCAAAAAAAATGGATTTTTTTCTCTTACATGTTATTGCCCACTGTCGTGGGTTCGGATCCGCCCAACAGACGGTGAACTATTTTGAATTTTTTTTCAAAGTATTACTCCACCTAGCATCTTTTTATGCAGTTATTTAAATTTTTTTTTGTGATGCTATTTGATAGAGAATTGTTTGCTGATCATTTTAAAATAAGACTCTATCATTATTTTTGAATTTTTTATGAATTTTTAAAAATTTTGTCATTTTTATCGATTTTCCGAAACTTTGATCACTTTTTTCTGATCATTTTTGGCGCCGTGGCCAAAAAAGCCGAAAATTTACAATAGTAAAACGACTATGCTCTACAACGATAGAAGTTATTTTAAAGTGAACTGGATGGTTACAGTTCGGAATGTTCCCTTGTGAGCGGGACCGTGACTGGTACTGAAAAAACACATACAACTGAGTACCGAAGTCCTTTTGAGCAGTTTTGACCGGGACCGGGACAAGTCCCGGTTTTTTTCCGGTTTTCCCAGCCAAAAATTTCCGGTTTCAACCAGAAAATTCCCGGTCAGTCAAAATTCCCGGTCCCGCTCACAATCACAACTTGAATGAACAAATAATCCTAAGTAGTATAAGGTGTAATTTACGGGCGTCTGGACCCCTCCCCCCGCCCAAAAAATCACCCAATTTTTGAATGTTCCGACCACCCAGGGTTTTGCTCCCAGGGCCGGGGTCAAGCCCAAACCCATGAGAGTTTTTTACGGATAATATTAAATCAAATAAATGCAGTCAACGAGAACTGAACTATTGGTTTTAAAGCCAAGTCCAACGCACAACCAATAGGCCATGGATGCAATTATCCAAAAAAGGATAATTGTCTAATATTAAGTAAAAATTGCCACAGGGATTGATTGATTTGAGCCCAATCCCACGGAAAAATAAAAGTGAAACCGTTTAAATGTATTTTCAATTGCCTGACAATTTATTAAAAAAAGGCTCTCTTTTACTGACACTAATGATGGGCACTTGGCCGCAAATTAGCTTAGAAACAGCTTCTAAACAGATTGAACTTTGGAATGATACCACAATGTTGGATTTGGTTGACAAAGAAAAAAAAGCTATAATCGAAAAATATCTGATGCCCTAACTGAGCGAGTCCGAAAATGCATAGCTTTGATAGGAACTTTTCAAAAATTTTCCAAGATTTTTCATCACTGACGGATTGTCCATTACTGACGGATTGTCCACTGACGGATTTCCCTTCACTGACGAACTGACCACTGACTGATTGTCCGGACCCCATCTCCCCCTGACTCCTTTATTTGTTCGTCACCGTCCCCTACTCTCTTTTATTAATAGATTGTTTTTTTCAATTTGCTTTTTTTCTCTCCCCAATAGCGATTTTATAATTATTTACGAGTTTTGATGATACACACGATAAATGCGACGTACACACCACCGGCGCCACCACCACCCAATCATCACACAAAAAGACAGACAATTTTTACAAAAATTATAAAAATTGAAAAATAATTGTAAATAAATAAAATAAACAAATTAAATGAACTAAATATTTTTAATATTAGTTAAAATAAATCATTAATTTTTTAAGTTAACATTTGGCTTAGGCTAGGCCTAGGCTTGCTTTTTGAAGATAAATTAAATGGATATAAAAGGAATAAGAAAAAGCCTATTTTTTACCTTAATTATTTTTCTCCAATCCATTTTAACCCAAATAAAATATTCACAATAATGAACAAAATTTCCTTGCTAAAATTGGCGTCCGAAATATTCGGAATAAAATCCGAACAAGTGGCCAAGACAATTAAAGACGATTGGAAAAAATTCCAGCAACTCGAAAATGAGGTAAAAATCCTGGAGGAACGAGGTGCGCGAATATACAGCACCATGAATGGAAAGCGGAAACCGCATATAAATAATAAAAATTGGGTTTTGTCAATGGACAAACCAGACGATGTTATTTTTGGAGGAACAAAATCAATTAAAGTATTGAATAGCCAAATTTTAAAAATTGAAAAATTACCGTGGTCCCAAGCTGGACCAGGAATAGTAGTTGATGGGAAATTTTACCCGTTAATGAGCTTAGAAATTGGGGGCATCATCGACCAATTTGACATATTTAATGAATTTTGGAAAGGCATCGAAAGGGCCAACAAACCACCAAAAAATCCAGAAAATTTGGACCAAAATTCCGAAGAGGAAAAAATAAATATTTCTGAAAATTCAGTAAAAAAATCTGTAGAAAATTCAGAAACAATCCAATTTGAAATTATTGGAGAAACAAATGAAATTGAATTTGAGACTATGTGCCAAATTTTTAAGGAAGAGCGAAATGTCCATGGTAAGGACTCCGTCAAAAGAGGCGACGGGCTTTTGAATTTGAAGGTAAAAGGGTCACAACCCCAAGTTAGAAAAATGTCCCTTAAGGGAATTATTAAATGGACAATTTTGGCAATTTTCATCCTTTTTGGCCATGTCAAAGGCATGGACAACACCAAAAAATTGGATGAGAGCATCATCGACGAATTAAGCGATGATGGTGCCATTGAAGAAAAGGACGAAAAATCACAGATGCACATGAGCATCCTCAATTGCCCGCCTTCAACCAGCAATGCACCTCAAATTCAAGCCGAAATCGGCACACTCATACAAACCCAAATAAGCGCAATGGCCGAAAATTGGCTGCGATCGGCTTTTCAGCAAGGGCCAATGAATGAAGCAACAAATAAAAAAGGAAATGGCGGACAAAAAATGGGAAAAAAGGGCATTTCCTTTTTCCCAATCAACGGCAGAATCAGGCGAAAGTTGGAGGAAAGTTGGAAAAACGGGCGCATCACAATGGCAGCGAACCCATGAACTGACTACCGCCGCAGCAGATGCCGTCGAGGCTTTGGCCGAACATCTTCGCGACTACAATGTTGCCGTGTCCATTCTCCTGGTCACAATTGCCGCCGGACTTGCCGAGATGAACAATCACTACAAGGGCAACTTCAAAGGGAACAGAAAGTGAATTGTCGGCCGCCGGAGTGTCGCTAATTTCATCCTTAGCGACGAAAATTTAAAATTTTATGATTCATCTGTTTAAAATAATTTCACGCCAAATTCATAACCTTTGTGATTTTAAGCCTTTTTATTAGTCAGCATTGTTTACATTTAAATTTCTGTCAGCCCGCCTATGTAAAATTGCCGTATTTAAACCATTGCAAAATCACCATTTTTTATCGTTCAAATCGTTCATTAATAAATATATTTGTTCGATCAAAATTCACTAATAAAGTGTGAAATATAATTGAAGTATTGGGAAATCCAATAAAATAAATTTAATTTAAATAAATTAAATATTTAAATTAATTCTTATTGACTATCTGAAAAGAGAGTCAATAAAGTGGTGCCACGACCAAACATGTCAGGTCCTATTAGAATGCGGATAAATCCGTCTTTAAGAAAATTAACTGAAAGACTGGTAGAAATTAGACCAGTAATTGATGCGCAACAAAGAGACCCTGAGGGGATTGATTTATTAAGAAATTCGTTGGTAAAAATAAAAAGATCAGTGACGTTTATTGATGAAAGAATTGAACAATGGCGCACATATATGACAGAAATTGAAGTTGATGAACGAGCAGCAGAAGAAGCACTTTTTGTAAATATGAACGCAAATCAGCGCCATGTAACTGAATGGTTAGAAGATGCACGAGAAGCAATTGATGAAATAGAAATAATTTTAGTAAATGAAGCAGATGATGGTTCGGACACATTATCAGTTGAATTAGGTGCGCAAGGCAACCAACAAAGAATAAATCAAAATGAAAATGAGCAAAGAATTGGAAATAGAGAAAGAGTTGAGGCTCCTCCAGTATATTATCCGAAACTTCCATGGCCAAATTTTTATGGAGACACAATGTCTTGGCCAGTTTTTTGGCAAGCATTTCAAGCCAATATGGGCGATAAACCGATTCCCGAAGCACAAAAATGTACTTATTTATTGTTAAGCCTAAAAGGCAAAGCAGCCCGAGCAATGAGAGGGTATCAACCAACAGCAGAAAATTATAATTTAGTATCCCGGTTTTTTTCCGGTTTTCCCAGCCAAAAATTTCCGGTTTCAACCAGAAAATTCCCGGTCCAGTCAAAATTCCCGGTCCCGCTCACAATCAGCTCTAACTTGAATGAACAAATAATCCTAAGTAGTATAAGGTGTAATTTACGGGCGTCTGGACCCCTCCCCCCGCCCAAAAAATCACCCAATTTTTGAATGTTCCGACCACCCAGGGTTTTGCTCCCAGGGCCGGGGTCCAAGCCCAAACCCATGAGAGTTTTTTACGGATAATATTAAATCAAATAAATGCAGTCAACGAGAACTGAACTATTGGGTTTAAAGCCAAGTCCAACGCACAACCAATAGGCCATGGATGCAATTATCCAAAAAAGGATAATTGTCTAATATTAAGTAAAAATTGCCACAGGGGATTGATTGATTTGAGCCCAATCCCACGGAAAAATAAAAGTGAAACCGTTTAAATGTATTTTCAATTGCCTGACATTTATTAAAAAAAGGCTCTCTTTTACTGACACTAATGATGGGGCACTTGGCCGCAAATTAGCTTAGAAACAGCTTCTAAACAGATTGAACTTTGGAATGATACCACAATGTTGGATTTGGTTGACAAAGAAAAAAAAGCTATAATCGAAAAATATCTGATGCCCTAACTGAGCGAGTCCGAAAATGCATAGCTTTGATAGGAACTTTTCAAAAATTTTCCAAGATTTTTCATCACTGACGGATTGTCCATTACTGACGGATTGTCCACTGACGGATTTCCCTTCACTGACGAACTGACCACTGACTGATTGTCCGGACCCCATCTCCCCCTGACTCCTTTATTTGTTCGTCACCGTCCCCTACTCTCTTTTATTAATAGATTGTTTTTTTCAATTTGCTTTTTTTCTCTCCCCAATAGCGATTTTATAATTATTTACGAGTTTTGATGATACACACGATAAATGCGACGTACACACCACCGGCGCCACCACCACCCAATCATCACACAAAAAGACAGACAATTTTTACAAAAATTATAAAAATTGAAAAATAATTGTAAATAAATAAAATAAACAAATTAAATGAACTAAATATTTTTAATATTAGTTAAAATAAATCATTAATTTTTTAAGTTAACATTTGGCTTAGGCTAGGCCTAGGCTTGCTTTTTGAAGATAAATTAAATGGATATAAAAGGAATAAGAAAAAGCCTATTTTTTACCTTAATTATTTTTCTCCAATCCATTTTAACCCAAATAAAATATTCACAATAATGAACAAAATTTCCTTGCTAAAATTGTTCGTTGGTAAAAATAAAAAGATCAGTGACGTTTATTGATGAAAGAATTGAACAATGGCGCACATATATGACAGAAATTGAAGTTGATGAACGAGCAGCAGAAGAAGCACTTTTTGTAAATATGAACGCAAATCAGCGCCATGTAACTGAATGGTTAGAAGATGCACGAGAAGCAATTGATGAAATAGAAATAATTTTAGTAAATGAAGCAGATGATGGTTCGGACACATTATCAGTTGAATTAGGTGCGCAAGGCAACCAACAAAGAATAAATCAAAATGAAAATGAGCAAAGAATTGGAAATAGAGAAAGAGTTGAGGCTCCTCCAGTATATTATCCGAAACTTCCATGGCCAAATTTTTATGGAGACACAATGTCTTGGCCAGTTTTTTGGCAAGCATTTCAAGCCAATATGGGCGATAAACCGATTCCCGAAGCACAAAAATGTACTTATTTATTGTTAAGCCTAAAAGGCAAAGCAGCCCGAGCAATGAGAGGGTATCAACCAACAGCAGAAAATTATAATTTAGTATCCCGGTTTTTTTCCGGTTTTCCCAGCCAAAAATTTCCGGTTTCAACCAGAAAATTCCCGGTCCAGTCAAAATTCCCGGTCCCGCTCACAATCAGCTCTAACTTGAATGAACAAATAATCCTAAGTAGTATAAGGTGTAATTTACGGGCGTCTGGACCCCTCCCCCCGCCCAAAAAATCACCCAATTTTTGAATGTTCCGACCACCCAGGGTTTTGCTCCCAGGGCCGGGGTCCAAGCCCAAACCCATGAGAGTTTTTTACGGATAATATTAAATCAAATAAATGCAGTCAACGAGAACTGAACTATTGGTTTTAAAGCCAAGTCCAACGCACAACCAATAGGCCATGGATGCAATTATCCAAAAAAGGATAATTGTCTAATATTAAGTAAAAATTGCCACAGGGGATTGATTGATTTGAGCCCAATCCCACGGAAAAATAAAAGTGAAACCGTTTAAATGTATTTTCAATTGCCTGACAATTTATTAAAAAAGGCTCTCTTTTACTGACACTAATGATGGGGCACTTGGCCGCAAATTAGCTTAGAAACAGCTTCTAAACAGATTGAACTTTGGAATGATACCACAATGTTGGATTTGGTTGACAAAGAAAAAAAAGCTATAATCGAAAAATATCTGATGCCCTAACTGAGCGAGTCCGAAAATGCATAGCTTTGATAGGAACTTTTCAAAAATTTTCCAAGATTTTTCATCACTGACGGATTGTCCATTACTGACGGATTGTCCACTGACGGATTTCCCTTCACTGACGAACTGACCACTGACTGATTGTCCGGACCCCATCTCCCCCTGACTCCTTTATTTGTTCGTCACCGTCCCCTACTCTCTTTTATTAATAGATTGTTTTTTTCAATTTGCTTTTTTTCTCTCCCCAATAGCGATTTTATAATTATTTACGAGTTTTGATGATACACACGATAAATGCGACGTACACACCACCGGCGCCACCACCACCCAATCATCACACAAAAAGACAGACAATTTTTACAAAAATTATAAAAATTGAAAAATAATTGTAAATAAATAAAATAAACAAATTAAATGAACTAAATATTTTTAATATTAGTTAAAATAAATCATTAATTTTTTAAGTTAACATTTGGCTTAGGCTAGGCCTAGGCTTGCTTTTTGAAGATAAATTAAATGGATATAAAAGGAATAAGAAAAAGCCTATTTTTTACCTTAATTATTTTTCTCCAATCCATTTTAACCCAAATAAAATATTCACAATAATGAACAAAATTTCCTTGCTAAAATTGGCGTCCGAAATATTCGGAATAAAATCCGAACAAGTGGCCAAGACAATTAAAGACGATTGGAAAAAATTCCAGCAACTCGAAAATGAGGTAAAAATCCTGGAGGAACGAGGTGCGCGAATATACAGCACCATGAATGGAAAGCGGAAACCGCATATAAATAATAAAAATTGGGTTTTGTCAATGGACAAACCAGACGATGTTATTTTTGGAGGAACAAAATCAATTAAAGTATTGAATAGCCAAATTTTAAAAATTGAAAAATTACCGTGGTCCCAAGCTGGACCAGGAATAGTAGTTGATGGGAAATTTTACCCGTTAATGAGCTTAGAAATTGGGGGCATCATCGACCAATTTGACATATTTAATGAATTTTGGAAAGGCATCGAAAGGGCCAACAAAACACCAAAAAATCCAGAAAATTTGGACCAAAATTCCGAAGAGGAAAAAATAAATATTTCTGAAAATTCAGTAAAAAAATCTGTAGAAAATTCAGAAACAATCCAATTTGAAATTATTGGAGAAACAAATGAAATTGAATTTGAGACTATGTGCCAAATTTTTAAGGAAGAGCGAAATGTCCATGGTAAGGACTCCGTCAAAAGAGGCGACGGGCTTTTGAATTTGAAGGTAAAAGGGTCACAACCCCAAGTTAGAAAAATGTCCCTTAAGGGAATTATTAAATGGACAATTTTGGCAATTTTCATCCTTTTTGGCCATGTCAAAGGCATGGACAACACCAAAAAATTGGATGAGAGCATCATCGACGAATTAAGCGATGATGGTGCCATTGAAGAAAAGGACGAAAAATCACAGATGCACATGAGCATCCTCAATTGCCCGCCTTCAACCAGCAATGCACCTCAAATTCAAGCCGAAATCGGCACACTCATACAAACCCAATTAAGCGCAATGGCCGAAAATTGGCTGCGATCGGCTTTTCAGCAAGGGCCAATGAATGAAGCAACAAATAAAAAAGGAAATGGCGGACAAAAAATGGGGAAAAAAGGGCATTTCCTTTTTCCCAATCAACGGCAGAATCAGGCGAAAGTTGGAGGAAAGTTGGAAAAACGGGCGCATCACAATGGCAGCGAACCCATGAACTGACTACCGCCGCAGCAGATGCCGTCGAGGCTTTGGCCGAACATCTTCGCGACTACAATGTTGCCGTGTCCATTCTCCTGGTCACAATTGCCGCCGGACTTGCCGAGATGAACAATCACTACAAGGGCAACTTCAAAGGGAACAGAAAGTGAATTGTCGGCCGCCGGAGTGTCGCTAATTTCATCCTTAGCGACGAAAATTTAAAATTTTATGATTCATCTGTTTAAAATAATTTCACGCCAAATTCATAACCTTTGTGATTTTAAGCCTTTTTATTAGTCAGCATTGTTTACATTTAAATTTCTGTCAGCCCGCCTATGTAAAATTGCCGTATTTAAACCATTGCAAAATCACCATTTTTTATCGTTCAAATCGTTCATTAATAAATATATTTGTTCGATCAAAATTCACTAATAAAGTGTGAAATATAATTGAAGTATTGGGAAATCCAATAAAATAAATTTAATTTAAATAAATTAAATATTTAAATTAATTCTTATTGACTATCTGAAAAGAGAGTCAATAAAGTGGTGCCACGACCAAACATGTCAGGTCCTATTAGAATGCGGATAAATCCGTCTTTAAGAAAATTAACTGAAAGACTGGTAGAAATTAGACCAGTAATTGATGCGCAACAAAGAGACCCTGAGGGGATTGATTTATTAAGAAATTCGTTGGTAAAAATAAAAAGATCAGTGACGTTTATTGATGAAAGAATTGAACAATGGCGCACATATATGACAGAAATTGAAGTTGATGAACGAGCAGCAGAAGAAGCACTTTTTGTAAATATGAACGCAAATCAGCGCCATGTAACTGAATGGTTAGAAGATGCACGAGAAGCAATTGATGAAATAGAAATAATTTTAGTAAATGAAGCAGATGATGGTTCGGACACATTATCAGTTGAATTAGGTGCGCAAGGCAACCAACAAAGAATAAATCAAAATGAAAATGAGCAAAGAATTGGAAATAGAGAAAGAGTTGAGGCTCCTCCAGTATATTATCCGAAACTTCCATGGCCAAATTTTTATGGAGACACAATGTCTTGGCCAGTTTTTTGGCAAGCATTTCAAGCCAATATGGGCGATAAACCGATTCCCGAAGCACAAAAATGTACTTATTTATTGTTAAGCCTAAAAGGCAAAGCAGCCCGAGCAATGAGAGGGTATCAACCAACAGCAGAAAATTATAATTTAGTATCCCGGTTTTTTTCCGGTTTTCCCAGCCAAAAATTTCCGGTTTCAACCAGAAAATTCCCGGTCCAGTCAAAATTCCCGGTCCCGCTCACAATCAGCTCTAACTTGAATGAACAAATAATCCTAAGTAGTATAAGGTGTAATTTACGGGCGTCTGGACCCCTCCCCCGCCCAAAAAATCACCCAATTTTTGAATGTTCCGACCACCCAGGGTTTTGCTCCCAGGGCCGGGGTCCAAGCCCAAACCCATGAGAGTTTTTTACGGATAATATTAAATCAAATAAATGCAGTCAACGAGAACTGAACTATTGGTTTTAAAGCCAAGTCCAACGCACAACCAATAGGCCATGGATGCAATTATCCAAAAAAGGATAATTGTCTAATATTAAGTAAAAATTGCCACAGGGGATTGATTGATTTGAGCCCAATCCCACGGAAAAATAAAAGTGAAACCGTTTAAATGTATTTTCAATTGCCTGACAATTTATTAAAAAAGGCTCTCTTTTACTGACACTAATGATGGGGCACTTGGCCGCAAATTAGCTTAGAAACAGCTTCTAAACAGATTGAACTTTGGAATGATACCACAATGTTGGATTTGGTTGACAAAGAAAAAAAAGCTATAATCGAAAAATATCTGATGCCCTAACTGAGCGAGTCCGAAAATGCATAGCTTTGATAGGAACTTTTCAAAAATTTTCCAAGATTTTTCATCACTGACGGATTGTCCATTACTGACGGATTGTCCACTGACGGATTTCCCTTCACTGACGAACTGACCACTGACTGATTGTCCGGACCCCATCTCCCCCTGACTCCTTTATTTGTTCGTCACCGTCCCCTACTCTCTTTTATTAATAGATTGTTTTTTTCAATTTGCTTTTTTTCTCTCCCCAATAGCGATTTTATAATTATTTACGAGTTTTGATGATACACACGATAAATGCGACGTACACACCACCGGCGCCACCACCACCCAATCATCACACAAAAAGACAGACAATTTTTACAAAAATTATAAAAATTGAAAAATAATTGTAAATAAATAAAATAAACAAATTAAATGAACTAAATATTTTTAATATTAGTTAAAATAAATCATTAATTTTTTAAGTTAACATTTGGCTTAGGCTAGGCCTAGGCTTGCTTTTTGAAGATAAATTAAATGGATATAAAAGGAATAAGAAAAAGCCTATTTTTTACCTTAATTATTTTTCTCCAATCCATTTTAACCCAAATAAAATATTCACAATAATGAACAAAATTTCCTTGCTAAAATTGGCGTCCGAAATATTCGGAATAAAATCCGAACAAGTGGCCAAGACAATTAAAGACGATTGGAAAAAATTCCAGCAACTCGAAAATGAGGTAAAAATCCTGGAGGAACGAGGTGCGCGAATATACAGCACCATGAATGGAAAGCGGAAACCGCATATAAATAATAAAAATTGGGTTTTGTCAATGGACAAACCAGACGATGTTATTTTTGGAGGAACAAAATCAATTAAAGTATTGAATAGCCAAATTTTAAAAATTGAAAAATTACCGTGGTCCCAAGCTGGACCAGGAATAGTAGTTGATGGGAAATTTTACCCGTTAATGAGCTTAGAAATTGGGGGCATCATCGACCAATTTGACATATTTAATGAATTTTGGAAAGGCATCGAAAGGGCCAACAAAACACCAAAAAATCCAGAAAATTTGGACCAAAATTCCGAAGAGGAAAAAATAAATATTTCTGAAAATTCAGTAAAAAAATCTGTAGAAAATTCAGAAACAATCCAATTTGAAATTATTGGAGAAACAAATGAAATTGAATTTGAGACTATGTGCCAAATTTTTAAGGAAGAGCGAAATGTCCATGGTAAGGACTCCGTCAAAAGAGGCGACGGGCTTTTGAATTTGAAGGTAAAAGGGTCACAACCCCAAGTTAGAAAAATGTCCCTTAAGGGAATTATTAAATGGACAATTTTGGCAATTTTCATCCTTTTTGGCCATGTCAAAGGCATGGACAACACCAAAAAATTGGATGAGAGCATCATCGACGAATTAAGCGATGATGGTGCCATTGAAGAAAAGGACGAAAAATCACAGATGCACATGAGCATCCTCAATTGCCCGCCTTCAACCAGCAATGCACCTCAAATTCAAGCCGAAATCGGCACACTCATACAAACCCAAATAAGCGCAATGGCCGAAAATTGGCTGCGATCGGCTTTTCAGCAAGGGCCAATGAATGAAGCAACAAATAAAAAAGGAAATGGCGGACAAAAAATGGGAAAAAAAGGGCATTTCCTTTTTCCCAATCAACGGCAGAATCAGGCGAAAGTTGGAGGAAAGTTGGAAAAACGGGCGCATCACAATGGCAGCGAACCCATGAACTGACTACCGCCGCAGCAGATGCCGTCGAGGCTTTGGCCGAACATCTTCGCGACTACAATGTTGCCGTGTCCATTCTCCTGGTCACAATTGCCGCCGGACTTGCCGAGATGAACAATCACTACAAGGGCAACTTCAAAGGGAACAGAAAGTGAATTGTCGGCCGCCGGAGTGTCGCTAATTTCATCCTTAGCGACGAAAATTTAAAATTTTATGATTCATCTGTTTAAAATAATTTCACGCCAAATTCATAACCTTTGTGATTTTAAGCCTTTTTATTAGTCAGCATTGTTTACATTTAAATTTCTGTCAGCCCGCCTATGTAAAATTGCCGTATTTAAACCATTGCAAAATCACCATTTTTTATCGTTCAAATCGTTCATTAATAAATATATTTGTTCGATCAAAATTCACTAATAAAGTGTGAAATATAATTGAAGTATTGGGAAATCCAATAAAATTAATTTAATTTAAATAAAATAAATATTTAAATTAATTCTTATTCACTATCTGAAAAGAGAGTCAATAAAATGGTGCCACGACCAAACATGTCGGGTCCTATTAGAATGCGGATAAATCCGTCTTTAAGAAAATTAATTGAAAGACTGGTAGAAATTAGACCAGTAATTGATGCACAACAAAGAGACCCTGAGGGGATTGATTTATTAAGAAATTCGTTGGTAAAAATAAAAAGATCAGTGACGTTTATTGATGAAAGAATTGAACAATGGCGCACATATATGACAGAAATTGAAGTTGATGAACGAGCAGCAGAAGAAGCACTTTTTGTAAATATGAACGCAAATCAGCGCCATGTAACTGAATGGTTAGAAGATGCAAGAGAAGCAATTGATGAAATAGAAATAATTTTAGTAAATGAAGCAGATGATGGTTCGGACACATTATCAGTTGAATTAGGTGCGCAAGGCAACCAACAAAGAATAAATCAAAATGAAAATGAGCAAAGAATTGGAAATAGAGAAAGAGTTGAGGCTCCTCCAGTATATTATCCGAAACTTCCATGGCCAAATTTTTATGGAGACACAATGTCTTGGCCAGTTTTTTGGCAAGCATTTCAAGCCAATATGGGCGATAAACCGATTCCCGAAGCACAAAAATGTACTTATTTATTGTTAAGCCTAAAAGGCAAAGCAGCCCGAGCAATGAGAGGGTATCAACCAACAGCAGAAAATTATAATTTAGTATCCCGGTTTTTTTCCGGTTTTCCCAGCCAAAAATTTCCGGTTTCAACCAGAAAATTCCCGGTCCAGTCAAAATTCCCGGTCCCGCTCACAATCAGCTCTAACTTGAATGAACAAATAATCCTAAGTAGTATAAGGTGTAATTTACGGGCGTCTGGACCCCTCCCCCGCCCAAAAAATCACCCAATTTTTGAATGTTCCGACCACCCAGGGTTTTGCTCCCAGGGCCGGGGTCCAAGCCCAAACCCATGAGAGTTTTTTACGGATAATATTAAATCAAATAAATGCAGTCAACGAGAACTGAACTATTGGTTTTAAAGCCAAGTCCAACGCACAACCAATAGGCCATCATGGATGCAATTATCCAAAAAAGGATAATTGTCTAATATTAAGTAAAAATTGCCACAGGGGATTGATTGATTTGAGCCCAATCCCACGGAAAAATAAAAGTGAAACCGTTTAAATGTATTTTCAATTGCCTGACAATTTATTAAAAAAGGCTCTCTTTTACTGACACTAATGATGGGGCACATGGCCGCAAATTAGCTTAGAAACAGCTTCTAAACAGATTGAACTTTGGAATGATACCACAATGTTGGATTTGGTTGACAAAGAAAAAAAAGCTATAATCGAAAAATATCTGATGCCCTAACTGAGCGAGTCCGAAAATGCATAGCTTTGATAGGAACTTTTCAAAAATTTTCCAAGATTTTTCATCACTGACGGATTGTCCATTACTGACGGATTGTCCACTGACGGATTTCCCTTCACTGACGAACTGACCACTGACTGATTGTCCGGACCCCATCTCCCCCTGACTCCTTTATTTGTTCGTCACCGTCCCCTACTCTCTTTTATTAATAGATTGTTTTTTTCAATTTGCTTTTTTTCTCTCCCCAATAGCGATTTTATAATTATTTACGAGTTTTGATGATACACACGATAAATGCGACGTACACACCACCGGCGCCACCACCACCCAATCATCACACAAAAAGACAGACAATTTTTACAAAAATTATAAAAATTGAAAAATAATTGTAAATAAATAAAATAAACAAATTAAATGAACTAAATATTTTTAATATTAGTTAAAATAAATCATTAATTTTTTAAGTTAACATTTGGCTTAGGCTAGGCCTAGGCTTGCTTTGGCCTAGGCTTTTCAAAAAATTTTATTGTAAGGCTGAGTTGTTGTCCATCAGCCGAGTTGTTTCAAATTTACGTTTTTTCAATCTTCGAGGTCGTAATTGTCCAATGGTTATCATCTGTTTTTGTTTTAAGCATTACATTTCAATTTTTGTAATTTTTGCTGTTTAATATTCATTCCATCGGCTTTGTGTGTGGGAAATGAATGCAGCCAAAAAGTTGCCCGAAGTGCCGGAGGCGCTGTTGAAGCGGTGCAAAATCAGAGCCGCGCAACGGGCTGCCAATGCGAAGAACAAGTTGAACACCATCAAAGTATTTTCTACACAATTAAAATCAACAAAAATGACAAAATTTTTAAAAATTCATAAAAAATCAAAAAAAAATGATAGAGCCATAACTTTTTTTTTAAATGATCAGCAAATAATTCTCTATCAAACAGCTTCATAAAACAAATTAAAAAACTTATTAAAAATATGCTAGATGGAAAAATACTTTGTTAAAAATTCAAAATAAATTCATCTTCTGTCGAGCGGATCTGAACCCATGACCAATGGTCATTAAAATGTAAGAAGAAAAAAATAATCCAAAATTAACAAATTTTGCTGTTTTTTTCATTTGATCAGTTTTTTCTGATCATTTTTGGCTCCATAGCCAAAAAAGCCGAAAATTGGCAATAGCAAATCATCTATGCTCTACACGATAAAAGTGGTTTTAAAGCGATTTGAGCAGTGACAGTTTGGATTGTTCCCTTGTTTTAGCGGTCCTAAACAGCATTAAATTTAAGAAATTAGGAACAATAATTATCTTGTTTCAAAAGATAAATTTATTTTCTCAAAAATTTGTTGACGATCAAAAATTATCGCATACAACAAACACTTTCAATCGCTTATTTAAAGCTCTTAAGTCCATCTGGGATTGAAAAATGCTAAGTTTCACCCGATTTTGGACAAAGGCGCAAATAAGGAGTAACCGATTTTTAGAAAAAAACAATTAAAATTTCTCTTTAAATATTGACTTAAATTAGAGCTGACAAGGGAACATTCCGAACTGTAACCACTCCCCAGATCACTTTAAAACCAATTCTATCGTGTAGAGCATAATCGTTTTACTATTATAAATTTTCGGTTTTTTTTTTGCCCCGGCGCCAAAAATGATCAGAAAAAATTGATCAAATGAAAATGCCAGCAAAAAAAAATGGATTTTTTTCTCTTAAATGATTTTTTTTGTGATGCTATTTGATAGAGAATTGTTTGCTGATCATTTTAAAATAAGACTCTATCATTATTTTTGAATTTTTTATGAATTTTTAAAAATTTTGTCATTTTTATCGATTTTCCGAAACTTTGATCACTTTTTTCTGATCATTTTTGGCGCCGTGGCCAAAAAAGCCGAAAATTTACAATAGTAAAACGACTATGCTCTACACGATAGAAGTTATTTTAAAGTGAACTGGATGGTTACAGTTCGGAATGTTCCCTTGTGAGCGGGACCGTGACTGGTACTGAAAAAACACATACAACTGAGTACCGAAGTCCTGGTTTTGAGCAGTTTTGACCGGGACCGGGACAAGTCCCGGTTTTTTTCCGGTTTTCCCAGCCAAAAATTTCCGGTTTCAACCAGAAAATTCCCGGTCCAGTCAAAATTCCCGGTCCCGCTCACAATCAGCTCTAACTTGAATGAACAAATAATCCTAAGTAGTATAAGGTGTAATTTACGGGCGTCTGGACCCCTCCCCCGCCCAAAAAATCACCCAATTTTTGAATGTTCCGACCACCCAGGGTTTTGCTCCCAGGGCCGGGGTCCAAGCCCAAACCCATGAGAGTTTTTTACGGATAATATTAAATCAAATAAATGCAGTCAACGAGAACTGAACTATTGGTTTTAAAGCCAAGTCCAACGCACAACCAATAGGCCATGGATGCAATTATCCAAAAAAGGATAATTGTCTAATATTAAGTAAAAATTGCCACAGGGGATTGATTGATTTAAGCCCAATCCCACGGAAAAATAAAAGTGAAACCGTTTAAATGTATTTTCAATTGCCTGACAATTTTCCCACGGAAAAATTTCAATTAATTAATTAATACTGAGGAATGCGACATACTTTTTTCATTTTTAATTTACGGAGGGGGGCCTTTTCAAAAAAAGATTTGTACAGCTGATTTAATTAATTAGGTCTTTTAAGTATTCGGACTGAGTTACTTTTGCTTAATAAAATAACCGAAAATTAATGCTGAAGGAAAATAATAAAAAAGATCTGAGTAAAAATGAATGTCTGGTTAAAAATTGACAATTACAATATATTTAGGTGGGTTTTTTTGAGGCGGGGGTTTCGCTTTACGCGACCGTAGAATTGACATTGCCCGGTCCCTTTTTATTTAAAAAAATGGTGGTTTAAAAATGAATTTTAATCAAAAAAAAATAGTGGGAAAATTGCCATTACCCCGCCGGTGACATTGACATTTTTTTGGTTTTAAAAATGGACGTTTAAAAGTGAATTTTAATAAAAAAATAGTGGGTAAATTGCCATTATCCAACCTGACTGTGCCAATTGACATTGCCCGATCCAATTTTTATTTTTTTTAAATGGTATTTTAAATAGAAATATTTTTAAATAAAAATTTCGTTTGGTAATTGCCATTCTCAACCCGGCAGTTCCAAATTAAATTGAGGGATCCCTCTTTTTTTTAAATTTGTCTTTTCAAATTTGGATTTTTAGTCTAAAATGCGAGAAAACCATGTTTTCCAGGGTAAGCGCATTGGCATTATAAATCCGTAAATTTTGTCAGTCTCTTACCTTCTGTAGTCAAAGCGCTGCAGACAAATCTCGGCATGGACGAACCAGGCAAAATTACAAAGACAAATTTGAATAGGATGGTTTTGCAGCCAGCAGCGGTAGAAGGCAAAATAAAAAATAGAATAGGCATGGACGAGGAATGAAATTCAAATGACTGGGATAGAATGCCCATTTTACGAGAATTAGGAGGCGAAATAAATGAGGATCGGAAAGGAGGAGGAATTAGCAAATGTCTGGATGTGAAAGTGCGAGCGCTGCTGTTGCGCATGGATTTGCTGATCAAATCGGAGATAACCGTATATTTGCTGGTTTTTCGTTGTCCGTCAGAGAAATTAGTGAAATTAAATCTCAAATTAGCGGATTGACGGGGGGGGGGGGTGGAGGGCGGCAATTATGACAAACTTTAGCCAATGATTTGCTGATCAAATCGGAATGGTCAGGCAGAGTAAAGCATCAAATAGTGGATTGACAGAGGTGGAAAGGGGGGTGGAAGGAAGGGATGAGGAAATCCGCGAATAGTCGGGAGTAGTATATGGTGCCAAAACCGCCCGGGTACCGGAATGGCCCCTACAAATCCCGAGCCTATTGGAGGGGTGTTTTCCTTTGAAGATGCCGCCCGCGTGAAGTCTTTTGATGTTGCCGCCTTGTGGATTTTGATTTACCCAAATCCGTGCGGGTGTTTTTTCACTCCGCGCCGCGCAGCGCCGCGGGAAGGTCATCAATCATCCACCTGTCACCAAAGTTACAGATAATGAAATTAATTTTTTTCTTTGCAAATTAAATCCCAAAACTTTTGGGGCTGTATTATTTTCTCAATCCTGAATTTTTTTTATGATGATTTTTCTGATCCTGAAATTAAAAACTCGTTTGAAAATTTGTCAAAATCGTGAGGTTTTTTCATTTCCACCCACTCCCTGCCGATGCGCCGCGATGCCGAGTCGCGCAAAAAAATAATCGATAATGGAATTTGGAAGAAGCGCAAATTAATTGATATTGGCAGGAAATAATTTCGATTATGAATTGGACAATAAAATTACTATTTAAATCCAATTTAAAAGTAAAATCAAAGAATGAATAAATCAATTAAAAAACTTTCAAAAGTAGGTCATTCGCAATCTGCACGTGACTTTTTGTTCCAGTTATTTCGCAATATGGTCCCTAAATTAGGTCAACTGTCAATAAAATGTGATTGATTGGTTTCTTATTTCGCAATTTCTCCCCATTATTCGTAATGTGCACGTGACTTTTAGTTTTTTCCAAATATTTCGCAATTATTTGATCCCCCGTTTTCCAATTCTGCATTATTTTGCCACCTCCCCCGAGCCCCTAAACCTCGCGGGTTTCTCGCGGGTGTTTCTCGCACAATCCCAAGCCTATGGGAGGGGCACACAAACTTTTGAAGATGCCGCCCTAAAGTTCCATTTCCCCGAATCCGAGCGGGCGTTTACCGCACAAACCGGTGTCTATGTGAGGCGTCAAACTTTTGAAGATGCCACCAAGATGAAAAACCTATTGGGGCAAACCGAAAACATATTAGATTCCCTTTGAAGTTGCCGCCCACATAAATCCGAGTTCCCCAAATCCGTGCGGTTGCTTTTTTTTTTGCACATTCCTCCCCGCGCCGCGCAGCGACGCGGAAGGTCATCAATCATCCACCTGTCACCAGAGTGACAGGGGGAGGAAATTTGAATTCGTTAAAAAGGTGCTATTTTTAAAGTACCCAAAACCGTGCGGGTTTTTACATTTCCTCCTCGCCCCGACGATGAGGCACAATGCAGGCGTCGCGCAAATTAAATCGATAATGAAATTGTAGAAGTGCAAATTTAATTGGTAATGCAGCAAATAATGCCGATAAATAAATTAATGAATTGGACAATAAAATTAATTATCCAAATCCAATTTAAAAACAAAATCGAAAATGAATAAATAAATATGATGAAAAAAACTTTTCCAAAAGTAGGTCATCTGTCAATAAAATATGATTAATGATTTTTAGCAATATGGGCCAAAAAATTTTTAAAAATCTTTGATTGATAGGCTTTCCGTTTTTAAAACGATTTCGCAATTTTTCCTTCGAAGTTACCGCCCGCTTGCGGGGCGGTATTTTCTTTTGAAATTTCCGCTACGTGATGCTTCCCCGCAAAATCCCGAACCTATTGAAGGGGTGTTTCCCTTTGAAGTTACCGCCGCGGGATTTTCCCCTAACCCATTGAAGGGGTGAAAGACTTTAATTATTTTTCGGAATTTTGCAAATTTTTTAACGTTCTCAAAAAGTTTCAGGAATTATTAAACTAAAATTAACCTTTTTAAGGAGGTTTTATATTTAATAAAATTTCATCGAAAAATAATTTTTAAAAGACATCCAATTTTCGAGTTATGAACAGGGCTACCCTTTGTACTTATTTGTAAGTATTGTACTTATTTGGAGGGTGCAAAACTTACAAATTTAAAATGTACTTATTTATAAGTATTGTACTTATTTCAGCTCAAGGTACTTATTTTGTACTTATTTTTGGAACTCAAAGGAAATTCCGATTTTTATAGCAATATTTGAAAGAAAAATTATGTTTTGAAGCGAATGTTAAATACAAAATCGTAACAAGATTCGCTAAATATTCTAAATTTCGAAAGAAAGTTCTATGATCACATTTTTTAGAGTTTAAATTATTAATTATTTACGTTAATGGCTCCACCAAACCGCAAATATAAATTTCACGCTGATTATGAGCGTGAATTTCAAGGCATAAAAAGGAGCAAAAAGGGGGATTTTTGAATATATTTTTTTAACAAAATTCATGAAAAAGCCCAAAAAAAATTTTTCCCGTCGGCGCCTATCGGCGCCGCAGTGCCGCAAATTTCCGCTGAGATTTCAAAAATTGACCTAAAATTTTCCATGCAAAAATTGGCCTTTTTGGTGAAAATTTGTTACCAGTCGCGCTAAATTACAAAATTTTTTCCGGCGGCGCCTACCGGCACTGCCGGACCCCATCCCATCGCCCATTCCTCAAAATTTTTTGGAAAAAGCACACCGCAAAAAATTGTTAAAAATCTGATTTTTTGATCCCGAATGAACTATAATTATTTACAAATTGCTTATGTTTTAAACAAAATTATTAAATTCATTTTCGAAGATGTATAAATTTCTCATTTCTAAGCCGCAATTGCTCAGAAAAATAGTTGGCGGCGAGAAATATGTTGTTAATGCTTGATTTTGTTGAATAAAAATGTGATTTAAAGTTTGGAAGCATATTTGAAAAAATGTACTTATTTTTGACCCTTAAAACTTATTTTTGACCAGCGAAATACTTATTTTGGGAAATTTTCAAGGTAGCCCTGGTTATGAACCGTGAAAGGGATTTAAATTTTTTCTCCTTTTGAATATTGTTGCATTGCGTTTCACTAAATTTCTATCAATTTCTGAAAGTTTATTGTTACAATAACAGACAGATGAATAACATTTTATTATGTTAATAATGTATAAATAAAAATTTAAAAAACTAAATATCTTTAAAGCACAACAATTTTGTAAAATGAATAAAGAAAGAAAGCCTAGAGGAAGACCTCCGAAAAATAAAGAAAAATCTAGTGAAACATTTAATAAAAAAGATAATCCTCGAGTAGAAAAGAATTTTTCAAAAATTTTAAAACCCAAAGTCCAAAAAGAAAAATCCAATGAAAATTTTAATAAAAAAGTAAATCTCAGAGTAGAAAAGAATTTATCAAAAATTTTAAAACCCAAAGTCCAACTTAATGGGAAAAGAATAGAAATAAATTCAGAAAGGGACACAAACGCCGTTCATACTAAAATAAAACTTCCTCCGATTTATGTAAGATTATAGATGACAAGGCTAATATTTCAAATATTTATGATTATTGTTCATCAATCACTTCTTCTTATCAAAAGCATTTTCAGCTTTTGACAAAATTTGCATACGATGTAAAATACATGGACAATGACTGCTTGAAAAGGCAGAGGAAATAGTATGAAAAGCAAAAGAAAAACCAATTCTAAATACAAGGTGAAGAGAGGGGAAAGTCAATGGGAAACTGGTTAAATATTTACCCGAAAAGGGAAGAGAGTTGTGAAACTATAAGGAAAAGTCTAATGCTATTGTTTCATAGTGAAAAGAGATGAATATGCAACGAAAACCGGTGAAATGAAAATGAAAAGGAATGCTGATACAAGGGGGATAGATGAATTATGTGTTAGTATGTGGTCAAACAGACAAATGAATAGGTAAAACTCTGTGATAAGTCGTGAAAAGCAAATGTATATGGTGAAAAGTGAAAAGGTAAAAGCAAAAATGTTCACTGATAAATAGTGAAAGTTGGTGAAAAGCAGTAGGCGACAAGCGAAATGGTTAGTGGTAAGTGGTGAAAAGAGACGAAAAAACAATATGCGACAGGTGAAATGTCCTGTGGTAAGTGGTGAAAAGAGGTGAAAAAACAATATGCGACAGGTGAATGTCCTGTGGTAAGTGGTGAAAAGAGGTGAAAAACATTTGGAAATAGGTAAAAACAGGTGAAAAACCAATATGCGACATGTGAATGTCCTGTGGTAAGTGGTGAAAAGAGGTGAAAAAATATGCATTCGAGTTCCGAAAAACTCACCATTACTCTCAAAACCCCAACCTTTGCATCCTTGTTGGTAACGTTCACACTTCCACCAAGTTTTATTTTTTGTCATTTTGTGTTTGTGATAACAATACCCGTCACAAAACTTTCCTTTTGCAGAGTTAACAGCGATTAATTTTGCCATTTTTAAATGTAAATCTCTTAAATTCTTTTAATATATTTTTACATATTCGAACATTTCTTTGCCTTTTTACTACCACTTTAAAATAGCTTCAATCTCAACTACTGTTCTGTTTTGCCTTTCATCACTTAACACAAAAATCAGCGTCGTTCGTTGTATTTTCTGTTTTTGAAATATTTGACTTTTCCATTTTTAGTTTCACCTCTTTTCATCCCTTCTCTAGAATTTCATCATTATTCTTAGACTTTTCACATCTTTTCACCACTTATAACTGAAAATCACCTGTCGCCAAACCACAAGGCGGCAGACTTCAAAGAAACAACCCCTCACATAGGTTTCGGTTGGCACACACCCCTCCTATAGGCTTGGGATTGTGCGGGAAACACCCGCGAGAAACCTGCGACTTTGAATTTTCACCTCTTTTCACCACTTACCACAGGACATTCACATGTCGCATATTGGTTTTTCACCTGTTTTTACCTATTTCCAAATGTTTTTCACCTCTTTTCACCACTTACCACAGGACATTCACCTGTCGCATATTGTTTTTTCACCTCTTTTCACCACTTACCAAAGGACATTTCACCTGTCGCATATTGTTTTTTCACCTCTTTTCACCGCTTACCATAGGACATTCACCTGTCGCATATTGTTTTTTCGTCTCTTTTCACCACTTACCACTAACCATTTCGCTTGTCGCCTACTGCTTTTCACCAACTTTCACTATTTATCAGTGAACATTTTTGCTTTTACCTTTTCACTTTTCACCATATACATTTGCTTTTCACGACTTATCACAGAGTTTTACCTATTCATTTGTCTGTTTGACCACATACTAACACATAATTCATCTATCCCCCTTGTATCAGCATTCCTTTTCATTTTCATTTCACCGGTTTTCGTTGCATATTCATCTCTTTTCACTATGAAACAATAGCATTAGACTTTTCCTTATAGTTTCACAACTCTCTTCCCTTTTCGGGTAAATATTTAACCAGTTTCCCATTGACTTTCCCCTCTCTTCACCTTGTATTTAGAATTGGTTTTTCTTTTGCTTTTCATACTATTTCCTCTGCCTTTTCAAGCAGTCATTGTCCATGTATTTTACATCGTATGCAAATTTTGTCAAAAGCTGAAAATGCTTTTGATAAGAAGAAGTGATTGATGAACAATAATCATAAATATTTGAAATATTAGCCTTGTCATCTATAATCTTACATAAATCGGAGGAAGTTTTATTTTAGTATGAACGGCGTTTGTGTCCCTTTCTGAATTTATTTCTATTCTTTTCCCATTAAGTTGGACTTTGGGTTTTAAAATTTTTGATAAATTCTTTTCTACTCTGAGATTTACTTTTTTATTAAAATTTTCATTGGATTTTTCTTTTTGGACTTTGGGTTTTAAAATTTTTGAAAAATTCTTTTCTACTCGAGGATTATCTTTTTTATTAAATGTTTCACTAGATTTTTCTTTATTTTTCGGAGGTCTTCCTCTAGGCTTTCTTTCTTTATTCATTTTACAAAATTGTTGTGCTTTAAAGATATTTAGTTTTTTAAATTTTTATTTATACATTATTAACATAATAAAATGTTATTCATCTGTCTGTTATTGTAACAATAAACTTTCAGAAATTGATAGAAATTTAGTGAAACGCAATGCAACAATATTCAAAAGGAGAAAAAATTTAAATCCCTTTCACGGTTCATAACCAGGGCTACCTTGAAAATTTCCCAAAATAAGTATTTCGCTGGTCAAAAATAAGTTTTAAGGGTCAAAAATAAGTACATTTTTTCAAATATGCTTCCAAACTTTAAATCACATTTTTATTCAACAAAATCAAGCATTAACAACATATTTCTCGCCGCCAACTATTTTTCTGAGCAATTGCGGCTTAGAAATGAGAAATTTATACATCTTCGAAAATGAATTTAATAATTTTGTTTAAAACATAAGCAATTTGTAAATAATTATAGTTCATTCGGGATCAAAAAATCAGATTTTTAACAATTTTTTGCGGTGTGCTTTTTCCAAAAAATTTTGAGGAATGGGCGATGGGATGGGGTCCGGCAGTGCCGGTAGGCGCCGCCGGAAAAAATTTTGTAATTTAGCGCGACTGGAACAAATTTTCACCAAAAAGGCCAATTTTTGCATGGAAAATTTTAGGTCAATTTTTGAAATCTCAGCGGAAATTTGCGGCACTGCGGCGCCGATAGGCGCCGACGGGAAAATTTTTTTTTGTGCTTTTTCATGAATTTTGTTAAAAAAATATATTCAAAAATCCCCCTTTTTGCTCCTTTTTATGCCTTGAAATTCACGCTCATAATCAGCGTGAAATTTATATTTGCGGTTTGGTGGAGCCATTAACGTAAATAATTAATAATTTAAACTCTAAAAAATGTGATCATAGAACTTTCTTTCGAAATTTAGAATATTTAGCGAATCTTGTTACGATTTTGTATTTAACATTCGCTTCAAAACATAATTTTTCTTTCGAATATTGCTATAAAAATCGGAATTTCCTTTGAGTCCCAAAAATAAGTACAAAATAAGTACCTTGAGCTGAAATAAGTACAATACTTATAAATAAGTACATTTTAAATTTGTAAGTTTTGCACCCTCCAAATAAGTACAATACTTACAAATAAGTACAAAGGGTAGCCCTGTTCATAACTCGAAAATTGGATGTCTTTTAAAAATTATTTTTCGATGAAATTTTATTAAATATAAAACCTCCTTAAAAAGGTTAATTTTAGTTTAATAATTCCTGAAACTTTTTGAGAACGTTAAAAAATTTGCAAAATTCCGAAAAATAACTAAAGTCATGTAAATACTAATTACCCCTTAATAAACAGTCGGTCGAAAGAAAGATATATTTTATTTTTTTCATCGATATTAAAAATCCCTAATCTATTGGAAAATTTGAAACCTTTAAAAATATTTGTTCCTAGATTTTTTGATAACTTTTTGATCGAAAATAATTTTTTAGGGAGCTATAAAAGTGTATTTGAAATGAATGGAATTTTCATTCTTTTTTCAAATATTCCTAAAATATATCATTGTAGATTGGAATCCCACAAAAGCCTGCTCAGAATTACATTCGGTGCCTGATATTATTTTTAATTTTAATCTTTGGTAAAGATTTCGCTGGCGGCTGTTGGCAAAATAGGCGCTTCGAATCTGCACAGGTGTTCATTAATTTTCTGTCATAGCTCTGCCAATCTATGAATGGAGTGAGCAAGGTTTAATGAGGAAAACGAGATACTCGAGCATTTTAATCCATGAAAGTGTATAATCTTATTAGGTGTAATCTAATAAAATCATTACATTAAAATGAATTTTTGGACAAAATTTGCGATTTTAAAGCTTTTTGTTTTTACTAAAATATTAATTGGGGTTTTTACATGAGTAATCAATATCTTAATATCGTCCCGATCTTTTTCAATGCCTTAAGCTTGGAGATTTTAAAAGGTCTAAGTTGGGAAGTGTTTTCAATTATCTAGACATTTTCAAAAGCTGTATACCATCTTATGTCACAAAAAAAGCATTTTCAAGGGAAGAAAATTAATATTATAATTTAAACATTCAAAAATGTAGAACGGTTAAAATATATATTCAAAAGAAAAGGTTCGGGAACTCAAAAGGATTGCCTTTTCATATTAAATTATTTATTGAAATATTTCAAATTTTTAAATGCAAAAACAATAATAAATTACGTTAAAGAGTTAAAAGGGAATCTTTTACCAGAGCATTATTTGTATATAAATTAGCTCAGCGGGAAAACTTTGGATGAAAATCCCCTACCATTGAGTTTGGGAATTCAATTAAATTTGAAATAGAAAGAAGAACAACGAGAATTACGTGGCAAAGACATAAGAGTAATTATTTTTAACTTCCCTAAATCCAAAATCTAAAAATAATGATGAATAACAAAAAAACAATTTATGGGGAAGGGGTGAAGGGAGCAAAAAAATTATCAAGAAAAATTATTTTTTAAATTGCTACGAATGACTTTAAACAACATACATTCAGAATTTTCAATTTTATTATTTTTTTAAATGGGATTTGAATTATCTTTGGGTCATTGAGCTGACTGATGATAATTAATTTTGCTTAAATTTTCCAAAATTTTGGGCAGCCTATATTTTGAACTCATTTTTTAATGTAAATCGCATGCATATTGCGTAATAAATGAGAAATTCGAAATAATAAATCCATCAATCAATTTTGCTTGGCAGTTTTTCAGAAATTGTTGGTCAAATTTGCGAAATAGTTTTCGATTTTGGAAAGAAATATGGTACACCGCACCAACAATTGAAAATTTCAATTTTTTAATTTATCTTTACGTTTAATTTTTTCGTCTTATTTTATTATTTTTATTTTAAAATTTTTCGTCGGACCATAATTTCTTTATCTTTATGTTCAGCTAAAGAACACTTTCGCTCTTTTTTCTAGGATTTGGAATTTTAAACACGTATTATTAAATTTTAATGAACAGCATTCGAAAAACAGCGACAAAGTATTTGGGATATGATGTGTAAGAACTTGAATTTTGGTTGAAAGTATTTTCACATGTCACATTTGTGGCAGGGGAATGATTGATTAACTTTACGTGGCGGTGCGCGGCAGGGCGACTTCATGGCGCACTGGCGGATAGGGAGATGGAGACAAAAAAAAAATACCCGCACGGTTTTGGAAATCGGATTTACGTGGGCGGCGACTTTAAAGGGTTAAACTAATACAATATCTTTGATTTGTGAACCTGTTCACAAATCACCCAACGGATTTCACCCCTTCAATGGGTTAGGGGAAAATCCCGCGGCGGTAACTTCAAAGGGAAACACCCCTTCAATAGGTTCGGGATTTTGCGGGGAAGCATCACGTAGCGGAAATTTCAAAAGAAAATACCGCCCCGCAAGCGGGCGGTAACTTCGAAGGAAAAATTGCGAAATCGTTTCAAAAACGGAAAGCCTATCAATCAAAGATTTTTAAAAATTTTTTGGCCCATATTGCTAAAAATCATTAATCATATTTTATTGACAGATGGCCTACTTTTGGAAAAGTTTTTTTTCATCATATTTATTTATTCATTTTCGATTTTGTTTTTAAATTGGATTTGGATAATTAATTTTATTGTCCAATTCATTAATTTATTTATCGGCATTATTTGCTGCATTACCAATTAAATTTGCACTTCTACAATTTCATTATCGATTTAATTTGCGCGACGCCTGCATTGTGCCTCATCGTCGGGGCGAGGAGGAAATGTAAAAACCCGCACGGTTTTGGGTACTTTAAAAATAGCACCTTTTTAACGAATTCAAATTTCCTCCCCCTGTCACTCTGGTGACAGGTGGATGATTGATGACCTTCCGCGTCGCTGCGCGGCGCGGGGAGGGATGTGCAAAAAAAAAAGCAACCGCACGGATTTGGGGAACTCGAATTTATGTGGGCGGCAACTTCAAAGGGAATCTAATATGTTTTCGGTTTGCCCCAATAGGTTTTTCATCTTGGTGGCATCTTTAAAAGTTTGACGCCTCACATAGACACCGGTTTGTGCGGTAAACGCCCGCTCGGATTCGGGGAAATGGAACTTTAGGGCGGCATCTTCAAAAGTTTGTGTGCCCCTCCCATAGGCTTGGGATTGTGCGAGAAACACCCGCGAGAAACCCGCGAGGTTTAGGGGCTCGGGGGAGGTGGCAAAATAATGCAGAATTGGAAAACGGGGGATCAAATAATTGCGAAATATTTGGAAAAAACTAAAAGTCACGTGCACATTACGAATAATGGGGAGAAATTGCGAAATAAGAAACCAATCAATC
This sequence comes from Heterodera glycines, assembly GCA_004148225.2. NCBI lineage: Eukaryota > Metazoa > Nematoda > Chromadorea > Rhabditida > Heteroderidae > Heterodera > Heterodera glycines. Next base: position 1,344,420 of record CP049711.1, on the reverse strand, counting down.
ACATTTTATTGACAGTTGACCTAATTTAGGGGCCATATTGCGAAATAACTGGAACAAAAAGTCACGTGCAGATTGCGAATGACCTACTTTTGAAAGTTTTTTAATTGATTTATTCATTCTTTGATTTTACTTTTAAATTGGATTTAAATAGTAATTTTATTGTCCAATTCATAATCGAAATTATTTCCTGCCAATATCAATTAATTTGCGCTTCTTCCAAATTCCATTATCGATTATTTTTTTGCGCGACTCGGCATCGCGGCGCATCGGCAGGGAGTGGGTGGAAATGAAAAAACCTCACGATTTTGACAAATTTTCAAACGAGTTTTTAATTTCAGGATCAGAAAAATCATCATAAAAAAAATTCAGGATTGAGAAAATAATACAGCCCCAAAAGGTTTGGGATTTAATTTGCAAAGAAAAAAATTAATTTCATTATCTGTAACTTTGGTAACAGGTGGATGATTGATGACCTTCCCGTGGCGCTGCGCGGCGCGGAGTGAAAAAACACCCGCACGGATTTGGGTAAATCAAAATCCACAAGGCGGCAACATTAAAAGACTTCACCCCTCCCATAGGCTTTGGTTCTTGGCGGTAAAGTTCTACGGGCGGCAACTTCATAGGGAGTACATTAGGTTTGGTTTGGAACACACCCCCCTCCCCTCCTGGGTTTTGATGGGGCGGCAACTTCAAAGGGTTGCGCCCCTCCCATAGGGTTTGGTTCTTGGCGGCAGCTTCAGAGGTAGTCCAATAGGCATGGGTTTGTGAGCGGGCGGCATCTTCAAAGGAAAACACCCCTCCAATAGGCTCGGGATTTTGTAGGGGTCATTCCGGTACCCGGGCGGTTTTGGCACCATATACTACTGTCGGGTCCAAGTGACACTAAACAAAGGAAGGTCCGCGTTTGATAGGAAAAGCGGAGAGGGGGAGGAATTCATTTCGTAAATGTAATATACCGTATACACAGAATCATAGTTCGGGGGATTGTTTTTTTTTTGTTTTGTTTTTTTCATAAAACTTGTAGGCTCGTAATTGCCCCAGGCAAATGGTCTCGAGCATCAGTTGTCACGACCAACCATATTGCCTAGGGCACTCATTTCTGTCCCTGTATAATTTCCCTGCCGAGTACTTTTCTTTTACGAAATCATTTCCGCGTCACATCCCTGCTACAAAGAAGAGCGCCCGAATCAGCATTCGGTTTCGCTTTTGGGTTAAGTAACAGTTGGAATTTCTCTTTTTTGTTCGAATTTCGGTCCGGGGTTCAAAATTTGTCGGATGGGTGTCATAATCGTGATCACTGACACCGAAAACCGCTTTTATAATATATATAATTTATGCACATTTATTGGCATTTGAAAATCGTCGGCGGGTGGTGACTGACTGATCGCGATGACTCACCAGTTGTGCCTTTGCCGGACGAATTCAGGCCCGGCACCCGTGCGTTCCATCTGTCCACGGTGCAGTGCAAAGAGTTGAAACGCTCCCGCAATGTGTCCAAACGGTGCCGCATCCGTTCAAAATGTGCCCACCGTTTGTGCCCGACCAGCCCAAACCGTCGGCCCTCCTCCGTCAGTCGTAAGTCCGAATTGTCGGGCCAAAAAAGACGGGTGATATTTTAAAAAATTATTCAAAAAAAAATCTTAGAAATTTACCGACACCCAAAAATAAAATTTGGTGCGTTTCAGTGCACTTTCTGAAAAAATAATTATGAATTTATTTTGCAAAAAATAAATAAAATAGTGAAAGTATAAAAATTTATAAAAAATTCAAATTCATAGTTATTCGAATGTCTATTCTGCTCCACTGATCAATAAATTCCCATCCAATCGCTTCCTCTTCCCATTTCTTCCATTTGCTTTCGCGAAGCATTGCTTAGAAAAAGCTTCTAATCAATTGTTTTCGAAACGGGCAGCTTTTCCCCCCGTGCCGGTGCCAATCGCCGTTTTAAGCCATTTCAGCCAATGCAATCAAAACGGGGCCGAGGGGACGCCGGCCTTTCTTATTGATTTAACCATTAATTAATTATATATGAGTAGTCAGTCGTCCAGTTCAGTGATTTGTAAGCAGAGAAAAAAAGAAAGTAACTTTTCTCCTATGAGGGGCCATCATTTAAATCAAAAAATGTTTATTCAAATTCAAACAAAATGGAAAATGCTTTTCAAAATTTGACATTATTGACGACGCATTTTGACGTAACGAAGCAGAAAATGCAAAGCCGTGTCGTTGATTCCGGGGACTCTGTAAAGAAAAGGAAGTACAGTTCCAATGTACAGTATACGTCAGGTACAGTACCTGGCTGCTGCCGCCAAACTGTTCGGCCTGCGCTCGTCCATTGCGTCGCGGAGTTCGGGCCGCATGAATTCCATGCTTTGGTAGTCCAAATCGTGCGGCAACGCCATGCTCATTTCCTTGCGCAATTCCTCAATTTGCGCACGCGCGTGTTTCTAATGAGGAAAGGGAAAACAAATTAACGGAAATAATTGGACCGATTAGTCACCGAGCAATTAAACCCATTTAAAATTAATTGCCTCCGTATATGGATATTTTAATTACCTCCTGGTTGGCATATCGATGTCTGAAAAAGGAAATGCCAAAATTGAACAATGCCGGAGGGCACAAAAATGAAAAAAAATCACTCATTTCGCAGCCGTTCCTCCAAATTTTGGTCATCAGCAAAGTCGGCAAACAGTTCGGGCCACGCTTGGGCCAGCCGATCGATGTGCAGTTCGGGATGTTTGGCCAGCATGGATTGGGTTGAACGGACTGAAATTCATTTCGTAAATGTAATATACCGTATACACAGAATCATAGTTCGGGGGATTGTTTTTTTTTTGTTTTGTTTTTTTCATAAAACTTGTAGGCTCGTAATTGCCCCAGGCAAATGGTCTCGAGCATCAGTTGTCACGACCAACCATATTGCCTAGGGCACTCATTTCTGTCCCTGTATAATTTCCCTGCCGAGTACTTTTCTTTTACGAAATCATTTCCGCGTCACATCCCTGCTACAAAGAAGAGCGCCCGAATCAGCATTCGGTTTCGCTTTTGGGTTAAGTAACAGTTGGAATTTCTCTTTTTTGTTCGAATTTCGGTCCGGGGTTCAAAATTTGTCGGATGGGTGTCATAATCGTGATCACTGACACCGAAAACCGCTTTTATAATATATATAATTTATGCACATTTATTGGCATTTGAAAATCGTCGGCGGGTGGTGACTGACTGATCGCGATGACTCACCAGTTGTGCCTTTGCCGGACGAATTCAGGCCCGGCACCCGTGCGTTCCATCTGTCCACGGTGCAGTGCAAAGAGTTGAAACGTTCCCGCAATGTGTCCAAACGGTGCCGCATCCGTTCAAAATGTGCCCACCGTTTGTGCCCGACCAGCCCAAACCGTCGGCCCTCCTCCGTCAGTCGTAAGTCCGAATTGTCGGGCCAAAAAAGACGGGTGATATTTAAAAAAATTATTCAAAAAAAAAATCTTAGAAAATTTACCGACACCCAAAAATTTTTGGAATTCCCAAAATCAAAAACGTCCATTTTTGTGATTTTTAAACCATTTTTAAAAATATAATTCATTAAAAATTTTTTTTTTTGATTTTTAACCGTTTTTAAAAGTATAAACTTCAAAAAAAATCTTTCACTAATTTCTCTTTTATTTGTTTTTATCACTAAACACTTGCGCACACACCCATTCACAAAATTACCGCATAAAAAGTCGATTCTCAGCGCGAGAAGTGTACATTCGGTAGGGTTCGGTGACGCCAAGCGAAATCTTTACAGAAAAAAAAATTCGGGGAGAAATTTTGCATTTTTCAACTCTTGCGCATGCCCACCAAATCGTCAATCATCACGCCAATGTACGCATTTGTCCGCTCCAAAATCAGTGGGCAAAATTCGGCACTTTTGCCCTGTCGATGCCGCGCTCGGATGGACGCGTTGAGCCCGGCCATCAGACCCTGGGCGGCCGCCTCCTCGTAACCTTTTTGAAGAGAGGGGGGGGGGGGGGGACCAATTGTTTTTGACAAGTGAAAAAACAGACAAAAAACATTGAATAAATTTCCACCGACCTCGTCACAAAATGGATTTTTGAATATTTAAATCAAATGAGCTCAAAACTAATCAACTTTTCTTTGTGAGTAAAAAAACCTGCTAAACAAAAAAAAATGTTGGGCCCAAATGTCATAATTTTGAAAAATTGCATTGGGAAAAAATTTAGAGACGAAGAGTAAAAAAAAAGGAGGGGGGGGGTCATTTTTCGGTCGGGGACATTTTCGCGTGAGGGCCTTTTTCGCGTGGGCGTTTTCGCGTGGTTGCATGTTAGAGAATTCATTACTCTATTATATTTTACCAAAATTTGTTTTGATCTTATTTTCCCCGTTGATATTTCCCGAAACTATGAGATTCGACCTTAGACTGTTCCCGAATTTTGTTATTTTTTTGTTACATTTTTGAATTTTTATAAAATTTTATTTATTTTTTCCGTTTGATGCACCAATTTCAGTCTTAAATAGGCACTCACGCGAAAACGGCCCGGCCCCGACATTTTTTGCATTTTAAGAAGACTGTTTTTTACTTCAAAAACTCATTTATTTTGTAATAAAAAAACCATAAAAAACCCTTTAATCATTTAATGATTGTAGTTTTTTTCTTCTTTCTCTCCACCTTTTATACGAATTTTTTTTACTCTAAACTGCAAAAAGTGCCAAAAAGGCTTTCGGATTTGCCATCCTGATTTCTTTTTGGTTGCGAGCCTCAGTTCAGGAGACCAAACCTATCTGATCGGAAATAATTAAAAATATGATCGTTGGCTAAAATATGCAATGCCATTTCAATGATGCTCATGTGATCAGTGGTGATCACTCTCACCCGTCGTGCCGTTGATTTGGCCGGCCAAAAACAGTCCGACAACTTTTCTCGTCTCCAGGCTCGGCCACAACTGTTGCGGGTGCACAAAGTCGTAGCGAACGGAATATCCTTGGATTTTATGATATTTTTTTTGTCAAAATGCTTTATTTTTTTTATTTTTACCCGGCTGAACGACTTCAACCCGTTCCAAGCCGTCGATGGAGCGCATTATCTTCTGCTGCACATCCATGGTGAAACTGAATGCGGGTCAATGATTTAAGAATTTGAATTTTTTAAAATTTATAGTTTTCAATAAAAATAAAAATTGTTTTTTTTTCTTCGTCACCTTCCTCCCCGCCAAGAAAAAGTTTTTTTTTTAAAACTGAATTTTTTAGTTTAAAAAAATCTAAAATTTTCCGTGGAGAGGGGAGAGAATGCGCTGCTTGCTCCCCCTTCCGCCATTCATTCTCACCCCAATGCGCAGCCTTGCGGGTAAATCAATTCGCTGTCGAATCCCTCGGGCTCCAAAAAAATCTAACAAAAAGTTTTAATAATAATCATAAAAACAAGAGTGGCATCCTTTGAGACAGATGGCACCAATCTCGAATTAAAAAATCATAATTTAATGCCTAAAAATCAGTTGGAAATTGAAATTCCGACCGAAAAACACCATGAATCAAAAAAAAAAATTCATAAAAAACCCGTCCGAATTTTTAAAAATCGGATTTTTGTGCCTATAAACCCGTCGGGAGTCGAAATTTCAATTGAAAAACAAAAAATTGGGCCAGTTCTTGATCACTGATCAGAGACGAAGAATGCCACCACACACGCACGCGGTGTTTCAAGTGGCCAAATCGGAGACATTTTGCCTCCAACGACGGACAATAGCGGGGCCCTTTGATGCCTTCGTTCAGTGCACTGATCAGCGAATGGCTTTCGTCCACATTTTCGCACACAATTTTGACGAGACGTTCATCCGTGTAGCCGACATAGGAAAGGAGCTGAAAGAAATGTTTCAAAGAAAAGCATAGAAAATTTTTATAAGAAAATTTCAACAATTTTTTTTTTGGGAGCCGGTGAACTTTTCTATTCTCCAAAATTCTAATTTTCTAGTTTCACAAAAATTGAATCATTTTTTGAATTAATGAAATTGTTTTGAAAAAAATATCTTTTAAATGCTTTTTTTTTGGAAAATTGTGGGCAAAAGGCCACAAAAATTTGCACTTCCCGGCAGAAGGGGAAGCAGACTCTCCCGGCAGAAGGGGGGAGTCTTTTAAGCAAAGCGAATTTCTGTCCAAAAGACAGAAATTCACTGAATGTCCAAAGGGACAAATTAAAGGAGGAAATTCCTCTCCTTTACTGAAGGGACAATTGAAAGGAGGAAAATGCTTCTCCTTTCCTTTGGTAAGCCTTTTCTGACCCAACGGGGGTCAATGGCTTAATGGTCTGTATTAAAGGGCTCCTGAGTGTCCCTTTTACAGACAGCGAAAAGACTAAGACTCTTTCTTAATCTTTATTCAAATATTCACAATTACAATTTAATGCAAATGCTTGGACAGAAAACTGTCCGGGTGACTTAATCAAAAATTGATCAGAGTGAAGAAAATGGAGAATGGGCCGGGCTTTTATACCCTCACAATCGATGGGGGCGGGGCCAGGCACGTGAAGAAATGTGCACAAGCAAAGGGAAAAAATTCCCTCAAAAATGATGACTCATAGCGAAAATATGGAGAAAAGAAAAGATGAGTCATAATTAAAGGAGCGAGCGAAGGGAGAAAATTGATCGACGAAAAGGATCAAAAATAAAAGAAATTTCAAAGAAATTTGTGTCGCTTTGGCGACATACTCCGGGCCTCAAGGATGGCGACATCTGTTGCCGTCTCTTTGCCAAAATTCTTTTCATCATCGGTTTGGAAGTCGACGAGCCACCCTCGGAGGACGATTCTCCAGTCGTCCATCTGGTAACTGGTGGTCACGTAGAGGAGGGTGAGGTTCCTCCAAAACTGCTGGCGCTCTCCAAGCAACTCCGATTCTGGTTCGGATGTTGACCAGTTCGATCGGATAAATGTCGACAAGCATCCCTTGCTCGCGAGGGCTAAACCCTACATATTCTTGTATGCACGGTTTTACTGGGTCTACTTGAAGACCCAACCGTACAAAATGATCGAAAAGTGTTATGCCCGGAGAGATGAAGAGACCCTCCGGACCATAACAGGTGAATCCATCAAAATGGATCTCGGCAATTCTGCCAAAATGTTCGCCAAGTAGCGTGGCTCCTTCGCGAAGTTCTCCGCGAAGGCGGGCTTCGACAGCACGGCGCTCCCGTGCTGTTTCATACCAATGCGGTCCATAAGACCGCTCAATCCATGAGCTCAATGACTCAATTTGGCGAGGAATAGGAGGTTCCTGCCAGCGAGGAACTCTCTCCTCCTCTTCAAATCGTGGATCGCCAAGTCCGTAAAGGCGATCATTGAAGACCTCGGCATTTTCGGGTATGACCACCCGGCGAGCCGAGAAATAAGGCCCTTCTCGTATGGGAATAGGCATTCCGTGGAAGGATGATTTGAAGAGTGTGGTTGGGTGGCAAATCCGCCACCCTTTTATACCACCATTCAATGGAAGAGATGAATCATTCCCCTGAACGAGGGGTGACTCACAAAATTTTTTGAATGCCGAGGGGATAGGACGTGATTCAACACCACATCCGAAGGATCCTCCCCCGGCCAAGTACAGTATTGCCAATACTGTAGGCACATTACCATACCCTTTCTCGTTAAAGACCAGGAAATTAATTTCCAAAGTCTATAGAAAGGAGAAAGTTTAATGAAAATTGTTAGGCAAACAATGCCTACACAAATAATCATTATGAAGGCAACTGATGATTGGATGCCAATCAAAGACCAAAGGGTCGCCTTCCAATCAAAATTCCAGTTAGGCCAACTGGATTGACTGTTTATCACTCTTTCGGAGTGATTTGGATTGTAGTTTTCTATTTGTTCGGGCGGGACATAATGTAATGTCCCGCTGAGAACAAAAGAAGTGTTTCCAGCCAAACATTTTGTTTGGCATTTTGTGTCAATTCTGGCTTTGTCAAAAGCCAAAATTGTTTGGTAAATGGATGCATTGGAATCACATTTTGTTGAAAAATGTGTACCATCATCGCATTTAATTTCGGCAAGAGAATTGCCAAAATTAGTCGAGCACACATAACGGAATTGTGCTCCCGTTGAACATCTGTAACAGCCAGATATGTTCAACGGCAAAATGGTGCAAAGGCTTTGGTGGAGTTCCAAAGCCATTTGAAGACCTTCGATTTGAAGGTTTAATTGGACAGGACTGAATCCTGTCAAGGCAATTACCTTTCTCCCAGTATTTCTGAGTTGGTAATTTTTGATGTTTAATGGAAGTCTCCTCTCTGGACTTTCCATTAACTTTTCAAGGTTATGTGAACGGCAATTGCAGTTCACTAAACCTGATGAATGGTCAGGTATGCAATCAGTGCATGCCTGAACTCCAAGACTGCAATTGAAATCAATTGCTTCTTGCCGACTTTTACAGTTAAAGTCAATTGTCAATGGCTCTCTGGTAAGAGCCATATTGCTCCCGTCAAAAACAAAATCTGAGTTTAAGACGGGAGCGGGCGGAAAAGTTACTCCGATCGGAGTAATACTGATGTTGTTCCATTTCAGGGTTCTTCCTGGATAAAGGAACACCTGAGTGGACTTGGGTTTTTCGCCCAAAGTTTCCAGGCGAATTATTGTATAAACAATAAATTCCCAGGAATTACAGCCCATGATTTCATAGACTGTCTTGGACTTTTCCTGAGCATACCAACGATAAAAAAGGCACGCACTACCGCCTAAGAGGCATTTGTTGCCCCAAAAGGCGGTGCTGTCCAGGCAAAATGAATTGCCTGGTAAATCGTTGGCATCTTTTAGCTCAGGAATGGAAGTATTGTGGCGAACCTCGCTACAATACTTTCCTTCACAGGAGCCCATCTTAGGGCACCTTTTACCGGCCAACACATTAATTGCGTATGAACGTTGCCAGGCTTTAGTGAAGCTTTGGCATTCCAAAGCTAAAGCCTTCAGCACAACGTTAATTGAGCCAAGGAGAACACCTTCCTCTGTTTTCAGAAGAAGAGTGTTTGTTTGGCCAACTGGCAGCAACGTCAGCATTGCTGAGTTTTCAACAATGCATCTCATGCTTGTCGCATTTTTAATGCATTTTTCCGATTTGGCCATGACTGCTATGGTCTCTGCTCCAGTCAAATTCTGGAGAGAGTTAGCCATAAGGACAACAAACGCCATTGTTCTGTAAACACGGCGTGATGTCCAATTTTGAGAAGCTGTTGCCCTTGGCCTCCTATCTTTCGGAGGCCGATTTGGGCCAGCTAAATAAATTATTGGCCTGATAAATTGAATTATCAGCCAAATGACCATATAAAGTCCTGAAAACAGGACTTTTAATATGGAAAAAGCCACAAAGCTTATGCTTATGAATGATAAGCAAAGTCCCCCTGCTAACATTGATGAAATCAATGGATAACAGGTTGGATTCGCTAACTGTTCAATGCAAAAATAGCATTCGATGAGTTCACACTCATCAACTGCTGGACATAAAATGTCTTTTTTGAACATGTGTTTCGAATCCATCCAGAAATGACCTTCGCATTTGAAGTCATTTAGGAGGATCTCCTTGGGCAGCTCGTAAGTGAGCTTCTTTACATTCTCATGAATGTAACAGTTCTCTGCACAGCAGAGCTCAACTTTGTTGATTTCTTTTGGAATCTTTGCTTTAACGCCTTTGTTAAAGCAAAGAAGTTTGCATTCATTGCAATGATTGGTTGGATAAGCTCCAACTAACGCAAACATAGCAAAAAGGATGGAAAGACAGTTCAAAACTGTCCCCATCTTTGCTTTGCTGCGAGTGATCATGCCATGCCGGTTTTGGTCAATTGGTTGATCAACCAATTGAAGAGTTTCAGTCTCCTTTTCATCCATTGGAGCTTCCAAATGAGAGATTTCTTTCTCATTTGTTATTTGAAGAGTTTCATTTGAACTCTCTTCAAATTTTTCTTCATTTTCTGTAGGATTATCTAATCCTACTTCCAATGGGAAAATCTTATTCACCGGACGGGTGATAATGATTTTCCGAGGCATGGTTCCATACCTCTTTGATTTTATCCCATGAATTGGGAGTTCCAACTGAACGCTTCTAATGGCCCCTGGTCGGCCATTAAGCTCAATGATCTTTCCCAAAGACCAGTGGTTTCGGGGAGTGAACTCCTCATGAATGAGGACGATCATTCCCTCCTTTGGTTCTGTTTTGTCCTGAAGACGGGGACTCTTGTGGTCCCATTTACCTCTCTCCCGCAGAAGGAGGAGGTATTCTTTTTGCCACATTTCCCAGAAAAATTCATGGGATTCTTTAGTTGCCTGAAAAAGGGCAACTAATTTTTGGTGGGATGAAAGATTTCGATCCGATGGATCGAATTCTTCACCATTCGTGTCCCAGTGAATTTGGACTTCCGGTTGAAGGAAGTCCACTGGACGAAGGGGCAGGAACTCATCCATCCCTTCTGACACAGAAGTAATAGGGCGATGGTTTAATGTGGCTTCAACTTCAGCCACAAAAGTTATGAGTTGATCATAACTGAGGACTTTTCTCCCCAAAGTCCTTTTGAAGCAATTTTTGCACAATTGGACAAGGCGTTCATAAACGCCACCTGCCCAAGGGCTGATTTGTGGAATGAATCGCCACTTAATTTTATTAAGTGCGAAAAATTCCTGCGTGTTTTGATCCACTCCTGGAGTGGTCAAATGCTCAATGGTTTTTTGAGCCAATTTAAATGAAGTGGCATTGTCACTCCAAATTAAATCGGGCTTCCCTCTCCGACTTATGAAACGTCGGAGAACATTGAGGAATGACTCGGCAGTTGTGTCAAGCATGGCCTCCAAATGAACTGCTCGTGTTACGAGGCAATTCATAAGAAGTATCCATGCCTTGACTTTCTCTCCGGCCAACCGTGTTTCGGTTGGACCGAGAAAGTCAATGCCGATTGCTTTGAAAGGAGCCTGACGGCATACTCGCTCGTCAGGTAAAGGAGGCATTTTTGGCAATGCAAACTGGTATGCCTGCATCCTTTTGCACCGAAGGCATCCTTTCAGTGCTTTTTTGACCTTAGTTCTTGCTCGAGGTGTCCAATACCCGAGTAAAAACTCAGTGAGGGTGCCTTCCACCCCAAAATGATGCCTTTTCTGGTGGCATTTTAAGATGATCAAGTCTCGGATGGAGGATTGTCCTCCGAGAATGATTGGATGGCTAAAACCAAAAGGTTGGTCACACCGTCCCAACCTGGTTTTAAGCCTCAAAATCCCCTCGCTATCCTTAAGAGAAGGATAGCTGAGGGAATCTTCAGCCTTTTTCATCTGATCCATGCGGATCAGAAGGTTCTCTGCTAGGAGAACATCTTCTGCTGAAAATGGTCCTTTTTCGGACACTTTGGCGATTTCTTTTCGATGACTCTCGAAAAGTTGATGAGGATTTCCCCTCTGAATTAATTTCAGACGGAGAAATCTTAACACAAAAAGAGTCACTTGGACAATCTTTGTCCAAGAGCTGAATCTTTTGGGGTCAATCAGAGGACTATCAATCAGTTCCTCTGTTCTGGTATTAACGAAGAAAACTTTCTCTTCGTTATCCAGAGACCCTTCCTCCAGATTTTCTGGAGGATCTTTTATTTGAAATTCCATTTCTTTAGGCCATTGGTCATGGTCTTCCTTAAGCCAGGAAGGACCATTCCACCAGAGAGACTTATCCTTAAGTTCTCCTGGTTTTGCGCCTCTGGTTGCTATGTCCGCCGGATTTTCGGCTGTTCGGACAAAGTGAAAGGCGCATTCATTGAGAGTACGAATTTCCTTAACTCGTCTCTCAATGAATTTTGGCTGTGCTTCCTTGGAAGCAATCCAACTTAGAGCGATTTGTGAATCGCCCCAAAGATGGAGTTGAGAAATGGGTCGCCGAATTTGATCGGCGACAAATTTAAGACCGCGAATCCCTATTAGAATGGCCATGAGTTCCATTCGAGGGATTGTTAATGCTTTTGAAGCATTTTTAGGCTTGAGCCTATTTTTGGAGAAGATAAGCCAAACTGAAATTTGGCTACCTTCTACTGCTTTTATATAAATGGCAGCTGCAAATGTGTGGATGGAAGCATCCACAAAAGCATGCAATTCAAGGGATGGATTCCCTTGTAGCATTGCTCTGCGTGGGATTTTGAGGGTCTGATCCTTCCAATTTTCTTGGAAGGAGGCCCATTGAATTTGTTCTTTCTCAGAAAGAACATCATCCCAGCCTTTCTTTTCTTCCCAAAGAGTTTGGAAGAAAAGCTTTAAGGGCTGAATGCACGGCCCCATTAGACCAAGAGGGTCAAATAATGAGGCGAGGAAGCTTAGAACAAGACGGCGTGTTGCCAGCTTTTCTAAGCCATGAGTTGGGAACTCAAAGACAATTTCGTCTTTGTCTGTGTCCCAAATGAGCCCTAGGACTTTTACCTTGGGCTTGTTCAGGCGATCCTCCTCAGGAATCGCCTTCATTACCTCTGGGGAATTTGTAACAAATTCCCTCAAATTGAAAAGTCCTTCTTTAAGGATGGCTTTAGACTCTGCATATTTATGCAAAGCCTCTTCTGCGGATTCACACTCAAGAAGAGTGTTATCCACATACAATGATTGGGCCAATTCGTTGGCCACTGGAGAATGGTATCCCTTCAAATGGTGCTGCAAAGTCGCAGCCAAAATGAAGGGAGAACTGATCACTCCGAATGCCACTCGGCAAAATCGGTAAGTGATCAGATTTGCTGGTGTCAGTGGTTTACTGACATCCTTCACCCAGAGGAATTTGGTGACTTCCCTATCCTCCGGTTCCAAAGCAATTTGCAAAAATGCTGCTTGTATGTCGGAGAGGAGAGGGAATCTTGGACATCGGAATCGCATAAGCATTCCGATGAGATCCGGCAGTATTACCGGGCCTCTATACAAACAGGCATTGAGACTGTTTGTTCCTCTGGTGTGAGCACTGGCGTCGTAAACGACGCGCAATTTCTTGCCTTTGGCAAGGACTCCCTGATGAGGGATATAATGCTCAAGAGTGCCAGGGGCTTTCCTGGCCTCTTCGATTATCCCTTTTTCCAATTGGTCTCTAATGGTAGCATCGTATTGCTCCATTAAGTCTGGAGAATTACGAAGCTTACCAAAAGTAGACATTAGCCTTGAAAAGGCCATGCGGTAATTGGAAGGGAGGTCAGGCACCTCCTCCTTCCATGGCCACTTAACAGAGTACCTTCCGTCTTTTTCTCGACGGATGGACTTGTTAAACAGGCTCATTGCTGTTTGGTCGTCATTTTCATTTGGATCGTCTTTGATCCCCAATGACTCCAAATTAAAGAAATATTCAATTTCTTTAACTGTTGGCATTTGCCCTTGATTGGACTCATCAATGGCCATCATTGATAGTCCTGGGTTCGGAAGTTCCGGCCCAAAGTCGGACTCTCCGTTAACCAAAGGGCCCAAGGTTGTTTGAATTACAAACAACCCTGGAGAAACTTCTTCCTTCCTTGGAAGAATTGCCAGAAATGTCTGGCACCTATGAGTATTTCGGGCTCTTCCCGAGAAAAACTCATAGCGTCGGCCATGTCCATTCCTTTGAGTGGGAATTCCTCAGAATTCCATTCTGCCATTTTGAATGGCGTGGAAATTCTCTCCGTCCTATTTAGGAGGATTTCTTCCCACTTTCCATCCGTTCTTCTGATTTGGATGGAATACACGGGAGAATGGAACCTCATTGGTCCATTCCTTTCTCCTCCGAAGCCATAGACTTCCATTTCTTCGGAAGTCACTTTCGGTGGCTTGAGCCTCTCGATGAGAGGGTCGGAGGCGTAGGAAGTTTGACTTCCTGGGTCGAAGAGGAATGGAACTTCCATCCAAACTCTTCTATTATTTTTGGAACTGACCAGAATCTTTCTGGTCATTAGAAATGCGTGAGGCTTTTTCGCCATCACGCTTGTCATCACATTTGTAGTGATGGGTGAGCTTTCCGAACCGGGAACGCTTTTATGAGCGTGCTCGCTCATAGTCAGATGACTTTGAGAGGATTTTCTCGCCTCTCTTTTCATCTGATTATTTGGTTGGACCCGAGAGGTTTCCTCTCGAGACTTTTCTCCAAAACACACCATAAAGTGGTGTCTTTCACCACAATGACTGCACCTGCGGGGTGAGGTGCAGTTCTTGGTGTTATGCCCCATCATCAGGCAATTAATACACCTGTCTTGATCCGTAAGGCGCTTCCTTCGCGCCCCCGGAGTGGTGTATTTTGTGCACCTGCTCGGTGCATGCCCCTTTGTTTCACAAAGGGAACATAAGCGTTTTGACCCCCTATCTGAGATAGGGGTCTGTGGTTTGTTGATGGCCGAGAAGGAACGATTCGGTTGAGGAGACATCCTCCTCACCGGTTCGTTTCGTTCCATTGGCCTCCACTGCCGTTCTTGTCTGAACGGCTGGGAGAAACGGAACGGTGTTCCTCTCCCTTGGTTGGCTCTTCCCCCATTTGGATGAGGGGGAAAATTGCGAGGTTTTTCCTCTCCACGGAAAACCTGAGTACATCTCTGTACTTCCTCTTTCACTTCAACGATTGAGGTGATAGCTCTTCGGAGCTCTGTGCAGTTGAAGGCTCCTCCTGCCCTCATTTCCTTCTCCACCACTTGGGTGAGAAGGTGATAGGGCAGTTTGGACTTAATTGTGGAGGCCATGAACTTGTTTTGTTCATTTTCTCCATAGTCCAATAACTGATGGCAAATCCGTTCAATGGACTCTGAGAATTGTCTCAGAGACTGAACGGATTCAGCTGGTTTGGCAAGGTGGAGCAACTCCGCTTGGAGGGACTCCACCATTGTCTTTTCATCCCCAAACCGCTTTTTCAGAATCTCAACTACCCTTGGGTAGTTTTCATCTGACGGTGGGTATAAGTCAATTGCTCTCCTAGCAACTGACTTCTCTGGGAGGCATCCCAGCAAATAAATGTGCTTCTTGAAGTCTTCAATTTGAAGACTTTCAACGGAAGTCTCAAATAGCTTCCAAAACAAAGGCCATTCTCGGGGTTCCCCCGAGAATTTGGGCAATGTTATCGGCGGAAGCGTCACATCATGACGCTGATGCACCACTGGTGCCTGCTGCACAACTTGTGCTGGCTGATTTGGCTGGGGAATTGCATCCCCCAGCTCCGAGAGGCCTAAAGCCCCTTCAATGGTGTCGACAAGCCCTCGGGCTTGGTCGACCCAATGCATGAAGGCCTTGCCTTCTGGTTTGAAGTCTCTGTAATTTTGCTCTTCATCTTGAAGAGCTTGTCCCTTCACTCTCAGGAAAATGGCTTCCCATTTTCCATTGTATTTCTCCAAAAGAGAAATTGTTTTGCAGAGATTTTGTCTCTCTGCGATCAGATCTGCACGGACACTTTGGTCCGCCAGCTCTTTGCCCAAGTTTTCTTGGGCTGTCTCAATATACATCTTGAGACGCACCACCATTGGTGCAATGGAGATGCGCAAGAGCTCACTCATTGCTCTTACGCTTGATGAAAACGCAATAAACCCCTTTGGGTTGTGCGTTTGATCCAAGCGCTAAGGCCGCGCTTTGGATTGGTTTGGTTGGAGGGTAGGCTTACGACTGGAAGCCGACCCCTACGGGGCTCCAATTTTGTGGGCAAAAAGCCACAAAAATTTGCACTTCCCGGCAGAAGGGGAAGCAGACTCTCCCGGCAGAAGGGGGGAGTCTTTTAAGCAAAGCGAATTTCTGTCCAAAAGACAGAAATTCACTGAATGTCCAAAGGGACAAATTAAAGGAGGAAATTCCTCTCCTTTACTGAAGGGACAATTTGAAAGGAGGAAAATGCTTCTCCTTTCCTTTGGTAAGCCTTTTCTGACCCAACGGGGGTCAATGGCTTAATGGTCTGTATTAAAGGGCTCCTGAGTGTCCCTTTTACAGACAGCGAAAAGACTAAGACTCTTTCTTAATCTTTATTCAATTCAATTGCACAATTACAATTTAATGCAAATGCTTGGACAGAAAACTGTCCGGGTGACTTAATCAAAAATTGATCAGAGTGAAGAAAATGGAGAATGGGCCGGGCTTTTATACCCTCACAATCGATGGGGGCGGGGCCAGGCACGTGAAGAAATGTGCACAAGCAAAGGGAAAAAATTCCCTCAAAAATGATGACTCATAGCGAAAATATGGAGAAAAGAAAAGATGAGTCATAATTAAAGGAGCGAGCGAAGGGAGAAAATTGATCGACGAAAAGGATCAAAAATAAAAGAAATTTCAAAGAAATTTGTGTCGCTTTGGCGACAAAAATATCGAAAACACAGACAAATAGTGAGACTTTTTATTTGATATTGATAAATGTAAATTGAAAATTTTAATAATTTATTTTTGATTTATTAAAAAATTGGTTTGAAATTCTTTTTGATTTTTATTTTTTGATTTTTGCTGTAATTTCTGTGGAGTCCCCATTAATTGAATACGATTATTGAAATATGATCATGTTAATGTATGTATAGTATGTGTTCAATTTAATAAATAGTTCTTTCTCACAAGTTTTTCACGGGGAATGCCAATGGAAGGGTTGAGAAATGAGAAAGGGATTGGCACGGCATCACTCGGTTGGGTGGTGAAGCGGGCGAAGTCAATGGTGCTGGCCAACAGCCGCGGGGGAGTGCCCGTGCTCAGACGGCCTGTGGGATTATTTTGCAGTTATTTTTTAGTTTTATTTATCGTTATCAAAGGAGGGGGGGGGGAGGGGAGTGGGAACAAAATTAGACAAAATGTTTGTATAAAATAGCTTCAAACACACCGGTGCGAAATCCAACGCGACGAAATGTGCTAGAAAAAAAAAACGGGGATTTGATCAAATTTATATAAATCAATTAAAAATGAGAGTTAAATGGATGAATTAATTAATGCACAACGAACGGCATAGGGTAAATAATCCAAATTTGAAAAGGACAACTGGGCGCCAGTCCGGTTTTTTGATTATAAATTCCTTCACAGTTGGCTGAATTTGATCTGGAAAATTCCTAATCCACACACAAAAAAATGCCATGATTCCAACCCGCTTCATGCTGTTGCTGATTAGTTAGGCATAACACGGACGGCATGCCCTAGCCCTAGCCGATTTGAGGACTCACCCGGCCAGTCCCGAGCTGGTCGCCTCGCCCATCCGACCGCCGGGCTTTCGTTGCGCGCCCCACACGAGTTCCGCGTTCAAAAATGTGCCGGTGGTGATCACAACGGTCGGCGCAATGATCAAGCGGCCATTGGCAAGCGCACAGCCCTTCACACAGTGCGTGGCCATTTCAGTACCATCGTCGCCCGGGACAGCCGAGGCCGAGGGGGAGGTAGAAGCAACTGGAGCCGTTGACTCGAGCAGCAAAAGGTCCTCCACCGCCGCTTCCAACACGTCCAGGTTGGGCGTGTTGTGGAAAATCTCCGCTTGCATCGCTTTTTTGTACAATTTCCTGCCCCCCAATTTGTTGAGTCAGTTCAGTCGTAAATGAGTCGGGAAAATTAATTTTAGTTTTGTAAAAAAACGGCTTGAAATGATTGGAATTGGACAAATTTCGTAGCCGAAACCTTTTAAAAAATTTTCAAAAAAAAAATCTTTGGTATTTTTAAACTAGAAACTCAAATTTAGAAATTTTTCTTGAAAATCTAGAAAATTTTTTATAAAAAGAATTCTAAAAACTTTTTTTGAAAAATTTTTCAGAAAATGAGTAATTTATAATAATTTTCGGACAAAAAATTTTTTTGTTTCAAAGCTTAAGCTGTACCAAAAAATCATAAACCAGGTACAAAATTCGTTATTTTTCAAAGGATCGGATAAAAATGGCCAAAAGGCTTGGGCCTGTTATTCTTTATTTTTTCCCTAAAAATTGCTTGTTCTACCGGTCGATCAGTGCCCGCAGTCCGATCACTGCCGGCCCATGGCTTCGGTTCAGTGCGTGAAAATGTGTGCCGGTTTGGTCGCAAATGCGGGGACAAACGCCGTCCAACGCGTCAATTTCACGCATCAAATGGCCTTTTGACAATTGGGGATACTAATTAGGGGTAATTAAAAAAATATAAATTTAAATTTAGGGTTGACCAAAGAATTGTTTTCCATTTCCATAAACAAAACTCACGAAATCTGATCAGATGGAAATGGTCTCACCTTTTCCAATGCCACCAAAACTGAAACAATCAATGAATGTATCGTTGTCATAAATAAATGTCCGATTAAACTGACAACAATAAATTGTGCAAAATGCCATGAAAATGAAATCACATAGCCCAAACCGTGGGAATACTTTAAAAATCTAAGCGCACTGTGCCCCAATTTCGGTGTACGGTATAACACAAACGCAAAAAAAAAAAAACCCCCGTACTTTAATAGTTTTTCTATTTGGAAAAAACAACTAAAAATTAGAAAATTTTCAGTTTTTTTAAACACAAGTCCACCTCGGATTGCAGCTCATCTCCCCCACAGTTTGCTTGGAATGGGTGATCAACAGTGTACGGGCCCCTGTCCGTGACGCGGCCGCCGCCGCCTCGCAACCGCCATGGCCACCTCAAGGGGATGGGATTGCCAAAATGGGGAAAATTTAAATTTGAGCGAGAGTTGCGCAATTTTTGGAACAAAAAATCCGGCAACTCCAAAAACCTGAACAGAGACCTAAAAAGAAAACGACGAATGCCAAGCAAGACTTTCTTTGAGTCATAAACAAAATGGCACCCTTTCAGGAAGTTAACACCAATCGGCATTCGGGTCAAATTTAGAGTAAATTGCCAAAATCGGATGGATTTGTCGTGCCATGCCATCCTTGTTTTGTTTTTGCATTTTTTTTTCATTCAATCCGCCCATGGACAA
Source organism: Heterodera glycines (assembly GCA_004148225.2). NCBI lineage: Eukaryota > Metazoa > Nematoda > Chromadorea > Rhabditida > Heteroderidae > Heterodera > Heterodera glycines. Next base: position 1,325,621 of record CP049711.1, on the reverse strand, counting down.
CACCTCCGATGACAATCACGTCGTACTCATCGACTGGAGATGACGACGATTCAGCCGAGGAAGCGCCGCCGGCATTGGCAAAATTGCGTCGCAACCCGCCGCCATTTTGCAGAAAAATGCACCGTTTGATGCGCAATGCGTTGTTTGTTGCCCTTCTCGTCACGAACATTGAAAGGATTGATTGGAGGAAGGCACTTAGGAAATTTTGAAAAACAAAATTTAATTAAGAAATTAATGAAATTTTAAAATCCATGTCTCTGTGAAGTTATCATATACAAAAACACTGGAACAGGCACAATTTTAACCCGTGTTCAATTTACTCGTAAAAAATTTCTGTCTTGGAATTAATTCAGTGTTCAATTGATACAATTTTAATCAATTCAAAAAAAAAATGTAAAAACCAAATTACAATTTTTAAGGCACAATTTCGCAACAAATTGCAAATTTTACAACAACAAAAAAAGTGTTTGGGCTTTTGAATAGATAATGAATTCAATATTGGGCTGAAAATGAAATAATGAGCAAAATGCAAAAATAAAATGGCAATGGCAAAATGAACAATAAAATTGGCACGAGAAAGGCATTCAAAAAAGAAAAAAAATAGAAATAGGAGAAAAAGTAATCAAAAAAGTGCAATGGGAGGAAAAAAGGAATTAAAGCAATAAGAAAGGGTGGATAAAGCATCAGCCGATTGGAAATGGTATGAAAACTGGGGTCAGCAGGCCCGAAACCGTTGCCCCGAAATCATTTTTGGAGCAAAAACAACAAAAAAAATTTTTTTTTTGTTTTTTTTCGATTTCGGGCCTGCAAATGGTAAAACAAAAAATCATGGGTTGATAAATGAGACTAGAATGTAACGGGTACCACGCGTGGTCGGCAATCCCTCGTGCAAATGGGTGAGACGGCCCGGGAACAGCATTGACCAGCCTGAAAATTTCTGCGATTTTTAGAAAAAACTACCTCCCGAATGCCACGGGATTAAAATTAGAGATCGGATACGGACCGGATCCGTATACATACTTTTACGGATCCGTAGTCCGTAATACGTATTTTTTTCGGCCGATACGTATTTTTACGTACTAAGGATTTTCCGTATTTTTAGTCCGTAAATACTTAATCCGTATCGGTGTCAAGTACGTAATACTGATACTTATCCGTATTTTCGCAAAATTCCGATCTCTAATTAAAATGGTGGCCTTTTGTCAAACAAAAGGTTTTTTGTATTTCAATAGTAGGGAACAATTCCCAATCTAACAATCATTTCCCAAAAAATGTTTTTTTTAAATTTCCAAAACTTTTTTGAAATTTTCAAAGCCTTCAGTTTTTTTTTTAAATTTCAGTCTTCAATTTTTTTTAATTAACCCCACCAATTTGGTCGGCTGGCACAGTGCAGTTGTAGCGAACGTAACGAACACCGCCCCCTTCGTAGTCAACATCTTTTTTGTTCAGCGCCACATCAATGCTGTACGTGCTGGCGTCGTGGTGGGGACGGAGTGAGGCCTTGGCAAAAATTTTTTTTTTTAAATGTTTAAATGTGGAGGTTGTGTGTCCACCTGTTCATCAGGCCGATAGCGTACCACGAACATCATGTTGGCATGGATAGGCTAAAAAATGAGGTTTTTTTTGATTTTGTAAAATTTCACTCGGTGTTTAATTTAGTAATCAAATTATTTCCATCCTTTCCCTTACCCGTTGATAGAAACCGATGAACACCTTCTCCTGCATTGGAGCAACATAATTGTCCAGAATTTGCAACCAGTGATGTTCAAAGCCAACCTTAAACGAACAAAAAAAAAAAGAAAAAATTATAAAAAAAAAGGGAAAAGCACTCTGTTATTCTTCGATTAAAAGGTTTTTCGGTATCTTTTTTTAGAATAGAAATTGTATTCCAAATACACAATTGAACGCTTACGAAGACAAATTACCAAAAATTTTAATTTAAAAATAATTCTAATTACGACGAAATTTTTGATATTTTGACCGATCAAACGCTTAGGGATATTTTTTAAATTTAATTTTAATTTTTTTTAACCTTTTTTGCTATAGCCTCTCAATCAAAAATGAAAATTTTTTGAAAAAGCATAACAATTAGGACAAATAAAAGAGCAAAACAAACAATTCATCGCTAATCATTTGACCTGGTTCATGTGAATGTCACGGGTCGGCACATTTTCGTAGCCGCCTTGGACTCGACCGTCCTACAAAAATTGAAAATGCCACTTTTTAGCATTCAAAAACAGATTGTTAACAAATAATAATGCACCTGGTGTTTGCCCTCGGACCATTGGCCAAACTCCTCCATCACTTCGATGAGCTCCTCGCAAAAGCGTTCGGACAAAAACGGAAAATCGTACACATCCGGACAGGCCAACGGCACATCAGTGCCGGGTTTGAGCACAGTGAAAATATTCCGGGTGAATGTAACGACTTTCCCACAGCTGAAAAAAGGGGTGGTGGTGATTCGAAGTTCAATTTTATTTTTTTTGTAGTATTAGAAGCAATATAATTTTTTTAATAAAATTTTTCTTCGGAAAAAATTATAGGAAAAAAAAATTATTATATTTTTATGAAAAAAAGCATTTTGGGAAAATATACGAATTCTTAATTTAAATTTAAAAAGGCTAGATAGTTTTTTTTTAGAACTTTCTGGATTTTTTCAGAATTATAAAAAATTAAAATTAAAAAAATGCCCACTTAACTTCGGCGGATATTTATTAAAAAGCGTGGAAGTTGGTAAAAAAAATTTCATTCCAAAATAAAATTGTTAAAATAATAATTTTTAATATTTTATTTGTAAGATAACGGTTCCAATTCAAATATTTTTTTTCACTTTTTCATATAGTTTTCCCACAAAATTATGAAAAATTATTATAATTTCGTATAAATGTTAGCCGACCTTTTTGTTGTTCGGATAATCGTACAGCTCCAAATTGAGTCGCGCCTCCTTTGGCAGTTGTGAAAATGAGTCCGAATTGACCAAAAAGCCAAAATATTGGATGCCTTTGGACGAATCCACAAACATAAAATGGCCCTTAAAATTTGAAATTAAGAATAAATTTATTTAAATTCCGATACATTTTCCCGGCAAAATTGTGCCATCGAAATGTCAGCATCGACGCCACCTTCAAAACGAACGCTTTGGATAGCGCTTCAAATTTGCGTTTTGAGACAAAAATTGCCGCCCCAATGAATGGCACATTCCAAACATGGGCAGGCGATTTGCCGTGGATGATGTCCAAATAATCTGAAAAACGGGGGAGGAAAATGCCATGAAAAATTGGACAAAATTTCTTTGCATAAAATGAATGTACCAAATGAACGCGCATAATAACCGACTCGGAAACAGCACCCCAAAAGTTACTGTACACAGTGTCGGACGAAGCAGAAGAGGGGAAAGAATTGCACTGAAAAAGATGAATCAACATTTGTATTTACCATGGCAAAAAAGTTTTATTTTTTGCAATTTTTTTTGAATTACGAATTTAATTTTAAAAAATTCTTATGTTAAAAAAGTTAGGTTTTTTTGATGAAACCCACCCATTTTCCAGAAAATAATATCATAAATCAAAAATTTTTATAAAAAAAAGACGAGTCATTGCCTCACCGTATTAAATCGAAAATTGTTTAAATTCTCAATTTTATAAGATTTTTGGCTTATAAATTAAATAGAAAAATGCAAGCCGA
>CP049711.1:1295993-1315011 GCA_004148225.2 Heterodera glycines | reverse complement strand
TAAAAATATAATTATTTTATTCAATTAAATAACATTGCATTTGTGGTTAGACATTCACGTATATTGGCTTTCCCATATGGTACTCAACATCACGTTTAGCGTAGTAGCATTTCTTGTTATTTAGAGGGGAATCACAAAAAAGCCATTACGATCGACTCTTTAATAAAAAGCTCAATAAAGAAAAGGTTATTTATACAACCTGCTGTCGCAGGCACCTGAAAATCATTTTTAATTATTTCCTTTACCGCATAAAGGTTGCAATATAAATGCCTAAATTGCATTGAGAAACAATAAGCTGTTGATTGAATTCATGAATATTTTTATTTATAAAAAATGCCGCCTATGTAATGATCATTTTCTGTTCTTGTAACTAATATAAAAAATTAATATTTTATTCAATTAAATAACATTGCATTTGTGGTTTAGACATTCACGTATATTTGGCTTTCCCATATGGTACTCAACATCACGTTTAGCGTAGTAGCATTTCTTGTTATTTAGAGGGGAATCACAAAAAGCCATTACGATCGACTCTTTAATAAAAAGCTCAATAAAGAAAAGGTTATTTATACAACCTGCTGTCGCAGGCACCTGAAAATCATTTTTAATTATTTCCTTTACCGCATAAAGGTTGCAATATAAATGCTAAATTGCATTGAGAAACAATAAGCTGTTGATTGAATTCATGAATATTTTTATTTATAAAAAATGCCTGCCTATGTAATGATCATTTTCTGTTCTTGTATTTCTACTAATGCGATAGGAAAAATATAATTATTTTATTCAATTAAATAACATTGCATTTGTGTTTAGACATTCACGTATATTTGGCTTTCCCATATGGTACTCAACATCACGTTTAGCGTAGTAGTATTTCTTGTTATTTAGAGGGGAATCACAAAAAAGCCATTACGATCGACTCTTTAATAAAAAGCTCAATAAAGAAAAGGTTATTTATACAACCTGCTGTCGCAGGCACCTGAAAATCATTTTTAATTATTTCCTTTACCGCATAAAGGTTGCAATATAAATGACTAAATTGCATTGAGAAACAATAAGCTGTTGATTGAATTCATGAATATTTTTATTTATAAAAAATGCCGGCCTATGTAATGATCATCTTTCTGAAAATATAATTATTTTATTCAATTAAATAACATTGCATTTGTGGTTAGACATTCACGTATATTTGGCTTTGCCATATGGTACTCAACATCACGTTTAGCGTAGTAGCATTTCTTGTTATTTAGAGGGGAATCACAAAAAAGCCATTACGATCGACTCTTTAATAAAAAGCTCAATAAAGAAAAGGTTATTTATACAACCTGCTGTCGCAGGCACCTGAAAATCATTTTTAATTATTTCCTTTACCGCATAAAGGTTGCAATATAAATGCTAAATTGCATTGAGAAACAATAAGCTGTTGATTGAATTCATGAATATTTTTATTTATAAAAAATGCCAGCCTATGTAATGATCATTTCATTTTACTTGAAAATATAATTATTTTATTCAATTAAATAACATTGCATTTGTGTTAGACATTCACGTATATTTGGCTTTGCCATATGGTACTCAACATCACGTTTAGCGTAGTAGCATTTCTTGTTATTTAGAGGGGAATCACAAAAAAGCCATTACGATCGACTCTTTAATAAAAAAGCTCAATAAAGAAAAGGTTATTTATACAACCTGCTGTCGCAGGCACCTGAAAATCATTTTTAATTATTTCCTTTACCGCATAAAGGTTGCAATATAAATGCCTAAATTGCATTGAGAAACAATAAGCTGTTGATTGAATTCATGAATATTTTTATTTATAAAAAATGCCAGCCTATGTAATGATCATTTCTTTCTGAAAATATAATTATTTTATTCAATTAAATAACATTGCATTTGTGGTTAGACATTCACGTATATTTGGCTTTCCCATATGGTACTCAACATCACGTTTAGCGTAGTAGCATTTCTTGTTATTTAGAGGGGAATCACAAAAAAGCCATTACGATCGACTCTTTAATAAAAAGCTCAATAAAGAAAAGGTTATTTATACAACCTGCTGTCGCAGGCACCTGAAAATCATTTTTAATTATTTCCTTTACCGCATAAAGGTTGCAATATAAATGCCTAAATTGCATTGAGAAACAATAAGCTGTTGATTGAATTCATGAATATTTTTATTTATAAAAAATGCCAGCCTATGTAATGATCATTTTCTGTTCTTGTATTTCTACTAATGCGATAGGAAAAATATAATTATTTTATTCAATTAAATAACATTGCATTTGTGGTTAGACATTCACGTATATTTGGCTTTCCCATATGGTACTCAACATCACGTTTAGCGTAGTAGCATTTCTTGTTATTTAGAGGGGAATCACAAAAAAGCCATTACGATCGACTCTTTAATAAAAAGCTCAATAAAGAAAAGGTTATTTATACAACCTGCTGTCGCAGGCACCTGAAAATCATTTTTAATTATTTCCTTTACCGCATAAAGGTTGCAATATAAATGCCTAAATTGCATTGAGAAACAATAAGCTGTTGATTGAATTCATGAATATTTTTATTTATAAAAAATGCCAGCCTATGTAATGATCATTTTCTGTTCTTGTATTTCTACTAATGCGATAGGAAAAATATAATTATTTTATTCAATTAAATAACATTGCATTTTGTGGTTAGACATTCACGTATATTTGGCTTTCCCATATGGTACTCAACATCACGTTTAGCGTAGTAGCATTTCTTGTTATTTAGAGGGGAATCACAAAAAAGCCATTACGATCGACTCTTTAATAAAAAGCTCAATAAAGAAAAGGTTATTTATACAACCTGCTGTCGCAGGCACCTGAAAATCATTTTTAATTATTTCCTTTACCGCATAAAGGTTGCAATATAAATGCCTAAATTGCATTGAGAAACAATAAGCTGTTGATTGAATTCATGAATATTTTTATTTATAAAAAATGCCAGCCTATGTAATGATCATTTTCTGTTCTTGTATTTCTACTAATGCGATAGGAAAAATATAATTATTTTATTCAATTAAATAACATTGCATTTGTGGTTAGACATTCACGTATATTTGGCTTTCCATATGGTACTCAACATCACGTTTAGCGTAGTAGCATTTCTTGTTATTTAGAGGGGAATCACAAAAAAGCCATTACGATCGACTCTTTAATAAAAAGCTCAATAAAGAAAAGGTTATTTATACAACCTGCTGTCGCAGGCACCTGAAAATCATTTTTAATTATTTCCTTTACCGCATAAAGGTTGCAATATAAATGCCTAAATTGCATTGAGAAACAATAAGCTGTTGATTGAATTCATGAATATTTTTATTTATAAAAAATGCCAGCCTATGTAATGATTTTCTTCTTTTCTAGGAAAAATATAATTATTTTATTCAATTAAATAACATTGCATTTTGTGGTTAGACATTCACGTATATTTGGCTTTCCCATATGGTACTCAACATCACGTTTAGCGTAGTAGCATTTCTTGTTATTTAGAGGGGAATCACAAAAAAGCCATTACGATCGACTCTTTAATAAAAAGCTCAATAAAGAAAAGGTTATTTATACAACCTGCTGTCGCAGGCACCTGAAAATCATTTTTAATTATTTCCTTTACCGCATAAAGGTTGCAATATAAATGCCTAAATTGCATTGAGAAACAATAAGCTGTTGATTGAATTCATGAATATTTTTATTTATAAAAAATGCCAGCCTATGTAATGATCATTTTCTGAAAATATAATTATTTTATTCAATTAAATAACATTGCATTTGTGGTTAGACATTCACGTATATTTGGCTTTCCCATATGGTACTCAACATCACGTTTAGCGTAGTAGCATTTCTTGTTATTTAGAGGGGAATCACAAAAAAGCCATTACGATCGACTCTTTAATAAAAAGCTCAATAAAGAAAAGGTTATTTATACAACCTGCTGTCGCAGGCACCTGAAAATCATTTTTAATTATTTCCTTTACCGCATAAAGGTTGCAATATAAATGCCTAAATTGCATTGAGAAACAATAAGCTGTTGATTGAATTCATGAATATTTTTATTTATAAAAAATGCCAGCCTATGTAATGATCATTTTCTGTTCTTGTATTTCTACTAATGCGATAGGAAAAATATAATTATTTTATTCAATTAAATAACATTGCATTTGTGGTTAGACATTCACGTATATTTGGCTTTCCCATATGGTACTCAACATCACGTTTAGCGTAGTAGCATTTCTTGTTATTTAGAGGGGAATCACAAAAAAGCCATTACGATCGACTCTTTAATAAAAAGCTCAATAAAGAAAAGGTTATTTATACAACCTGCTGTCGCAGGCACCTGAAAATCATTTTTAATTATTTCCTTTACCGCATAAAGGTTGCAATATAAATGCCTAAATTGCATTGAGAAACAATAAGCTGTTGATTGAATTCATGAATATTTTTATTTATAAAAAATGCCAGCCTATGTAATGATCATTTTCTGTTCTTGTATTTCTACTAATGCGATAGGAAAATATAATTATTTTATTCAATTAAATAACATTGCATTTGTGGTTAGACATTCACGTATATTTGGCTTTCCCATATGGTACTCAACATCACGTTTAGCGTAGTAGCATTTCTTGTTATTTAGAGGGGAATCACAAAAAAGCCATTACGATCGACTCTTTAATAAAAAGCTCAATAAAGAAAAGGTTATTTATACAACCTGCTGTCGCAGGCACCTGAAAATCATTTTTAATTATTTCCTTTACCGCATAAAGGTTGCAATATAAATGCCTAAATTGCATTGAGAAACAATAAGCTGTTGATTGAATTCATGAATATTTTTATTTATAAAAAATGCCAGCCTATGTAATGATCATTTTCTAAAATATAATTATTTTATTCAATTAAATAACATTGCATTTGTGGTTAGACATTCACGTATATTTGGCTTTCCCATATGGTACTCAACATCACGTTTAGCGTAGTAGCATTTCTTGTTATTTAGAGGGGAATCACAAAAAAGCCATTACGATCGACTCTTTAATAAAAAGCTCAATAAAGAAAAGGTTATTTATACAAACTGCTGTCGCAGGCACCTGAAAATCATTTTTAATTATTTCCTTTACCGCATAAAGGTTGCAATATAAATGCCTAAATTGCATTGAGAAACAATAAGCTGTTGATTGAATTCATGAATATTTTTATTTATAAAAAATGCCAGCCTATGTAATGATCTTTCTGAAAATATAATAATTTTTATTCAATTAAATAACATTGCATTTGTGGTTAGACATTCACGTATATTTGGCTTTCCCATATGGTACTCAACATCACGTTTAGCGTAGTAGCATTTCTTGTTATTTAGAGGGGAATCACAAAAAAGCCATTACGATCGACTCTTTAATAAAAAGCTCAATAAAGAAAAGGTTATTTATACAACCTGCTGTCGCAGGCACCTGAAAATCATTTTTAATTATTTCCTTTACCGCATAAAGGTTGCAATATAAATGCCTAAATTGCATTGAGAAACAATAAGCTGTTGATTGAATTCATGAATATTTTTATTTATAAAAAATGCCAGCCTATGTAATGATCATATTTTCTAATTAGGAAAAATATAATTATTTTATTCAATTAAATAACATTGCATTTGTGGTTAGACATTCACGTATATTTGGCTTTCCCATATGGTACTCAACATCACGTTTAGCGTAGTAGCATTTCTTGTTATTTAGAGGGGAATCACAAAAAAGCCATTACGATCGACTCTTTAATAAAAAGCTCAATAAAGAAAAGGTTATTTATACAACCTGCTGTCGCAGGCACCTGAAAATCATTTTTAATTATTTCCTTTACCGCATAAAGGTTGCAATATAAATGCCTAAATTGCATTGAGAAACAATAAGCTGTTGATTGAATTCATGAATATTTTTATTTATAAAAAATGCCGGCCTATGTAATGATCATTTTCTGTTCTTGTACTACTAATGCGATAATTAATTTTTATTCAATTAAATAACATTGCATTTGTGGTTAGACATTCACGTATATTTGGCTTTCCCATATGGTACTCAACATCACGTTTAGCGTAGTAGCATTTCTTGTTATTTAGAGGGGAATCACAAAAAAGCCATTACGATCGACTCTTTAATAAAAAGCTCAATAAAGAAAAGGTTATTTATACAACCTGCTGTCGCAGGCACCTGAAAATCATTTTTAATTATTTCCTTTACCGCATAAAGGTTGCAATATAAATGCCTAAATTGCATTGAGAAACAATAAGCTGTTGATTGAATTCATGAATATTTTTATTTATAAAAAATGCCAGCCTATGTAATGATCATTTTCTGTTCTTGTATTTCTACTAATGCGATAGGAAAAATATAATTATTTTATTCAATTAAATAACATTGCATTTGTGGTTAGACATTCACGTATATTTGGCTTTCCCATATGGTACTCAACATCACGTTTAGCGTAGTAGCATTTCTTGTTATTTAGAGGGGAATCACAAAAAAGCCATTACGATCGACTCTTTAATAAAAAGCTCAATAAAGAAAAGGTTATTTATACAACCTGCTGTCGCAGGCACCTGAAAATCATTTTTAATTATTTCCTTTACCGCATAAAGGTTGCAATATAAATGCCTAAATTGCATTGAGAAACAATAAGCTGTTGATTGAATTCATGAATATTTTTATTTATAAAAAATGCCGGCCTATGTAATGATCATTTCTACTAATGCAAAAATATAATTATTTTATTCAATTAAATAACATTGCATTTGTGGTTAGACATTCACGTATATTTGGCTTTCCCATATGGTACTCAACATCACGTTTAGCGTAGTAGCATTTCTTGTTATTTAGAGGGGAATCACAAAAAAGCCATTACGATCGACTCTTTAATAAAAAGCTCAATAAAGAAAAGGTTATTTATACAACCTGCTGTCGCAGGCACCTGAAAATCATTTTTAATTATTTCCTTTACCGCATAAAGGTTGCAATATAAATGCCTAAATTGCATTGAGAAACAATAAGCTGTTGATTGAATTCATGAATATTTTTATTTATAAAAAATGCCTGCCTATGTAATGATCATTTTCTGTTCTTGTAAAATATAAATTATTTTATTCAATTAAATAACATTGCATTTGTGGTTAGACATTCACGTATATTTGGCTTTCCCATATGGTACTCAACATCACGTTTAGCGTAGTAGCATTTCTTGTTATTTAGAGGGGAATCACAAAAAAGCCATTACGATCGACTCTTTAATAAAAAGCTCAATAAAGAAAAGGTTATTTATACAACCTGCTGTCGCAGGCACCTGAAAATCATTTTTAATTATTTCCTTTACCGCATAAAGGTTGCAATATAAATGCCTAAATTGCATTGAGAAACAATAAGCTGTTGATTGAATTCATGAATATTTTTATTTATAAAAAATGCCAGCCTATGTAATGATCATTTTCTGTTCTTGTATTTCTACTAATGCGATAGGAAAAATATAATTATTTTATTCAATTAAATAACATTGCATTTGTGGTTAGACATTCACGTATATTTGGCTTTCCCATATGGTACTCAACATCACGTTTAGCGTAGTAGCATTTCTTGTTATTTAGAGGGGAATCACAAAAAAGCCATTACGATCGACTCTTTAATAAAAAGCTCAATAAAGAAAAGGTTATTTATACAACCTGCTGTCGCAGGCACCTGAAAATCATTTTTAATTATTTCCTTTACCGCATAAAGGTTGCAATATAAATGCCTAAATTGCATTGAGAAACAATAAGCTGTTGATTGAATTCATGAATATTTTTATTTATAAAAAATGCCAGCCTATGTAATGATCATTTTCTGTTCTTGTATTTCTACTAATGCGATAGGAAAAATATAATTATTTTATTCAATTAAATAACATTGCATTTGTGGTTAGACATTCACGTATATTTGGCTTTCCCATATGGTACTCAACATCACGTTTAGCGTAGTAGCATTTCTTGTTATTTAGAGGGGAATCACAAAAAAGCCATTACGATCGACTCTTTAATAAAAAGCTCAATAAAGAAAAGGTTATTTATACAACCTGCTGTCGCAGGCACCTGAAAATCATTTTTAATTATTTCCTTTACCGCATAAAGGTTGCAATATAAATGCCTAAATTGCATTGAGAAACAATAAGCTGTTGATTGAATTCATGAATATTTTTATTTATAAAAAATGCCGGCCTATGTAATGATCATTTTCTGAAAATATAATTATTTTATTCAATTAAATAACATTGCATTTGTGGTTAGACATTCACGTATATTTGGCTTTCCCATATGGTACTCAACATCACGTTTAGCGTAGTAGCATTTCTTGTTATTTAGAGGGGAATCACAAAAAAGCCATTACGATCGACTCTTTAATAAAAAGCTCAATAAAGAAAAGGTTATTTATACAACCTGCTGTCGCAGGCACCTGAAAATCATTTTTAATTATTTCCTTTACCGCATAAAGGTTGCAATATAAATGCCTAAATTGCATTGAGAAACAATAAGCTGTTGATTGAATTCATGAATATTTTTATTTATAAAAAAATGCCAGCCTATGTAATGATCATTTTCTGAAAATATAATTATTTTATTCAATTAAATAACATTGCATTTGTGGTTAGACATTCACGTATATTTGGCTTTCCCATATGGTACTCAACATCACGTTTAGCGTAGTAGCATTTCTTGTTATTTAGAGGGGAATCACAAAAAAGCCATTACGATCGACTCTTTAATAAAAAGCTCAATAAAGAAAAGGTTATTTATACAACCTGCTGTCGCAGGCACCTGAAAATCATTTTTAATTATTTCCTTTACCGCATAAAGGTTGCAATATAAATGCCTAAATTGCATTGAGAAACAATAAGCTGTTGATTGAATTCATGAATATTTTTATTTATAAAAAATGCCAGCCTATGTAATGATCATTTTCTGTTCTTGTATTTCTACTAATGCGATAGGAAAAATATAATTATTTTATTCAATTAAATAACATTGCATTTGTGGTTAGACATTCACGTATATTTGGCTTTCCCATATGGTACTCAACATCACGTTTAGCGTAGTAGCATTTCTTGTTATTTAGAGGGGAATCACAAAAAAGCCATTACGATCGACTCTTTAATAAAAAGCTCAATAAAGAAAAGGTTATTTATACAACCTGCTGTCGCAGGCACCTGAAAATCATTTTTAATTATTTCCTTTACCGCATAAAGGTTGCAATATAAATGCCTAAATTGCATTGAGAAACAATAAGCTGTTGATTGAATTCATGAATATTTTTATTTATAAAAAATGCCAGCCTATGTAATGATCATTTTCTGTTCTTGTATTTCTACTAATGCGATAGGAAAAATATAATTATTTTATTCAATTAAATAACATTGCATTTGTGGTTAGACATTCACGTATATTTGGCTTTCCCATATGGTACTCAACATCACGTTTAGCGTAGTAGCATTTCTTGTTATTTAGAGGGGAATCACAAAAAAGCCATTACGATCGACTCTTTAATAAAAAGCTCAATAAAGAAAAGGTTATTTATACAACCTGCTGTCGCAGGCACCTGAAAATCATTTTTAATTATTTCCTTTACCGCATAAAGGTTGCAATATAAATGCCTAAATTGCATTGAGAAACAATAAGCTGTTGATTGAATTCATGAATATTTTTATTTATAAAAAATGCCAGCCTATGTAATGATCATTTTCTGTTCTTGTATTTCTACTAATGCGATAGGAAAAATATAATTATTTTATTCAATTAAATAACATTGCATTTGTGGTTAGACATTCACGTATATTTGGCTTTCCCATATGGTACTCAACATCACGTTTAGCGTAGTAGCATTTCTTGTTATTTAGAGGGGAATCACAAAAAAGCCATTACGATCGACTCTTTAATAAAAAGCTCAATAAAGAAAAGGTTATTTATACAACCTGCTGTCGCAGGCACCTGAAAATCATTTTTAATTATTTCCTTTACCGCATAAAGGTTGCAATATAAATGCTAAATTGCATTGAGAAACAATAAGCTGTTGATTGAATTCATGAATATTTTTATTTATAAAAAATGCCAGCCTATGTAATGATCATTTTCTGTTCTTGTATTTCTACTAATGCGATAGGAAAAATATAATTATTTTATTCAATTAAATAACATTGCATTTGTGGTTAGACATTCACGTATATTTGGCTTTCCCATATGGTACTCAACATCACGTTTAGCGTAGTAGCATTTCTTGTTATTTAGAGGGGAATCACAAAAAAAGCCATTACGATCGACTCTTTAATAAAAAGCTCAATAAAGAAAAGGTTATTTATACAACCTGCTGTCGCAGGCACCTGAAAATCATTTTTAATTATTTCCTTTACCGCATAAAGGTTGCAATATAAATGCCTAAATTGCATTGAGAAACAATAAGCTGTTGATTGAATTCATGAATATTTTTATTTATAAAAAATGCCAGCCTATGTAATGATCATTTTCTGTTCTTGTATTTCTACTAATGCGATAGGAAAAATATAATTATTTTATTCAATTAAATAACATTGCATTTGTGGTTAGACATTCACGTATATTTGGCTTTCCCATATGGTACTCAACATCACGTTTAGCGTAGTAGCATTTCTTGTTATTTAGAGGGGAATCACAAAAAAGCCATTACGATCGACTCTTTAATAAAAAGCTCAATAAAGAAAAGGTTATTTATACAACCTGCTGTCGCAGGCACCTGAAAATCATTTTTAATTATTTCCTTTACCGCATAAAGGTTGCAATATAAATGCCTAAATTGCATTGAGAAACAATAAGCTGTTGATTGAATTCATGAATATTTTTATTTATAAAAAATGCCAGCCTATGTAATGATCATTTTCTGTTCTTGTATTTCTACTAATGCGATAGGAAAAATATAATTATTTTATTCAATTAAATAACATTGCATTTGTGGTTAGACATTCACGTATATTTGGCTTTCCCATATGGTACTCAACATCACGTTTAGCGTAGTAGCATTTCTTGTTATTTAGAGGGGAATCACAAAAAAGCCATTACGATCGACTCTTTAATAAAAAGCTCAATAAAGAAAAGGTTATTTATACAACCTGCTGTCGCAGGCACCTGAAAATCATTTTTAATTATTTCCTTTACCGCATAAAGGTTGCAATATAAATGCTAAATTGCATTGAGAAACAATAAGCTGTTGATTGAATTCATGAATATTTTTATTTATAAAAAATGCCGGCCTATGTAATGATCATTTTCTGTTCTTGTATTTCTACTAATGCGATAGGAAAAATATAATTATTTTATTCAATTAAATAACATTGCATTTGTGGTTAGACATTCACGTATATTTGGCTTTCCCATATGGTACTCAACATCACGTTTAGCGTAGTAGCATTTCTTGTTATTTAGAGGGGAATCACAAAAAAGCCATTACGATCGACTCTTTATAAAAAGCTCAATAAAGAAAAGGTTATTTATACAACCTGCTGTCGCAGGCACCTGAAAATCATTTTTAATTATTTCCTTTACCGCATAAAGGTTGCAATATAAATGCCTAAATTGCATTGAGAAACAATAAGCTGTTGATTGAATTCATGAATATTTTTATTTATAAAAAATGCCAGCCTATGTAATGATCATTTTCTGTTCTTGTATTTCTACTAATGCGCCAGGAAAAATATAATTATTTTATTCAATTAAATAACATTGCATTTGTGGTTAGACATTCACGTATATCTGGCTTTCCCATATGGTACTCAACATCACGTTTAGCGTAGTAGCATTTCTTGTTATTTAGAGGGGAATCACAAAAAAGCCATTACGATCGACTCTTTAATAAAAAGCTCAATAAAGAAAAGGTTATTTATACAACCTGCTGTCGCAGGCACCTGAAAATCATTTTTAATTATTTCCTTTACCGCATAAAGGATGCAATATAAATGTCTAAATTGCATTGAGAAACAATAAGCTGTTGATTGAATTCATGAATATTTTTATTTATAAAAAATGCCAGCCTATGTAATGATCATTTTCTGTTCTTGTATTTCTACTAATGCGCCAGGAAAAATATAATTATTTTATTCAATTAAATAACATTGCATTTGTGGTTAGACATTCACGTATATTGGCTTTCCCATATGGTACTCAACATCACGTTTAGCGTAGTAGCATTTCTTGTTATTTAGAGGGGAATCACAAAAAAGCCATTACGATCGACTCTTTAATAAAAAGCTCAATAAAGAAAAGGTTATTTATACAACCTGCTGACGCAGGCACCTGAAAATCATTTTTAATTATTTCCTTTACCGCATAAAGGTTGCAATATAAATGCCTAAATTGCATTGAGAAACAATAAGCTATTGATTGAATTCATGAATATTTTTATTTATAAAAAATGCCCGCCTATGTAATGATCATTTTCTGTTCTTGTATTTCTACTAATGCGATAGGAAAAATATAATTATTTTATTCAATTAAATAACATTGCATTTGTGGTTAGACATTCACGTATATTTGGCTTTCCCATATGGTACTCAACATCACGTTTAGCGTAGTAGCATTTCTTGTTATTTAGAGGGGAATCACAAAAAAGCCATTACGATCGACTCTTTAATAAAAAGCTCAATAAAGAAAAGGTTATTTATACAACCTGCTGTCGCAGGCACCTGAAAATCATTTTTAATTATTTCCTTTACGCATAAAGGTTGCAATATAAATGCCTAAATTGCATTGAGAAACAATAAGCTGTTGATTGAATTCATGAATATTTTTATTTATAAAAAATGCCGCCTATGTAATGATCATTTTCTGTTCTTGTATTTCTACTAATGCGCTAGGAAAAATATAATTATTTTATTCAATTAAATAACATTGCATTTGTGGTTAGACATTCACGTATATCTGGCTTTCCCATATGGTACTCAACATCACGTTTAGCGTAGTAGCATTTCTTGTTATTTAGAGGGGAATCACAAAAAAGCCATTACGATCGACTCTTTAATAAAAAGCTCAATAAAGAAAAGGTTATTTATACAACCTGCTGTCGCAGGCACCTGAAAATCATTTTTAATTATTTCCTTTACCGCATAAAGGTTGCAATATAAATGCCTAAATTGCATTGAGAAACAATAAGCTGTTGATTGAATTCATGAATATTTTTATTTATAAAAATGCCAGCCTATGTAATGATCATTTTCTGTTCTTGTATTTCTACTAATGCGATAGGAAAAATATAATTATTTTATTCAATTAAATAACATTGCATTTGTGGTTAGACATTCACGATATTTGGCTTTCCCATATGGTACTCAACATCACGTTTAGCGTAGTAGCATTTCTTGTTATTTAGAGGGGAATCACAAAAAAGCCATTACGATCGACTCTTTAATAAAAAGCTCAATAAAGAAAAGGTTATTTATACAACCTGCTGTCGCAGGCACCTGAAAATCATTTTTAATTATTTCCTTTACCGCATAAAGGTTGCAATATAAATGCCTAAATTGCATTGAGAAACAATAAGCTGTTGATTGAATTCATGAATATTTTTATTTATAAAAAATGCCAGCCTATGTAATGATCATTTTCTGTTCTTGTATTTCTACTAATGCGATAGGAAAAATATAATTATTTTATTCAATTAAATAACATTGCATTTGTGGTTAGACATTCACGTATATCTGGCTTTCCCATATGGTACTCAACATCACGTTTAGCGTAGTAGCATTTCTTGTTATTTAGAGGGGAATCACAAAAAAGCCATTACGATCGACTCTTTAATAAAAAGCTCAATAAAGAAAAGGTTATTTATACAACCTGCTGTCGCAGGCACCTGAAAATCATTTTTAATTATTTCCTTTACCGCATAAAGGTTGCAATATAAATGCCTAAATTGCATTGAGAAACAATAAGCTGTTGATTGAATTCATGAATATTTTTATTTATAAAAAATGCCAGCCTATGTAATGATCATTTTCTGTTCTTGTATTTCTACTAATGCGATAGGAAAAATATAATTATTTTATTCAATTAAATAACATTGCATTTGTGGTTAGACATTCACGTATATTGGCTTTCCCATATGGTACTCAACATCACGTTTAGCGTAGTAGCATTTCTTGTTATTTAGAGGGGAATCACAAAAAAGCCATTACGATCGACTCTTTACAACCTGCTGTCGCAGGCACCTGAAAATCATTTTTAATTATTTCCTTTACCGCATAAAGGTTGCAATATAAATGCCTAAATTGCATTGAGAAACAATAAGCTGTTGATTGAATTCATGAATATTTTTATTTATAAAAAATGCCAGCCTATGTAATGATCATTTTCTGTTCTTGTATTTCTACTAATGCGATAGGAAAAATATAATTATTTTATTCAATTAAATAACATTGCATTTGTGGTTAGACATTCACGTATATTTGGCTTTCCCATATGGTACTCAACATCACGTTTAGCGTAGTAGCATTTCTTGTTATTTAGAGGGGAATCACAAAAAAGCCATTACGATCGACTCTTTAATAAAAAGCTCAATAAAGAAAAGGTTATTTATACAACCTGCTGTCGCAGGCACCTGAAAATCATTTTTAATTATTTCCTTTACCGCATAAAGGTTGCAATATAAATGCCTAAATTGCATTGAGAAACAATAAGCTGTTGATTGAATTCATGAATATTTTTATTTATAAAAAATGCCGGCCTATGTAATGATCATTTTCTGTTCTTGTATTTCTACTAATGCGATAGGAAAAATATAATTATTTTATTCAATTAAATAACATTGCATTTGTGGTTAGACATTCACGTATATTTGGCTTTCCCATATGGTACTCAACATCACGTTTAGCGTAGTAGCATTTCTTGTTATTTAGAGGGGAATCACAAAAAAGCCATTACGATCGACTCTTTAATAAAAAGCTCAATAAAGAAAAGGTTATTTATACAACCTGCTGTCGCAGGAACCTGAAAATCATTTTTAATTATTTCCTTTACCGCATAAATGTTGCAATATAAATGCCTAAATTGCATTGAGAAACAATAAGCTGTTGATTGAATTCATGAATATTTTTATTTATAAAAAATGCCCGCCTATGTAATGATCATTTTCTGTTCTTGTATTTCTACTAATGCGATAGGAAAAATATAATTAGTTTATTCAATTAAATAACATTGCATTTGTGGTTAGACATTCACGTATATTTGGCTTTCCCATATGGTACTCAACATCACGTTTAGCGTAGTAGCATTTCTTGTTATTTAGAGGGGAATCACAAAAAAGCCATTACGATCGACTCTTTAATAAAAAGCTCAATAAAGAAAAGGTTATTTATACAACCTGCTATCGCAGGCACCTGAAAATCATTTTTAATTATTTCCTTTACCGCATAAAGGTTGCAATATAAATGCCTAAATTGCATTGAGAAACAATAAGCTGTTGATTGAATTCATGAATATTTTTATTTATAAAAAATGCCAGCCTATGTAATGATCATTTTCTGTTCTTGTATTTCTACTAATGCGATAGGAAAAATATAATTATTTTTGTTCAATTAAATAACATTGCATTTTTGGTTAGACATTCACGTATATTTGGCTTTCCCATATGGTACTCAACATCACGTTTAGCGTAGTAGCATTTCTTGTTATTTAGAGGGGAATCACAAAAAAGCCATTACGATCGACTCTTTAATAAAAAGCTCAATAAAGAAAAGGTTATTTATACAACCTGCTGTCGCAGGCACCTGAAAATCATTTTTAATTATTTCCTTTACCGCATAAAGGTTGCAATATAAATGCCTAAATTGCATTGAGAAACAATAAGCTGTTGATTGAATTCATGAATATTTTTATTTATAAAAAATGCCGGCCTATGTAATGATCATTTTCTGTTCTTGTATTTCTACTAATGCGATAGGAAAAATATAATTATTTTATTCAATTAAATAACATTGCATTTGTGGTTAGACATTCACGTATATTTGGCTTTCCCATATGGTACTCAACATCACGTATAGCGTAGTAGCATTTCTTGTTTATTTAGAGGGGAATCACAAAAAAGCCATTACGATCGACTCTTTAATAAAAAGCTCAATAAAGAAAAGGTTATTTATACAACCTGCTGTCGCAGGCACCTGAAAATCATTTTTAATTATTTCCTTTACCGCATAAAGGTTGCAATATAAATGCCTAAATTGCATTGAGAAACAATAAGCTGTTGATTGAATTCATGAATATTTTATTTATAAAAAACTGCCAGCCTATGTAATGATCATTTTCTGTTCTTGTATTTCTACTAATGCGATAGGAAAAATATAATTATTTTATTCAATTAAATAACATTGCATTTGTGGTTAGACATTTACGTATATTTGGCTTTCCCATATGGTACTCAACATCACGTTTAGCGTAGTAGCATTTCTTGTTATTTAGTGGGGAATCACAAAAAAGCCATTACGATCGACTCTTTAATAAAAAGCTCAATAAAGAAAAGGTTATTTATACAACCTGCTGTCGCAGTCACCTGAAAATCATTTTTAATTATTTCCTTTACCGCATAAAGGTTGCAATATAAATGCCTAAATTGCATTGAGAAACAATAAGCTGTTGATTGAATTCATGAATATTTTTATTTATAAAAAATGTCAGCCTATGTAATGATCATTTTCTGTTCTTGTATTTCTACTAATGCGATAGGAAAAATATAATTATTTTATTCAATTAAATAACATTGCATTTGTGGTTAGACATTCACGTAAGTAGTATATGTCCACAAATCTCGTTGTAAAATTCCGGCCCTTCCTAGACAAACCCCCCACCCGTCCAATTATTACCGAGCTCCCTTTTATGAACATCCCTTGCCATCCGACCACTTGCCCGCGCCGCCCTCCATTCTTTGGGGTTTAATCGATTCAAATTTTTGACTCTTCCCCTCCCATTTTTTGACGCATGGAAATACGGAAAATAATAACGAAAAAAAAGATTCATATAATTTTCCTTTAATTATTTGAACCTATTTTTTTCCTATCGTACTCTATTTTTTATTTAATTTCACAAATTTTAAATAAACGTTGCTTAGGATAGGGCTTTCTCTTTCAAATAAATTAGCGAACTTAATTTTAATCCATTTTTTAGCCCCAAATTTTCAATGCTAACCCCCTCCCCCCTCCGCCATTTCTGGCTTTTTCTTTCGCTGACCCCTGCCCACTCATTCGCTTCACCATTTGACCCCCGACTAAATTTCCGTTCACCTTTTAATGGATTCGTCAATGTTCCCCCCCCCCCCCCCACCTGCCGCTGCCCTGGCTGTACTTCTATGAAAAGATTGCGCAAATTGATTAGGAAAAAATAAATTGAAAATGAGTATTTTTCGAATTAATATCTACCAAAAATTTTTCTAATTTTTTAATGTTGTTTATTTTTATCATTTAACAATAAAATATATTTATTTTTGCCTAAATTTCTTTAAAATATTAATAGGCTGATAAATGCCCCCCTCCCTTCCCGCTTCTTGGCTGCATCTTTGATCCCCCCCCCTTCCCTTTCACTTCGTCAGAGGCGTTTAATTGATCCGCCATTTCCCCCCCCCCCCCCCCCGCACTTCTGTGCAACGATTGCGCAAATTGATAAAGATGAACAAAATTGAATTCTTTGTAACCATTTAAAGGCTTTTTCTTTTACCATCAAAATTTTCATTTTTTTGCAAATATTTCCTTTTAATTTGATGACAAAAACCCTAAATTTCCCTTTACTTTTAAAATTGAATTTATTTTTATTTTCGATAAATTTTTCTCTAGTATTATTTTTGACACCGTAAATTAAAATACTGCTAATTTATTTTTGTTGGCGGTTATCATTCAAATGAATTTATTGTTGCTTTTTGTAGGGATTCTCTTTCACTTAAAATTATCCAATATTGAACCCAATTTATTTGTTGATAATGTCTCCCTCCACGCTCTTTTGTTGTATTCTTTGGCCCCTCCCTTTCCGTTCCCCGAGTCGCATAATTGATGCAAATTTTCAATCCCCCTTCTGCGCTTCAGCGGAATGAATGCTCAAAATGATTAAATTACGAAGGTCCGTTCACCTTTTAATGGATTCGTCAATGTTCCCCGACACCCCCCCCCCCCCCCCCCTCCTTCACACTTCTTTTGCTGCCGTTCTTTGACCCCCCTTCCCTTTTACTTCATCCGAGGCATCTAATTGATTTGCAAATCCCCCCCCCCCCCACTCGCTGCATTTCTGTGCAACGATTGCGCAAATTGATTAAAGATGTAAAAATTGAATATTTTCATGTTTTCTTTGTACCCATTTAAAGGGTTTTCATCTTTACCATAAAATTTCGTTTTGCAAATATTACCTATGACAAAAAAAAATTGTCACCAAAATTCCCTTTACTTTTAAAATTGAATTTATTTATTCTGACAAATTATTTCCGTAAATTAAATACGGCTAATTTATTTTTAGGGGGTTTCTCATTCAAATAAATTAATTGTTGCTTTTTGTTGGGGATTCTCTTTCACTTAAATTTGTCCAAATTGCAGATCCCACTTTTTAGTGCATTTTTGACAATATACAGCTACGCATTTGGTTGTTGATAATATCTCCCTCCCCGCTCTTTTGCAGACTTTCTTTGGTCCCTCCCTTTCCGTTCCCCCGAGTCGCATAATCGATTCCAATTTTCAATTCCTTCCTTCTGCGCTTCAGCGGAATGAATGCTCAAATGATTAAATTACGAAGGCTTATTTAAAGATTAAATATGCTAAAATTTAAGTGCCTTGTCAACTTTGATTTTTAATTTAATTATTTCTACAACAAAATCTATCAATGATAACCTTCATCTCCCTGCAGATTAGCTTTACTATTTGACCCCCCCCCGCCCTCCTCAAATTTCCATCTAATTTTTAATCATTAATTAATTTTTCTCATCCAAATCCTGGCTGTGCTTCTGCGTAAAGTT
>CP049711.1:1254821-1294993 GCA_004148225.2 Heterodera glycines | reverse complement strand
ATGCAAATTTTTTAAACATCGATTAATTTTTAATCGTTAATTAATTTTTCTCGTCCAAATATTTCATTCGTTTTTTTCCTTAATGACGTTTTAATTAAAATTTAACCTATTCATTTTTTTTTGAATTTGTATCATTTCAAAATATAAAAGTTTTTAATGTGTTTATTCCCAAAAAATTTTTGTTTATTTTGCTGTAAACTGAAACATTTCCTAACAATATTTTTTGTTTTGATAAAGAATTTAATATTTTAAAATATGCTTAACAAATATATTTAGAATTTTTTCTTCAGACATTTTGCCATTTATTTTTTTCATGGCCCTTTTTTTCGACCTTGAACGGAAAGTTAACTTTTTGTCATTTACGTTTTTTGGGAGCGCACTACCCCCAATTAGGTAAATTATTTTTAAATTTTATTTGTCTTTTATTTCTCTAAGATAATCTGAGTTATTATTAAATAGCTCAGACCTTTAGAGCGTCGTGTTTGTACGAAGGATTAACTGAGTTATAAATTTAGCTCAGCCCCTAACTACAAATACATCTATATCATATCTTCAATAAAGCTTTTTTTTACCTACACATCTACAATCCTTATCTTTCGCTTCTTTTCCTTTAAATAATTTAATCTTTTATTTCCACAACTTATTTAATAATATGCAGGTTAAAACATTATCTGAAAAATTTAATTGGAATTTATTTTTCCATTAAGAAAAACCAAAAAAAATTGGGCGCCGGACTTTTCGACAGTGGATTTTTCGACAGAGGACTTTTCGACAGAAGGACTTTTCGACAGCAAAGGACATTTCGACAGAAATATTATAAAATTCAGGAGGGGACTTTTCGACAGTAGATTTTTCGACAGTAAAAAGTAATTAAATTTCACATTTAGTTGTGTAAAAGCGTAAAATTTTTTCCAAAAATCAACAATTAAGCCAAATCAGTATTGAGATACATAATATTTAAACTCAAAATTAACAAAAAAATAAATAAATAATTTTTGGTGATGATTTTTAGAAAATTTTTTAATTCTTATTGATGTATTTTTGAAAATTTTAAGGATCGATTCTTAGGGGTTTAATTTTTGTTTTTATTACATTTTTATTCATAAATTTTGAGCAAAACACAAAAAAGGTCAAAATAGGTTTTGTTAAACTTCTTAGGGTTCAAAGAAAATAAAAACGATAAAATAAGTGCTAATAACTCGAAGAGTTGCTTAACAATCACCAAAAAACATATTTTCCATGCTTTAGGGCCACTGGAAGTTCAGAAAAAATAAGTAAAATCTAAAAAACTTATTTCTATGTAGTAATATTATTTAGCAATACACATTAATATGTTAATTAAAAAGAAATTTAGTAAAACTGACAAACAATAACTTGTTTTTATGATTACTGTCGAAAAGTCCATTATTTTTTATTTTTCTGTCGAAAAATCCTTCACTGTCGAAATGTCCTTTGCTGTCGAAAAGTCCTTCTGTCGAAAAGTCCTCTGTCGAAAAATCCACTGTCGAAAAGTCCGGGAGCCAAAAAATTTCCTCCCCACAGTAGCCCATCATCCCCGTTCTTTTGTGAAATTACCCAACCCTTTTTTTGTGTTAAGGTTTTCTTGACAATAATAATAATTGTTTGATTCAAAATAACTTTTTTGTTGATCTTTTCCATTGCACCCTACATTTTTTCCCAATCATTTCTAAATATTTAAACAGGTGCTTATTTTAAATTTCGTTTCTGAAAAAATTATTTAAATTCGCATTTTGTAATTTTGTGGATGGTGGAAATTAGAAACTCTCTGCCTCCCAGGCACTTGAGAGCCCAATTTACTATAATTTCTTTGAATAAGCATTCATGCTATCATTTAGTTATACTTACTATTAGTCAACAAAATTTTAAAATTAGAGAATGCATCTTATCTAACTTTTTAAAATAGTATCCCAAATAATAATAACAAAAAATCTTAAGTCTCAACCTTCGGGGGTTCTAGTTCGCTGATCACGAATGTTACGTCCTTTTTCCTGAAATTATAGTCCCGAATTTAAGTTCACTGTGGAGTTTAGTTGAGCCTATATTTTAAATTTTCCCACCGCATCAATTTTTCACCCCCCTGCCTAATAGTCGCATCTTGCTTTGTGGCCAAAGTCGCATCGCACGTTGTGGCCAATTAACACCGACCCAAATTAACCCTGTTCGCTGTTTAAAACAGTGGCCAAATTTATGAATAATTGGTGCGGAAGGACAAGGTTAAAATAAAATCTGCTCAACTAAACTCAATTAAAAAATGAAAAATTCTCACCAAAAAAGATAATGTTTGAATAAATTATCATTTTCGCAATTTTTTAAAAATGTATATCTTTATTTGCGTTAATCAAGCGATTTTTTTTGACATCGCCGTTAAGTCGGTTCTTAGGCGGTCCTTCCTTTACACAACCGATCAGGCAGTCCCCACTTTTCACCTTCGATATGCGGTCCGCACCGTCACGCCGCCGACCAGGCGGTCCCCCCTCCATTTCACCGCCGATAGGCGGCAGCCCCCGCCTTCACACCGCGATCAGGCGGTCCTCCCCTTTTACCGCCGATCAGGTGGTCCCTCCCCATTTCACCGCCGATAGGCGGTCCCCACCTTCACACCGCCGATCAGGCGGTTACGCTTTTCACCGCTGATAGGCGGTACCAACCTTCACACGCCGATCAGGCGGCCCTCCCCCATTTCACCGCCGATAGTCGGTCCCCACCGTCACACCGCCGATCAGGCGGTTATGCTTTTCACCGCTGATAGGCGGTACCAACCTTCACACCGCCGATCAGGCGGTTCGCCCTCCTTTTACCGCCGATAGGCGGTCCTATCTCTTCACTCGACCGATCAGACGCTCCCCCAACCATCACACCGTTGAGCTTGTTCGTCGGAAGGCGGACGCTTGTTCGCCAGAACGAGGGCTTTTGCTCACTGGAAGGCGGGCGCTTGCTCGTCAGAAGGCGGGCGTTTGCTAGTCTGATGGCGGGCGTTTGCTCGCCTGATGGAGGGCGTTTGCTAGCCTGATGGTGGGTGCTTTGCCAACCTGATGGCGGGCGTTTGCTCGCCTGATGGCGGGCGTTTGCTCGAGTGATGGCGCGTGCCAACTCGCTTGAAGGTGGTTGGCAACGGAAGGATGGTTTCTGTCTGTATCCTTAATTAGGAGATCATGAGAGGCTCATTCAATTGAAATCACCTGCTTGGTAGAGCTTTGGTTTTTGGCGGCCGATTGCCAAGCTTTGTTCTGTTTTGGCACTGTGACTAAATGCCGAGCCTGAAAAGGTTTTGGCGTTTGGTTATCAGAAGCCGAGCATAGTTAAGTTTTGGCGCGGCGGTGAATGCCGAGCCTGGCTAAGTTTTATATTGTACAATTGACAACCGTACTTGTCTGGGTTTTGGTTTTTGACGGCCGAGTGCCAAGCGTTGTTCTATTTTGGCACTGTGACCCAATGCCGGCCTGAAACGGTTTTGAAATTTGGCTATCAGAAGCCGTGCAAAACCGAGTTTTGGCGCGGCTGTTCAATTCCAAGCCTGGCTGGTATTAGCTTTTAATTATTCATAAATGACAGTGACTTTACGATGCTGTGACAATAACCGTCTTTTGATCTTAAAAAAATAATTGGGTCGTGATAGTATAAATCAATAACTAGCGGGTGCGTGAACCGTCGGCTATTTATCTGGGAAAAAGCGCTTCGCGCTTTGGGAGCTTCGCTACCTAGACTGTGAAGCGATTCAAATTGATCGATTTGGTTAGAGAGATTTTTTTGAATTTTTAAAAAATTATTAGAGGTTTTTAGTCCACATTGAGGCTCAAGACGGGCGCTTCGCGCCCGTTTTTTAGCTTGTTAGACCGTTTCGCGGCCTCAGTCGGGCGCTTCGCGCCCGTTTTTCAAATTTTGTTGGCCTTACAGAGATTAGAAGAGATACAACAGTGATTAAAAGAGGTAAAAAGTGATTAAAAGAAGTATAACAGTGATTAAAAGAGGTAAAAAGTGATTAAAAGAAGTACAACAGTGATTAAAAGAGGTAAAAAGTGATTAAAAGAGGTACAACAGTGATTAGAAGTTAGCTCTTGTTGTGGAGATTTGGAATTTTTTTTAAATTATCTGGGACTTTTAGGCCGCTTCGCGGCCTCGAACGGGCGCCTCGCGCACGTTGTTTAATTTTGTAGAGGCCAAACGGGCGCTTCGCGCCCGTATTTAAATGTTGTTGAGCTCAGACGAGGTACAAAAATTGTTGGAAGATGTGTTAGAAGAGGTACAACAGTGATCAGAAGAGTTACAACAGTGATTAGAAGAGGTACAACAGTGATTAGAAGAGGTACAACAGTGATCAGAAGAGGTACAACTGTGATTAAAAGAGGTACAACTGTGATTAGGAGAGGTACAATGGTGATTAAAAGTGCTACAACAGTGATCAGAAGAGGTACAACAGTGATTAGAAGAGGTACAACAGTGATTAGAAGAGGTACAACAGTGATTAGAAGACATCAAAAGTGATTAAAAGAGGTACAAAAGTGAATTAAAAGAGGTACAACAGTGATTAGAAGTGGTACTACAGTGATTAAAAGAGGTAAAAAGTGATTAAAAGAAGTACAACAGTGATTAGGAGAGGTAGATTAGAAGAGGTGCAACAGTGATTAAAAGAGGTAAACAGTGATTTTAATACAAAAATTATTAGAAGAGGTACAAAAATTGAAAGCAATTTATTATAAATTTTAAAAAATAAAATTAATTATTCCTTTTATTAATTAAAAAGAGAATTTTGAAATGTACAAGAATTGAATATTTAAATTAATATGAAATTAATAAATTCAATTTAAAAATAATATGAAATTCTTTATTAAAACATAATTATTATTTTTTACATAAATTCTTTTATTATTAATTTACAACAAATCTTTAAATATAAATTAAACGCACTGAAAAATAACACAAAAATAAATAGAAAAATAATGTACACCGACCGGATCCGAACTCCCCCCCCCCCAGAAGATGGATGCCTCAGAATCCCCAATCACACAGGGATTCTGAGGGCTTAACGATGTAATAACTGAAATCTGATGTCAGATTAGTGATCAGCACCCTCAAATAGCCCTAAAGACATGTTTTTGGAAGATTTTTGACGAAAAAATTTTTTCACTCAAAAATCCTGGTCACCCCCCTTTGGTCCCGAATCCAAAAATCACTTTTATTTTTATATCTTTTTTTAAAAATGTGATAAAAATGTAAAATAAAATTTATATTATAGAGCAAAAAATTGCGGATTTTTTCAGTATTTAAAATTTCAAAAACACCTTTACAGAACCGAGTTCTGAATTTTTTTCTGAAAAATCGAAAATTTCCAGAAATTCTTGAATAACTTTTTTTCATTTGAAGATATAAATTTCATTTAAATCCCATAAAATTCTCCTGATTTTTCTCTATTTTTAAAGCTTTATTTACTCAAAATTGGTCAACCCTTAGGCTAGATATGAATTTTCAAATATTAGCCCAAAATCCCAAGGGTCAAAAAATTGAAAAATATTTTCGAATTTTTAAAAAATTCTAAAATTTCCAAAACTTAAAATAAACATTATATTCGTATTCAGCACCTCAAAGTAGCCCAGAAAAATATTTTTCACCATCTTTTTCAACCCAAAAAAAAATTTTGAAAATTTCTAGGGGGCCTAGCTCGAAAATTTTTGAAAATTTTTCGACATTTAGTACACCATTCGATAGCATTTTGAAAGCTCTACAATTGTGCTCTAAGGAAATTTTTCGCTAAAATCAAACCCTGACGAGTTATGGGCCCGGGACTCAAATGTCCCGCTGAGGCCAAAAAATTTTTCTATTTCCGAAAAAAAATCGAAAATTTTCCGAAAAAATTACCAATCGATAGAGCTCGAAAAACTATGTTTTGGAAGTGGTCTCCGTTTCTCTGGGAAAATTCGTTAAAAAATCCTAAAATTCAAAAACCCGAAAACAGTTTTTTAGGCCTAGCTCGAAAAATTTTGAAAATTTTCGAAATTTTAAAATCTGAAAAAATCGAGCTTATTGAACTCTACAATAAGTCTGCTGGCCACCCTGCGCTCAGGTCAAAGCCTAATGAGTTATTCAACGGGGACTGAACTGGACAAAGTTGGTACTGAAAAGTTCTAGAAGCACCCAGCCCAGAGGGTTAGAGATAGCGGCCTGGAATTTTTTTTAACTTTTAGCCAACACTTCAACTTAAAATCCTACCAGCGGAAACTTTTTGGTCAGGGTTTTAGAAAAAAAGTTAGGGGCCCTCAAATGCACGAAAAAATGAGAAATCAGCCGCTGGGACTCAGTTGGCCGCGCTGAATTTTTTTCTATAGTTTTCCCAGATGCGCCTCAAAAAGTTGTAAGACCCTTCCACTACTTTCAGGGCGCTCCCGGCCTTCGGCCGGGAGAAAATGGTTTTAGCAACGAAACTCCTTGTCAATATAACATATATAGTAACTAGCGGGTGCGTGAACCGTCGGCTATTTAGCTGGGAAAAAGCGCTTCGCGCTTTGGGAGCTTCGCTACCTAGGCTGTAAAGCGATTCAAATTGATCGAATTGGTTGGAGAGGTTTTTTTGAATTTTTAAAAAATTATTAGGGGTTTTAAGTCCACATCGAGGCTCACGACGGGCGTTTCGCGCCCGTTTTTTAGCTTATTAGGCCGTTTCGCGGCCTCAGTCGGGCGCTTCGCGCCCGTTTTTCAAAGTTTGTTGGCCTTGGACGAGCGCTTCGCGCCCATTTCTAAATTTTGTTGAACTTGGACGGGCGCTTCGCGCCCGTATTTAAAATTGGTTGGAGAGATTTTTTGAATTTTTAAAAAATTATTATGGGTTTTTAGTCTACATCGAGGCTCAAGACGGGCGCTTCGCGCCCGTTTTTCAAATTTTGTTGGTTCATACGGGCGCTTCGTGCCCGTTATTCAAAATTTTTTGGCCTTACAGAGATTAGAAGAGGTACAACAGTGATTAAAAGAGGTACAACCGCGATTAGAAGAGGTTCAACAGTGATTAAAAGAGGTACAAAAGCGATTAGAAGAGGTACGACAGTGATCAGAACATACAACAGTGATTAGAAGAGGCACAACAGTGATGAGAAGAGGTACAAAAGTGATTAAAAGAGGTACAATAGTGATTAAAAGAGGAAGAACAGTGATTAGAAGAGGTACAACTGTGATTAGAAGAGGTACAACTGTGTTTGATTAGAAGAGGCACAACAGTGATGAGAAGAGGTACAAAAGTGATTAGATGAGTGCAACAGTGATTAGAAGAGGTACAAATTTGATGAAGAGGTACAAAAGTGATAAAAGAGGTACAAATTTGATGAAGAGGTACAAAAGTGATAAAAGAGGTACAAAAGTGATTAGAAGAGGTGCAACAGTGATTAGAAGAGGTACAACAGTGATTAGAAGAGGTACAACAGTGATCAGAAGAGGTACAACAGTGATTAGAAGAGGTACAACAGTGATTAGAAGAGGTACAACTGTGATTGATTAGAAGAGGTACAACTTTGATTAGAAGAGATACAACTGTGATCAGAAGAGGTACAACAGTGATTAGAAGAGGTACAACAGTGATTAGAAGAGGTACAACTGTGATTGATTAGAAGAGGTACAACTTTGATTAGAAGAGATACAACTGTGATCAGAAGAGGTACAACAGTGATTAGAAGAGGTACAACTGTGATTGATTAGAAGAGGTACAACTGTGATTAGAAGAGGTATAACTGTGATTGATTAGAAGAGGTACAACAGTGATTAGAAGAGGTACAATAGTGATTAAAAGAGGAAGAACAGTGATTAGAAGAGGCACAACAGTGATGAGAAGAGGTACAAAAGTGATTAAAAGAGGTACAATAGTGATTAAAAGAGGAAGAACAGTGATTAGAAGAGGTACAACTGTGATTAGAAGAGGTACAACTGTGTTTGATTAGAAGAGGCACAACAGTGATGAGAAGAGGTACAAAAGTGATCAGAAGAGGTGCAACAGTGATCAGAAGAGGTACAAAATTGTTAGAAGAGGTACAAAAGTGTTTAGAAGAGGTACAACTGTGATTGATTAGAAGAGGTACAAAAATTGAATGCAATTTATTATAAATTTTAAAAAATAAATTAATTATTCCTTTTATTAATTAAAAAGAGAATTTTGAAATGTACAATAATTGAATATTTAAATTAATATGAAATTAATTTTTATAAACAATTAAAAAAATATATGAAATTCTTTATTAAAGATAATTATTATTTTTTACATAAATTCTTTTATTATTAATTTACAACAAATCTTTAAATATAAATTGATACAACAGTGATTAGTAAATTCATTAAATTAAAATGAAAATATTTTTAACAAATTTAATTAAAAAAATACATGAAATTCTATCAATTAAAAAAATAATTAATTTAAACTTATAAAA
This sequence comes from Heterodera glycines, assembly GCA_004148225.2. NCBI lineage: Eukaryota > Metazoa > Nematoda > Chromadorea > Rhabditida > Heteroderidae > Heterodera > Heterodera glycines. The sequence goes on along the minus strand of CP049711.1, from coordinate 1,286,573 downwards.
TTTATTTATCAAAAAAAAATTAAATTAAATATAATTTTTTATTTATTAACTCAACAAAATATTTTAAATTAATTAAAATCATTGAAAATAAGCCAAAAATACAAAGAAAAATAATGTTACACCGTCCGGATTCGAACCTGCTGCCCCCCCCCCCTCAAAATGATGCCCCAGAATCCCCAATCACACAGGGATTCTGAGGTCTTAACGATGTCAAAAGTAAAATCTGATTACGTATTCGTGATCAGCGGCCCAAATAACCCATAAAGACATGTTTTTGGAAGATTTTTTTTGAAAAAAATTTTTCACTCAAAAATCCTGTCCACCCCCTTTGGACCCGAAGCACAAAATCACTTTTATTTTTATATCTTTTTTTAAAAATGTGATAGAAATGCCAAATAAAATTTATATTATAGAGCAAAAAATTGCGGATTTTTGTAGTATTTTACTTTTACAGTATGACTTTTCAGAACCGAGTTATGAATTTTTTTCCGAAAATTCGAATTTTTCCAGAAATTCTGGAATAACTTTTTTCCTTTTTTAGATAGAAATTCCAAATAAAGTCCATAAAATTCTCCTGATTTTTCTCTATTTTTAAGGCTTTATTCCTGTAAAATTGATCAACCCTTCGATTTGTTATGAATTTTCAAATATTAGGCCAAAATCCCGAGGGCCAAAAAATTGCCAAAAAATAAAGAATTTTTAAAAAATTCCCAAAATTCTGAAACTTAAAATAGACATCATATTCGTACTCAGCACCTTATTTTACCCCAGAAAAATATTTTTCACCCCCATTTTCGTAATTCTATCAATTAAAAAAATAATTAATTTAAACTTATAAAATTTATTCAACAAAAAAAATTAATTTAAATATAATTTTTTATTTATTAACTCAAGAAAATATTTTAAATTAATTAAAATCATTGAAAATAAGCCAAAAATACAAAGAAAAATAATGTTACACCGTCCGGATTCGAACCTGCCCCCCCCCCCTCAAAATGATGCCTCAGAATCCCCAAAGATTTTTGTGAGAAAAATTTTTCAACTCAAAAATCATGTGCTCCCCCCTTTGGTCCCGAACCCCAAAATCACTTTTATTTCTATAACTTTTTTCAAAAAAGTGATAAAAAGCTAAAATAAAATTTATAAAATAGAGAAAAAAATTGCGGATTTTTGTAGTATTTTACTTTTCTCAAATAGCTTTTCAGAAGGCAGTTACGAATTTTTTTCTGAAAAATCTAAAATTTCCAGAATTTCTGGAATAACTTTTTTCATATTGATGTTAGAAAACCTAAATAAATCACATAAAATTCTCCTGATTTTTCTCTATTTTTAAAGCTTTATTTGCTCAAAATTGGTCAACCCTTAGGCTAGATATGAATTTTTAAATATTCGCCCAAAATCCCGTGGGCCAAAAAATTGGAAAATATTTTCGAATTTTTAAAAAATTCTAAAATTTCCGAAACTTAAAATAAACATCATATTCGTATTCAGCACCCCAAAATACCCCAGAAAAAAAATTTTCACCCCCTTTTTCGACCCCAAAAAAATTTTTGAAAATTTCTAGGGGGCCTAGCTCGAAAATTTTTGAAAATTTTACATCATGTAGTACACCGTTTGATAGAGCTTAAAAAGCTCTCCAATTTTGCTCTAAGGCATTTTTTGGCTAAAACCGACCCCTGACGAGTTATGGGCCCAGGACTCAAATGTCCCGCTGAGGCCAAAAATTTTTTCTATTTCCTGGAAAAAATCGAAATTTTTCCGAAAAAAATACCAGTCGATAGAGCTCGAAAAACTGTTGCTTGAAAGTGGTCTCCGTTTTCCCAGGAAAATTCGTTAAAAAATCCTAAAATTCAAAAACCCCAAAACCTACTTTTAGGCCTAACTCGAAAAATTTTGAAAATTTTCGAAATTTTAAAATTTTGAAAAATCGAGCTCATTAAACTCTACAATAAGTTCGCTGGCACCCCCTCCCTCAGACCAAACCCTGACGTGGTATTCACCTGGTACTGAAGTGGGAAAAAAAAATTAACTGAGTCTCCGTGTCTGTACAGGTCCGGGATTTGGTCTGATCAAAAAATAAAAAATACTGGATTATAGAGGACACTTCTGCGGAGTGCCCTCACAGCGGGAATTTTTTGATCCGAGTTTCAGAAAAAAAGTTATGGGCCGTCAAACGCACGAAAAAATGAGAAATCCGTCCCCGGGACTCAGTCGTCCGCGCTGAATTTTTCTCTATAGTTTTCCCGGATTCTCCTCAAAAAGTTGTAAGACCCTTCCACCACTTTCAGGGCGCTCCCGGCCTTCGGCCGGGAGAAAATGGTTTTAGCAACGAAACTCCTTGTCAATATAACGTATATACTAGCGGGTGCGTGAACCGTCGGCTATTTAGCTGGGAAAAAGCGCTTCGCGCTTTGGGAGCTTCGCTACCTAGATTAGCTCTGGTTGTGGAGATTTTAAATTTAAAAAAAATTATCTGGGACTTTTAGGCCGCTTCGCGGCATCGAACGGGCGCTTGTGCCCGTTTTTTAAATTTTGTTGGGCTTATACGGGCGCTTCGCGCCCGTTTTTTATATTTTTTAAGCTCATACGGGCCCTTTGCGCCCGTTTTTCAATTTTTGTTGGCCTTGGACGGGCGCTTAGCGCCCGTTATTTAAATTTTGTTGGTTCAGATGGGCGCTTCGCACCCGTTTTTTAAATCCATTGAACTCATACGGGCGCTTCGCACCCGTTTTTCAATTTTTTTGGCCTTGGACGGGCGCTTCGCGCCCGTTTTTCAAATTTTGTTGGACTCAGAAGGGCGCTTCGCGCCCGTTTTTAAATTTTTGTTGGGCTTATACGGGCGCTTTGCGCCCGTTTCTAAATTTGTTTGGCTATTAAGGCAGCTTCGAGACCTCAGACGGGCGCTTCGCGCCCGTTTCTAAATTTGTTAGGCTATTAAGGCCGCTTCGCGGCCTCAGACGGGAGCTTCGCGCCCGTTTTTTAGCTTGTTAGGCCGCTTCGCGGCCTCAGTCGGGCGCTTCGCGCCGTTTTTTCAATTTTTGTTGGCCTTGAACGGGCGCTTCGCGCCCGTTTTTTAAATCCGTTGAACTCATACGGGCGTTTCGCGCCTGTTTTTTAGCTTGTTAGGCCGCTTCGCGGCCTCAGTCGGGCGCTTCGCCCGGTTTTTCAATTTTGTTGGCCTTGGACGGGCGCTTCGCGCCCGTATTTAAATGTTGTTGAGCTCATACGAGGTACAAAAATTGTTGGAAGATGTGTTGGAAGAGGTACAACAGTGATTAGAAGAGGTGCAACAGTGATTAGAAGAGGTGTAACAGTGATTAGAAGAGGTGCAAAAGTGATTAGAAGAGGTACAAAAGTGATAAAAGAGGTACAACAGTGATTAGAAAGTGGGCATTCAAATAGAGCATTTATGGTAATTAAGGAATTGTTTTTAATCAAAATAGATAAAAAATCGATGTGTTATATTTTTCATTTTTTAACATATAATACACTTTTTATTAATGAAAAACAAATTATGAAATGTATAATAATTGAATAGTTATTTAAATTGAAATGAAAAAAATTTTACAATTAAATTTTAAAATAATAGCTGAAATTCTTTAATTAAATATAATAAATAATTTAAATGAAAATCATTATTCATCAAAAAATAATTTAATTAAACTAAAAAAATTTATTATTAATAAAACCAAACATTTAAATTTATTAAAAGTAATGAAAATTAACCCAAAAAATACAAAGAAAAATAATGTACACCGCCCGGCTTCGAACTTCGCCCCCCCCCCAAAAAATGATGCCTCAGAATCCCCAATCACACAGGGATTCTGAGGTCTTGACGATGTCAAAAGTAAAATCTGATCACGTATTCGTGATCAGCGGCCCAAATAACCCCTAAATACATATTTTTGGAAGATTTTTGTGAGAAAAATTTTCCCACTCAAAAATCCTGGTCACCCCCTTTGGTCCCGAATCCCAAAATCACTTTTATTTTTGTATCTTTTTTTAAAAATGTGATAGAAATGCCAAATAAAATTTATATAATAGAGCAAAAAATTGCGGATTTTTTCAGTATTTAAAATTTCAAAAACACCTTTACAGAACCGAGTTCTGAATTTTTTTCTGAAAAATCGAAAATTTCCAGAATTTCTGGAATAACTTTTTTTGTTTTTGTGATATAAATTTCAAATAAATCTCATAAAATTCTCCCGATTTTTTGCTATTTTTAAAGCTTTAATTCACTTAAATTGACCAGTCCTCCATTGAGTTATGAATTTTCAAATTTTAACCCAAATTTCCAAGGACCAAAAAAATTAAAAATATTTTCGAATTTTTAAAAAATTCCAAAAAATCTGAAACTTAAAATAAACATCATATTTGTGCTCAGGACCCTAATTTACCCCAGAAAAAATTTTTGCAACCTCTTTTTCAACCCAAAAAATTTTTTGAAAATTTCTAGGGGGCCTAGCTCGAAAATTTTTGAAAATTTTCGAAAATGAAGTACACCGTTCGATAGAGCTTAAAAAGCTCTACAATTTTGCTCTAAGGCCATTTTTGGCTAAAACCAACCCCTGACGAGTTATGGGCCCGGGACTCAAATGTCCCGCTCAGGCCAAAAATTTTTTCTATTTCCGGAAAAAAATCGAAATTTTTCTAAAAATCCCACCAATCGATAGGGCTCGAAAAACGATGTTTTGAATGTGTTCTCCGTTTCCCTCGGAAAAATCTGTAAAAAATCATAAAATTCAAAAACCAAAAAACCGAATTTTAGGCCTAACTCGAAAATTTCTGAAAATTTTCTAAATTTTAAAATTTCAAAAAATCAAGCTTTTTGAACTCTACAATAAGTCTGCTGGCAACCCTCCGCTCAGATCAAACGCTGATGCAGTATTGGCCTGGTACTGAAGTGTACATTTCTGACCTCAAAAAGTTGTAGAAACGTACAGACCAGGGGGTTAGAGGTAGGGGTTAGGGGTTGCTGGCAATAATGTCAGGCATAGTCCAACTTAGTTTCCTACCTGCAAGCGTTTTTCGATCTGAGCTAAAGGAAAAATTTTCGTAACACTGAGACTGCCAGCAAAGTCAGTTTTAGCGCCGGTGGGACTCAGTTGGACTTCGGACCAAAAAACCTATAGTTTTCCCGGATGCGCCGTCTCGAGCTACCCCTTGGTGCAAAATTTCAGCCCGGTGTGCCCAGCCGTTCCCGAGAAATTGGTTTTAGCGATGAAACTCCTTATCATTCTAACATATATATAATTAAACTATCTTAAAAATAAGAAATGAATTAAATGGGCAAAACACTATCAAAGGTTTATTTCAATCTTAAATCCCAGCAAGTTATGTGGGAATCTTGAAGGTTTTACTAGAAAAATTAACCCAAAAATAAAACTTAAAGATGTTCATGAGTTTCATGATAATTTTACAAATGCTAGTATAATTTTGAACAAAAGGTACGACAATAAAAAATGAAAATAATAATACCAAAATTTAAAAATGGGGATATTGTACGGATCACATAAGAAAAGGGAAAGTTTCAGCCCCCAGCCTCATGGGCATTTGCCCATCACCAGACCCCCAGCCCCATCAGCCCCCAACCCAATGGCATTTCCCATCACCAGTCCCCCAGCCCCATCGGATTTGCCAATCACCAGACCCCCAACACCATTAGCCCCCAACCCAATGGCATTTCCCATCACCAGTCCCCCAACCCCATGGGATTTGCCCATCACCAGTCCCCCAGCCCCATGGGATCTGCCCATCACCAGACCACCAGCACCATCATCCCCCAACCCAATGGGCACTTGCCCATCACCAGACCCATAGCCCCATCAGCCCCCAGCCCCATGGGCACTTACCCATCACCAGGCCCCTAGCCCCATCAGCCCCCAGCAATGGGCACTTACCCATCACCAGACCCCTAGCACCATCGGCTCCCAACCTCATGGGCATTTTAATAAATGTTCAGTGGAAGGTTTTATTCTGTTTTAAAGTCTGACATCATAAGGCAAATTAATAATACGATAATTGGGTTCAAAATTATGTTTGGTTAAAGGACTTTTTTTCATTTGTTATGTGCATTAAGCAATATTTTCATTTTTTCCCGCTACATTTTTTATTTTTCTATTCATTTTTCTTGGAAATGAATAAGTACTAATAATTATAGTAATTAATCCAATATCGTCAAGTATTATTCCATCACCAGGAAGCATCATAAATACATTAAAAAGAGTGTTGGCTGTGATTTTGTTGAGCGGACTTAACGGGATACTTATTGGTCCATTGAGACAATTACAATAAAAGTCGACAGAAATTTTTTCCATTTTCCACCCTCGTTTTGGCTTGCTAATTCGTGCATCATTTAACATTTTATTTAAGATAAGCTCAAAATTTGCATAATTGTCCTCATCTTCTACAACTCTAAAATGAAAGCTTGTCGCATGTTCTTTTATCCCAAATTTTTCGTTTTCTCTTACACCGCTTCCAATCGGATCATAAAAACTACCAAATAGTGACATTATTTTATTGTAATTAGCGAAAAAAATGTATTTATAAGTTTATTTGCACATAAGATCACTTGAGAGGATATGCAAATGTGGTCACGATCACAGAAATTCTTTCGTCCATAAGGTTTACGTCGCCAAATGATTGCTGACGATGCATAAATTCGTTTAGCACAACATCCGAAGTTACTTGGTGTAATGGTCTCACTGGTATCATAACAGGATCAGACAAAGCAGCACAATATAAATTCAGCGAAATTCTTTCCGTCTTCCATCCTTGTGCAGGTTCTTTTTCCTTTGCCTCGTGTATTAGTTTATCGATAATTATTCTAAAATTATTTTCCGCATCTTCATTTGGTGGGCATTTGAAATAAAAACTAGTTACGTGCTCCCTTATACCAAACTTGGCTCGCTCGTTGACATGGCTCTCAATCTTTTCGAGACACTTTCCCTTGTCAGGGGTTGCCTTGAAAAAGTGGCGGGTGTTTCTCGCACGCCGAACTTCTTTTGGCGTATTTTGGAACGACATTCTTAAAGTATTTTTAATTGATAAATTCTAGCCTTAAATAGATGATGATTGATACAATTCATGCCTTAAATAAAGGATGATAGTAGTATAAGGCCACAAATGTGGTGGTAAATTTTACCCCCACCCCCACATTGTGCCCTTCGCAGCGCGCCGCTCGGGATCGGCGGCGGTCGCTTCCCACCCCCCTCCCAAAGGGAGAGCAGAGGGAAGGACGTTCGACGGAACTAGGCATGACTACCGCCCCCCTCCCTCCCTCCTCCTCCCCTTTGCGCAGATTGGCGGCGGCTGCCCCCCCCCCCCGAACGTGGGAGTACGAAGGGAAGGCCGCTTGACGGAGCGACTGCCCCACCCCTCCCCTCTTCGAGTCGTTGATTTTTGGACTGTTAACGCTCTCTGCTATGACACACTCCCCATTCCCGACAAATTAACCCATTTTTTGTCACACGCCGACCCCCCCCCCTCCTCCCCATTGCGGCAGTGTTGAGCACCGCTCAGGATCGGCGTCGCTTCCCCCTTTTTTCCTCCCCATCGGCGGGGGAGAGCGAAGGGAACACCGTTGGGCGTAATGAGGTGTGACTGTCCTCCCCCTCCACGCCCCCAACCCATGCGCTGAACCCGTTGTGTAAACCCCCTCCACTCGCTCCTCCAGCCCTCGATGAATCGTTTATCGACAAAATTGTGCGCAACCCCCCCCCCCCCCCCGCATGTTGTTAATTGACTGTCTGCACAAAAAATAAATTGTTAATGTTCAATTTTCATTTTAAAATTTATTTAATTTTTATTTTCCATTTAATTTTAATTTTTTCATTCCATTCCAATTTATTTATTATTTTTAATTTATTTCCAATTTAATTCCTGTTTTATTTTATTTTTATTTTCAATTTAATTTCATTTTTAAATTTTCATTCCATTCCAATTTATTTATTATTTTTAATTTATTTCCAATTTAATTCCTGTTTTATTTATTTTTATTTTCAATTTAATTTTATTTTTATTCCATTCCAATTTATTTATTATTTTAATTTATTTCCAATTTAATTCCTGTTTTATTTTATTTTCCATTTAATTTCATTTTTAATTTTTTTCATTCCATTCCAATTTTATTTATTATTAATTTATTTTCAATTTTAATTTCCATTTTTTCTAAACTTATTTAATTTTTATTTTAAATTTTCAAAACCAAACCCAACCTTTTTTAAATTTTATTTTATATTTAAAATTCTAATTAATCCGCTATTCTTAATTGTTTCCAATTTTTAATTTCCATTTTCCATATTTATTTATTTCTATAATTAAATTAATATTTAATTTCCAATTTAATTTTCAAAATTTTAACCTTATTCGTTTAATCAATTTCATTTTTATTTTTTAAATTTTATTTTTACCAAAAATTTTTTTATTCATTTATTAGCCCTAATAATTATTTTTCAATTTATAAATCATAACAATTTTTACCAAATTTTATTTACATTTTATTTTCAATTATTAGTCATTGCGTCGTACAATTTTTTGTACCTTTTTTTAAATGCCCCACTACCCCGCACCCAGCGGGGTAGGGGTAGTGGGGCATTATCCAACGGCATTTGGCCACTGTCACGTAGCATTTTCTTCAATTGTTCGACCTCTGGTCCCGCATCTGCCGATTCCGGTTTCCCTTTTTTACACACATCCTCCTCCTCCAGACCTTCGGTCTCTTCCTCCAACACCTCCCCAGGGGTAGCGCCCATCTCTTCTTTTGCTTTTTCCACCGGATCCGGCTCCACATCCACGGCGGCCTTTGGCTTTTCTTCATACGCTTTGCTCTTCTTCTTCTTCCCCCCTCTGGCCGATTTCTCGTCGTCCTTTGTCCGGGCCCGGTACTCCTTATCGTATTGGCGACGACGCCAATATTGTAATATTTTGGGCTGACAACCGAGCTAAAATTAACGGTATGGGCAACAAGAATATTCGAAAACGATCAAAGCTGACCAAATTTTCCTCCGGTTCCCAATCGTTTTGGGATTTCGGATATCCTTTCCACTTCACCAAAAAGAACTGTCGGCCGTTTTCGATTTTTTGGCCGCATATTCGCTCAACCTCGAATTCCTCAGAGTCGGACAAATACTCGGCCGAGTCGTCGCCCAGTTCTGGCACCAAATCAGGGACAAACGAATCTACGTCGGCCAGGGGAGGATCAATAGGGAAGGAGTTCGTCGGTGACACATCCAATGATAGAAGGGAATCATCCAAATCGACGGGCATTTCAAAGGGGTGCTCCATTTTTGAATAGCAGCAGCGAGCAGCTAGCTACTTAAATAGGAGCTATTCACAAGAGTTTTTTGTCCGATTGGCTGTTTTTTGCATACGTAAGCAATAATTTTTGCTCTCTGTCACTCGTTTTTTCCGAAACACTCAAGGACGTTTGTACACACCCATAATTACATAGAAGTTTTTTAACCTTCCCGCCGACCATTGACATTTCTTTGTTTATCATTAATTTTCCACGTATTTTGTATTAATGTTTTTAAAATCAAAAAATCAAATGGGTTTATATGGCTATGATGTCAACCAGTGAAGGATTGAGAATAAGAGGTTGGATTCAAATGCCCCAAAAGGTCGGATGTGAGGCTTAAGTTGCCTACATCCGGAGGGGGATGAGGAGGGATTGGGAAGCTTACGTTGCTTCCCACCCTCGAAAGGGTAGGCCGTGGGTATGGTTTAAGTTGTCAACACCTGCCAGTGGATGAGGAGGGATTGGGAAGCTTACTTTGCTTCCCACCCGCGGATGGATAGGCCGGGTGTGTGGCTTTAGTTGCCAACACCTGCCAGTGGATGAGGAGGGATTGGGAAGCTTACTTTGCTTCCCACCCGCGGATGGATAGGCCGGGTGTGTGGCTTTAGTTGCCAACACCTGCCAGTGGATGAGGAGGGATTGGGAAGCTTACTTTGCTTCCCACCCGCGGATGGATAGGCCGGGTGTGTGGCTTTAGTTGCCAACATTCGGCAGGGGTTGAGGAGGGATTGGGAGGCTTAAGTTGCCTCCCACCCACAGATGGATAGGCCAGATGTATGGTTTTAGTTGCCAACATCCGGCAGGGGATGGGGATGGATTGGTGGCTATTTTGTGTGGCTTATGTTGCCGGCACGGGAGGGGGATTGACGTGGCATAATGTTAGTCGATGCACTATGCGGACCAATATTATTCGTGAGCATTTATTATATTTTAATGTGTTCCCAAAATTCTGTGAAAAAACATTTACCAACTTATTCCAACCCTCCCCTCCTCTTCCCCATTGTTCCAACTCAACGAAAAATTTATTTATCAGCGATTAATGTCAAATACCATCCCCAATCATAGTTAATCTTAACACTTTCAATCCCATGCAAACATCATTCACCAAAGCCCTCCTCCAGAACTTCCAACCACTGTCTTCCCGACCCCAGCAACAAACTGAAAATGAAAAAAAGTCATTCTGTCGATTTGAACCAAGAAATTTTCTGGCCTCAAAAAACGAGCCGTCATTGTGCCGACGCTCAAAGTGGCCTTCCTTGTAGCCATCCCATGTGCGCTCTAACCGCAAATCCCTTAAGCGGCGCTCCTCACCGGCTCGCTTTTCCTCCTCCAATATTTGCGCCCAATACTCCGGGTTTTCACGCTGTAGTCTCTTCCTTTGGATCAGATTTTCCTACTTCTCTCGCCAATCGTTGGCAACGAGCGGTTCGTTCCATGCTGGAAACCGCGTCCACCCCGTGCCTGTTCGCCGGACAAACTGCTGTTGCTGCTGCTGTTGTTGTTGTTGGTGTTGTTGCTGTTGATGCTGCTGCTGTTGCTGCTGCTGTTGCACATGCCACTCGTCCGTCCACGGCGCATAGAGCACAACACCATCCCTCCGTTCCTCTCCGATCCATTCACCTGCCGAGTTGCTGACGGGAAGAGTTACGTCCATTTTGCTCGAATGATGATCACAACAACTTTCAACCGCTTTAAATAACCGCACAAACGACACGTCAAAACCAAAAAATACTACCAAGGACAAGTTTTTACACAAATCTACTGCTCATTTGACTAATAACCTTCTCATTTCGGTTTTTGATTGACATCTCCTGCAAATTATTCCTTTTTTTCGTCACTTTTCTCCCACAAAATGCACAACCACAAGTTTTTTGCTCCGTTATTTTTTGCCTCACAATTGTGCATAAACGCAAAATTTTTTCCTATCATTTATGTTTTACACAACACAATCATATACAAACGTCATTTTTTGCCCAACATAGCTTGTGCACAAACGAACAAGTTTTTTTGTTCTCATTCGTTTTTGCCCAACGTAAATTGTGCACAAACACACAAAAATTTTTTGTCCATCGTTACTATTTTTGGTTTTTTTGCAATCGCAATTCTTTCGTCCTTCGCATTTGAATTTTTTATGACAATTCCGTTTGGTCCTTCAAATTTTATTTTTTATGACACTGAACTGTCAATCAAAACTAAACTGCGAAGAAATTTCATTTTCTTTCAGTCCATTTTTGCCCTCCCATCGCAGTGGGCAATAACGGAGTGGTGCCTGGCAGGGGAGAAGCGCACCGAAATGCAAAGGCATATTCAAATTTCCCTATCAATCATCCAACGAAATTGAGAAAAAAATTTCTTTTGCCCACTCCCAACAGATGCGATGATGGGGGAGGGATGGCACAGAAAGACAAAATCATATTAAAATTTCCCCCATCAATCATTCACATTATTGTTTGCTGTCCGTGGCGGGCTGAGGGTGGAGCCAATCACAGCCGTGCTGAGGGAGGAGCCAATCGCAATGGCACGGCAAAGGGAGGAGCAAACTTAAGCGGGGTAATGCGGCTCTATTCATTTCCACGTTCATTCTTCAAAATTCTTTGCTGACCAAATTCAAAAATGGATTTCGACTATTCCGCGTATTATAACGCATGGGTTTTTGACTTTAAAAAACACTATGGCCAAATGTTCGATCCATCCCAAACCAATCACCAAATGTCATTCAACAAAGAGGCTGTTTCTGATTTTTTGTAAACCATTCCTTTAAATGTATTTTATCAACCAGTTTTGAAGGAAATGGCGCAAAGACTGGCACAACATGCAACGCAGTCGACGTGACCCAACTCCACCAACATCTCCCAAAAGAATGAGGGCCCCAACTCCGCGACCAATCGTTGGACTACCAATTCCTGTTGTGGAGGGTGAGTTTGTGCTTTGACAATGAGAGAAACGGTTTCATGGTTGGCCATTTTATCCCCCAAAAATTTAGGCAATCGGCCGGCGGAAGATGTAAGCTCAGACGATGACGACGGTGACGGCAATGCCGCACACCAAAACATTGTGCAAAGACAGGAACTGGACATTGGCGCACGAGCTGTCCAACGTCCAATTGCCCGGGTCCTACCACTTCCACTGCCCCATCAGGTCAAAACTCATGACCTTTTTTCGCCTTCTCTTGACCAACATTTCCCATCTTTGATTTGTTAGGGGCCACTGTTGTTGCGTCATGTTGTTCCTGTTCCACATCACCATGTCCAACCTCCACCGAATGGTCTACCGCTTCCATTGCCTCATCAGGTCAAAAAATGACCTTTTTTTCGCCTTCTCTTGACCAACATTTCTTATCTTTGATTTGTTAGGGGCCACCGTTGTTGCGTCATGTTGTACCTGTTCCGCATCACCATGTTCATCATCCAATGAACGGCCTACCACTTCCACTGCCCCATCAGGTCAAAACTTTGAATTCTTTTGACCCAAATTTCTCATCTTTGATTTGTTAGGGGCCACCGTTGGTGCGTCATGTTGTACATGTTCCGCATCACCATCATCCAATCAATGGCCTACCACTTCCACTGCCCCATCAGGTAAAAACTCATGACCTTTTTCGCCTTCTTTTGACCCAAATTTCACCGCTTTGAGTTCTTAGGGGCAACCAATGTTGCGTCATGTTGTGCCTGTTCAACATCACCATCATCCAATCAACGGCCTACCACTTCCGCTGCCCCATCAGGTCCTAAACCCGCAGTTTTTTCTAAGACAGGAGAAATTTAGGCTCATCTTGTGCCGCCCCAACCATGGCATTTCCCACCTGTCATCGTTCGCGTCCCGCCCGTCGCACAAAGGAACGAAGCTCTTCAAGTTCGGAACTTTCAAAACACCCAAAATCATCATCGTGAATTTATTTAGGCGCCTCCAATTGTCAATCCGTTGGGGCAAAATCCACAGCAAATGATCCGTTGGCCAAGACAACAATGGATTGGGAGACCAATTGACCCCCGCTCACCCCCACATTAATGAGAAAACAGAATGCATTTGTTAATAAATTTTTTGTTGATTGATCGTTTTATGTAAAGGGTTGAGAAAATTCCCTGATTCCTAAAAATTTAAGTGACAGAATTAAGTTTTAGGAAAATGTTAAACGACACAGAAATTAATCAGAAAGAAAATAACGAAAAATAATTGGATTGGCTTTGATTTTAGTCATTTATTCGTTTTCGTTTTTGTGTTTCTGTGCCGTTATCGTTAGAGAATGCCACCGTGTCTTTTTTAGCTAACAATGCCACTGCCCCCTGAGCTATTGTTTGAAATAATTGAAGCCTTCCCCTCCTCAAAATTGTCTACAGTCTTCTTGAGCAATCATCTCCTGTCGTCGTGGGCTCAAAAGCGTCTCAGAGGGACTTTCAATTCGCTGATGTCACAGAAACAAGAATGGAAAAATCTGTTAAAAATATATCGTTTGGTTTTTGAAAGTCACAACGGATTAAATGTGCAATAATTGGTTTTTAGTTTTTAGTGGTTTTATGCTATTTTATTGTTAATTCTTAACGCGTTTTTAATTAGTTTTCAGCAAAAATGTCAGAATTTCTCATTTTCCTTGGGTTTCTCCTTTGCCATGCTTCTCATGTTGTGTTTGCTGGTTTCGCTGGTGCTCTTTGTTCTTTGTGCAGCATGGTATTATTGGACAAAAGAAGAAGAACCAGAAGAATTTGATGATTTTCCAGAATACCCACCGCCTTATTAATGAAATAAATTTTTTTTGAAATGTGTCATGAAAAAACTTGGTTTAAGCCATGTACATTTTTTCTGCTTTAAAATTTCCATTTCAAATATCTAAGTTTTGAAAAATGTTCAACTCATCCTTTTTTGCTGATGTCAAAGAACTAGGGCGTATTCCAACACCAAAGGGAAAATTTAGTGAGAAGAAAAATGAAACTCAATTTATGAAAATATTTAGGTATATTTTATGCACTTGAGTTCGCTAAGCTTTATCAAACGATTGGACGTGAAATTTCTCGTAATAAATTCCGCCATATCATGCAAACAGGGAAAAAACAACACGAATTAGCATTGGTTTTGATGGAAAAGGCTGGGATAAACACCCAGGAGAAAGCTTTTGGGCTTAAACACCTCGAATTTGTGCAAAACTTTTGGGACAACGAATTCCCAGATATATTTCGTATCGTTGCGTTTGATATGGTAAACGAAGATTTCCTAAACTGCCTGTGATATCTTTATTTAGAAAACCGGACTTAGACCAATTTTCAAAGGGAAGGGAGTAAGAAAAAACGAAGTTTGTGTGATAAGAGAGGGCGAACATTGGGATGGTTTAAAATCTGTTACTCAATTTTTCGCAGTCAAAAATTTTTGTGTAAGCTGTGAGGTGACATTCGATCGACCCGACCGTCACCGAATGGAATGTAGGGAGCGCTGCAAAAAGTGTTGCCGGATGGGGTTTGGGTTCCCTTGTTTGGATGTTTGTGAGGTGATACATTGTGGAGAATGTAATCGGAATTTCTACAACAATGATTGTTTCGAGTCTCACAAAAAGACAGCTTGTAGGGAGTACAAGAAATGCAACAAATGTGGGGAAACATATCAAACACGATCAAAACACACGTGCGGGGAGAAATTCTGTAGAATTTGCAAAGTCTATCATCCGGGTCGGCAATGTTTCATTAAAAAAATCAAACTCCGACAGCAGAAAGCATACCGTATTGTGGCTTATGACCTCGAGACGACGGTTGAAGGGGGCGAACACAAACCAAATCTTGTTAGTGCCGCGCATACTTGTAGTGTTTGTGTGGGAGAAGAGAGGGAATGCGAAATTTGTAATGGTCCGCGGATGATCACTTGGTCTGTAGCAGATGGGTTTGAACCGATGAGCGAATTTGTTGATTGGATTTTGGGATTTAAACGATTTGAAACGGTTGCTTTTGCTCATTATGGTGGAAGGTTCGACTCGCATTTTGTGTTAAAAGAGCTGACTGAAAGAGGGGTCGAAACCGAGTTGATGATGGCAGACCTGAAGATTTATCAAATGAAAGCGCGTGGTGTGTATTTTCGGGATTTCTGGCTGCTCAGCCAAAACAAGTTGGCAGATCTTCCAAAGACTTTGGGTTTGAAAACCTTAGCAAAGTTGTACTTCCCTCATAAGTACAACAAAAATGTGAACTTTGGAAAAAAATTGACACACCTACCACCCCTTGAAGATTATTGTCCGGACAATATGAAGGAGGAGGAATGTGCTAAATTGGTAAAATGGCACAATGAAAATTATAGAATGGAATTTGAGCTAGGTTAGAGAAAATCTGTTTACCTTTTAAAATTGAATTTTAGGAGAGCAGCTCAAGGTTTATTGCGAAAATGACGTCGAAATTTTGATGGAGGCAATTTTGAAATTCCGGCAATTGTTTTTGGAGATTACTGATGGGATGGATGTGTTGAAGGACAGTGTAACAATTGCGGGGGTTGTGATGAGAATTTTTCGAACAAAATTTTTGAGAGAAAATCATCTCCCAATTATTCCGGAAGGCGGTTATGAGAGAGCCGAGAATCAGAGCAAAATTGCCGTGAAGTATTTTGAATGGTTGGCTCAAAGCAAAAGAGTGAGACTTAGACACGCATGCAATGGGGGTGAAGTGGAAAATGGATGTCCAAAATGTTTTTTGCCCTGGACCATAGGACCCAATGGGCGTTGTATGGAAGTAAATTTCCGACGAACTGAGACACGAATGGAGTTTTTGAGGGAAAAATGTAAAAACTTCTCGGTGGAGGAAGTTTGGGTGTGCCAATTTCAAATTTTATTGATTATTGAACAAATTTAGGAATGCGATGTGAAAGAGAACTTGAAAAAAAATAGGGAGATGAAGAGGTTCTTTGACGCTGTGCCGGATAAGGGTCCAATAAATCCGAGGGATGCTTACGCGGGGGGACGGACAATGCCTTTTTGTTTGTACGCAAAAGCAACCGAAGAAGTTGAGATTTCGATGTTCGATATCATAAGCTTGTATCCGTTTGTGAATTATGGTAAAAAATCTGCTTGCATTTTTGAAATTTTCCTTCGCTTAAGACACCCCTTATCCGGTTGGGGTCCCTAAAATTGTGGTGAGCAGGGAATTCGATGTGAATTGGACGGTGCCCGACGATGTGCCCTATGATGGCCTGCTAAAGGTGAAGGTCATCCCCCCAAAGGAACTGCTTTATCCTCTCCTCCCTATGCATATTGATAATATGCTTCTCTTCCCCAATTGTTATACATGTGCGAAAAAAACGAAGAAAGAGTTTGTGTTGGCTAAGGATGTCAAAAAATGTAACCATCGGCCAGAGCGGAGAGCTTTGATTGGTACATTCACCTCGATAGAACTGCGGAAATCCTTGGCGTTGGGATATAGAGTAATAGGCTTCTATCGGGCCTATCACTTTGAGCAATTTGACAGTCAGCTGTTCAAAGGATATGTGCGCATGTTCTTGAAAATAAAGGTGGAGGCGTCGGGCTGGCCCTCGGAGGTGAGAAATGAGGAGGAAAAGAGAGCATTCATTGAAATGTACAAGGCCAAGTACAACATTTGGTTGGAATATGATAAAATGGTGTTTAACCCTGGGCTACGTATGATCGCCAAATTGGTGAGAAAAACAAATAAAATTCAAAAAACAAATAAATATTAAGGGATTGAACAGTTTATGGGGGAAATTTTCAATGAGGAACACACTTTCTGTGACTGAGATTGTTAATAATTTGGAAAGATGGACGGAGCTCATCAAAGATGACACGATTGAGTTTAAAAGACCGATTGAGATAAATGAGGGTGTGATGAGAGCAGTATACCAGAAGAAGCAAGAGTTTATAAAGGAGCATAAAGTTTCGAACATAATTTTGTCATTGTGGACCACGAGTGCTGCCAGGGTAAAGCTGTACGAGTATATGGAGCAGGTCTACAGGAAGGAGGGTTGTAAGCTTCTATATTGTGACACAGGTGGACAGAAATAAAAGACAATAAAATTAAAGTATTAAGATTCTCTGGCTTTCGCTCATCTGAAAGGGCGCTGTCCTTTGGAGGAGGAGAAATTTTTGGGGTAAAAGATGTTTTTTGAAAATTTCTATAAACATTTGTTCAGCGAGATGACTCGTGAGTATTCAGACAGTGAAATTTTGGAGTATGTGTCGGCGGGTCCAAAACAGTACGCCTTGAAAATGAGGAGGAAGAAAGATGGTGTGATTTGGCATAAAACGAAGATACGGGGGATGACGTTGGACAGGAGGAACGAATTCAGCTATGAATTGTTCAAGGACATGGTGTTGAATCATCGGGATGGGTTCAAAAAAGTGTTTCGTTATCCTGAGAAAATTGGGCCGACAAGGGACTGTCGAGTCCTCTCGAGGGATGTAATGAAAGAATACGAGCCAGTGCAGAAGAAGGGGATAATTGATGTTGACTATAATGTGTTGCCTTTTGGATATCATTAAAATAATTTTGTGTTTGTGTTTATTCTTTAGTTTGTTTATTTCATTCAATATTTACGAAAACTTTTTTATGCTAATTATTTTTTAAGAATGTCCAAGAAAAATTTCCAAGAAATTTCAAAAGACGTAAGGCGCTCGAGAAATACCCGTAATTATTTCCGGAAGAGCCCAGACTTGGGCAAGTATTACGAAGAGGTGGAAAAACATGTGAAGGAAAACAAAAAATTTGGGATTAAAGAATATGTCCGCACGTTTTATTTTAAATGTCCACCAAATGAGGATCCCGAAAACAATTTTAAAAAAATCCTCAAAAAATTGATGTCCGAAGCAATAAGCCAAGAAGCCGAGCCAGGATGGAAAATTTCGAAAATTTCTGTCGATCTGTACTGCAGTGCCCTGTCGGACCCCGTGATCATTCCGGCTCGCCCCTTCCAACAATCAAACCCAGACATTGTTTTCAACGAGTTCATGCACCGACAACAATCATTTGGAGAGCTGAATCTATTGGAAGAGAGAATTTCGATTAATTGCTACATATGCTTTTCCTGAAAAATAAATTTTTTTTGATGAAAAAGGATGTTTTTATTTAATGTTTTATACGCTTGTATTTTAAAAATTATTTAGCTAATTATTTTTAGTTTTAAATGTACTCGTTCAAAAAATATTTTGAAACTGCTCTTGAGAAGGAAGACTTTTTAGGCCTAAGAACAGAGCTGAGGTTGAAGCGATGTTGATTGAATCATCCCAATATAAAGTGGCCATACACCGGGATTATGAAAGCCCGTTTTCCGGCTACATAGAAATGCACGAACACACGTCTGCGTTTTGTTTTACCATGGTTGAGCGAGATATGCGAATTTTTTATGACTCAGAGGCGGGTACTCCTATGGGTAGATACACGTTGGTACTACACGGCATCGTACAGGGGAACTATTTGGGAAATGATTCGGATTGGGACTCCCTATTTTTTTCTTCTGGTTTTACTGGGAGGGAAGGAGCCAGACAAACCGCAACGGTTTTTTTAGGAGTCGTCTTTTTCTGGCAAAGGTCCAAATGCTAAAGGTCATGGCATTAGCTTGGGGAAAAGAACTGTTGACTTCCCCAATTGAAGTACTACTAAATGTTTTCTTTAATCGTATGGACAGGTCTTTAACGATTAAAAATCTATATGTCATTATTATTACAAAGAATTGCTTGGCTCTTGGTCGTTGCTCTATCGGGTCCCTCCAAGTCTCTTTGATATTTCTCGTCGAATTGTTGCAGAAAAAATGATGGAAGAATTTTTAAAACTGCCATCACACTTTCGAATTGCTTTTTATAATAAATATTAATTGTGTAATTTTTTTTTTGCCTTAGTTATAGTCGAAATTTATTTTTAATTGTTTAATTTTCTAAAATTTATTTTAGTCTCGAAAAATGAACACAATCCGCGATATTAAGAATATTGAATTGGTTTGTGGTAGTCGAATTTTTGTGGTTCGTGCTAAAATTGCAAGTGTTGTGTCTGCGGAATACAATGTAAATAAAACCAAATAGAAAACATATCTTGATTTTTAGGCTTGCATCTCTTGTCGTAAGGGGAAGTGTAACTGTGGTATGGAGAAGGTAAAGTCTTCATTTTTGAGATTGTCGCTCTTGGATGATACAGACGTTTTGGGGGGTGTTGCTTTTTTCGGCGTGAAAAATGTAGAAAAGGGTGACGGAATGGTATGAAAAATGTTTAAACACAAAAATTTATTTTTTTTAGGAAAAGGTTAAAAACTTGGTTGGGACCATTTGTACTTTGAAGGTTAATGTGAGTGTGAAAGAATATGGTGGTAAGAAGGGAATTTATTATGCTTTGATTGATATTTATGAAATTTGATTTGTTTTGTCTATAAATGAAATGTTAATTTTTTATTTAAATAAAAATGTTTTTTCTAAAACTATTTCTGTTGTCTTTCTTGGTAATTGGGGGTCAGTGTTGTTGTTGCTTGTCGAAAGAAGAAAAGCAGCAGATGGATGCCTCCCGAAGGGTTGTTGAAGACGTAATTAAAGATATAATTAGGTTAACTAATGAGGCCAAAGACTTTTCATTTTCTGCTCATAATACCATGGTTGAAGCTCAAATTATTAAGGATAGGAATTCGGGAAAATCTGAAATCATATTTTGGCATGAAAAACTATTAAATGGAGTAAGAAAAATACAGTCACAATTTGATAAAATAAAAAATGAGGAAAAGAATATAAAAAATATTAAAAAAGGCATGGAAAAATGTCTAGACAGAAAGGACCCAGTGATGTGCCAAGAATTAGCCGAAGATGCCAAACAATCAATAGAAATAGCTAAAAAATATAGGCATGAAATTGGACAGACTTATCGTAACTCTTATTCACAACCAGATTTAGGAATTGGAGATATGGCCAATAAAATAAAAGAAATAATGCGAGAAAATCAAATAAAATTTGAAAAGCCAAGACCCTCAGCAGAATTTAGAGACGAATTCATTGCATATAAAATATAATAAAAATATATAAAAGAAAAACAGAAAAATAAAAAATAAAAAATGAATTTGGAAAAATCAGAAAAAGCTAATTCCATTTTGTTGGAAGCTGCTAAAAGAGAGACAGAGAGAGCATGGCGAGATGTCGTTGTGCTATCGGATGATGTAAGCGATTTTGCCAAGTCTTCTCGAGAAACTCTTAATCGTGCAATAAAATCAAGAGAAAAAGCTCCTTACGCTAATGGTGTTCGGGAATTGTACCTTAAAATGTCCGATTCAATTTGGGAAATTTTTAAAATCCTGGACCAAATCAATTTGGAGTCAGAAAAAGCTGAATCTGCGTGGCGTGAGTTCGAAAGATGCAAGACTTTTGACCAGGCAACAAAGCTTGAGGAACAATCTCAAAATTCTTTAACAGAAGCCCGAAGATTACATTTCGAGTCCCGAAGGGTGCAAAGCCAAATGTTAAATTATGAAAATAGGCTCCAAACAATTGTTTGGGAGCATATGGGTATATAAGAACATAAAAACTAAAAGGGCAACACTCAAAATGGAAGGGTGTTCTTTAATTGAGTCATTTCGTCATGAAGACTTAAAATTTGGTTTTACAAAATATAAAACTAAATTTTATTTTAAAAATCCTTTCATAATTAATGCTGAGGAAAATTTTAAAGATATCCTCACATCGTTAATTGAAGAAAATTATAAAAATGAGCAAGGGAAATTCAGAAGCATTTTGAAGCTTTCTTTTGGTTTTGAATCATTTTATTGCCCTCTTTGATACCCTAACGAAAACACGGCCGAGGCTTTGTTCCAACACGTCTTATTAAAAGAAGAACAATATTCGCTTTTTTATCCTTTGGATGGTGTTATAACGCTAGAAGTAACTATAATCCCAGATGTCTACAGTAATTCAAGAAATTGATTTTATTAAGAATAATGTAACAAAAAATTGGAAAATAGCCGGGAATATACTTAAACGATCAAATAATCTTGAAATCTTTGCAAATAAACTTTTTATAGGTGTGAAAACTTTCTACATAGCAGCATTTAGTGCACCTGGAATCGAAAATTTATACTTTTCATTCTTAGAAATGCTCGAAAAAATTCAAAAATTACCCGGTCTTATTATGAGTGAATATAGAAAACAGGCCTTAGCTATGCAGAAACTAGAAATTGGCATCAAAGAAACAGATATATTTAAATGTCAAGAAGCAGAGAATATATCGGACCTTTGTTTTTCAAAGATAAATGAATTCGAAAAACAAGTGCAAAATTATCGGTTTAACATGAGAATGTTATACAATAAAATTAGAATAACTGCAGTAAAGCATTTGTTTAAACCTGAAAAAGAAATATTTTTTAGTCCTTTTAGAATAGAAAGAAATAGAGAAATATTTTATTCTATATCTAAGTATATTTAATAAAAATTCAATCTTACAAAATCAAATAATCGCGACTAATTAAATTATAGCTCGCATGGTTTTGTGTAATATTTGCGCGCAACTCGTGTAAAAAAGGGGTTAAGCGCGCCGCGAAGGGCACAACTCTCTCCCACAATGGGGAGGGAGGGGGCGATCGCCGGTGCGCGCTGTGAAGGGCACAACTCTCTCCCACAATGGGGAGGGAGGGGGCGATCGCCGGCGCGCGCTGCGAAGGGCACAATGTGGGGGTAAAATTTACCACCACATTTGTGGCCTTATACTACTGATGATTTACTTTTTACAAGGCGGAGGAATAAAAGCAAAAGTTTATTCAATAATATCCAAAAGGCAACACATTAAAGTTTTCATCAACAATCCCTTTCCTCTGCACGGGCCCATATTCTTTCTTTACATCCCTTGAGAGTATCCTGCTATCCCTTGTCGGCCCAATCTTTTCCGGATAACGAAACACTTTTTTCACTCCTTCCTGATAGCCCAACACCATCTCCTTGAATTCTTCATACCGCATCTTGTTGGACCTATTCAACGTGAATCCCCGAATTTTGGTCTTTTCCCAAATCTCCCCATCTTTCTTCCTTCTGAGCTTCAGGGCGTACTGCTTTGGACCAGCTGACACATATTCCAAAATCTCGCTATCGGAATATTCTCGAGTCATCTCCCTTAAAACCAATTTAAAGAGTTTCAAAAATTTTTATTTTACCCCAAAAATTTCCCCTCCTTCAACGGACACCGCCCCTTCCGATGAGCAAAGGCCAGAGAATCTAAATATAAAATTTTATGGAAATTTTTTATAATAAAACACCTGTATCACAATACAGTGGTTTACATCCCTCCTCCCTGTAGACCTGCTCCATATACTCGTACAACTTTATCCTTGCAGCGCTCGTAGTCCACAAAGATAAAACTATATTCGACACCTTATGCTCCTTTATGAACTCCTCCTTTTTACGATATACAACACGCTCTACTCCTTCACATATTTGTATTGGCGTCGAAACATCAAGCGTATTGTCTTGTGACAATGCGACCCACCGTTCCATGCTGTTAAAAATCTCACTCGTCGAAAGCGTGTTGCGCATCGAAAACTTCCCCCACAAGCTGTTCAACCCCTTAATTTTCATTGTTGATAAATTAATATTTGCGTATTTAGTACCAATTTGGCTATCATACGAAGGCCTGGGTTAAAGACAATTTTGTCATGATCAAGGCAGATATCGTATTTCGCCTTGTACATATCGGTGAATGCTCTCTTTTCCTCTTCACTTTTCACCTCCGCCGGCCACCCCGACGCCTCCACCTTTATTTTTAAGAACATCCGCACATATCCTTTGAACAATTGATTGTCAAATTGCTCAAAGTGATACGCTCGATAGAATCCCACAATTCTATATCCTAGCTCTAAAGCCTTCCGCAGTTCAATCGAAGTGAACGTCCCCAAAAATGCTCTCTGCTCTGGCCGATGGTTACATTTTTTCACATCCTTCGTCGTAATAAACTCGTTCTTGGCCTTTCTCGCACAAATACCACAATTTGGGAAGAGGAGCATTTCATCAATGTGCACAGGGAGGAGGGGGTACAGCAGTTCCTTCGGGGGATGACCTTCACCTTTAGCAGTCCATCATAGGGCACATCGTCGGGCACCGTCCAATTCACATTAAAATTCCTGCTCACCACAATTTTTGGGACACCAACGGGATAAGGAGTGTCTTAAGTGAATGGCAATATTAAAAATGCAAGCGGATTTTTACCATAATTCACAAAGGGGTACAAACTGATAATATCAAACATCGAAATCTCAACTGCTTCCGTAGCCTTTGCATACAAGCAAAAAGGCATTGTTCGTCCTCCTGCGTAAGCATCCCTCGGATTAATCGGTCCCTTATCCGGCACACTTTCAAAGAACCTCTTCATCTCCTTATTTTTCTTCAATTCCGCTTTCACCTCACATTCCTAAATTTGTTCAATCAATAATCAATAACTGTTGGAAATTGGCAAACCCAAACTTCCTCAACCGAGAAGTTTTTACACATTTCTCTCAATACTTCCATCCGCATCTCTGTCCTTCTGTAATTCTCTTCCATGCATAAACCATTCGGTCCAACAGCCCAGGGCAAAAAACAATTTTTGCACCCATGGTATGCACACCCCTTAAAGAACTCACATTAACGGATGACTTTTATTTTTGAAAACCTGAAACTCAATTATTCTTTTCTGACCACCAATGACGCAATCAACTTTGAGGTCACCGAATTTAATCTCCCCACCATTTTCCGCATGTCTGACCCTTATGCCTTCCCGGTGCGCCAACCATTCAAAATACTTCACGGCAATTTTGCTCTGATTATCAGCCCTTTCATATCCTCCCTCCGGCATGATCGGAATGTGCCTGTCCTTCAAGAATTTCGTCCTGAATATCCTCATCACGACCCCAGCAATTGTGACACTGTCCTTCAACACATCCATCCCGTCAGTAATATCCAAAAACAATTGCCGGAACTTCAGAATTGCCTCCATCAGTATTTCCACATCGTTTTCACAGTAAACCTTAAGCTGTTCTCCTAAAAATACAAAATTTTATTTAAAACACACTTTCTCTAACCTAGCTCAAATTCGGTCTCAAAATTCTCGTTATACCATCCTTCAAACTTCTCATATTCCTCCTCCTTCATAGCATTTGGATTGTAATCATCAAAAGGCGGCAAGTGTGACAATCTCTTCCCAAAATTCTCATTTTTATTATACTTATGAGGAAAGTACAACTTTGCCGGGATGCTCAGCCCTAAGGTCTTTGGAAGATCCGCCAATTTGTTTTGGCTGAACAACCAGAAATCCCGAAAGTACACACCCTTTGCCTTTATCTGATAGATCTTCAGATCCGCCATCATCAGTTCGGTGTTAAGCCCCCTTTCTGTCAGCACACGCAGGACGAAATGTGAGTCGAACCGTCCAGCATAATGAGCAAAAGCAACCGTTTCAAATTGTTTGAAGCCCATAATCCAATCGATAAATCCGCCAATAGGGTCCTCCAAATTTGCTGCCGACCAAGTCAGCATCCTCGGTTCCTCACAAATCTCACATTTCCTTTTCTCTCCAACGCACTCACTACATGTCAACGCCGCGCAAACGAGATTCGGTGCATGGACTCCGTTATACAATGTTGTCTCAAGGTCATATGCAACAATTCTGTATTTCCTCGTTGAACGAATTTTTAACTTCTGGATGAAACAGCCCCGCTTTGGATGATAAATTTTACAAATTCGGCAGAATTTCTCCCCACATGTGTGTTTGTTCCTTGTGTTGTGTGTCTCTCCACACTTTTCGCATTTTTTGTACTCCCTACAAGCAGTCTTCTTGTGAGACTCAAAACATTCCGTATTGTAGAAGTTGCGATTACACTCCGCGCAATAAATCCCAGCACACACATCCGCACATGGAAACCCGAACCCCATTCTACAGCACTTCTTGCATCTTTCCTTACATTCCAATCGATGTCTCTCCGGCCTTTCGCGTGTCACTTCACAGCTGACACAAAAGTTTCGAACACAGAAGAATTGCGTAACCGATTTCATTCCGTCCCAGTGGTCTCCATCTTTTATCACACATACTTCATTTTTACGAATTCCTTCTCCCTTGAAAATAGGTTTGATTCCCGTTCTCTGGAAAATTAAATGTTTTTTCAAAGTGCGTAATTTTTTTACCATGTCAAATGCCACTATGCGAAACATTTCCGGGTATTCCTTGTCCCAAAAGTTCTGGATGAGACCGAGGTGTTGTAGACCAAAAGTTTTTTCCTCCCCGCTTATCCCGGCCTTTTCCATCAATTTGACAGCCATTTCTCTTTGTTTTTTCTCTGTTTTCATGAGATAACGAAACTTGTTTTCCGTTATCTCCTTTCCAATCAATCGGTAATTTCGGGCGAATTCAAGGGAGTAAAATAGGCCTAAACAAAAGTTAAAGATTTGCAAATCTTGTGCTGAATTTAAAGTGATTTCGAACTCACTAAATTTCCCCTTCGGAGCGGAAAGGCGTCCCAATTCCTTGGTTTCAACGAGAGGGCAGAAACGAGACATTTTCAGCAAAAAAAGTTGAAGAAAAGGGAATAAATAGAAGACGAAATGTCAGGACAAAAAAACAGATAGAGAGAAGAAGAATTGAAAAAGGACGAATTAAATTAGGAAATTGAAGACAATAAAAAAGAAATTAGCTGGGCGAGAAGGTTGGTTGAAAAAGCTGATTTTTTGAGAGAGTAGAAGAGTGAATGAAAGGACGCCAATTCCAGCACAAATGCGAAGGGGCGGAGTAATTAGCGGAAGAGTGTGATCGATTTTCAGTGGTGTGTGTGGTGAAAGAAGGGAAAAGACCGGCGAAAGAAGCAATTTGAACGCCAGCAGAGAAGGATGGCACGCGAGAGAACCAAAATTTGAATTTTGGCTGGCTACGAAAATGTGATTGACAGGTGAGAAGGTGAATGGCACCCCGAGAGGGGACGTTTTTTGGTGCATGACTTCCGCCAGAAGGGAAAACGAAGCGCATAGAGTCCCGAAGTGAAATTTGATTGACAGGTGAGAGGGAAAACGGTACGCTAGAGTCAAATTTGAATTTGGTCGGCGACGAAATGGAAAAGGAAGCCGTCATATTATTTCACTGCTGCGTATTTTTTTTGGCTGGCACCAATTTTTTTGGTTGGCACGGGCGCAAAATGCCGCTTTTGAAATATGATTGGGAAAACGACCATTAAATCACATAATAACACAACAATACCTGTCACCCCATACCAATTACATTACGAAACGTTTTTTCACCATTTTCACCTGTTTTTACATATTTTTTCATATGTTTCACACCTGTTATGGAATATTTTGCCCCTCTTTTCACCACTTATTCCTGGACATTTCACATATTTCCTTGTTTTTCACCTCTTTTCACCAGGACATTTCACCTATTTCCTATTGTTTTCACCTCTTTTCACCGCCTATCACGGGACGTTTCCCTATTTCCTATTGTTTTCACCTCTTTTCAACACTTATCCTGTGGTATTCCACATGTTGCATATTATTTTTCACCTGTTCTGCCCTTTTTTCACCGGCTATGACAATATTTTTCACCTGTTCTGCCCTTTTTTTCACCTGTTATGACAATATTTTTCACCTGTTTTGCCCTTTTTTCACCTGCTATGACAATATTTTTCAACTGTTCTGCCCTTTTTTCACTTGCTATGACATTTTTTCACATGTTCTGCCCTTTTTTTTCACCTGCTATGACAATATTTTTCACCTGTTCTGCCCTTTTTTCACTTGATATGACATTTTTTCACATGTTCTGCCCTTTTTTTTCACCTGCTATGACAATATTTTTCAACTGTTCTGCCCTTTTTTCACTTGCTATGACATTTTTTCACATGTTCTGCCCTTTTTTTTTCACCTGCTATGACAATATTTTTCAACTGTTCTGCCCTTTTTTCACTTGCTATGACATTTTTTCACATGTTCTGCCCTTTTTTCACTTGCTATGACATTTTTTCACATGTTCTGCCCTTTTTTTTCACCTGCTATGACAATATTTTTCAACTGTTCTGCCCTTTTTTCACTTGCTATGACATTTTTTCACATGTTCTGCCCTTTTTTTTTCACCTGCTATGACAATATTTTTCACCTGTTCTGCCCTTTTTTCACTTGCTATGACATTTTTTCACATGTTCTGCCCTTTTTTTTTCACCTGCTATGACAATATTTTTCACCTGTTCTGCCCTTTTTTCACTTGCTATGACATTTTTTCACATGTTCTGCCCTTTTTTTTCACCTGCTATGACAATATTTTTCAACTGTTCTGCCCTTTTTTCACTTGCTATGACATTTTTTCACATGTTCTGCCCTTTTTTTTCACCTGCTATGACAATATTTTTCAACTGTTCTGCCCTTTTTTCACTTGCTATGACATTTTTTCACATGTTCTGCCCTTTTTTTTTCACCTGCTATGACAATATTTTTCACCTGTTCTGCCCTTTTTCACCTGCTATGACAATATTTTTCAACTGTTCTGCCCTTTTTTCACTTGCTATGACATTTTTTCACATGTTCTGCCCTTTTTTTTTCACCTGCTATGACAATATTTTTCAACTGTTCTGCCCTTTTTTCACTTGCTATGACATTTTTTCACATGTTCTGCCCTTTTTTTTTCACCTGCTATGACAATATTTTTCACCTGTTCTGCCCTTTTTTCACCTGCTTTGAGTTTTTTTGAGTTCTTATGTTTTTTCACATTGACATGTTGACTTTTTCACCTGTTTTGACAGCATTTTCACTTAATTTCATTACCTTATTATCACAATTGGTAAACATAATATCGTTAATTATCTCATTATACAATGATACAGATTTCACATTTTTTCATCCATTTTCACCCATAATTCCTGTTACTATCATGCCTTTTGAGCATTACACAAATTCTCATTTTTTCATTACCTCGAGATATATTTTCGCCTCTTTTTCACAGCTTTCAAATATTTTCTTTCCTGTTTTATTATCACAGCCTTTGGATATTTTTCATCCATTTCTATGAAGGACTTTCAGGTAACTTGCATAAAATTACATCCATTTTATGCTCAATCGAAAAAATAACAACTATTTGACCGAAAAACCTACCAGAAATGGTGACCTTTCATTATGGTAAACAATTTAGGTAGTTTAATTTTGTTAGTAATCAATGTATGCATTTTTTCGCCGAGGCGAGACCTGCTGGGCGGGAGGGAGTGGGGGCTGGTTAATGACGAATCGATTATACGGTGGAGGGAAAAGGGGATTGACGAATTATACGGTGGAAATTAAACAAAAAATTGGATCTGTATATGGTATTTAAATTTGAGTACGTTATACTAATGATTCGTTCATCATTAATCTCTTTGCGCAATCATTGCGCAGCAGCGCGGAGGCGGGAGGAAATAGCCAACAAAAACAATAATAATTTATTTGAAAGAGAAAGCCCTATCCTAAGCAACGTTTATTTAAAATTTGTGAAATTAAATAAAAAATAGAGTACGATAGGAAAAAAATAGGTTCAAATAAAATTAAAGGAAAATTATATGAATCTTTTTTTTCGTTATTATTTTCCGTATTTCCATGCGTCAAAAAATGGGAGGGGAAGAGTCAAAAATTTGAATCGATTAAACCCCAAAGAATGGAGGGCGGCGCGGGCAAGTGGTCGGATGGCAAGGGATGTTCATAAAAGGGAGCTCGGTAATAATTGGACGGGTGGGGGGTTTGTCTAGGAAGGGCCGGAATTTTACAACGAGATTTGTGGACATATACAACTCACGTATATTTGGCTTTCCCATATGGTACTCAACATCACGTTTAGCGTAGTAGCATTTCTTGTTATTTAGAGGGGAATCACAAAAAAGCCATTACGATCGACTCTTTAATAAAAAGCTCAATAAAGAAAAGGTTATTTATACAACCTGCTGTCGCAGGCACCTGAAAATCATTTTTAATTATTTTTTTTACCGCATAAAGGTTGCAATATAAATGCCTAAATTGCATTGAGAAACAATAAGCTATTGATTGAATTCATGAATATTTTTATTTATAAAAAATGTCAGCCTATGTAATGATCATTTTCTGTTCTTGTATTTCTACTAATGCGATAGGAAAAATATAATTATTTTATTCAATTAAATAACATTGCATTTGTGGTTAGACATTCACGTATATTTGGCTTTCCCATATGGTACTCAACATCACGTTTAGCGTAGTAGCATTTCTTGTTATTTAGAGGGGAACTCCGTTTTCATGTAACATATTTTGAAGCGGGCGCGAAGCACCGAAGCCACGAAGTGTTCTTACGAGCCCCACAAATTTAGAAATGGGCGCGAAGCGCCCATCTTAGGGCGTAAAGCTGCCTACAACCCCTTAATAACTTTTCAAAAATTCATTGCTTTCATTATGTTAATACATGTTACATGTTACATGCTCAGAGAGGAAATTCATGAACTCCCTCTGTTTTCATGTAACATGTATATTTTTGAAGCGGGCGCGAAGCACCGAGGCCACGAAGTGTTCTTACGAGCCCCACAAATTTAGAAATGGGCGCGAAGCGCCCATCTTAGGGCGTAAAGCTGCCTACAACCCCTTAATAACTTTTCAAAAATTCATTGCTTTCATTATGTTAATACATGTTACATGTTACATGCTCAGAGAGGAAATTCATGAACTCCCTCCGTTTTCATGTAACATGTAACATATTTTGAAGCGGGCGCGAAGCACCGAGGCCACGAAGTGTTCTTACGAGCCCCACAAATTTAGAAATGGGCGCGAAGCGCCCATCTTAGGGCGTAAAGCTGCCTACAACCCCTTAATAACTTTTCAAAAATTCATTGCTTTCATTATATTAATACATGTTACATGTTACATGCTAAGAGTGGAAATTCATGAACTCCCTCCGTTTTCATGTAACATGTAACATATTTTGAAGCGGGCGCGAAGCACCGAGGCCACGAAGTGTTCTTACGAGCCCCACAAATTAAGAAATGGGCGCGAAGCGCCCATCTAAGGCCGCAAAGCTGCCTACAACCCCTTAATAACTTTTCAAAAATTCATTGCTTTCATTATGTTAATACATGTTACATGTTACATGCTAAGAGAGGAAATTCATGAACTCCCTCCGTTTTCATGTAACATGTAACTAGCGGGTGCGTGAACCGTCGGCTATTTAGCTGGGAAAAAGCGCTTCGCGCTTCTTGAGCTTCGCTACCTAGATATGCTATTGCGTTGTGAAGAGATTTGGAATTTTTAAAAGATTATCTGGGATTTTTAGGCCGCTTCGCGGCCTCAGACGGGCGCTTCGCGCCCGTTTTTTAAATTTGTTGAGCTCAGACGGGCGCTTCGCGCCCGTTTTTAAATTTAGTTGGGCCTTTTCGGCCGCTTCGCGGCCTCAGACGGGCGCTTCGCGCCCGTTTTTAAATTTTTTGGGCCTTTTCGCCCGCTTCGCGGCATAGTACGGGCGCCTCGCGCCCGTTTTTAAATTTTGTTGGGCCTTTTCGCCCGCTTCGCGGCATAGTACGGGCGCTTCGCGCCCGTTTTTCAAATGTTGTTTTGCTCTGACGGGCGCTTCGCGCCCGTTTTTTAAATTTGTTGAGCTCAGACGGGCGCTTCGCGCCCGTTTTTTAAACTTGTTGAGATCGGACGGGCGCTTCGCGCCCGTTTTTCATATTTTGTTTTGATTTGACGGGCCTTCGCGCCCGTTTTTTAAATTTGTTGAGCTCAGACGGGCGCTTCGCGCCCGTTTTTAAATTTAGTTGGGCCTTTTCGGCCGCTTCGCGCATAGTACGGTTCGCGCCCGTTTTTCAAATGTTGTTTTGCTCTGACGGGCGCTTCGCGCCCGTTTTTTAAATTTGTTGAGATCGGACGGGCGCCTCGCGCCCGTTACAACGGTGTTAGAAGAGGTTCAATAGTGATCAGAAGAGGTACAACTGTGATAAAAAGGGTACAACAGTGATTAAAAGAGGTACAACAGTGATCAGAAGAGGTACAACAGTGATAAGAAGAGGTACAACAGTGATTAGAAGAGGTACAACGGTGATTTGAAGAGGTACAACGGTGATTTGAAGAGGTACAACGGTGATTTGAAGAGGTACATCAGTGATTAGTAAATTCATTAAATTAAAATGAAAATATTTTTTAACAAATTTAATTAATTTATTAACTCAAAAAATATTTTAAATGAATAAAAATTGAAAAACATTAGAAGAGGTACAACAGTGATTAAAAGAGGTACAACAGTGATTAGAAGAGGTACAATTACGGTTAAAAGAAGTATAGTTTAAAATTAAATAAATAAGGAAATGGTTTTATTAAAAAAAGTAAAAATTGAATATTAATAATATTTTTAAATTTTACAAAATAAATTCTGCACTTCTTTATTAAAAATAAACTATAAAGCATACAGAATTATAGAATATTTGAAATTGAAATGCATTTATTTTTAACAAATTTAAATTAAATTAAAACATGAAATTTTTTAAATTTTAATGAAAAAAAAAATTAATTTTAAATAAACATTCACCAAAAATAATAAACT
>CP049711.1:1178745-1254235 GCA_004148225.2 Heterodera glycines | reverse complement strand
TACTGATTGCAGTTAGAAATGAAGTACATTTAGAAATTTTCAGGATTTAAGGGTCGATTCTCAGGGGCGTATTTTTCCGAAATTTTTTGGGTGGATTCTTAGGAGTGTATTTTTTGAAAATTTTTAGGTCAATTCTCAAGGGTGTATTTTTCCGAAATTTTTTTGGCCGATTCTTAGGGGTGTATTTATCATTTTTATTGCATTTTTGTTAATAAATTTCCCAAAAATCGCGAAATAAGAACGAAAATAAGCATAAAACGCTAAAATAAGTACAAAAACTTATTTTAAGGGCGAACCTCTAAAATAAGCATTTTTAAGCACGAAACGCCAAAATAAGCATTTCTAAGTTCGAATAAGTGCGTTAAAACACAAAATTTTCGAACAAAAAATGTGTTTTTCGTGCATTTCTCGTCGAATTAAAGCCGCAGAAAAAATAAGCAAAA
Organism: Heterodera glycines; assembly: GCA_004148225.2. Lineage (NCBI taxonomy): Eukaryota > Metazoa > Nematoda > Chromadorea > Rhabditida > Heteroderidae > Heterodera > Heterodera glycines. Next base: position 1,253,792 of record CP049711.1, on the reverse strand, counting down.
ACTTAGAAATCCGTTCCCTACCCATAACTTTTGTCAAAGTCAACCAAATTAGAAGCATTCTTTGTATAATTCGATAGCCCAAAGAGTTCTCTATTAGTTCACCTAAGTTTCAAAAAATTTGGTCAAGTTTCAGCAAAGTCATGGCCAAAAGTACCCAAGAGACCAGGTTTTCGAATATTTTTGGCCATTTGCAGGCTGATAGAGGACACATAGGGCTATCGAATAATAGCAAGAAAATAAAAAATAAAAATAATTTATAACAAAGAATTTTTAATTAAAAATAAAATTATTTTGATCATCAACAATTTGATCAAATGCTCAATGAACAGCTTAAAAAGTGCTGCCCATTGGTTGGCAATGGGTGGGCACATTCGATGGTCAAGCGCATGGACAAAAGGGGCACAGAACTGAAAAGATTAACCAGCTTCACGATGCTTTGGCATTTCGTTGCTTTCAAACATTCATCCGTTTGTTTTTGCTCACTTCGCCAAATTTGGTGCACACTCTGTCGTCCATGCAATAGAAGTAAGTGCCGGAGAGATTCTCGGCCCTATCGGACAGAAGCAGTTCCATCGACTAGACCATAATGGAGGCCAAATGCCGGCATAAATCTGGTATTGGGTGCCTTAGTTTGGCCAAATACCCTCGTGAATGGCATTCTGTCCCCCTTTTCGGTGACTCCGTTCCCCTTACATATTGTACTCTTCTCCCCTTCGCCGCACACAAAAGTCGGACGGAGGAAAAGCGCGTGGAAGGGCTGTCCTCAACAAATTGGCAATCTGTCATTATTAATCATTTGTTCTTTTCACATTTCGCATCGTTCGGAAGGGTTTTCCCGCATTTGTCTCGCCCGGCCAATTCGGCCTTTGTCCGCTAATGGCCAAGCAAAAATTTGGAGGGTAATCCGCGATGGATGTGTTCAGCGCTTTCGAACGTTCGCCCGGGGGAATGTTGGCGAAAACATCGGAAAGGGAGGAAAAAATTGTGAAAACGGAGGAACGAATTGGAAAAAGGGGAAAGAGAAAATGCCAGTGGACGGACACAATTGAATTAGGCCATTCTAAGTCCAGGCTGTCAAAAAAATTTCGGTGGGGTGAATCCTAAGGCTTTTTAGCTCATAACGGGCCTAAAAATCTCCAATTGCAGCGCCGGGCAAAAATTGCCATTTTGCCAATTTTTGGGTTCAAAATTTCAAAGAATATGGCCAAATTGGAGTTCGTCATTGCCTTAGGCGCCGCCGAGAAAATTTTTTGGAATATAAAAGAAAAATTGAATTGAAATTTGAAAGGCGCAATAAAATTGTGAACAAATTTGGTGGCACAACACTGTAAAAACGAATTCTTGAATTCAACCCCCCCCCCTCTCTCCCGAAGCCAAGGGTCTGGCTATGCCCTTGATAAATAAATTTAATTTTGTTTCTTTTCAGCCAGCCGCTACTGGTCTCGAGAATTCCATGTCAAGATTGGGTGGGTTTGGAGTTAGTGGATAGATAGATATGATAAACACCTCTAATTGTGCTTTTTTCTATCGTAAATTAAATTGAAAATTTCCGAAACTGAAGAAATTCTTAGGATTTTTCGACAAAAACCTCAAAGTTGAGTTTTATTAATGTGCTTTTTTAATTTCTCAATTTATTTTATTTTTTTAATAATATTTTCGCCTCTGTGCAGGCCAACTGTTTGACAAAGTGTGCGCTGAAAAGGGTGTGCATGTGAACACGGATTATATCATCTTGGGAAAGTAAGCGATTGATTATAAATACTAATTTTATATTTTATTAATTTTTTTTGTCCATTAATTTCTTGTACTAATTACAATTAGTTTATTATTTTTTTTAACAATTTAGCGTTTGTGAAGTGATGGAAAATTTGTTGGCAATGACCGCCACCATTGCACGTTCGAGTCGGTCCTATTCAATTGGACTTCGTGGTGCGGATAATGAGGTTAATGAGCATCGAACATTGGTTTTCCTATATATATAATACCTAAATTAATTTTTGTGTTTCGACTCATTGCTCCCCCATTATCCAACACAGATGAGTTATTCCTTCGGATGAACCCGCGGCTCACCGACGTTGGTCAGGGCATGTTGCAGTACAACGGCTATTTCCCGGAAAGTCCGCTTGAGAAGAATTGGTAGCGGTACAATTCAGTACGGCTGAATGAATAAATTTTCGATCAATCATTAGTTGCACATTTAATTGGTTTTTTATTTGTGTTTTTAAGAGCATTTTTCCAAAAAATTGTTTGTTTTAATAATGGAAAATGTTTTGTTTTTTTTAATTAGAATAAATACGTAAAAATTTAAATAAGAAAATTTTAGAATTTTTCTTTTATACAATTTTTTTTTGACTTTATTTAAGAATCTCAGTGCATGTTGTCAAAAATGGTTACTTTTCTTTAATTATTAACCAAAATTTCCCCAAAAACATTTAATTTATACCCACCCATAGGGTCGGGGTCACTTCGCCGCGGCCAACTCGCCGCGGCCATCTCGCCGCGAGAAACTCGCCGCGTGGCCAACTCGCCGCGGCGCTATCTCGCCGCCGCCCAACTCGCCGCGGCCAACTCGCCGCGCCTTGTTTTTTGGCTATCTCGCCGCCAGATTTTGTTTCATTAAAAGGTTACCTCATTATTTTGATATAAAATTAAAAAATGCATTAATTTATTTCAAAAGAATCATTAAAATAACAAACACTGGTCCATAACACAATTTGAAACCAGAAATTCCGAACCCCGAACCCAAAATACTGATAAAAAAGTTGAAAATTCAAGTTCTTTTAAATTTCACATTTTGTTCAACCTTTGTTTACACACACGGAAACGAACTGAAAGTCATCCCTGATACTCATCAGTGCTCCAATAAAATCGTTTAAACCATTTTAGATTAAAAATCAAAATCGAAAAATTCCAATTATTGGAGAGAAACTTTGCTGAAATATAACACATTGAATACAATTAACTGTTAAAGAATTTTTGCTTTTAATGCATTTTTTCAACGAAAAATCTGGCGGCGAGATAGCCAAAAAACAAGGCGCGGCGAGTTGGCCGCGGCGAGTTGGCCCCGCGGCGAGAAAGCGCGCGGCGAGTTGGCCCCGGCGGCGAGTTTCTCGCGGCGAGATGGCCGCGGCGAGTTGGCCGCGGCGAGTTGGGCGGTTCCCCACCCATATGTCATCGCTCGCGTTTTGATTTTTTTTCGAAAAAAATTACCATCAGAAACAATAGAGTTAATTATCATTTCTGCTGCTGATGGCATTCCCCCGCGAGGCAGAAGAGAAGCGGCGGCATCTGAAAAAAAAGAAAATTAAAAAATTCTTTAACTGAACACGTCGTCAGAAGAGTCTCGACGTGTGTCTGCTGCTCCCGCCTTTCGTTTCATGGCCACAGATTTCCTTGGCATTAACAACACTTTTTTGCTTGGCTTGGTGGCACAGGCGCCAACCAAACCTAATTATAACAAAATAGGAAGAATTTCACAGGGCCGGATGAGACAGAACAATCACTCATCCTCAGCATTGATCATCAAATAATTTTTCCTGGGGCAAAATTTCAAAACAAAAATCAATACTACTTATTTGGCCTGATCATCGGCTGATGTTATTCATTTCAGTTTGTGTGCCGCTTTTTTTTTGATCGGCACATTTTCGATATTTATGTATAAATAATAGAGACCGGACAACTGGGGTCAGAGGGATCCCGAGTCGGGATCCCGACTGAATCCCGATCCCGATCAATCCCGAACATTTTGGAAAAACGATCGGGACGGATCCCGGGTCGGGATCCCGACCGAATCCCGATCCCGATCAATCCCGAAGATTTTTTTTCGGGATCCCGCGGGATTATCGGGATTTGCTCAAACCCAATTTTTTTTACATTTTGTGCCAAGTTTTGTTCAAATGTTTATCTAATATTTATAATTGATCAATTCGATTGAAGAAAAAAAAGAGATGCGAATTATATCAGATTTTTATAGAAATTTTTCAAAATTGGAATATCATGCCCAAAAAATCAGATTTTCAAAAATGAGAACATTTAACAACATGCCTTAAATAATTTTTTTACAATTTAATCAATTATTATCAATTTTTGTATTTTCGCCTCAGATGATCATTTTTAATAATTTTGAGAAACGGAATCAAAAAATCAGATTTTTAAGATTTTTTTTTGCTGCAAATTTTTTCAAAAACTTTAGAGGAACAGGGGGGAGGCCGGCGGTCTAAACGACATTAAATTTTATTTTTTTTAATAAAAATTAAATTAATTTTTAATTTTTTTTTGTAACGGTTGTAAAAAGTTTTTTTTTCTTTCTCAACGGCGCTTTAAGGATATGAAAAATATGTCGAAAAAGAGGCGACCACATCGGGCACAGCTCAAAAAGTTGGTGCTCCTCTCGATCGCCAATGGCACAGAAAATGACGGCGGCACAAAGTCGCCCCGGCATGACTCAATGCTTCGCCGTTTCTCTCGCGCAGCTTCATTCAAAAAAGCTCGTGCGTTCACATAATTTAGATAAAATGGATGATGGGAAATCAGGCGAAATCGTCAAAAATCAAAAACCGAAAATCCGGCACAGATTTCCCTATATTTTGGACCAGAATGCACGAAAAAAATGCCAATAAATTAAAATTTTATTAATTTTGCCGCTCTCCCCTCAAATTGTGTTACACAATGCCTTGAAAATAGCAAAGAATTAAATTAAATACTTATTAATTAATTTTGCCCCCCTCAATTAAAATTTGGGCACATAATTCCCTGGCAAAATGCCAATAATTTAAAAATATTATTTATTAATTGTGTCGTTGCTTTCTTCTCACAGGGGAACAACATCTTCCGGTTAACACTGCTCTAAAGGGCATTTTGCACCGATTTGAACGCCATTCCACCATCCACGGCATTTGTCATGCATCGTTGGCACCGAACAAACGTTGGCGCCGATTTTGGCTCAGTGTGTTTGCACTGTGCCTAATCATTTTGATCATTCAGGTGATCGGCAAAATGGGGTATCAATAAAATAAAATTTGTTTTCTGATTAATTCTTAGTTACATTTAAATAAAAAGTTTTTTTTTAAATTATTTCAATAGTTTTTTAATTGTCTTTTCAAGGTGATCTACACGGCGATCAAATTTCTGAAATACCCAAAAACGGTGGACTTGGATGTAAGCATTGATCAGTTTATAAATGTCAAAACGTAAAATTCCAAAATATCCATGCTTTTTTAACCCACTTTAATTTTAGCTCAAATTTGAAAATGCCCCCTTCCCATCGGTGACCATCTGCAATCTGAACCCATACAAAGCATCGGCCATTCGGAATGACATTGCAGCAAAAGCTACCGTATGCCAAATTCTACCATATACAAATATTTGTCTTTTTTCTTGGAGATAAATTTGCAATTGTAAAAAAAATTTCCAAAATTTTCTTATTGTCTTACATGGAATAAGCCTTGCTTTTCACAGATGGACGCACTGGAAAATGTGCTGCAGGAGACCGGGCGAAGTGAGGGCGTCGCGGCAGCGACCAGCACCGATAATGGTCCGTCTGTTGGCCAATATTTAGAAAAATTTGTAATTTTAAAATTAAAATTTGGCAAAATTCCCTTTTTTTAAATTGTTATTTTATAGTGAAGAAGACACGCCGAAAATTGAAAAGGCATCAGCTTAACAGACGAGAAAAGGAGGAGGAAGAGGAGAAGCAGCAACAGAAACCGAGCAGCAGTTCACCAACAGCAGCGAGCACAGATTGGCGTGAAATGGCATTGGCCATTCACCGGCGATATTTGCAGGTGTTGTTTGGCTAATTCTTTTCGGAGCAATTTGTCGCTATTTTTTAATTGAATTTGAAAATTTTTTTGAATCTTATGAGTAATGATGGTGGAAAATTGCATCGTGAATTTACCGTATACTGTGTTTTTGAAAAGGTGTACGCCACGTTCTACTGTGAGGTTAGTTGACTGTCATCGGTGCGCAAATAGGGCAGTTGCTACGCCGCTTACAAAGTGTGTGCCGAAGTTTTGTGGAAAATTTCAAATTTTTTTAAAATTTGTATTACATATTATGACATTTTTAGGAATAAAATTTGGGAGTTCCATAAAACAAAAATTAGTAATTTTCTTTTCGATTTTGAGACTTTTTGTATTTTTTCTTGAAAAACCGCTCAAAAGATGCTGGCATTTTTGTCGGTCTTTTTAAAAAATCGCATAAAATTCCAAATTTTCCTCATATAACTTTCTTTAATCAAAGCATGTGTTTAAATAAAAACGATATCAAAATATTGATATTATTTCCAATTTTTCATTTTATTTTCTTAAAAGAAGTTTTTGGGGTCAACAAGGCCTAAAAACTTTTTGGGCACTGGGTTCAACTCAGGGCTGGGCGTTAATTGTTTTCAATTACGGAACTCCGTAATTAGGTGGGAGGGGTCAAAAACGCCGCCGTAATCCGTAATCTCGCCCAGTTTTTGTTAATATCCCTACTGAATTAGTTTCTTCAATTGTCACAACATTTAAATAACATTCCATTTTTGAATTAAAATCATTTGATTTTAATTCTATTTTCTTGCGCGTTTTTACAGAACTATTGAATTGCCGACATTATAAATATTGAATGAAATTCTATGAAAAATAAATAAATTGAAAAGTATTTCGTTATTTGCTTATTTATTGGTTGGCTTAAAATGCTTTTAATTAATTAAAGCTATGAAGAAATTCCTTTTTTATTTATTTCACTTATCCGTTAGTATGCCAATTATTAAATTATATTTTTATTTTCACTATTTATTAAAAAATTAATCTTATTTTCTGTTAAAAAATAAACTATACAATTCCTACAAAAAATTACGAACAAAAAATTTTTTTCTTTCTCTGCAATTACAAAGAAATGCTAATTGAGAATTAAGTATAAAAGCAATTAGTGTGCCCTTATTAGAGGTGCGCCGTGACTGAAAAAACCCCTGAACCGTGACCGTGAATTGACCCCGTGAATCGTGACCGTGATCCAAAAAACCCGTGAAATTCACGGTTTTGTGACCGTGACCGTGAATTTTTTGAGTTTAATTTTTCCCTCCAGGCGAATTTTTTCGTTTTACACTGTATTTTGTGGTATAATTTTCCAAGAAATTTCTTTTGGGAAAAGATTTGGACAGTGAAGTCATTTGGACAGAACCGGACAATTGGACAGTGGACAATACGACAGAGAGTGAATTTTTTTACTATTAAAAATGGCTTTAGTAATAACAAAAATATTTTCTTGAGCCATTTGGCAAGTCTACCAACCCGATTAGTCAATTTATAAGCGCCCGGCTCGTTAATAAACAGCAATAAATTTCATCTTGTTTATTTTTTAAAAAACAATCTTTATCTTAACCTTTAGAAAGTATCACTTACTTATTTTAATGCCAGATCAGACTTATGAAAATTCAATTTACCTAGATATTCTTAAAATATATTTTTTATTGCTGCTAAAGCCATTTTTAATAGTAAAAAAATTCAGTCTCTGTCGTATTGTCCACTGTCCAATTGTCCGGTTCTGTCCAAATGACTTCACTGTCCAAATGTCCGGGAGCCGCTTTTCCTCCGTCCGACTTTTGTGTGCGGCGAAGGGGAGAAGAGATTGTCAATGGCACTTAAGAAAGTGGTGGAACGGCACGGAGAGATCAGCGAAATCGCTGGGTAATCAAATGGAATGATACAATATGTAAGGGGAACGGAGTCACCGAAAAGGGGGACAGAATGCCATTCACGAGGGTATTTGGCCAAACTAAGGCACCCAATACCAGATTTATGCCGGCATTTGGCCTCCATTATGGTCTAGTCGATGGAACTGCTTCTGTCCGATAGGGCCGAGAATCTCTCCGGCACTTACTTCTATTGCATGGACGACAGAGTGTGCACCAAATTTGGCGAAGTGAGCAAAAACAAACGGATGAATGTTTGAAAGCAACGAAATGCCAAAGCATCGTGAAGCTGGTTAATCTTTTCAGTTCTGTGCCCCTTTTGTCCATGCGCTTGACCATCGAATGTGCCCACCCATTGCCAACCAATGGGCAGCACTTTTTAAGCTGTTCATTGAGCATTTGATCAAATTGTTGATGATCAAAATAATTTTATTTTTAATTAAAAATTCTTTGTTATAAATTATTTTTATTTTTTATTTTCTTGCTATTATTCGATAGCCCTATGTGTCCTCTATCAGCCTGCAAATGGCCAAAAATATTCGAAAACATGGTCTCTTGGGTACTTTTGGCCATGACTTTGCTGAAACTTGACCAAATTTTTTGAAACTTAGGTGAACTAATAGAGAACTCTTTGGGCTATCGAATTATACAAAGAATGCTTCTAATTTGGTTGACTTTGACAAAAGTTATGGGTAGGGAACGGATTTCTAAGTTTTTGCTTATTTTTTCTGCGGCTTTAATTCGACGAGAAATGCATGAAAAACACATTTTTTGTTCGAAAATTTTGTGTTTTAACGCACTTATTCGAACTTAGAAATGCTTATTTTGGCGTTTCGTGCTTAAAAATGCTTATTTTAGAGGTTCGCCCTTAAAATAAGTTTTTGTACTTATTTTAGCGTTTTATGCTTATTTTCGTTCTTATTTCGCGATTTTTGGGAAATTTATTAACAAAAATGCAATAAAAATGATAAATACACCCCTAAGAATCGGCCAAAAAAATTTCGGAAAAATACACCCTTGAGAATTGACCTAAAAATTTTCAAAAAATACACTCCTAAGAATCCACCCAAAAAATTTCGGAAAAATACGCCCCTGAGAATCGACCCTTAAATCCTGAAAATTTCTAAATGTACTTCATTTCTAACTGCAATCAGTAAATAAAATTGTTTGACTTAATTTTAACTAATTTACATAGAGAAAACAGCAATTTTAACAAATTTCACCTCTACATTTGGAATTTTTTCATGCTTATTTTCGCACTTATTTCGCGCTTTTTTCGCCCTTATTTAAGCACTTATTTTGGACTTTTTCGCGCTTAAAAATCCGTTCCCTAATTATGGGCAGTTTTTTGTTGAAAATTTCCATTTGATGGCTTTTTTATAATGAGCATAGCACCGTCGAAAAGAGAAAGTACGAAGAGGACGGCTGATTGGATACGAAGGGAAATGAGAGAAGCAGAAGCAAAGGAATTGTGGGAAGAACAGAGACAAAAAGAATGCAGCGGAGGGGGAAGAGACAGTCAGACGGTTGGGGTGAACAGAGAGAGAAAGAGAGGGACTAACGGAGGAAAACAAATTAAGAAAGAGGGAGAAAGAGAGACACACAAAGAGAGAGAGAGAGACGGAGAAAAAGAGACACGACAAAAATGATTTATTGGGCCACGGAAGTGAAAACAAAAGGATATAACCAGCAGAGTAGCCAGATTTGAGGATTTTCTTCATTTTGTGGTTTTTTGATAGGTCAATGAGAATTTTTTTTGAAATGATGATTTGAAGATTTTTGTGGCCCAAGGTTCTTTTGCATGCCAAATGAGGCTTTTGAAAATTGAATCTGGCTACCCTGAGAATATCACATGCGAAAACAGAAACGATACCAACTCGCTAAAGAAATATCAATAGAAGAGTCTGTGCACTCGGAAATTTCTTTTAGTTTTTTGGCGAATTTTTCTGTAGAACAGCAGCCAGGCCTGCGTCTTCAAGTCCAATGTTCGCGCCTTATCCAATAGATTCTAACTTAAAAACCTAAAATTGGGGAATGAATGGCACTCGAAAACCGAAATTGGTAAATATTGATCATAGGCCCCAAACTCAAAAATGCTTAAAAACGGTCAGAATCGATGTAAAAAGGTTTGAAATGGGTTGGAAAAATAGAATTCTGCGAAATGATAGACAAAATCATATGATAAATCATAGACAAAGTCTATGAAACAAAATCATATGATAAAAAGAGTCTTAAAATAAATTTTGCTGGTGATTGTCCGTCCATTAATGACGGATTATCCACTGATTGATTTCCCATCCTTCAACTCCCTGTCCGTTTGCCGTTCTCTCCCATTTTTTGTACTATTTCGTCATTTTCTTTTGTCTATTTCTTTTTTTTTTCTTTATCCCATCTGGGTTTTATGGTTGACCTTTTTCGCGGCACTTTTTTTGTTGCCTTTTTGTTCATTGAGTCACTATTGGCATTATTTTTGAATTGTCTCATTTAGAGCTATCGAATGATATTTGTTGAGAAATCTCAATTTTTAACCTATCTTTAGTCTTTTTTATAGCCCGCTTTGAGCAACTTTTGAATCCATTTTTAAATTGTATGAACTTAGATGAAATAATTAGGGCTTCCTTTTTTAGACAGAACAAGAAAGTAGCGGGAATTTAGGCATGAAAATTCGCAAAATACGAAATAAAATATATTAAAAAATTCCGAAATATATATAATGATTTTGTATATGTTTTTTTGATGAAAAAGCTTCTTTTATAAATTTTCTGAAAATAATAAAACTTCTCCAAATTTTCTAATATAGAACGAACTTTATTATAGAAATTAAGCGAATTAATAGCAAAATTATGATAAATTTGTACATATTATTTTTGTGTTCATTTACATTTTTTATGGTCTTAAAATTTTTATTGTTGTACATATAAACTGCAATAGAACTGCGTATTTCGCGTCATAATTTGTCACAATTCTCTTGCAAGTTAAATTGGCAGAAATTTTTAAATTCTTAAAGATTTTTCAAAGACCTTTCCCCGTTTTATTGTAATGTATATATATATACCGAGCAACTATCACTGCCGTCAAATTTAATTTGGCTAAAATTGGCATTTTTTTAATATTAACTACCAAAGCTCCAGTGAAAAATTTATTTTAAATTATTTTTTTACCTCGATTATAGGAAACGAAAAAACTATAATTTAAAAATGTCTTCAAAAAATTTTCTGATTAAAACGCCAATTGGGTACATTGCACAAGAAGAAATTGGCGACTGGGCTGCTTTGGTATCTGAGGAGGAACAGCTGCAGGAGCAGCAGGAGCAAGCGCAGCAGCAGCAGCAGGGGCAGGAGCAAGCGCAGGAGCAAGCGCAGGAGCAGCAGGAGCAAGCGCAGCAGCAGCAGGAGCAAGCGCAGCAGCAGGAGCAAGCGCAGGAGCAAGCGCAGCAGCAGCAGCAGGGGCAGGAGCAAGCGCAGGAGCAAGCGCAGGAGCAGCAGGAGCAAGCGCAGCAGCAGCAGGGGCAGGAGCAAGCGCAGGAGCAAGCGCAGGAGCAAGCGCAGGAGCAAGCGCAGCAGCAGCAGCAGGGGCAGGAGCAAGCGCAGGAGCAAGCGCAGGAGCCAGGAGCAGCAGGAGCAAGCGCAGCAGCAGCAGGAGCAAGCGCAGCAGCAGCAACAATTGCGCCAGCAGGTGGGTAAAGAAAGCATTTATGCCGCATTTTTGGGTCCTCTACGTTTCCCCCCGAAAAATTTTAAATTTCTATTAATATTTAGGAATATTACGAAGCTAAGAAAATTTTCAAAAATTTAAGTCCTATCCCTGAGCTTTCAAAAGAACCATACGTGTGCAAGGGGCGTGGGGTCAGCGGCAAAATTTATTGCGTTCGACCATTTTTTTAAGTTTAATTATATGAATTATTTATTAAACAATTTATTCTTGAACAATTTCACTCATCATAAGTGAATTTTAATAATTTTAAATAATTTTTCAATCGTTATGAAAACTTGAAAAAGAAAAGATGAAATATTAATATTTTATTTAAAATTATTAGATTAAATCGTAGACTCATCATTCAAAAAGCAATTTGGTAGCAAATCTGTGCTCTTTCCAATGGGATTAGTCAAAAATTTTTCCTTCGCCAACTTCGAGAAAATTTTATGTTTGATCGAAAAATTTCAACGCAGAAATGCGTTTTTTAAGCTCCTTTCTTTAAAACAATTGAGTAAAAAAAGAAGAAACCTAAAAATTGCGACTCTATTGATAAACAAACTTTTCGGGTTTTTACGCTATATTTTATTCAGCCACACTGTTTGATTATATACATACATATGGCGCATACTGTAAATAAATAAAAATAAGTTTATGCAAATTGGTGATATAGCAAAAGAACGAAGTTGATGGTTAAAAAACGGGGGTTGCCGCCGGTGGAAGAAGGGTCTGATTTTTGTTATATTTTCAGGAGAAGCAGCGGAAAGAAAATGCCCGAAAAAAGGAAAACTTCCAAAGGAAGCAACAGCAGAAGCAGCAGCAATTGCGCCAGCAGGTGGGTAAAGAAAACATTTATGCCGCATTTCGGGATGCACTATGTTACTCCTCAGAAAAAAAATAAATTAAAAAAAATCACATATTGATTTTTCAGAATATTACGAAGAACTAATAAATTTACTCAAAAATTTTTTTAAAAATCGCTAAAAAAGTTTTCAAAAATTTATTTACTTTTTTTTTGAATATATGGATTTTCCATACTTTTGTACACTTCTTTGAGCACCAAGACCCCTGAAGATAGAATTTTTGGAGAAAATACCACTGTTAAATGATTTTTCTTTTAATCCTATATATTAGAGCTGAGCGGGACCGGGAACTTTGACAAAAACCGGGACTTCTCAGGTTTAAAAACCGGGACTAGTCCAGGTCACCGGGACTTCCCGGTCAAACCGGGAATAGGTACTCATTTATTTATACGTTATTTTCAGGGGTACATGTCAACTCGCCGACGCACGACTCGCCGACGGACTAATCTTTTGTTCGTAACTTTTTTCTTTTTCTACCAATTTTTATAAAATTAATGTTATTCGAAAGCACTATTTGGAGAATTATTTAATCGCTTAACATCTGCTTAATGATAGTTTCTAAACACTTAAAGCTTCCGAATAACATAAATTTTATAAAAATTGGTAGAAAAAGAAAAAAGTTACGAACAAAAGATTAGTGCGTCGGCGAGTTGAACTGTTCCCTATTTTCAGTACCAGTCCCGGTCCCGCTCAGAGAGAGAGTGACAGAGAACCAGCGAGAGAGAGGGCGGGAGAGTTGAGAGAAAATGCAAGAGAGAGAGAGAGAGAGAAAGTAAAATGAGAGAAAGGTAGAGAGTGCATTGCATTTCAAGAGCGAAAGAGAAACAGAGGCGAGGCGAGAAGGAGTGAAAGAGAGAGAGAGGAGAATTGAGAGAAAGGTAGAGAGTGCATTTTGAGATGGAAGAGAGATAGAGGGCGAGCTGAGAGAGAGTGACAGAGAGCTAGAGAGAGAAATGAAATAAAGATAAAGATTGAATTAGAGAGCAAAAGTTAAAGAGAGAGAGGGCAAGAGAGCGTGAGAGAGAAAGGGAGAGAAACAAAGAGAGAGAAACGTAAATGAAAAGATAGAAAGAGAGGAGAGAGAGAGAGAGAAAATGCAAGCGAGAGAGAGAGAGAATAAAATGAGAAAGAGAGAGAGAGGGCGAAAGCGAGAGGGCGAGAGAGAGAGAGAGTGATAGAGAGCGAGAGAGAAATGAGAGAGAGACAGAGAGTGAATTAAAGGCAAAAGAGAGAGAGTGGCAGAGAGCGAGAGAGAGGAGAGAGAGAGACAGAGTTAATTTAGAGAGCGAAAGAGAGAGAGAGTTCCAGAGAGTGAGTGACAGAGAGAAGAGAAACGAAAGAGATAGAGAAAGAAAGAAATGAGAGAAGGGCGAGAGTGCATTGCATTTCAAGAGCAAAAGAGAGACAGAGGGCGAGGCGAGAGGGAGTAGAGAGAGAGGAGAAATGAGAGAGAAAGAGAAAGGGTCGGGAGAGTGTCAAAGAGAGAGAAATTATAAATCAATGAATTAGAGGGCAAAAAATAAAGAGAGGGAAGGAAAGAGAGAGAGGGCAAAGAGCGAGAGAGGGCAAGAGGGCTCCCGGTAAATTGGACACCAGAAAATTGGACACCGAAAATTGGACACTAGAAAATTGGACACCAATGGAAATTTGGACACCGGAAAATTGGACACTAGAAAATTGGACACCAACGGAAATTTGGACACCGGAAAATTGGACACTGTTGTAAATAAAAATTAAAATAAACAAAATATATTAATAAACAAAAATTTTGGCTTGGCCTAAAAGATCTTTATCTTAATCTGCACATATGTTGTTTATAAGCGTAAATAATATGGAAATGAATTTGTTATTATTTTTGTAACATCAGCAGGAGAAGAAAAACATCATATCATTCATAAAGAAAAAGTTTTATTACCCATTTTTCGTGCATTATTTGGCACATTGAACAACCATCGCCAATTTTCTACATTTTTTGGCATCTTAATCAATCATCGCCTAATTTCGTACACTTTTTTCCACATTTGATCAATCATCGTGCCTATTTAATGTTTGATCCACTCTAAATGCCTTAATCCATTTATCCACACCATTTAATTTTCAACCTAATTCCTGGGTTTATTTTTTAAAAGCGAAATTTGGTGTCCAATTTTCCGGTGTCCAATTTTCCTTTAGTGTCCAAAATTCCGGCGGTGTCCAAATTTCTGCTTGGTGTCCAATTTTCTGGTGTCCAATTTTCTGGTGTCCAATTTTCCGGTGTCCAATTTACCGGTCCCCGGGCAAGAGAAGGAGGGAGAGAAACAAAGTGAGAGAGAAAGTAAATGAAAAGATAGAAAGAGAGAGAGAGAAAAAGCAAGCGAAAGAGAATAAAATGAGAGAGAGAAAGAGCGCGAAAGAGAGAGAATGGCAGAGAGCATGAGAGAGAGGAGAGAGAGTGACAGAAGAGTGAATTAAAGAGCGAAAGAGAGAGAGAGAGGTCGGAAGTGAAGAAAGGGTGGAGGGAGAGTGTCAAAGAGAGAGAAATTATAAATCAAAAAGATAGAAACAGAGAGAGAGAGAGAAAAGGCAATAGAGAGAGAGAGAGAGGAGAAATGAGAGAAAGGTAGAGAGTGAGTGCACTTTGAGACCGAAAAAGAGAGAGGGAGGGCTAGGCGAGAGAGAGTGACAGAGAGCTAGAGAGAGAAATGAAATGTATATAAAAATTAAATTTAAAAGCAAAAGACAAAGATAAAGAGAGAGGGCAAGAGAGAGTGACAGAGAGCGAGGGAGAGAGGCAGGGGGAGCGAGAGTAACAAAGAAAGAGAAATAAGTGAAAGGATAGAGAGAGAGAGAGAGATAAAGCAAGAGAGAGAGAGAGAGGGCGGGTGAGAGAGAAAATGAAATAGAGAGAGTAAAATGAGGAGAAAGGTAGAGTGCATTGCATTTAGAGAGCGAAAGAGAGAGAGGGCGAGGCGAGAGGGAGAGAGAAATGAGAGAAAGAGAGCGAGTGAATTAGAGAGAATGAAAGAGGGAGAGGGAGACAATGCGAGAGTGAGAGAGAAATGAGAGAAGGTAGAGAGTGCCTTTTGATATCGAAAGAGAGAGAGAGAGGGAGGGCTAGGCGAGAGAGAGTGATAGAGCTAGAGAGACAAAATAAAATAATGATACTAATTGAATTAGAGAGCAAAAGACAGAGAGAGGGCAATAGAGCGAAAGAGAGGAGAAATGAAAGAGAAAGAGGGAGTGAGAGAGAGAAAAAATGCAAGAGAGAGAGAGTAAAATGATTGCACTTTGAGACCGAAAAAGAGAGAGGGAGGGCTAGGCGAGAGAGAGTGACAGAAGCTAGAGAGAGAAATGAAATATATATAAAAATTAAATTTAAAAGCAAAAGACAAAGATAAAGAGAGAGAGAGAGAGGGCAAGAGAGAGTGACAGAGAGCGAGGGAGAGAGGCAGGGGGAGCTAGAGTAACAAAGAAAGAGAAATAAGTGAAAGGATAGAGAGAGAGAGAGAGATAAAGCAAGAGAGAGAGAGAGAGGGCGGGTGAGAGAGAAAATGAAATAGAGAGAGTAAAATGAGGAGAAAGGTAGAGTGCATTGCATTTAGAGAGCGAAAGAGAGAGAGGGCGAGGCGAGAGGGAGAGCGAGAGAGGAGAAATGAGAGAGAAAGAGGGAAAGAGAGTGAGAGCAATGCGAGAGAGAGAGAGAAATGAGAGAAGGTAGAGAGTGCCTTTTGATATCGAAAGAGAGAGAGAGAGGGAGGGCTAGGCGAGAGAGAGTGATAGAGCTAGAGAGACAAAATAAAATAATGATAGTAATTGAATTAGAGAGCAAAAGACAGAGAGAGGGCAATAGAGCGAGAGAGAGCGAAAGAGAGGAGAAATGAAAGAGAAAGAGGGAGTGAGAGAGAGAGAAAAAATGCAAGAGAGAGAGAGTAAAATGATTGCATTTAGAGAGCGAAAGAGAGAGAGGGAGGGCTAGGCGAGAGAGAGTGACAGAGAGCTAGAGAGAGAAATGAAATGTATATAAAAATTAAATTTAAAAGCAAAAGACAAAGATAAAGAGAGAGGGCAAGAGAGAGTGACAGAGAGCGAGGGAGAGAGAAAGGGGGAGCGAGAGTAACAAAGAAAGAGAAATAAGTGAAAGGATAGAGAGAGAGAGAGAGAGATAAAGCAAGAGAGAGAGAGAGAGGGCGGGTGAGAGAGAAAATGAAATAGAGAGAGTAAAATGAGGAGAAAGGTAGAGTGCATTGCATTTAGAGAGCGAAAGAGAGAGAGGGCGAGGCGAGAGGGAGAGAGAAATGAGAGAAAGAGAGCGAGTGAATTAGAGAGAATGAAAGAGGGAGAGGGAGACAATGCGAGAGTGAGAGAGAAATGAGAGAAGGTAGAGAGTGCCTTTTGATATCGAAAGAGAGAGAGAGAGGGAGGGCTAGGCGAGAGAGAGTGATAGAGCTAGAGAGACAAAATAAAATAATGATAGTAATTGAATTAGAGAGCAAAAGACAGAGAGAGGGCAATAGAGCGAGAGAGAGCGAAAGAGAGGAGAAATGAAAGAGAAAGAGGGAGTGAGAGAGAGAAAAAATGCAAGAGAGAGAGAGTAAAATGATTGCATTTAGAGAGCGAAAGAGAGAGAGGGAGGGCTAGGCGAGAGAGAGTGACAGAGAGCTAGAGAGAGAAATGAAATGTATATAAAAATTAAATTTAAAAGCAAAAGACAAAGATAAAGAGAGAGAGGGCAAGAGAGAGTGACAGAGAGCGAGGGAGAGAGAAAGGGGAGCGAGAGTAACAAAGAAAGAGAAATAAGTGAAAGGATAGAGAGAGAGAGAGAGAGAGAGAGATAAAGCAAGAGAGAGAGAGAGAGAGGAGTGAGAGAGAAAATGAATAGAGAGAGAGTAAAATGAGGAGAAAGGTAGAGTGCATTGCATTTAGAGAGCGAAGAAAGAGAGAGGGCGAGGCGAGAGGGAGAGAGAAATGAGAGAAAGAGAGCGAGTGAATTAGAGGAATGAAAGAGGGAGAGGGAGACAATGCGAGAGTGAGAGAAATGAGAGAAGGTAGAGAGTGAATTAGAGAGAGAAAGAGAGGAGAAATGAAAGAGAAAGAGGGAGAGAGAGAGAAAAAAATGCAAGAGAGAGAGAGTAAAATGATTGCATTTAGAGAGCGAAAGAGAGAGAGGGCAGGCGAGAGGGAGAGCGAGAGAGGAGAAATGAGAGAGAAAGAGGGAAAGAGAGTGAGAGCAATGCGAGAGAGAGAGAGAAATGAGAGAAGGTAGAGAGTGCCTTTTGATATCGAAAGAGAGAGAGAGAGGGAGGGCTAGGCGAGAGAGAGTGATAGAGCTAGAGAAGACAAAATAAAATAATGATAGTAATTGAATTAGAGAGCAAAAGACAGAGAGAGGGCAATAGAGCGAGAGAGAGCGAAAGAGAGGAGAAATGAAAGAGAAAGAGGGAGTGAGAGAGAGAAAAAATGCAAGAGAGAGAGAGTAAAATGATTGCATTTAGAGAGCGAAAGAGAGAGAGGGAGGGCTAGGCGAGAGAGAGTGACAGAGAGCTAGAGAGAGAAATGAAATGTATATAAAAATTAAATTTAAAAGCAAAAGACAAAGATAAAGAGAGAGGGCAAGAGAGAGTGACAGAGAGCGAGGGAGAGAGAAAGGGGGAGCGAGAGTAACAAAGAAAGAGAAATAAGTGAAAGGATAGAGAGAGAGAGAGAGAGATAAAGCAAGAGAGAGAGAGAGAGGGCGGGTGAGAGAGAAAATGAAATAGAGAGAGTAAAATGAGGAGAAAGGTAGAGTGCATTGCATTTAGAGAGCGAAAGAGAGAGAGGGCGAGGCGAGAGGGAGAGAGAAATGAGAGAAAGAGAGCGAGTGAATTAGAGAGAATGAAAGAGGGAGAGGGAGACAATGCGAGAGTGAGAGAGAAATGAGAGAAGGTAGAGAGTGCCTTTTGATATCGAAAGAGAGAGAGAGAGGGAGGGCTAGGCGAGAGAGAGTGATAGAGCTAGAGAGACAAAATAAAATAATGATAGTAATTGAATTAGAGAGCAAAAGACAGAGAGAGGGCAATAGAGCGAGAGAGAGCGAAAGAGAGGAGAAATGAAAGAGAAAGAGGGAGTGAGAGAGAGAAAAAATGCAAGAGAGAGAGAGTAAAATGATTGCATTTAGAGAGCGAAAGAGAGAGAGGGAGGGCTAGGCGAGAGAGAGTGACAGAGAGCTAGAGAGAGAAATGAAATGTATATAAAAATTAAATTTAAAAGCAAAAGACAAAGATAAAGAGAGAGAGGGCAAGAGAGAGTGACAGAGAGCGAGGGAGAGAGAAAGGGGGAGCGAGAGTAACAAAGAAAGAGAAATAAGTGAAAGGATAGAGAGAGAGAGAGAGAGAGAGATAAAGCAAGAGAGAGAGAGAGGGCGGGTGAGAGAGAAAATGAAATAGAGAGAGTAAAATGAGGAGAAAGGTAGAGTGCATTGCATTTAGAGAGCGAAAGAGAGAGAGGGCGAGGCGAGAGGGAGAGAGAAATGAGAGAAAGAGAGCGAGTGAATTAGAGGGAATGAAAGAGGGAGAGGGAGACAATGCGAGAGTGAGAGAAATGAGAGAAGGTAGAGAGTGAATTAGAGAGAGAAAGAGAGGAGAAATGAAAGAGAAAGAGGGAGAGAGAGAGAGAAAAAATGCAAGAGAGAGAGAGTAAAATGATTGCATTTAGAGAGCGAAAGAGAGAGAGGGCGAGGCGAGAGGGAGAGCGAGAGAGGAGAAATGAGAGAGAAAGAGGAAAGAGAGTGAGAGCAATGCGAGAGAGAGAGAGAAATGAGAGAAGGTAGGAGTGCCTTTTGATATCGAAAGAGAGAGAGAGAGGGAGGGCTAGGCGAGAGAGAGTGATAGAGCTAGAGAGACAAAATAAAATAATGATAGTAATTGAATTAGAGAGCAAAAGACAGAGAGAGGGCAATAGAGCGAGAGAGAGCGAAAGAGAGGAGAAATGAAAGAGAAAGAGGGAGTGAGAGAGAGAGAGAGAAATGCAAGAGAGAGAGAGAAGAGAGAGAGAGGGCAAGAGATCGAGAGAGAGAGAAAAGTAAATGAAAAGGTAGAAAAAGAGAGAGAGGGAGAAAAAATGCAAGCGAGAGAGAGAGGGAATAAAATGAGAGAGAGAGCGAAATCGAGAGGGCGAGAGAGAGAGTGATAGAGAGCGAGAAGGAGGAGAGGGAAATGAGAGAGAGATAGAGAATGAATTTAAAGCAAAAGAGATAGAGAGGTCAAGAGAGAGTGGCAGAGAGCGAGAGAGAGGAGAGAGAGAGACGGAGTTAATTTAGAGAGCGAAAGAGAGAGAGAGAGTGCCAGAGAGAGTGCCAGAGAACGAGAGAGAGAGAGAGAGAGGGGGGAGAGAAATAAAGAAGAAATGAGAGAGAACGAGAGAGAGAGAGAGAGAAAATGCAAGAGAGAGAGAAATTAGAGAAAGATAGCGTGAATTAGAGAGCGAAAGAGAGAGAGAGAGAGAGGGCTGTAGAGAGTGACAGGGAGAGAGAGAGAGAGAGGAGAAATGAGAGAGAGAGAGAGAGAGGTGGAGAGAGAGGATAAATGAGCGAGAAATTGGAATTTTTATAAAATTTGCCTGTTTCGGGGTTTTCGAAAATGAGATGCAAAAAATCATACCAAATTTTTTTAAATACTTTTTTGCATAGCAGCAGCAGCAACCGCCGCAGCACCAATCGCAGCAGCAATCGCAGCAGCAGCAACCGCCGCAGCACCAATCGCAGCAGCAGCAATCGCAGCAGCAGCAACCGCCGCAAAATTGGATTTTAAGTGATTTGTTAATAATTTTCACAAAATTGTCTATTTTATGTGCATGACTTAAGGTTTTTTGTGAATTTGAATGGGCCCCAGCGGCGCAGGTAGTCGCCGCCGGAAAACAAATTTTTTAGAGCGATTTAGTTGTAAATCATTCCCAAAATTTAAATTTTTGTTGGTTTTAGTGCTTAAAATTAAATTTTGGAAGATAAAAAATAACTCGCAAAACATAGTCAAGTTTCGTTAAAAAAAACGAAGTCCAATTTCGTAAAATTACATACTCAAAAAAAGAAAGTCAAATTTCGTAAAAAAAAACTACGAATTTAAAACGAAGCACAATTTTGTAAAAGTAACGAAATTGATAAAAAGACAAAGGAAGAAGTCGAAAAGCGAAGCCTGATTTCGTAAAAGTTTCCCGAAAATTGATCAAAAAATTATTAAATAATTAGGATTTTTTTTTGATTTTTACGAAGTCTCCTATCTTTTTCCCGTTCGTCCCGAATTTTTCTCACATTCATTCACATTTTCATCCCAACCAATACGAAGTCGACCCCCCCCCCTTTTGTCGATTGCGTAAATCCCAAAAACACCTAAAAACATATTTGAATTGGATTGTCAAAATTAAAAAATTATACATCTTTGTGAGAGAAATACAGTGCCCCAAAAAAGTCCTGACTCAAACCTGAAAAACTATCTTATAGTTCATTTAAAAACTTGAAATAATTCATGCTTGCATAACTTTTGGTGCTGATCAAAAAAGTAATTTTCGATATCCCTAGGGGGCTGGAAAATTTTTTCTAGAAATGGACAAGCCCACTGGAAGAGCACAGAATTTGCTATCGAATTGCTTTTGGAACGGTGCATCTACGATTTGTATATAGAAAGTTATACATGGTTGAATAATTGATCACCATAAAAATGATCAATTTTGGTCAGTGCCATAACTTTTTGTAGAAGCATCCAAATTAACAATCTTGGTATCTTTTGATAGCTCTAAGTGTCCTCTATTTACCTGTAAAATTTCAAAAAATTTTTATTGTGTTTCAAAAAAGTTGTGTCTTGTAATTTTCATAAATTTATTTGGTAAACTTTTTTAATCACAACTTCTTTGAAACTTAACGAATTTTTTTGAAATTTTATAGGCAAATAATAGGACACTATAGGCTATCAAATGGTACCAAGAATGTTTAATTTGGATGGTTCTTGAAAAAGTTACGGTGCCTTAAATTTGTTAAATTATTATATTGTCATGTCAATTTTTGTGGTCGTGTAAACTGAAATAGAGCCAAATATATTTATTATTATTATTATTATTAGCTTATTATCCAATTATAAATTTAAATAATATTAATTAATTAAAATCATTATTCGGTACTGAAATGACCCGCCTCTTCTGATCATCACTTATTCGGACTTTTTGCACTTCGACACAGCACCGGGGGGGGGGGGTTGACCTCCCCCGCTTCGCCTGTAAAGGGGACAAAAAATGGGGAGACACCTTCGCAAGTGGGAGGAGGGTCAATTGTATGCTCGAGACTCTCGGGGAAAAGTTTCTTATTTTTTATGTCGGTCTTGGGCTTTTGGTCACGGTGTTCGATACTGTTCGAGACTTATTTACACAATCTCAGACCAAGTGGAAAATGCTTTTTGGTACAATCTGTTTTCACTCAAAAATCCTATTTTTCGGAGTCGCTGATCCATCTTTTTCTAATTTTTGAGAAATTGGGCCAAACAAAGCGCCCCAAATGGTAAAATTTTGCTATTTTTGATGAAATCAAGTGCTTCCAAGTAGGCGGATTCTTCAGATTTGTGCTGTATTTGAGATTTGAAAAACCATGAATTTGTTCATTTTTTTCTCAAAAATTTTTCAAAAATATTTCCAGGAGCCGCATCTCGGCACCGCCTAATTTTTCCTTAAAAATTAAGCCCGCGCGGCGAAAAAATGTGAATTTAAGCCTATTATTTTTGTCTGCATTTAGAAATTGCATGCTGAACACTGCGTTGTCAAAGTATATAGTAGAAAACCAATAAATCTTCAATTGCGAAAGACGCAGCAGCAGCAGCGGCCTTCAGGACCTGAACTCCTCCGGGAGTCGGGCCTCCCGTTGGAGCAGCAGCAGCATCACCTGATGAGTGAAGCAAATGTGCTTGACAAAATTGAGAAGAAACTTAACTATGAGGCCCGCATGTGTAAAGAGTTAAAAGAAATTGGACTGCAACCGCAGCATCAGCATAGACTCGAAGAAGCGCGACAGAAGTTTGCTAAAGGAGAGTGTCTGACACAATGTGAACTTACTCTACTGTTTATGGAACAACAAGAGCGCTTGCGGCAGAAGCGCTTCCGGCAGCAGCAGCAACTGCAGCAGCAACCACCGCAGCAGCAGCAACCGCAGCAGCAGCAGCAACCGCAGCAGCAGCAACCGCAGCAGCAGCAGCACCGCAGCAGCAGCAACCACCGCAGCAGCAGCAACCACGCAGCAGCAGCAACCACCGCAGCAGCAGCAGCAACCGCCGCAGCAGCAACCACCGCAGCAGCAGAAACCGCCGCAGCAGCAACCGCCGCAGCAGCTTTCTGAAATCCTCCATGAGTCGTGCCGCTCGTTGGAGCAGCAGCATCAGCAGCAACAAAATGTGCAACGCCTGGAGCAATTGCGCCAGCTGGTGGGTATAGCATTTAAACCGTATTTATTAGGGTTGTCCGGGACTTCGGTGATTGACGAAAATTGAAATTTTTTTGGTGAATTTAAAATATATTTTTTAAATTCTTTTCAATTGGCTATTTTATCTTCAATATCTTTTTCATCGGCAAGATAAACTGCGTTTACCTTTCCCAAATTTTTGATCGGTACCGGTAATTTTTCCAAAAAATTTTTAATTACTGATTTAAAACAATGATGGGGTAAAAAAGAGATGAATTTTGAGGCTTTCGGAAAATTGGATACCGAGGACACAATTGGAAATTTAAAAAATTAGACATTCATAAAAATTTGCATGATTATATCAAAGATCTCTGGTGTCTAAATTTCCAGTGTCCAATTTTCCGGCCTCCTGGATTCGGCTCTGATACATATTCAGGCTCGACTTAAAAAAATTTATTTAGTTTTTTCAAAAGAATCGTTTTTTCTGAGAAAAGAAAAAATCATACCAATTATATGAAATAATTAATTAAGCAAATTATTCTTGAACAATTTCACTCCTCATAAGTGAATTTTAATAATTTTAAATATGGATTATTTAAAATTATTAGATTTAACTTATAAATAAATTGCCAACAATAATTTGTTTAATTAAATTTTTAATATAATTAAATTTCAAAAATTATATGTTTTTTTTCGTTTCGTTGGCCGAAAATGTCCGTAAAATGGCCCTTAAGAAATGGGCCGCAAATGTTTTAACACGCTTTTACGAAGGAGCCCGAACTAGGGTCAGACGGGATCGGGATCTCAACCGGGATTGGCTCCGAAATCCCGGCTTTTTCGGACTCCGATCCGGGTCCCAATTTATCAAAAACCCAAATCCCGACTTTTCAATCGCGGCGGGATCGGAAGTGAACAAAAGCACTGGTATCGTTGGAGAATCACGACGAATATTCGGGGAGGGACTTTGGGATTTGCTTGGGATTCGGGTTGGGATTTTGGGGTCAAGGAAAGATTTGATTTCAACACCACTTTACTGACAGGGAATTAGAGAAAGAGGCGAATTGCAAATTAGGAACTCGAGTAACAATACCAATTAAGCCTTGGGCGTTTTTTGTCCACGGAGAAAAGCACCAAATTTTGTAGTTTATTACAATAATTAAAAAGCACAAAATTATATAAAATTTTAGAGAGAACACGAAGACAACAATAAAAAATGATACCAATTCGAATATACTTTTCGAATGAAGACAAAACATGAAAAAGATAAAATTGATAACAAATAATATTTAATTTTTTGTTCATTTTTAGTCAAATGCCAACGGCACCGCTGGACCATAAATTTTCTAATTTGAGCCCAAAAATCCACAAAAATGGCAATTTTTTCTGAAAATTTCTTAAGAAATTATTCCAAAAATTAAAATTTTTCTCCCCGAGGAAAAAGCTTAAAGGATGAACTACCATCCCCTGTTTGATTTAAAAAGAAAATTTTTAAAATTTTTTTTGAATCATTTAGAATACGGTAAGTGAACCCCGAAAAAACAGTCCCCTCGCTAGAGACCGGCGCGACGGGGTCCCGCGCAAGATATTGCGGGATCCCAGCCAGCAATCCCGCATTTTTTGGAAAAAATGCAGGATTTGCGAGATTAATCCCGCGCGATGATTTTTTGAATAAAAATAATGGAAAATATTAGAGTGCCACGGGACCGGGAATTTTTACAAAACCGGGACCGGGACCTGAGAAGCCGGGACCGGGACCTCGATTTTCGTCCGGGAAACCGGGACCAACCGGGAATTTTTAAAAATTCACAAAAAATTCAAAAATTTTTTAAAAATTCAAATTTTAATTTTTTCAACTGAAAATAATACAAAATTTTTATTTTGTTTTTTATTTAATAAATCCAAAAGTTAAAGCTAAATCAAATTAATGAAAATTTTCAAACAAATTTCTTTAATTATTTCAATCAATTAATCATTTTTTGGACTAAATGATTGAATATTATTATAAATTAACAAGGCTGCAAAAATCATGCAAATGCATATATTTTTTCCTGGCTTCTCCATGCTCTAAATAGTACGAAAAACAATTTCTTTTTGTGTTTGCTTATAAAAATCTGGACTTTTATTTGCATATTTTTGCATATTTCGAGATTTTGGTGCATATTTGCATATTTTGGCTTTTTCTGCATATTTCGTGCATATTTTGCCATTTTTTGTGCATATTTTCCAGTTTTTTGCATATTTTGGCATTTTTTGTCAAATGTTTTCCGATTTTTCGCATATTTTTCCATTTTTCGTCAAATATTTTCCGATTTTTTGCATATTTTGGCATTTTTCTTCAAGTATTTTCCGATTTTTTGCATATTTTGCCATTTTTCGTCAAATATTTTCCGTTTTGAATATCCCTTAAGAAAATTTTGGCAGACAATAGGATGAGCTTTACTGCCGAAAACCTTTTCAATAGCAAAAAAAACCGATAAAATTTATGAGGAATAAAAATTTTTTATTGAATTTGCACCCCTAATTTTCAAGTTTTTTTGTGCATATTTGGTGCATATTTTGCTTTTTTGGCGCGCTTTTTCAAAAAAACGCTTGTATCCAGTCCCGGTCCCGCCAGACAGGGTTGAAAAGTAAGGACCGGGATTTGCGTTTTTGTAAAAAATTCGGTATTGGGATCGGGACCCGTAAAAGCCGGGATTTCCGCTACTAATCCCCAGTGATCCTGATCCCGGCCAACCCGAGCATTTATACCGGCATTTTTGGTTTAACTTTGCTTTTACGTGTCATACTACTAAACATTTAGAATGAGCTGTATGAAATGGGGCGCAAAGCTCGCAATGATGCCTGGTTGTGCCAACACCTGTTAGCATTTGGTCTGCAACCTCAGCATCAGCAGGAGCTTCAACATGCGCGACAGCTGTTTGCTGAAGAGCAGCAGTTGACGCAATATCAACGTTACCTACTGTTTGTGGAAATACGGCAGCGCCTGCGGCAGATACGGCAGCAACAGCAGCAACCGCCGCAGGACCAACCGCCGCAGGAGCAACCGGAATGTTTAGTTTATGCAATGGAAATGCTCGGGATCAGCAAACCTGCTCTTGGCAAATATGGAACTGGACGGCCAACACCCATCGAAGAACACTCTTACTTTTTGTCGTGCTCAAATTATCAAAGACCCGGGCTTGGATACAAGCCGGGCTGGGAGGTATGAATTCAATTTCGAAAAAAATAGGATTGGCAAGGGGGGGGGGGGGGGGGGTCAAGTGGGGGAAATTTCGTAAAATGTACTGGGCCCCGAGGCAGTTTCGACAATTTTTCCTGGAAAATTGAAAAAACACTGGTAAAAACGGAAATTGGAAATATTTTGGCAAGAATTTGGTCAATTTACAGTCAGTTGCAAAAATATTGGAACAATTTTTTTAAAAACAGGTTTTCCCAAAAAAAAATTCTGGAAAATTTTAATAGGCCTATCAAAGAACAAAATTCTCTACCGAATTGCTTTGGAATACGGGTCTAGGACTAATACCCGAAGAGCAAGAGAAACAAAAATTGTCGACCATAAAAATGAGCAATTTTTTATCATTTTCCCTTGAAATACGGTGGAAATGAGTATTTTGTAAATTGGTTTATAAACCGAAATTAAATGAAACATTATGGGCAATTGTCTATTTATTGATTCGGCCAATATATCGCTTCATATCAGCGGCAAAAAATCCCGAATCGAAAATAAAATAAACTGATATGGTCAATGAAGTGAGAGATGTTCAAAATCATGGCGGAAAAAAGACTTTGAATAAACTTAGAATACTATTTCAAAACGCTCTCAAAAATCTGAAATAATTCATGCATGCTTATCTTTTGATGCTTGAACAAAAAAGTCTTTTACACCAACTTGATCAGATCACTCCATCATAGTGATCGGGCCACCCTAAAATACATTGAAAATCTGGGAAATTTTTGAAGAAAATTCCTAGGGGGTTGGGAAATTTTTTTTAGTGAAAATGAGTAAGCTCATTGCAAAGAGCACAAAATTCTCTTCCGAATTGCCCTTTGAATGGTGGGTCCTCTTTCAGATGAATATTTGGATTTTTCACTAGAAAATTTTCACAACCCCTTTGGAATTTTTTTCGAAAATTTCCCCGATTTTCAGTGTATTTTAGGGTGTCCCGATCACTATGAAGGAGTGATCTGATCAAGTTGGTGTAAAAGACTTTTTTGGGTAAAATTGATCATATGGTCCAGAGCCGAAAATGGTCAAAATATATACCAATCGATAGCTCTCGGTCTGTAATGAAAGGATCCGAAAGATTTTTTCTTCAAATTTGAAAAATTGAATTTTGCTTATTGCGCTAAAAAACCGCCGCACACTGTCAAACTTTTTCCTACGCCCTTTTTCTCGCCCCACTATTTGCTCCGCCTTCGCATGCTCCCGGCGCCGCCGGACCCCCTTGTTCCCCAAAAGTTTTTGAAAAAAGCGCTGAAAAAAAAAATCAATTTCGATTTTTCATACTCAGATTTTCACAAAATGCTTATTTCAAATAAAAAATTGCTCAAATTGATCATGGACAGTCAAAAATACGACATTTGAACATTTTAAACGTGTTTTGAATAAATTTGTAAAAATGAGGCTTTTTGACCCAAAATGAGGCTTTTTTGCTTGCCGAATGAGGCTTTTGAAAATTTTCATCTGCGAGCCCTGCGAATTGCCCTTTGAGTGGTGGGTTTCAGATTTAAACGTCGGCAAAATTCCCCAAATTTGAGTGAGGGAGAGGACATTCTCGCCCGTATTGACCGGCTTGAAAAGTTGTTAGAAGGTTCAGGGAATCCCACACTGAACCCAATCATCGAACGGCTCGAAAAGTTGGAAAGGTTGGTGGAGCGGCTCGTGGAGGGCGAGAATCGATATGGACATCGATTTGGTGACCCCCAGCACACCTCCCCCACTTCGGCTCCCACCCCCACAAACGGCAATTTTCAATGGGGTCAACCGCCGCCTTTTGCTGGCACCGGCGCCGTGTCGCGGATGATAACCGACGCCATCATCAACTCAGAGCAGCTGAAGGAGAAGGCAAATCGTGCGGTCATTGAGAAATTGCCGGAGGCAATCGATGAACGGGCACTGGTGGATCAAATTGCCGAAGAATGCGGTGTCAAGGACAAACTTTCGCCAGACATTCATCGCCACCCAAGAACGCGGCCTGATGGAGGGGTAAAAAAGGACCGAATTCTGAAAGTTCCATTTAATTATTTGGAGAATGAATTATTTGAAGAATGAATTATTTGGAGAATGAATTATTTGGAGAATGAATTATTTGGAGAATGAATTATTTGAAGAATGAATTATTTGGAGAATGAATTATTTGGAGAATGAGCTTACTCATTTTCACTAAAAAAATTTTCCCAACCCCCTAGGAATTTTCTTCAAAAATTTCCCAGATTTTCAATGTATTTTAGGGTGGCCCGATCACTATGATGGAGTGATCTGATCAAGTTGGTGTAAAAGACTTTTTTGTTCAAGCATCAAAAGATAAGCATGCATGAATTATTTCAGATTTTTGAGAGCGTTTTGAAATAGTATTCTAAGTTTATTCAAAGTCTTTTTTCCGCCATGATTTTGAACATCTCTCACTTCATTGACCATATCAGTTTATTTTATTTTCGATTCGGGATTTTTTGCCGCTGATATGAAGCGATATATTGGCCGAATCAATAAATAGACAATTGCCCATAATGTTTCATTTAATTTCGGTTTATAAACCAATTTACAAAAATACTCATTTCCACCGTATTTCAAGGGAAAATGATAAAAAATTGCTCATTTTTATGGTCGACAATTTTTGTTTCTCTTGCTCTTCGGGTATTAGTCCTAGACCCGTATTCCAAAGCAATTCGGTAGAGAATTTTGTTCTTTGATAGGCCTATTAAAATTTTCCAGAATTTTTTTTTGGGAAAACCTGTTTTTAAAAAAATTGTTCCAATATTTTTGCAACTGACTGTAAATTGACCAAATTCTTGCCAAAATATTTCCAATTTCCGTTTTTACCAGTGTTTTTTCAATTTTCCAGGAAAAATTGTCGAAACTGCCTCGGGGCCCAGTACATTTTACGAAATTTCCCCCACTTGACCCCCACCCCCCCCCCTTGCCAATCCTATTTTTTTCGAAATTGAATTCATACCTCCCAGCCCGGCTTGTATCCAAGCCCGGGTCTTTGATAATTTGAGCACGACAAAAAGTAAGAGTGTTCTTCGATGGGTGTTGGCCGTCCAGTTCCATATTTGCCAAGAGCAGGTTTGCTGATCCCGAGCATTTCCATTGCATAAACTAAACATTCCGGTTGCTCCTGCGGCGGTTGGTCCTGCGGCGGTTGGTCCTGCGGCGGTTGCTGCTGTTGCTGCCGTATCTGCCGCAGGCGCTGCCGTATTTCCACAAACAGTAGGTAACGTTGATATTGCGTCAACTGCTGTCCCGCTTTGAAGAGCAAAGTGCACAATGTTGTGCTTTGTTGTTCGGACGGTGATTGGGGAGGAGTGTGCTGGGATTGGAGGCTCCCGGATGATCAAAGAACAAATAAAAATTATTTATTCACCGCACAATGGGACAATTCTCTGATGGGGAAAATGCAATTGGGAAATGGAAATGCGAATTTGGGTTCATTTGGGGCCATTTAAATATTAACAAAATTACATAAAAAATTGAAAAAGTGGACAGAAATTGGGCGAAAAATGGGATGATGAGAGACGGGCAACAATTGGAGAAATGGTGAAAAAATGGGGCATTTCGATCACAAATTGGGAGGGAGGGAATGGAGTACTTTGATCACACCAATTTTTGGGTTTTTACCGCACAAATAAACGGAGGAGGCAATTAGTGACAAACAATTTTACGGCGGTTGGGCGGGAGGAACGGGGCAAAAATCGTAATGAAATTGGGGGAGAAAAGTTGCGATTTGATGAATTAGCGGTTAAATTGTGCGCGGGGAGGAGGAAGGGAACACAAAAACAATTAACAATTTAAAGAAAAGAGGGGCAGCGGGCTGGAACGGACAGTTGCGCGGCGGCGGAGGGGGGGGGGGGTAATGCAGGGGAGGGGGCCCCTCCCGATCGTAGCCGATCAATTTGATCGGCTGACGGAACTCAGCAAAGTTCCGACAACTGCTGCTCTTCAGCAAACAGCTGTCGCGCATGTTGGAGCTCCTGCTGATGCTGAGGTTGCAGACCAAATGCTAACAGGTGTTGGCACAACCAGGCATCATTGCGAGCTTTGCGCCCCATTTCATACAGCTCATTCTAAATGTTTAGTAGTATGACACGTAAAAGCAAAGTTAAACCAAAAATGCCGGTATAAATGCTCGGGTTGGCCGGGATCAGGATCACTGGGGTTAGTAGCGGAAATCCCGGCTTTTACGGGTCCCGATCCCAATACCGAATTTTTTACAAAAACGCAAATCCCGGTCCTTACTTTTCAACCCTGTCTGGTGGGACCGGGACTGGATACAAGCGTTTTTTGAAAAAGCGCGCCAAAAAAGCAAAATAAGCACCAAATATGCACAAAAAACTTGAAAATTAGGTGTGCAAATTCAATAAAAAATTTTTATTCCTCATAAATTTTATCGGTTTTTTTTGCTATTGAAAAGGTTTTCGGCAGTAAAGCTCATCATATTGTCTGCCAAAATTTTCTTAAGGGATATTCAAAACGGAAAATATTTGACGAAAAATGGCAAAATATGCAAAAAATCGGAAAATATTTGAAGAAAAATGCCAAAATATGCAAAAAATCGGAAAATATTTGACGAAAAATGGAAAAATATGCGAAAAATCGGAAAACATTTGACAAAAAATGCCAAAATATGCAAAAAACCGGAAAATATGCACGAAATATGCAGAAAAAGCCAAAATATGCAAATATGCACCAAAATCTCGAAATATGCAAAAATATGCAAATAAAAGTCCAGATTTTTA
The DNA here is from genome assembly GCA_004148225.2 of Heterodera glycines. Classification (NCBI taxonomy): domain Eukaryota; kingdom Metazoa; phylum Nematoda; class Chromadorea; order Rhabditida; family Heteroderidae; genus Heterodera; species Heterodera glycines. Next base: position 1,223,221 of record CP049711.1, on the reverse strand, counting down.
TAAGCAAACACAAAAATAAATTGTTTTTCGTACTATTTAGAGCATGGAGAAGCCAGGAAAAAATATATGCATTTGCATGTTTTTTGCAGCCCTGATAATTTATAATAATATTCAATCATTTAGTCCAAAAAATGATTAATTGATTGAAATAATTAAAGAAATTTGTTTGAAAATTTTCATTAATTTGATTTAGCTTTAACTTTTGGATTTATTAAATAAAAAACAAAATAAAAATTTTGTATTATTTTCAGTTGAAAAAAATTAAAATTTGAATTTTTTAAAAAATTTTTGAATTTTTGTGAATTTTTAAAAATTCCCGGTTGGTCCCGGTTCCCGGACGAAAATCGAGGTCCCGGTCCCGGCTTCTCAGGTCCCGGTCCCGGTTTTGTAAAAATTCCCGGTCCCGTGGCACTCTAATATTTTCCATTATTTTTATTCAAAAAATCATCGCGCGGGATTAATCTCGCAAATCCCGCATTTTTCAAAAAATGCGGGATTGCTGGCTGGGATCCCGCAATATCTTGCGCGGGACCCCGTCGCGCCGGTCTCTAGCGAGGGGACTGTTTTTTCGGGGTTCACTTACCGTATTCTAAATGATTCAAAAAAATTTTAAAAATTTTCTTTTTAAATCAAACAGGGGATGGTAGTTCATCCTTTAAGCTTTTGAATGGTATCTCATTTTTTAAAAGAAAATGAAAAGTTCAAAGTTATGACATTTTTGCTAAGGCAGGAGAAAACTTATTGGACGACCCAATATTTTGATACGTTAAAAAAAATTTAAAAACCACGTAATTGGTATGAAAAGGACCAAATTCTTGGGAAAATTTCATTTTCGCAAAATTTTCCTTACAAATGAAAATTATTTTTTCTCCCATATTTCAAGTGAAAATTTTTGTCATTTGATAAAAGACTTTTAAGGGTGAGTGTATTTGAAAAATTACGAGGTACACATATTCTTGAATTTTACCCAAATTTTATGATTTTTGGGCGCTTATGGACCAAAATATAATTTTAAAAAAATTTGGGAAGGAGACCTGAGACGTCGATAGGCTCCTCGGGGAGAAAATTTTAATTTTTGGAATAATTTCTTAAGAAATTTTCAGAAAAAATTGCCATTTTTGTGGATTTTTGGGCTCAAATTAGAAAATTTATGGTCCAGCGGTGCCGTTGGCATTTGACTAAAAATGAACAAAAATTAAATATTATTTGTTATCAATTTTATCTTTTTCATGTTTTGTCTTCATTCGAAAAGTATATTCGAATTGGTATCATTTTTTATTGTTGTCTTCGTGTTCTCTCTAAAATTTTATATAATTTTGTGCTTTTTAATTATTGTAATAAACTACAAAATTTGGTGCTTTTCTCCGTGGACAAAAAACGCCCAAGGCTTAATTGGTATTGTTACTCGAGTTCCTAATTTGCAATTCGCCTCTTTCTCTAATTCCCTGTCAGTAAAGTGGTGTTGAAATCAAATCTTTCCTTGACCCCAAAATCCCAACCCGAATCCCAAGCAAATCCCAAAGTCCCTCCCCGAATATTCGTCGTGATTCTCCAACGATACCAGTGCTTTTGTTCACTTCCGATCCCGCCGCGATTGAAAAGTCGGGATTTGGGTTTTTGATAAATTGGGACCCGGATCGGAGTCCGAAAAAGCCGGGATTTCGGAGCCAATCCCGGTTGAGATCCCGATCCCGTTTGACCCTAGTTCGGGCTCCTTCGTAAAAGCGTGTTAAAACATTTGCGGCCCATTTCTTAAGGGCCATTTTACGGACATTTTCGGCCAACGAAACGAAAAAAACATATAATTTTTGAAATTTAATTATATTAAAAATTTAATTAAACAAATTATTGTTGGCAATTTATTTATAAGTTAAATCTAATAATTTTAAATAATCCATATTTAAAATTATTAAAATTCACTTATGAGGAGTGAAATTGTTCAAGAATAATTTGCTTAATTAATTATTTCATATAATTGGTATGATTTTTTCTTTTCTCAGAAAAAACGATTCTTTTGAAAAAACTAAATAAATTTTTTTAATTCGAGCCTGAATATGTATCAGAGCCGAATCCAGGAGGCCGGAAAATTGGACACTGGAAATTTAGACACCAGAGATCTTTGATATAATCATGCAAATTTTTATGAATGTCTAATTTTTTAAATTTCCAATTGTGTCCTCGGTATCCAATTTTCCGAAAGCCTCAAAATTCATCTCTTTTTTACCCCATCATTGTTTTAAATCAGTAATTAAAAATTTTTTGGAAAAATTACCGGTACCGATCAAAAATTTGGGAAAGGTAAACGCAGTTTATCTTGCCGATGAAAAAGATATTGAAGATAAAATAGCCAATTGAAAAGAATTAAAAAAATATATTTTAAATTCACCAAAAAAATTTCAATTTTCGTCAATCACCGAAATCCCGGACAACCCTAATAAATACGGTTTAAATGCTATACCCACCAGCTGGCGCAATTGCTCCAGGCGTTGCACATTTTGTTGCTGCTGATGCTGCTGCTCCATCCAACGAGCGGCACGACTCATGGAGGATTTCAGAAAGCTGCTGCGGCGGTTGCTGCTGCGGCGGTTTCTGCTGCTGCGGTGGTTGCTGCTGCGGCGGTTGCTGCTGCGGTGGTTGCTGCTGCTGCGGTGGTTGCTGCTGCTGCGGTTGCTGTTGCGGCGGTTGCTGCTGCGGCGGTTGCTGCTGCGGCGGTTTCTGCTGCTGCTGCGGTTGCTGCTGCTGCTGCGGTTGCTGCTGCGGCGGTTTCTGCTGCTGCGGTGGTTGCTGCTGCTGCGGTTGCTGCTGCTGCTGCGGTTGCTGCTGCTGCGGCGGTTGCTGCTGCGGCGGTTGCTGCTGCTGCGGTGGTTGCTGCTGCTGCGGTGGTTGCTGCTGCTGCGGTGGTTGCTGCTGCTGCTGCGGTTGCTGCTGCTGCGGTGGTTGCTGCTGCAGTTGCTGCTGCTGCCGGAAGCGCTTCTGCTGCAAGCGCTCTTGTTGTTCCATAAACAGTAGAGTAAGTTCACATTGTGTCAGACACTCTCCTTTAGCAAACTTCTGTCGCGCTTCTTCGAGTCTATGCTGATGCTGCGGTTGCAGTCCAATTTCTTTTAACTCTTTACACATGCGGGCCTCATAGTTAAGTTTCTTCTCAATTTTGTCAAGCACATTTGCTTCACTCATCAGGTGATGCTGCTGCTGCTCCAACGGGAGGCCCGACTCCCGGAGGAGTTCAGGTCCTGAAGGCCGCTGCTGCTGCTGCGTCTTTCGCAATTGAAGATTTATTGGTTTTCTACTATATACTTTGACAACGCAGTGTTCAGCATGCAATTTCTAAATGCAGACAAAAATAATAGGCTTAAATTCACATTTTTTCGCCGCGCGGGCTTAATTTTTAAGGAAAAATTAGGCGGTGCCGAGATGCGGCTCCTGGAAATATTTTTGAAAAATTTTTGAGAAAAAAATGAACAAATTCATGGTTTTTCAAATCTCAAATACAGCACAAATCTGAAGAATCCGCCTACTTGGAAGCACTTGATTTCATCAAAAATAGCAAAATTTTACCATTTGGGGCGCTTTGTTTGGCCCAATTTCTCAAAAATTAGAAAAAGATGGATCAGCGACTCCGAAAAATAGGATTTTTGAGTGAAAACAGATTGTACCAAAAAGCATTTTCCACTTGGTCTGAGATTGTGTAAATAAGTCTCGAACAGTATCGAACACCGTGACCAAAAGCCCAAGACCGACATAAAAAATAAGAAACTTTTCCCCGAGAGTCTCGAGCATACAATTGACCCTCCTCCCACTTGCGAAGGTGTCTCCCCATTTTTTGTCCCCTTTACAGGCGAAGCGGGGGAGGTCAACCCCCCCCACCCCCGGTGCTGTGTCGAAGTGCAAAAAGTCCGAATAAGTGATGATCAGAAGAGGCGGGTCATTTCAGTACCGAATAATGATTTTAATTAATTAATATTATTTAAATTTATAATTGGATAATAAGCTAATAATAATAAATATATTTGGCTCTATTTCAGTTTACACGACCACAAAAATTGACATGACAATATAATAATTTAACAAATTTAAGGCACCGTAACTTTTTCAAGAACCATCCAAATTAAACATTCTTGGTACCATTTGATAGCCTATAGTGTCCTATTATTTGCCTATAAAATTTCAAAAAAATTCGTTAAGTTTCAAAGAAGTTGTGATTAAAAAAGTTTACCAAATAAATTTATGAAAATTACAAGACACAACTTTTTTGAAACACAATAAAAATTTTTTGAAATTTTACAGGTAAATAGAGGACACTTAGAGCTATCAAAAGATACCAAGATTGTTAATTTGGATGCTTCTACAAAAAGTTATGGCACTGACCAAAATTGATCATTTTTATGGTGATCAATTATTCAACCATGTATAACTTTCTATATACAAATCGTAGATGCACCGTTCCAAAAGCAATTCGATAGCAAATTCTGTGCTCTTCCAGTGGGCTTGTCCATTTCTAGAAAAAATTTTCCAGCCCCCTAGGGATATCGAAAATTACTTTTTTGATCAGCACCAAAAGTTATGCAAGCATGAATTATTTCAAGTTTTTAAATGAACTATAAGATAGTTTTTCAGGTTTGAGTCAGGACTTTTTTGGGGCACTGTATTTCTCTCACAAAGATGTATAATTTTTTAATTTTGACAATCCAATTCAAATATGTTTTTAGGTGTTTTTGGGATTTACGCAATCGACAAAAGGGGGGGGGGGTCGACTTCGTATTGGTTGGGATGAAAATGTGAATGAATGTGAGAAAAATTCGGGACGAACGGGAAAAAGATAGGAGACTTCGTAAAAATCAAAAAAAAATCCTAATTATTTAATAATTTTTTGATCAATTTTCGGGAAACTTTTACGAAATCAGGCTTCGCTTTTCGACTTCTTCCTTTGTCTTTTTATCAATTTCGTTACTTTTACAAAATTGTGCTTCGTTTTAAATTCGTAGTTTTTTTTTACGAAATTTGACTTTCTTTTTTTGAGTATGTAATTTTACGAAATTGGACTTCGTTTTTTTTAACGAAACTTGACTATGTTTTGCGAGTTATTTTTTATCTTCCAAAATTTAATTTTAAGCACTAAAACCAACAAAAATTTAAATTTTGGGAATGATTTACAACTAAATCGCTCTAAAAAATTTGTTTTCCGGCGGCGACTACCTGCGCCGCTGGGGCCCATTCAAATTCACAAAAAACCTTAAGTCATGCACATAAAATAGACAATTTTGTGAAAATTATTAACAAATCACTTAAAATCCAATTTTGCGGCGGTTGCTGCTGCTGCGATTGCTGCTGCTGCGATTGGTGCTGCGGCGGTTGCTGCTGCTGCGATTGCTGCTGCGATTGGTGCTGCGGCGGTTGCTGCTGCTGCTATGCAAAAAAGTATTTAAAAAAATTTGGTATGATTTTTTGCATCTCATTTTCGAAAACCCCGAAACAGGCAAATTTTATAAAAATTCCAATTTCTCGCTCATTTATCCTCTCTCTCCACCTCTCTCTCTCTCTCTCTCATTTCTCCTCTCTCTCTCTCTCTCTCCCTGTCACTCTCTACAGCCCTCTCTCTCTCTCTCTTTCGCTCTCTAATTCACGCTATCTTTCTCTAATTTCTCTCTCTCTTGCATTTTCTCTCTCTCTCTCTCGTTCTCTCTCATTTCTTCTTTATTTCTCTCCCCCCTCTCTCTCTCTCTCTCTCTCGTTCTCTGGCACTCTCTCTGGCACTCTCTCTCTCTCTTTCGCTCTCTAAATTAACTCCGTCTCTCTCTCTCCTCTCTCTCGCTCTCTGCCACTCTCTCTTGACCTCTCTATCTCTTTTGCTTTAAATTCATTCTCTATCTCTCTCTCATTTCCCTCTCCTCCTTCTCGCTCTCTATCACTCTCTCTCTCGCCCTCTCGATTTCGCTCTCTCTCTCATTTTATTCCCTCTCTCTCTCGCTTGCATTTTTTCTCCCTCTCTCTCTTTTTCTACCTTTTCATTTACTTTTCTCTCTCTCTCGATCTCTTGCCCTCTCTCTCTCTTCTCTCTCTCTCTTGCATTTCTCTCTCTCTCTCACTCCCTCTTTCTCTTTCATTTCTCCTCTCTTTCGCTCTCTCTCGCTCTATTGCCCTCTCACTGTCTTTTGCTCTCTAATTCAATTACTATCATTATTTTATTTTGTCTCTCTAGCTCTATCACTCTCTCTCGCCTAGCCCTCCCTCTCTCTCTCTCTTTCGATATCAAAAGGCACTCTCTACCTTCTCTCATTTCTCTCTCTCTCTCGCATTGCTCTCACTCTCTTTCCCTCTTTCTCTCTCATTTCTCCTCTCTCGCTCTCCCTCTCGCCTCGCCCTCTCTCTCTTTCGCTCTCTAAATGCAATCATTTTACTCTCTCTCTCTTGCATTTTTTCTCTCTCTCTCTCCCTCTTTCTCTTTCATTTCTCCTCTCTTTCTCTCTCTAATTCACTCTCTACCTTCTCTCATTTCTCTCACTCTCGCATTGTCTCCCTCTCCCTCTTTCATTCCCTCTAATTCACTCGCTCTCTTTCTCTCATTTCTCTCTCCCTCTCGCCTCGCCCTCTCTCTCTTTCGCTCTCTAAATGCAATGCACTCTACCTTTCTCCTCATTTTACTCTCTCTATTTCATTTTCTCTCTCACCCGCCCTCTCTCTCTCTCTTGCTTTATCTCTCTCTCTCTCTCTCTCTCTATCCTTTCACTTATTTCTCTTTCTTTGTTACTCTCGCTCCCCCTTTCTCTCTCCCTCGCTCTCTGTCACTCTCTCTTGCCCTCTCTCTCTTTATCTTTGTCTTTTGCTTTTAAATTTAATTTTTATATACATTTCATTTCTCTCTCTAGCTCTCTGTCACTCTCTCTCGCCTAGCCCTCCCTCTCTCTCTTTCGCTCTCTAAATGCAATCATTTTACTCTCTCTCTCTTGCATTTTTTCTCTCTCTCACTCCCTCTTTCTCTTTCATTTCTCCTCTCTTTCGCTCTCTCTCGCTCTATTGCCCTCTCTCTGTCTTTTGCTCTCTAATTCAATTACTATCATTATTTTATTTTGTCTCTCTAGCTCTATCACTCTCTCTCGCCTAGCCCTCCCTCTCTCTCTCTCTTTCGATATCAAAAGGCACTCTCTACCTTCTCTCATTTCTCTCTCACTCTCGCATTGTCTCCCTCTCCCTCTTTCATTCTCTCTAATTCACTCGCTCTCTTTCTCTCATTTCTCTCTCCCTCTCGCCTCGCCCTCTCTCTCTTTCGCTCTCTAAATGCAATGCACTCTACCTTTCTCCTCATTTTACTCTCTCTATTTCATTTTCTCTCTCACCCGCCCTCTCTCTCTCTCTCTTGCTTTATCTCTCTCTCTCTCTCTATCCTTTCACTTATTTCTCTTTCTTTGTTACTCTCGCTTAAATATTTATTTGTCCACTTTTTTCATCCCATTTTTGTCAATGTTACTTCTTCACCTTTTCTTGTCATTCTCGAGAAGGAATCGAGAAATCAATTTTATTCCCTCATTTTTGTTAATTTATTTTTTTATTTTCCTTTTAAAATTATTATTATTTTCATTCTATTTTCCCCATTTTGATTTTATTTTTTTATATGTATGTATTGTTTAACAATTTTTCTACCCGTTTTTATACCATTTATTGTCCAATTATGTATTTTGTCCTAAATATTTTCCCGTTTTTTCTCCCCTTTTTTTCCCCATTTAAAATCATTCGGAAAAAAACGTTAAAATTTAAACCCAACCTTTTCAAACAACAGCAAGTGGAATGGATCAATGTTGCTGATTTGCGACGTGAGAAGCCATTTTTGAAGTTGCAGAAACGGCACGCCAAGGAATGGGAAGAGATAAAGCGCAGGCATCAGAAAATGCGCGAATCAGTGCAAAAACAACAGGTGGGCGAGCAAGAAAAACTCGTTTTTCGATTAGTTGAGCTCGGAGAGAATCGAGATTTTCCCGGGATCCTGCTTTTGAATTTTTTTGAAAACATGTCGGGGCCAGGATCCCGAATAATCGAGCTTTGAATTCCGATAATCCTATCCTAGTCAGAACCGGTCCTGATCACAATTCGGAAACGTCAGGATTCCAATCCCAGCATGACATGTAATCTCCCGATCCTGTTCCCAACTTTTTCGAAATTCTCGGCTCTATATTATGCGGCTGTTTTATTATATCCTATTCTTGACTCCCACCCTGACTCAATTCTCGAAACTCTCGGAAAATTCTATGCACGCATTTCCACCCTAAATTTTATGTTATTTTCCTCACCCCGCCTTCAGCAATGCGTTGTGGAACGACTCGTTGACCAAAGTCACAAAATGTCGCTGAAAAAGCGTAACCATTTGAACAGCACCAGTCTGGGGGAGAAGCAGGCCAGCAATGACGGGGACAACAAGGACAACAATTGCCAACAAAACCAACAACAACACAATTCATTGGCACTACGAATTTCGGATCCGGCACATACCGTAACAATGGTGGAATTGACCGGGGACTAGAAACGGGTCGGTCGGTTACCGGGATTTTGCAAAAAAAAAAAAAAATGAACAAATAAATTTTTAAAGACTTTTCCCATTTTTAGGGGAGTTTTTTTTAATTGACCTTTAGGGGATGTATTTTTCGCTTTTTATAATATTTTTGCAATCAGTTCTTCGAAAATATGAAAATTAGCACCTAATGAGCTGATTGACTAATTAGCTATTATCATTTAATAAGCTGAGTGACTAATTAGCTAATTAGCATCTAATGAGTTGAATGACTAATTAGCTAATTAGCACCTAATGAGCTGATTGACTAATTAGCTATTATCATTTAATAAGCTGAGTGACTAATTAGCTATTATCATTTAATAAGCTGAGTGACTAATTAGCTAATTAGCATCTAATGAGTTGAATGACTAATTAGCTAATTAGCATCTAATGAGTTGAATGACTAATTAGCTAATTAGAACCCATAACTGTTTGCTTGTTTGTTTCAGATGCGTTCATTGGTGCAAATTCAAACGGACGAATGGTCACAGCTGTTGAGGCGACTTGAGCAGGAGGAATTTGAGCAGCACAAAGAACAAATTCAAGAGGAAAATGCACTGCTAAAACGACTGTTGGCCGAGTAAAAATGAATTGTTTTTGATTTAATAAAAATTTACGGGAAACTCCACTCCCCTCACCCCTAATCTTGTGGATATATACAATCCAATTTCGGGGGTTTTAAGATTTCGGGGATTAGATTTTGGAGAGGATTTTATAAAATTCCAGAGTTTCCGCCCCAAAAATTAGGGTAAACATTGTGAAATAATTCATTATCAAAAATTAATGTTACAAAAATTGTAAACTTTTTAATAGAATTACAAAAATACAAAATTTTGATTTTATTGATTTTTTGAATTTTCTAAATTTTTAATATAAATTAAATCATTTTTAATCGGAAAATGCTTCCTTATCAAGACCCCATTTCTTCATTGGCAAATTTATTCAATTTTTTGTAATTTTTTCTGTATTATTTCCCTTCCCCGAAGAAAATGTTGCGGGGTCCCCGCTTCCCCGTGCCATTAAAAATTCAAAAAACAAAAAAAAAATTTTTTTTTTCTTCAAGACGGCAACGACAACAAATCATCACTGTTCGGGCGAAATTTGATGCGGAGAAGAAGGAACTGAACAGGCAAAGCCAAGAAGAGCATGGAGGACAGCAGGGCCATTCAGCAGGACAAAAGTGTGAAGGCAAGTGAAGTGCCGTTTTTGGGGTTGCCAAAAGAGTCCCACCGTATGGGCGAGGATATAACTACGGTAACGGCACCCCTTAAAATTCTGCAAATTTTTGAAAAAATCAATTGGTTATTTGAAACAACAAATTATAAAATATTAACTAGACAATCCAGGTATTTCGTGTATAACCTGGACCAGGCCTGGATTTTCTTTACCAAAACCCAGGAAAATCGAGGCCTGGATCCAGGTCTAACTATGAGATAAACATTTAAGACAATTTTATTTGGTTTCAACCGCAGGATCTTTCCTATAACAATTGGGCTGACCAGGCCCGTTCTTTACTCGCCTGGGGCTGGCGAATGGGAAGGGGATTAAAATTTGAGTAAAAAAATGAAAATTAAGCCCGAAAAATGATAGATTTTAAAAAATCGGATCTCAGGATTAAAAATTTGCCTTTTTTTAAGACGAAAGCAGAACGTGACAGACGGATAAAGGAGCTGAACGAGAAGAATGTGAAGCTGTTCACGGAGGAGAGGAGGCGATTGGCCACAAAGTAAGAGGCGATCAAAGACTAATTTCATAATGAAGTAATTGCTGATCAGATGTGGAAGACACGAGGAACAGCTGATCAAACGGCACAGTGAGCAGAGTCATCAGCTGGAAATGGAGGCGGCCAAAGTCCGATTTTGGCACAAATTTCTTTTCTTGGCAACACATGTCCAAGCAGGGGGAAATGTGAATCATGGGATCATGGGCTCTGTACTATATGATCAGCTCAAGGATGGAAAAGAAATTTTAGATTTTCCATCAAAAAGAACTAAGAAAATTAAAAATTTTCGCTTACATAAATAATTTGAAAATCCCGAAATCTAACAATAAATCCATCAAAACAGTGCAATTTTTAGTAAATTTCGTCAATAAAAATTGGAAAACATTTTTTTTATCTATAAAATGAAAATTTTTAAATAAAATTGATAAATTTTTTACAAATTTGTAATCATTTTCTGTCTGCTTTTAAATGGGCTGCCCAGCTTGGAGATGTGTAAACAAAAAATAATTTCAATTTTTTTGCAAAAATTCCTCATTTTTTTGCCCAATTTTTAGGCCATCGAATTGGAGGAAATGAGTCACCGCGAATCGCTGCTCGCTTCTCAGCCCCAATGCATTGTCTGAACTGCAAATGCTCGCTCACTTCTGTCTGATCACTACTGATTGGGGCCAGACTCGGCACTTTTTGCCAATTGCCATTCGCTTTCACTCCGCCGCCAATGTTTTTGGTGTTTTCGATCTTTTTTTCCACCATTTTTTAAATTGTTGTAAAAATCATTCCATTTTTCTTTATTATTTTATGAGACGTTGCCATTTTTTGTTTATTTTTAATTTGTTCTATATAATTATAATTATTGTATTGATTTATTTTGAACAAATAAAAATTGATAAATAAATTATCAGGAAAATGTCGGATTCAAATAGAATATGTGCTAATTAGGGGCTTCTATTTTTAAGCAAATGCCTAAAATTTCTGCTAAAAATGCGCTTTCAGCTTGGTTTAGGGTTTCTACGGCGGATTTTATAATGCTCATTTTTGCCTATTTCCGGATTTTTGGCGCTTATTGTCAAGATTTTCGTAAAACCCACGCAATAAAAACCAAAAACACACCCAAAGAATCTACCAAAAAAACATGTCAGAAAATACACCCCCTAAAAATCGCATTTAAATTGGACTCACAAATTAAAGGACAAGAAGAGGTTTTAACATCCAAATTCCAAATCCAAGCAAATCTTTTAAAGGGGAGGCGCGAACGCCGTCCCCGCACTCAAAAATTTAGCTGTGGGCCTATCCCAGTTCGGGACCGCCCTGCGGGTCAGCCCCGACCGAAAGTGCAATGGTGGAGCCTCGCCACAGGAGACCTGCCTTTGTGATCGCAGGAACTCCCCAGCCAGGTAAGTTTAGAAAGCAGCAACCAGTCCAACTGACAGGCCATTGAAAGAAGAAAGGAGAGATGGGGTGGAAAATAGGGGAGAGATGGAGAGACAGAGTGGAAAGAGAAGGCACTCTCTCCCCAAACCCACTCGTTTCTTTTCCATTAGCTGTGCACTATTTCCTTCCCATGATCGTCTGTCCGTTGGTGGCTGAAAAATTAAATTTTTCTTTTGTTTTTTATTTTATAAAATCCAAAAGTTAAAGCAAAACTAAATTATAATTATAATATATTAATTAATATTTTAAAATCAAATTTACTTCAAATATGTCAAAAATTAATCATTTTTTGACTCAAATAATATCTGATCAGAAGAGAAGTAATGATTAAGAAAAGCGAAAAAATTTGCCGAAAATCAGTCGGTATTTCGCAATAGTCCTATGTAGATGGGGAAGGCAGTGCCTCTCGGCACCGGCGTAAAAATCTGAACTTTTAAAATTTGTTGACGCAATTTATCACGAAATTCGCCAACTTTTGGGACATTGATTCGATTTTTTTTAAATTATGAGAGATGTTGTCGTCCAGAGATCAGGAACGGTCCCAGGATTTTGCCTTGGCGGGGATATCATCGTCCTGCTGCTGGTCTTGACAACCTTTTTTTCGCCACTCTTTTTTTGCGGCACGCATTTTCTAAAAAATTTTGGGAAACAGTTCCCGTTATAAAATATATGTGTTGATGGGAAAAAGCGTTTCGGTGAAAATTTTCAAAAAAAAATAATTTTTTTTCTCGCAAAATTTGGCTCGAGATTCATCCAGCACAAAAAAAAATCCCAAATAAATTGGGATCTTAGCTTTGGAATGGAGATAATTAAAAATAAATGTTTAAGAAAAGATTGGCAAATAGTTGAGGCCCAAAATGGAGTCAAAAATAAAAAAACATTTTAAAATTTTAATTCCTCAACAATTTCCAAATGAATTCATCAAATTTATGCAAATATTTTTGCGTTTTTAGTCCGCCATCAAACGCGTCAAAAAAAAAAAATTTTATTGCATTTTTTTAAAGAATTGGTGAATTTTACATGAAAAATTCGAAAAATGCTAAAATATTTTTAAAAAATATTGAAAACCCAAACCCAAACATATTTTTTCCGATATTTTTTGGAAAATTTCTCAACAAAAAGAAAATCAAAAAATACACCCCTAAGAATCGACCTAAAAATTTTCAAAAAATACACTCCTAAGACTGACCTAAAATTTAAAAAAACTTAAAAATTGGGGCAATGGTAAAGTTTTGTGGTTTCTTCGAAAAATTATTTAAAAATTTAAGAAACACATTTTCTAGGCTGGAAAAATGTGCTGATCACGAATCTGAGCTCGGATTTTGCAAAATAATTGATTTTATCTATGATTTTTTTATCAAATATTATGTCACTATTCGTCATTATTTTGGACTTTTCGCCATTATTTTGGCATTTTTTAGCATTTTTACTATGTTTTTCGAAAAAAAATGGTTTGAAAAAAATTCCATTTATCCCCCGGGGGGATAAATGGGGACGGGGGGATTATTTTTCAAACTCTTCAGAAAGGGGGGGGGATAATTGGGGACGGCGGGATTAATGGGGACGGGGGAATAAAAAGAGCAAATACGGTAATCCTTTTTCGATAGCAAAACACACGAATAAGTTTGATTAAACAAAATAAATTTATGTAAATATTTAAAAAATTTCTCAAAATAGTGACAATTTTTAAAATCAAAAATTTTATAAATTTGATAATTTTCGAGAAAATGTTTATTTCTGCTTAGAATTTTATAAAAAGAGGAGAGGATTTTTCACAAAAAAATGATAAAATCATGATCAAGAATAATGAAAAATACATCATTTGATCATTTTTGCTTACTTTTTGTAATAAAAATAAAATTTTTAAGCGAATACTATGAACTTATAAGAAAATTAACTTATATTCAAACTTCATGAATTTTACAGCCCTGGCAATCAATCAGAGATTGGGGTGGGAGGCATTTGTTATCAAAGGAAGACAAAAAAAAGGGAGAAATAGTACACAAACTAGTGCATTATTTATCGACAAAGAAACGAGCGCAGCGGAGAAATAGTGCATGGATAGTGCGCCCCGCTGCCATCCATCCCTCGCCCCTTTTGAACCCCACCTAAAAATATAAATAACATATCCCATCTTTTATAATAAATTTGTGTGCTTATTTGCACTGCGGTTGCTCGCCGGCGCCGTTTCGCGCCCCCCGCCCTCTGTCTCGTATCTCCTCCGGGAGAACGATGATATTTTGGCTTGACAATGGCTTAGACCGCATGCGCAGTCGTTTGAAGACGCCATGCGGCGCTTGCATTCGGTTGGAGTCGGCTTGAGCGAAATCGCCAACTTTTTTTTTATTTTTCAAATTTGCTGTAAATCCTTTTTTGGTACTTTTTAAAATGTACATGACCACCTTCATATACATTTTAAAAACGACATAATAAAAAAGGCTTTCGAGAATTTTCTGGGTCACCGACTCTGCATATGACATCCATTTCGACGAATTATTGTGAGCCCCGGCCCAGAACTTGATCGTTAAGTCAAACCTTCAAATTTTATAACTCAAGCATTACTTTAAAAATTCGACTGGTTTGTTCGAACTCGGGTCCGGATTTTCGAAATTTGTCGAAATGAATGTCATATTCGTAATCAGTGAGTGACCCCGAAACCCTTAAAAATTTTTTAAACAGAAATATATAATTTATTCATATTTATTGGCATTAAAAAATGCATATAAATTGGTCATGTAAACTAGAAAAGTACACCTTTTTTTGAATTGGCAACCGTTGGAAGGAGGACACTAACTCGTACGAAACTGAGGAATCATAAATTTGATGGCGGATGCAAAATCCTGGGACCGTTCCTGATCTCTGGACGACAACATCTCTCATAATTTAAAAAAAATCGAATCAATGTCCCAAAAGTTGGCGAATTTCGTGATAAATTGCGTCAACAAATTTTATTAAAGTTCAGATTTTTACGCCGGTGCCGACAGGCACTGCCTTCCCCATCTACATAGGACTATTGCGAAATACCGACTGATTTTCGGCAAATTTTTTCGCTTTTCTTAATCATTACTTCTCTTCTGATCAGATATTATTTGAGTCAAAAAATGATTAATTTTTGACATATTTGAAGTAAATTTGATTTTAAAATATTAATTAATATATTATAATTATAATTTAGTTTTGCTTTAACTTTTGGATTTTATAAAATTAAAAAAAAAATTTAATTTTTCAGCCACCAACGGACAGACGATCATGGAAAGGAAATAGTGCACAGCTAATGGAAAAGAAACGAGTGGGTTTGGGGAGAGAGTGCCTTCTCTTTCCACTCTGTCTCTCCATCTCTCCCCTATTTTCCACCCCATCTCTCCTTTCTTCTTTCAATGGCCTGTCAATTGGACTGGTTGCTGCTCTCTAAACTTACCTGGCTGGGGAGTTCCTGCGATCACAAAGGCAGGGCTCCTGTGGCGAGGCTCCACCATTGCACTTTCGGTCGGGGCTGACCCGCAGGGCGGTCTCGAACTGGGATAGGCCCACAGCTAAATTTTTGAGTGCGTGGGACGGCGTTCGCGCCTCCCCTTTAAAAGATTTGCTTGGATTTGGAATTTGGATGTTAAAACCTCTTCTTGTCCTTTAATTTGTGAGTCCAATTTAAATGCGATTTTTAGGGGGTGTATTTTCTGACATGTTTTTTTGGTAGATTCTTTGGGTGTGTTTTTGGTTTTTATTGCGTGGGTTTTACGAAAATCTTGACAATAAGCGCCAAAAAGCCGGAAATAGGCAAAAATGAGCATTATAAAATCCGCCGTAGAAACCCTAAACCAAGCTGAAAGCGCATTTTGCATGCTTAAGTATCTGTGTGTATCAATTGCGCAGAAATGTTAGGCATTTGCATAAAATGAAAGTCCTAATTATCACATATTATATTTGATTCCGACATTTTCCTGATAATTTATTTATCAATTTTTATTTGTTCAATATAAATCAATACAATAATTATAATTATATAAAAAAATTAAAAATAAACAAAAAATGGCAACGTCTCATAAAATAATAAAGAAAAATGGAATGATTTTTACAACAATTTAAAAAAATGGTGGAAAAAAGGATCGAAAACACCAAAAACATTGGCGGCGGAGTGAAAGCGAATGGCAATTGGCAAAAAGTGCCGAGTCTGGCCGATCAGTAGTGATCAAAGCGAAGTGAGCGAGCATTTGCAGTTCAGACAATGCATTGGGGCTGAGAAGCGAGCAGCGACTCGCGGTGACTCATTATGGAGGCGGCCAAAGTCCGATTTTGGCACAAATTTCTTTTCTTGGCAACACATGTCCAAGCATGGGGAAATGTCAATCATGGGCCCTGTACTGTATGATCAGCTCAAGGATGGAAAAGAAATTTTAGATTTTCCATCAAAAAGAACTAAGAAAATTAAAAATTTTCCCTTACATAAATAATTTGAAAATCCCGAAATCTAACAATAAATCCATCAAAACTATGCAATTTTTTTAAGTAAATTTCGTCAATAAAAATTGGAAAACAAAAAGGTTGGTTTTTGCGATTATTAAGCTCAATTGGTAGGATTTTCATTTAAAAAATGATAAAATATGTATCAATTTAAAAAAAAAACTATGAGGAATCATATTTTCTTTATAGGAAACCCACGAGTATACAAAAAAAAAAAAATAAAATTTCTTACCAGTGCTTGTTTTTCCCGGTTCCCGGTTGCCCTACCGGGACCGGGACCGGGACCTGAGCTTTTCAAAACCCGGGACCGGGAACCGGGACCGGGACCTCGGATGACCGGGAATTCCCGGCCCGGTCCCGTGGCACTCTAATTTGTACATCTGGACAAAGCATGACCGCATTTTGGTGTTCGTTTTGCGCAACATTTGGCCAATGCTCGAAAAAAACATTTGTGGCATGGAATTGCCCTTCGGATTTTTGCACCGTTTGCGTAAATTTGCCCCTTTTTGAAACTATGTTCGTTGGATCAGATACTAAAAAAAAATTCGTAGGATAAAGAAATTTTGCTGATAGAAGGGGGGAGGGAGGGTACCATCCGAAACATATCTGAGTGTTTTTTATATTTGTATTTTATGTGTTTCGTATTTTCGTGTATTTTGCGGTTTTTTTAAGCATCCTAAAAACCCAAAACTTAATCAATTGGTCATTTTTTTTACAAATTCTGTTAACAAATCGCATTAAAAATTACAAAATTTTTCCCGGCGGCGCCTATCGGCACCGCCGGCCCTCCTTGTTCCCCAAAAGTCTTGGAAAAAACGTGCCGCGTAAAAAGCGGTGTTGAAAGCAAAAAAAGGTCATTGATTTACATTAATTTACATGGCCGGAGACCCCTTCGCAAAATTGGAAAATTGGCCGCTGATTATTCAAAAAACCGCATGTCTCTATGACTTATAGCGGCTGAGGTATGGGCACTTCAATTTTGACGTAGTGTAAAATGCACTATTTTCTTAAGAAATACAGTACTTTTTATAGGCACCGAAATAAAAGTCGACGTATCTCAGCGGGCCTAAATCGTAGACCCACTATTCCAAAGGCAATTCGGTAGCAAATTTTGTGCTCTATAAAATGGGCCTACTCAAAATTTCCAGAAAAATTTTCCCAACCCCCTAGAAATTTTTTTTGAAATTTACCCCTCGTTCCCAGCCAAAATGGGCTGATCAGATCACCATGAAGGAGTGATCTGATCAACTTGGTGTTGCTACCTTTTTGATCAGCATCCAAAGTTATGCTTACCTGAATTTTTTTAGATTTTTTTAATGCTGATCCAGAGAAGCAATATTTTAAAAATGAAATGGGACAACACTTTTGACCACCTATATTTTGATCAAATTGTGAATATGGTAAAATAAATCAAATAAATGTTTATGTCACAAATGCAAATATGGTATCATTGGAAAGCCCATAAAAAATGCTATCCAATGGTATGCTACTTATCTGTTGAAATTGGAAAATGACAATTTTATACGCAATTATTTTTTTCAAAGCATGATGGGACAACACTTATGACCATGACTGTATGTCCTGAATTTGAAAAAAAAAACTTGGTCAACCTGAATATACATATACTTCTGAACAATTCTAATGCTAAAAAACAGGTACTCACGCGAAAACTGAATAAAAATTTTGTATTTGGAAAATTTTGTCCAAAAATTTTTATGTTCTAAAATTACCGGTTTTTACCGGTACCGGTACCGGTTGAAAAAGTTGGTACCGGTACCGGTACCGGTTTTTGCAGTACCGGTCAGTACCGGTACCGGTTTTTTTGCAATTACCGATTACCGCTCAACTCTAGTGTCGAACAAAAACAAAATGGCGAACCCAATTTGAGCAGTTCGGTGAACACCGACTTTTGGATGAGTCGCCGTTTGTTCACACCGCCGGCCATCTCCTCAAAGTCGATGGATTTGCGCACATTCTCACGCAATTGCTTCACCAACCTGCCAAATTGAGGATGGATGTGATTTGACCCGGTTTTTCAATTTTTTTTTTAGTAGAAAAACCTTAAAAATTTAATTTTTTTTTCTCAGTACCATCCAATGCGAAAAAATATGTATAAGTTCTAAAAATATTTAAGCAATCGGACTGCCTGGACTTAATGCTGAATACACGGAATGTCTATCAATACTTGAGAAAAATCATTCTCAGTACCATCCAATGCGAAAAAATTATAAGTTCTAAAACTATTTAAACAATCTGACTGCCTAGACTTAATGCTGAATGACGGATTATCTATCAATACTTGTGAAAAATCATTCTCAGTACCATCCAATGCGAAAAAATATGTATAAGTTCTAAAAATATTTAAGCAATCTGACTGCCTAGACTTAATGCTGAATACACGGAATATCTATCAATACTTGTGAAAAATCATTCTCAGTACTATCCAATGCGAAAAAATATGTATAAGTTCTAAAAATATTTAAGCAATCTGACTGCCTAGACTTAATGCTGAATACACGGAATATCTATCAATACTTGTGAAAAATCATTCTCAGTACTATCCAATGCGAAAAAATATGTATAAGTTCTAAAAATATTTAAGCAATCGGACTGCCTAGACTTAATGCTGAATGACGGATTATCTATCAATACTTGTGAAAAATCATTCTCAGTACCATCCAATGCGAAAAAATATGTATAAGTTCTAAAAATATTTAAGCAATCTGACTGCCTAGACTTAATGCTGAATACACGGAATATCTATCAATACTTGTGAAAAATCATTCTCAGTACTATCCAATGCGAAAAAATATGTATAAGTTCTAAAAATATTTAAGCAATCGGACTGCCTAGACTTAATGCTGAATGCACGGATTATCTATCAATACTTGTGAAAAATCATTCTCAGTACCATCCAATGCGAAAAAATATGTATAAGTTCTAAAAATATTTAAGCAATCGGACTGCCTAGACTTAATGCTGAATACACGGAATATCTATCAATACTTGTGAAAAATCATTCTCAGTACTATCCAATGCGAAAAAATATGTATAAGTTCTAAAAATATTTAAGCAATCGGACTGCCTAGACTTAATGCTGAATGCACGGATTATCTATCAATACTTGTGAAAAATCATTCTCAGTACCATCCAATGCGAAAAAATATGTATAAGTTCTAAAAATATTTAAGCAATCTGACTGCCTAGACTTAATGCTGAATACACGGAATATCTATCAATACTTGTGAAAAATCATTCTCAGTACTATCCAATGCGAAAAAATATGTATAAGTTCTAAAAATATTAAAGCGATCGGACTGCCTAGACTTAATGCTGAATACACGGAATATCTATCAATACTTGTGAAAAATCATTCTCAGTACCATCCAATGCGAAAAAATATGTATAAGTTCTAAAAATATTTAAGCAATCGGACTGCCTAGACTTAATGCTGAATGCACGGATTATCTATCAATACTTGTGAAAAATCATTCTCAGTACCATCCAATGCGAAAAAATATGTATAAGTTCTAAAAATATTTAAGCAATCGGACTGCCTAGACTTAATGCTGAATACACGGAATATCTATCAATACTTGTGAAAAATCATTCTCAGTACCATCCAATGCGAAAAAATATGTATAAGTTCTAAAAATATTTAAGCAATCGGACTGCCTAGACTTAATGCTGAATACACGGAATATCTATCAATACTTGTGAAAAATCATTCTCAGTACCATCCAATGCGAAAAAATATGTATAAGTTCTAAAAATATTTAAGCAATCGGACTGCCTAGACTTAATGCTGAATACACGGAATATCTATCAATACTTGTGAAAAATCATGCTCAGTACTATCCAATGCGAAAAAATATGTATAAGTTCTAAAAATATTTAAACAATCTGACTGCCTAGACTTAATGCTGAATACACGGAATATCTATCAATACTTGTGAAAAATCATTCTCAGTACTATCCAATGCGAAAAAATATGTATAAGTTCTAAAAATATTTAAACAATCGGACTGCCTAGACTTAATGCTGAATGCACGGATTATCTATCAATACTTGTGAAAAATCATTCTCAGTACTATCCAATGCGAAAAAATATGTATAAGTTCTAAAAATATTTAAGCAATCGGACTGCCTAGACTTAATGCTGAATACACGGAATATCTATCAATACTTGTGAAAAATCATTCTCAGTACCATCCAATGCGAAAAAATATGTATAAGTTCTAAAAATATTTAAACAATCTGACTGCCTAGACTTAATGCTGAATGCACGGATTATCTATCAATACTTGTGAAAAATCATTCTCAGTACCATCCAATGCGAAAAAATATGTATAAGTTCTAAAAATATTTAAGCAATCGGACTGCCTAGACTTAATGCTGAATACACGGAATATCTATCAATACTTGTGAAAAATCATTCTCAGTACCATCCAATGCGAAAAAAATGTATAAGTTCTAAAAATATTTAAGCAATCGGACTGCCTAGACTTAATGCTGAATACACGGAATATCTATCAATACTTGTGAAAAATCATTCTCAGTACCATCCAATGCGAAAAAATATGTATAAGTTCTAAAAATATTTAAGCAATCGGACTGCCTAGACTTAATGCTGAATGCACGGATTATCTATCAATACTTGTGAAAAATCATTCTCAGTACCATCCAATGCGAAAAAATATGTATAAGTTCTAAAAATATTTAAGCAATCGACTGCCTAGACTTAATGCTGAATACACGGAATATCTATCAATACTTGTGAAAAATCATTCTCAGTACTATCCAATGCGAAAAAATATGTATAAGTTCTAAAAATATTTAAGCAATCGGACTGCCTAGACTTAATGCTGAATGCACGGATTATCTATCAATACTTGTGAAAAATCATTCTCAGTACCATCCAATGCGAAAAAATATGTATAAGTTCTAAAAATATTTAAGCAATCGGACTGCCTAGACTTAATGCTGAATACACGGAATATCTATCAATACTTGTGAAAAATCATTCTCAGTACCATCCAATGCGAAAAAATATGTATAAGTTCTAAAAATATTTAAGCAATCGGACTGCCTAGACTTAATGCTGAATACACGGAATATCTATCAATACTTGTGAAAAATCATTCTCAGTACCATCCAATGCGAAAAAATATGTATAAGTTCTAAAAATATTTAAGCAATCGGACTGCCTAGACTTAATGCTGAATACACGGAATATCTATCAATACTTGTGAAAAATCATTCTCAGTACCATCCAATGCGAAAAAATATGTATAAGTTCTAAAAATATTTAAGCAATCGGACTGCCTAGACTTAATGCTGAATACACGGAATATCTATCAATACTTGTGAAAAATCATTCTCAGTACCATCCAATGCGAAAAAATATGTATAAGTTCTAAAAATATTTAAGCAATCGGACTGCCTAGACTTAATGCTGAATGCACGGATTATCTATCAATACTTGTGAAAAATCATTCTCAGTACCATCCAATGCGAAAAAATATGTATAAGTTCTAAAAATATTTAAGCAATCGGACTGCCTAGACTTAATGCTGAATACACGGAATATCTATCAATACTTGTGAAAAATCATTCTCAGTACCATCCAATGCGAAAAAATATGTATAAGTTCTAAAAATATTTAAGCAATCGGACTGCCTAGACTTAATGCTGAATACACGGAATATCTATCAATACTTGTGAAAAATCATTCTCAGTACCATCCAATGCGAAAAAATATGTATAAGTTCTAAAAATATTTAAGCAATCGGACTGCCTAGACTTAATGCTGAATACACGGAATATCTATCAATACTTGTGAAAAATCATTCTCAGTACCATCCAATGCGAAAAAATATGTATAAGTTCTAAAAATATTTAAGCAATCGGACTGCCTAGACTTAATGCTGAATACACGGAATATCTATCAATACTTGTGAAAAATCATTCTCAGTACTATCCAATGCGAAAAAATATGTATAAGTTCTAAAAATATTTAAGCAATCGGACTGCCTAGACTTAATGCTGAATGCACGGATTATCTATCAATACTTGTGAAAAATCATTCTCAGTACTATCCAATGCGAAAAAATATGTATAAGTTCTAAAAATATTTAAGCAATCGGACTGCCTAGACTTAATGCTGAATACACGGAATATCTATCAATACTTGTGAAAAATCATTCTCAGTACCATCCAATGCGAAAAAATATGTATAAGTTCTAAAAATATTTAAGCAATCGGACTGCCTAGACTTAATGCTGAATGCACGGATTATCTATCAATACTTGTGAAAAATCATTCTCAGTACCATCCAATGCGAAAAAATATGTATAAGTTCTAAAAATATTTAAGCAATCGGACTGCCTAGACTTAATGCTGAATGCACGGAATATCTATCAATACTTGTGAAAAATCATTCTCAGTACCATCCAATGCGAAAAAATATGTATAAGTTCTAAAAATATTTAAGCAATCGGACTGCCTAGACTTAATGCTGAATACACGGAATATCTATCAATACTTGTGAAAAATCATTCTCAGTACCATCCAATGCGAAAAAATATGTATAAGTTCTAAAAATATTTAAGCAATCGGACTGCCTAGACTTAATGCTGAATACACGGAATATCTATCAATACTTGTGAAAAATCATTCTCAGTACCATCCAATGCGAAAAAATATGTATAAGTTCTAAAAATATTTAAGCAATCGGACTGCCTAGACTTAATGCTGAATACACGGAATATCTATCAATACTTGTGAAAAATCATTCTCAGTACTATCCAATGCGAAAAAATATGTATAAGTTCTAAAAATATTTAAGCAATCGGACTGCCTAGACTTAATGCTGAATACACGGAATATCTATCAATACTTGTGAAAAATCATTCTCAGTACCATCCAATGCGAAAAAATATGTATAAGTTCTAAAAATATTTAAGCAATCGGACTGCCTAGACTTAATGCTGAATACACGGAATATCTATCAATACTTGTGAAAAATCATTCTCAGTACCATCCAATGCGAAAAAATATGTATAAGTTCTAAAAATATTTAAGCAATCGGACTGCCTAGACTTAATGCTGAATACACGGAATATCTATCAATACTTGTGAAAAATCATTCTCAGTACCATCCAATGCGAAAAAATATGTATAAGTTCTAAAAATATTTAAGCAATCGGACTGCCTAGACTTAATGCTGAATACACGGATTATCTATCAATACTTGTGAAAAATCATTCTCAGTACCATCCAATGCGAAAAAATATGTATAAGTTCTAAAAATATTTAAGCAATCGGACTGCCTAGACTTAATGCTGAATACACGGAATATCTATCAATACTTGTGAAAAATCATTCTCAGTACCATCCAATGCGAAAAAATATGTATAAGTTCTAAAAATATTTAAGCAATCGGACTGCCTAGACTTAATGCTGAATACACGGAATATCTATCAATACTTGTGAAAAATCATTCTCAGTACCATCCAATG
Organism: Heterodera glycines; assembly: GCA_004148225.2. NCBI lineage: Eukaryota > Metazoa > Nematoda > Chromadorea > Rhabditida > Heteroderidae > Heterodera > Heterodera glycines. Next base: position 1,199,547 of record CP049711.1, on the reverse strand, counting down.
CGAAAAAATATGTATAAGTTCTAAAAATATTTAAGCAATCGGACTGCCTAGACTTAATGCTGAATACACGGAATATCTATCAATACTTGTGAAAAATCATTCTCAGTACTATCCAATGCGAAAAAATATATATAAGTTCTAAAAATATTTAAACAATCTGACTGCCTAGACTTAATGCTGAATACACGGAATATCTATCAATACTTGTGAAAAATCATTCTCAGTACCATCCAATGCGAAAAAATATGTATAAGTTCTAAAAATATTTAAACAATCGGACTGCCTAGACTTAATGCTGAATGCACGGATATCTATCAATACTTGTGAAAAATCATTCTCAGTACCATCCAATGCGAAAAAATATGTATAAGTTCTAAAAATATTTAAGCAATCGGACTGCCTAGACTTAATGCTGAATACACGGAATATCTATCAATACTTGTGCAAAATCATTCTCAGTACCATCCAATGCGAAAAAATATGTATAAGTTCTAAAAATATTTAAGCAATCTGACTGCCTAGACTTAATGCTGAATACCCGGAATATCTATCAATACTTGTGAAAAATCATTCTCAGTACTATCCAATGCGAAAAAATATGTATAAGTTCTAAAAATATTTAAGCAATCGGACTGCCTAGACTTAATGCTGAATACACGGAATATCTATCAATACTTGTGAAAAATCATTCTCAGTACCATCCAATGCGAAAAAATATGTATAAGTTCTAAAAATATTTAAGCAATCGGACTGCCTAGACTTAATGCTGAATACACGGAATATCTATCAATACTTGTGAAAAATCATTCTCAGTACCATCCAATGCGAAAAAATATGTATAAGTTCTAAAAATATTTAAGCAATCGGACTGCCTAGACTTAATGCTGAATACACGGAATATCTATCAATACTTGTGAAAAATCATTCTCAGTACCATCCAATGCGAAAAAATATGTATAAGTTCTAAAAATATTTAAACAATCGGACTGCCTAGACTTAATGCTGAATGCACGGAATATCTATCAATACTTGTGAAAAATCATTCTCAGTACCATCCAATGCGAAAAAATATGTATAAGTTCTAAAAATATTTAAACAATCGGACTGCCTAGACTTAATGCTGAATGCACGGATTATCTATCAATACTTGTGAAAAATCATTCTCAGTACCATCCAATGCGAAAAAATATGTATAAGTTCTAAAAATATTTAAGCAATCGGACTGCCTAGACTTAATGCTGAATACACGGAATATCTATCAATACTTGTGAAAAATCATTCTCAGTACTATCCAATGCGAAAAAATATGTATAAGTTCTAAAAATATTTAAACAATCGGACTGCCTAGACTTAATGCTGAATGCACGGATTATCTATCAATACTTGTGAAAAATCATTCTCAGTACCATCCAATGCGAAAAAATATGTATAAGTTCTAAAAATATTTAAGCAATCGGACTGCCTAGACTTAATGCTGAATACACGGAATATCTATCAATACTTGTGAAAAATCATTCTCAGTACCATCCAATGCGAAAAAATATGTATAAGTTCTAAAAATATTTAAGCAATCGGACTGCCTAGACTTAATGCTGAATACACGGAATATCTATCAATACTTGTGAAAAATCATTCTCAGTACCATCCAATGCGAAAAAATATGTATAAGTTCTAAAAATATTTAAGCAATCGGACTGCCTAGACTTAATGCTGAATACACGGAATATCTATCAATACTTGTGAAAAATCATTCTCAGTACCATCCAATGCGAAAAAATATGTATAAGTTCTAAAAATATTTAAGCAATCGGACTGCCTAGACTTAATGCTGAATGCACGGAATATCTATCAATACTTGTGAAAAATCATTCTCAGTACCATCCAATGCGAAAAAATATGTATAAGTTCTAAAAATATTTAAGCAATCGGACTGCCTAGACTTAATGCTGAATACACGGAATATCTATCAATACTTGTGAAAAATCATTCTCAGTACTATCCAATGCGAAAAAATATGTATAAGTTCTAAAAATATTTAAGCAATCGGACTGCCTAGACTTAATGCTGAATACACGGATATCTATCAATACTTGTGAAAAATCATTCTCAGTACCATCCAATGCGAAAAAATATGTATAAGTTCTAAAAATATTTAAGCAATCGGACTGCCTAGACTTAATGCTGAATACACGGAATATCTATCAATACTTGTGAAAAATCATTCTCAGTACCATCCAATGCGAAAAAATATGTATAAGTTCTAAAAATATTTAAGCAATCTGACTGCCTAGACTTAATGCTGAATACACGGAATATCTATCAATACTTGTGAAAAATCATTCTCAGTACCATCCAATGCGAAAAAATATGTATAAGTTCTAAAAATATTTAAGCAATCGGACTGCCTAGACTTAATGCTGAATACACGGAATATCTATCAATACTTGTGAAAAATCATTCTCAGTACCATCCAATGCGAAAAAATATGTATAAGTTCTAAAAATATTTAAGCAATCGGACTGCCTAGACTTAATGCTGAATACACGGAATATCTATCAATACTTGTGAAAAATCATTCTCAGTACCATCCAATGCGAAAAAATATGTATAAGTTCTAAAAATATTTAAGCAATCGGACTGCCTAGACTTAATGCTGAATACACGGAATATCTATCAATACTTGTGAAAAATCATTCTCAGTACCATCCAATGCGAAAAAATATGTATAAGTTCTAAAAATATTTAAGCAATCGGACTGCCTAGACTTAATGCTGAATACACGGAATATCTATCAATACTTGTGAAAAATCATTCTCAGTACCATCCAATGCGAAAAAATATGTATAAGTTCTAAAAATATTTAAGCAATCGGACTGCCTAGACTTAATGCTGAATACACGGAATATCTATCAATACTTGTGAAAAATCATTCTCAGTACCATCCAATGCGAAAAAATATGTATAAGTTCTAAAAATATTTAAGCAATCGGACTGCCTAGACTTAATGCTGAATACACGGAATATCTATCAATACTTGTGAAAAATCATTCTCAGTACCATCCAATGCGAAAAAATATGTATAAGTTCTAAAAATATTTAAGCAATCGGACTGCCTAGACTTAATGCTGAATACACGGAATATCTATCAATACTTGTGAAAAATCATTCTCAGTACCATCCAATGCGAAAAAATATGTATAAGTTCTAAAAATATTTAAGCAATCGGACTGCCTAGACTTAATGCTGAATACACGGAATATCTATCAATACTTGTGAAAAATCATTCTCAGTACCATCCAATGCGAAAAAATATGTATAAGTTCTAAAAATATTTAAGCAATCGGACTGCCTAGACTTAATGCTGAATACACGGAATATCTATCAATACTTGTGAAAAATCATTCTCAGTACCATCCAATGCGAAAAAATATGTATAAGTTCTAAAAATATTTAAGCAATCGGACTGCCTAGACTTAATGCTGAATACACGGAATATCTATCAATACTTGTGAAAAATCATTCTCAGTACCATCCAATGCGAAAAAATATGTATAAGTTCTAAAAATATTTAAGCAATCGGACTGCCTAGACTTAATGCTGAATACACGGAATATCTATCAATACTTGTGAAAAATCATTCTCAGTACTATCCAATGCGAAAAAATATGTATAAGTTCTAAAAATATTTAAGCAATCGGACTGCCTAGACTTAATGCTGAACACGGAATATCTATCAATACTTGTGAAAAATCATTCTCAGTACCATCCAATGCGAAAAAATATGTATAAGTTCTAAAAATATTTAAGCAATCGGACTGCCTAGACTTAATGCTGAATACACGGAATATCTATCAATACTTGTGAAAAATCATTCTCAGTACCATCCAATGCGAAAAAATATGTATAAGTTCTAAAAATATTTAAGCAATCGGACTGCCTAGACTTAATGCTGAATACACGGAATATCTATCAATACTTGTGAAAAATCATTCTCAGTACCATCCAATGCGAAAAAATATGTATAAGTTCTAAAAATATTTAAGCAATCGGACTGCCTAGACTTAATGCTGAATACACGGAATATCTATCAATACTTGTGAAAAATCATTCTCAGTACCATCCAATGCGAAAAAATATGTATAAGTTCTAAAAATATTTAAGCAATCGGACTGCCTAGACTTAATGCTGAATACACGGAATATCTATCAATACTTGTGAAAAATCATTCTCAGTACCATCCAATGCGAAAAAATATGTATAAGTTCTAAAAATATTTAAGCAATCGGACTGCCTAGACTTAATGCTGAATACACGGAATATCTATCAATACTTGTGAAAAATCATTCTCAGTACCATCCAATGCGAAAAAATATGTATAAGTTCTAAAAATATTTAAGCAATCGGACTGCCTAGACTTAATGCTGAATGCACGGATTATCTATCAATACTTGTGAAAAATCATTCTCAGTACCATCCAATGCGAAAAAATATGTATAAGTTCTAAAAATATTTAAGCAATCGGACTGCCTAGACTTAATGCTGAATACACGGAATATCTATCAATACTTGTGAAAAATCATTCTCAGTACTATCCAATGCGAAAAAATATGTATAAGTTCTAAAAATATTTAAGCAATCGGACTGCCTAGACTTAATGCTGAATACACGGATTATCTATCAATACTTGTGAAAAATCATTCTCAGTACCATCCAATGCGAAAAATATGTATAAGTTCTAAAAATATTTAAGCAATCGGACTGCCTAGACTTAATGCTGAATACACGGAATATCTATCAATACTTGTGAAAAATCATTCTCAGTACCATCCAATGCGAAAAAATATGTATAAGTTCTAAAAATATTTAAGCAATCGGACTGCCTAGACTTAATGCTGAATACACGGAATATCTATCAATACTTGTGAAAAATCATTCTCAGTACCATCCAATGCGAAAAAATATGTATAAGTTCTAAAAATATTTAAGCAATCGGACTGCCTAGACTTAATGCTGAATACACGGAATATCTATCAATACTTGTGAAAAATCATTCTCAGTACTATCCAATGCGAAAAAATATGTATAAGTTCTAAAAATATTTAAGCAATCGGACTGCCTAGACTTAATGCTGAATGCACGGATTATCTATCAATACTTGTGAAAAATCATTCTCAGTACCATCCAATGCGAAAAAATATGTATAAGTTCTAAAAATATTTAAGCAATCGGACTGCCTAGACTTAATGCTGAATGCACGGATATCTATCAATACTTGTGAAAAATCATTCTCAGTACCATCCAATGCGAAAAAATATGTATAAGTTCTAAAAATATTTAAGCAATCGGACTGCCTAGACTTAATGCTGAATACACGGAATATCTATCAATACTTGTGAAAAATCATTCTCAGTACCATCCAATGCGAAAAAATATGTATAAGTTCTAAAAATATTTAAGCAATCGGACTGCCTAGACTTAATGCTGAATACACGGAATATCTATCAATACTTGTGAAAAATCATTCTCAGTACCATCCAATGCGAAAAAATATGTATAAGTTCTAAAAATATTTAAGCAATCGGACTGCCTAGACTTAATGCTGAATACACGGAATATCTATCAATACTTGTGAAAAATCATTCTCAGTACTATCCAATGCGAAAAAATATGTATAAGTTCTAAAAATATTTAAGCGATCGGACTGCCTAGACTTAATGCTGAATACACGGAATATCTATCAATACTTGTGAAAAATCATTCTCAGTACCATCCAATGCGAAAAATATGTATAAGTTCTAAAAATATTTAAGCAATCTGACTGCCTAGACTTAATGCTGAATACACGGAATATCTATCAATACTTGTGAAAAATCATTCTCAGTACCATCCAATGCGAAAAAATATGTATAAGTTCTAAAAATATTTAAGCAATCTGACTGCCTAGACTTAATGCTGAATGCACGGAATATCTATCAATACTTGTGAAAAATCATTCTCAGTACCATCCAATGCGAAAAAATATGTATAAGTTCTAAAAATATTTAAGCAATCGGACTGCCTAGACTTAATGCTGAATACACGGAATATCTATCAATACTTGTGAAAAATCATTCTCAGTACCATCCAATGCGAAAAAATATGTATAAGTTCTAAAAATATTTAAGCAATCGGACTGCCTAGACTTAATGCTGAATGCACGGATATCTATCAATACTTGTGAAAAATCATTCTCAGTACCATCCAATGCGAAAAAATATGTATAAGTTCTAAAAATATTTAAGCAATCGGACTGCCTAGACTTAATGCTGAATACACGGAATATCTATCAATACTTGTGAAAAATCATTCTCAGTACCATCCAATGCGAAAAAATATGTATAAGTTCTAAAAATATTTAAGCAATCGACTGCCTAGACTTAATGCTGAATACACGGAATATATATCAATACTTGTGAAAAATCATTCTCAGTACCATCCAATGCGAAAAATATGTATAAGTTCTAAAATAATTTAAGCAATCGGACTGCCTAGACTTAATGCTGAATACACGGATTATCTATCAATACTTGTGAAAAATCATTCTCAGTACATCCAATGCGAAAAAATATGTATAAGTTCTAAAAATATTTAAGCAATCGGACTGCCTAGACTTAATGCTGAATACACGGAATATCTATCAATACTTGTGAAAAATCATTCTCAGTACCATCCAATGCGAAAAAATATGTATAAGTTCTAAAAATATTTAAGCAATCGGACTGCCTAGACTTAATGCTGAATACACGGAATATCTATCAATACTTGTGAAAAATCATTCTCAGTACCATCCAATGCGAAAAAATATGTATAAGTTCTAAAAATATTTAAGCAATCGGACTGCCTAGACTTAATGCTGAATACACGGAATATCTATCAATACTTGTGAAAAATCATTCTCAGTACCATCCAATGCGAAAAAATATGTATAAGTTCTAAAAATATTTAAGCAATCGGACTGCCTAGACTTAATGCTGAATACACGGAATATCTATCAATACTTGTGAAAAATCATTCTCAGTACCATCCAATGCGAAAAAATATGTATAAGTTCTAAAAATATTTAAGCAATCGGACTGCCTAGACTTAATGCTGAATACACGGATATCTATCAATACTTGTGAAAAATCATTCTCAGTACCATCCAATGCGAAAAAATATGTATAAGTTCTAAAAATATTTAAGCAATCGGACTGCCTAGACTTAATGCTGAATACACGGAATATCTATCAATACTTGTGAAAAATCATTCTCAGTACTATCCAATGCGAAAAAATATGTATAAGTTCTAAAAATATTTAAGCAATCGGACTGCCTAGACTTAATGCTGAATACACGGAATATCTATCAATACTTGTGAAAAATCATTCTCAGTACATCCAATGCGAAAAAATATGTATAAGTTCTAAAAATATTTAAGCAATCGGACTGCCTAGACTTAATGCTGAATACACGGAATATCTATCAATACTTGTGAAAAATCATTCTCAGTACCATCCAATGCGAAAAAATATGTATAAGTTCTAAAAATATTTAAGCAATCGGACTGCCTAGACTTAATGCTGAATACACGGATATCTATCAATACTTGTGAAAAATCATTCTCAGTACCATCCAATGCGAAAAAATATGTATAAGTTCTAAAAATATTTAAGCAATCGGACTGCCTAGACTTAATGCTGAATACACGGAATATCTATCAATACTTGTGAAAAATCATTCTCAGTACCATCCAATGCGAAAAAATATGTATAAGTTCTAAAAATATTTAAGCAATCGGACTGCCTAGACTTAATGCTGAATACACGGAATATCTATCAATACTTGTGAAAAATCATTCTCAGTACCATCCAATGCGAAAAAATATGTATAAGTTCTAAAAATATTTAAGCAATCGGACTGCCTAGACTTAATGCTGAATACACGGAATATCTATCAATACTTGTGAAAAATCATTCTCAGTACCATCCAATGCGAAAAAATATGTATAAGTTCTAAAAATATTTAAGCAATCGGACTGCCTAGACTTAATGCTGAATGCACGGAATATCTATCAATACTTGTGAAAAATCATTCTCAGTACCATCCAATGCGAAAAAATATGTATAAGTTCTAAAAATATTTAAGCAATCGGACTGCCTAGACTTAATGCTGAATACACGGAATATCTATCAATACTTGTGAAAAATCATTCTCAGTACCATCCAATGCGAAAAAATATGTATAAGTTCTAAAAATATTTAAGCAATCGGACTGCCTAGACTTAATGCTGAATACACGGAATATCTATCAATACTTGTGAAAAATCATTCTCAGTACCATCCAATGCGAAAAAATATGTATAAGTTCTAAAAATATTTAAGCAATCGGACTGCCTAGACTTAATGCTGAATACACGGAATATCTATCAATACTTGTGAAAAATCATTCTCAGTACCATCCAATGCGAAAAAATATGTATAAGTTCTAAAAATATTTAAGCAATCGGACTGCCTAGACTTAATGCTGAATACACGGAATATCTATCAATACTTGTGAAAAATCATTCTCAGTACCATCCAATGCGAAAAAATATGTATAAGTTCTAAAAATATTTAAGCAATCGGACTGCCTAGACTTAATGCTGAATACACGGAATATCTATCAATACTTGTGAAAAATCATTCTCAGTACCATCCAATGCGAAAAAATATGTATAAGTTCTAAAAATATTTAAGCAATCGGACTGCCTAGACTTAATGCTGAATACACGGAATATCTATCAATACTTGTGAAAAATCATTCTCAGTACATCCAATGCGAAAAAATATGTATAAGTTCTAAAAATATTTAAGCAATCGGACTGCCTAGACTTAATGCTGAATACACGGAATATCTATCAATACTTGTGAAAAATCATTCTCAGTACCATCCAATGCGAAAAAATATGTATAAGTTCTAAAAATATTTAAGCAATCGGACTGCCTAGACTTAATGCTGAATACACGGAATATCTATCAATACTTGTGAAAAATCATTCTCAGTACATCCAATGCGAAAAAATATGTATAAGTTCTAAAAATATTTAAGCAATCGGACTGCCTAGACTTAATGCTGAATACACGGAATATCTATCAATACTTGTGAAAAATCATTCTCAGTACCATCCAATGCGAAAAAATATGTATAAGTTCTAAAAATATTTAAGCAATCGGACTGCCTAGACTTAATGCTGAATACACGGAATATCTATCAATACTTGTGAAAAATCATTCTCAGTACCATCCAATGCGAAAAAATATGTATAAGTTCTAAAAATATTTAAGCAATCGGACTGCCTAGACTTAATGCTGAATACACGGAATATCTATCAATACTTGTGAAAAATCATTCTCAGTACCATCCAATGCGAAAAAATATGTATAAGTTCTAAAAAATATTTAACAATCGGACTGCCTAGACTTAATGCTGAATACACGGAATATCTATCAATACTTGTGAAAAATCATTCTCAGTACATCCAATGCGAAAAAATATGTATAAGTTCTAAAAATATTTAAGCAATCGGACTGCCTAGACTTAATGCTGAATACACGGAATATCTATCAATACTTGTGAAAAATCATTCTCAGTACCATCCAATGCGAAAAAATATATGTATAATCTAAAAATATTTAAGCAATCGGACTGCCTAGACTTAATGCTGAATACACGGATATCTATCAATACTTGTGAAAAATCATTCTCAGTACCATCCAATGCGAAAAAATATGTATAAGTTCTAAAAATATTTAAGCAATCGGACTGCCTAGACTTAATGCTGAATACACGGAATATCTATCAATACTTGTGAAAAATCATTCTCAGTACCATCCAATGCGAAAAAATATGTATAAGTTCTAAAAATATTTAAGCAATCGGACTGCCTAGACTTAATGCTGAATACACGGAATATCTATCAATACTTGTGAAAAATCATTCTCAGTACCATCCAATGCGAAAAAATATGTATAAGTTCTAAAAATATTTAAGCAATCGGACTGCCTAGACTTAATGCTGAATACACGGAATATCTATCAATACTTGTGAAAAATCATTCTCAGTACCATCCAATGCGAAAAAATATGTATAAGTTCTAAAAATATTTAAGCAATCGGACTGCCTAGACTTAATGCTGAATACACGGAATATCTATCAATACTTGTGAAAAATCATTCTCAGTACCATCCAATGCGAAAAAATATGTATAAGTTCTAAAAATATTTAAGCAATCGGACTGCCTAGACTTAATGCTGAATACACGGAATATCTATCAATACTTGTGAAAAATCATTCTCAGTACCATCCAATGCGAAAAAATATGTATAAGTTCTAAAAATATTTAAGCAATCGGACTGCCTAGACTTAATGCTGAATACACGGAATATCTATCAATACTTGTGAAAAATCATTCTCAGTACCATCCAATGCGAAAAAATATGTATAAGTTCTAAAAATATTTAAGCAATCGGACTGCCTAGACTTAATGCTGAATACACGGAATATCTATCAATACTTGTGAAAAATCATTCTCAGTACCATCCAATGCGAAAAAATATGTATAAGTTCTAAAAATATTTAAGCAATCGGACTGCCTAGACTTAATGCTGAATACACGGAATATCTATCAATACTTGTGAAAAATCATTCTCAGTACCATCCAATGCGAAAAAATATGTATAAGTTCTAAAAATATTTAAGCAATCGGACTGCCTAGACTTAATGCTGAATACACGGAATATCTATCAATACTTGTGAAAAATCATTCTCAGTACCATCCAATGCGAAAAAATATGTATAAGTTCTAAAAATATTTAAGCAATCGGACTGCCTAGACTTAATGCTGAATACACGGAATATCTATCAATACTTGTGAAAAATCATTCTCAGTACCATCCAATGCGAAAAAATATGTATAAGTTCTAAAAATATTTAAGCAATCGGACTGCCTAGACTTAATGCTGAATGCACGGAATTATCTATCAATACTTGTGAAAAATCATTCTCAGTACCATCCAATGCGAAAAAATATGTATAAGTTCTAAAAATATTTAAGCAATCGGACTGCCTAGACTTAATGCTGAATACACGGAATATCTATCAATACTTGTGAAAAATCATTCTCAGTACCATCCAATGCGAAAAAATATGTATAAGTTCTAAAAATATTTAAGCAATCGGACTGCCTAGACTTAATGCTGAATACACGGAATATCTATCAATACTTGTGAAAAATCATTCTCAGTACCATCCAATGCGAAAAAATATGTATAAGTTCTAAAAATATTTAAGCAATCGGACTGCCTAGACTTAATGCTGAATACACGGAATATCTATCAATACTTGTGAAAAATCATTCTCAGTACCATCCAATGCGAAAAAATATGTATAAGTTCTAAAAATATTTAAGCAATCGGACTGCCTAGACTTAATGCTGAATACACTGAATATCTATCAATACTTGTGAAAAATCATTCTCAGTACCATCCAATGCTATGTATAACTAAAAATATTTAAGCAATCGGACTGCCTAGACTTAATGCTGAATACACGGAATATCTATCAATACTTGTGAAAAATCATTCTCAGTACCATCCAATGCGAAAAAATATGTATAAGTTCTAAAAATATTTAAGCAATCGGACTGCCTAGACTTAATGCTGAATACACGGAATATCTATCAATACTTGTGAAAAATCATTCTCAGTACCATCCAATGCGAAAAAATATGTATAAGTTCTAAAAATATTTAAGCAATCGGACTGCCTAGACTTAATGCTGAATGCACGGAATATCTATCAATACTTGTGAAAAATCATTCTCAGTACCATCCAATGCGAAAAAATATGTATAAGTTCTAAAAATATTTAAGCAATCGGACTGCCTAGACTTAATGCTGAATACACGGAATATCTATCAATACTTGTGAAAAATCATTCTCAGTACCATCCAATGCGAAAAAATATGTATAAGTTCTAAAAATATTTAAGCAATCGGACTGCCTAGACTTAATGCTGAATACACGGAATATCTATCAATACTTGTGAAAAATCATTCTCAGTACCATCCAATGCGAAAAAATATGTATAAGTTCTAAAAATATTTAAGCAATCGGACTGCCTAGACTTAATGCTGAATACACGGAATATCTATCAATACTTGTGAAAAATCATTCTCAGTACCATCCAATGCGAAAAAATATGTATAAGTTCTAAAAATATTTAAGCAATCGGACTGCCTAGACTTAATGCTGAATACACGGAATATCTATCAATACTTGTGAAAAATCATTCTCAGTACCATCCAATGCGAAAAAATATGTATAAGTTCTAAAAATATTTAAGCAATCGGACTGCCTAGACTTAATGCTGAATACACGGAATATCTATCAATACTTGTGAAAAATCATTCTCAGTACCATCCAATGCGAAAAAATATGTATAAGTTCTAAAAATATTTAAGCAATCGGACTGCCTAGACTTAATGCTGAATACACGGATATCTATCAATACTTGTGAAAAATCATTCTCAGTACCATCCAATGCGAAAAAATATGTATAAGTTCTAAAAATATTTAAGCAATCGGACTGCCTAGACTTAATGCTGAATACACGGAATATCTATCAATACTTGTGAAAAATCATTCTCAGTACCATCCAATGCGAAAAAATATGTATAAGTTCTAAAAATATTTAAGCAATCGGACTGCCTAGACTTAATGCTGAATACACGGAATATCTATCAATACTTGTGAAAAATCATTCTCAGTACCATCCAATGCGAAAAAATATGTATAAGTTCTAAAAATATTTAAGCAATCGGACTGCCTAGACTTAATGCTGAATACACGGAATATCTATCAATACTTGTGAAAAATCATTCTCAGTACCATCCAATGCGAAAAAATATGTATAAGTTCTAAAAATATTTAAGCAATCGGACTGCCTAGACTTAATGCTGAATACACGGAATATCTATCAATACTTGTGAAAAATCATTCTCAGTACCATCCAATGCGAAAAAATATGTATAAGTTCTAAAAATATTTAAGCAATCGGACTGCCTAGACTTAATGCTGAATACACGGAATATCTATCAATACTTGTGAAAAATCATTCTCAGTACCATCCAATGCGAAAAAATATGTATAAGTTCTAAAAATATTTAAGCAATCGGACTGCCTAGACTTAATGCTGAATACACGGATATCTATCAATACTTGTGAAAAATCATTCTCAGTACATCCAATGCGAAAAAATATGTATAAGTTCTAAAAATATTTAAGCAATCGGACTGCCTAGACTTAATGCTGAATACACGGAATATCTATCAATACTTGTGAAAAATCATTCTCAGTACCATCCAATGCGAAAAAATATGTATAAGTTCTAAAAATATTTAAGCAATCGGACTGCCTAGACTTAATGCTGAATACACGGAATATCTATCAATACTTGTGAAAAATCATTCTCAGTACCATCCAATGCGAAAAAATATGTATAAGTTCTAAAAATATTTAAGCAATCGGACTGCCTAGACTTAATGCTGAATACACGGAATATCTATCAATACTTGTGAAAAATCATTCTCAGTACCATCCAATGCGAAAAAATATGTATAAGTTCTAAAAATATTTAAGCAATCGGACTGCCTAGACTTAATGCTGAATACACGGAATATCTATCAATACTTGTGAAAAATCATTCTCAGTACCATCCAATGCGAAAAAATATGTATAAGTTCTAAAAATATTTAAGCAATCGGACTGCCTAGACTTAATGCTGAATACACGGAATATCTATCAATACTTGTGAAAAATCATTCTCAGTACCATCCAATGCGAAAAAATATGTATAAGTTCTAAAAATATTTAAGCAATCGGACTGCCTAGACTTAATGCTGAATACACGGAATATCTATCAATACTTGTGAAAAATCATTCTCAGTACCATCCAATGCGAAAAAATATGTATAAGTTCTAAAAATATTTAAGCAATCGGACTGCCTAGACTTAATGCTGAATACACGGAATATCTATCAATACTTGTGAAAAATCATTCTCAGTACCATCCAATGCGAAAAAATATGTATAATTCTAAAAATATATCTATTATGCGAATATGTATAAGTTCTAAAAATATTTAAGCATCGGACTGCCTAGACTTAATGCTGAATACACGGAATATCTATCAATACTTGTGAAAAATCATTCTCAGTACCATCCAATGCGAAAAAATATGTATAAGTTCTAAAAATATTTAAGCAATCGGACTGCCTAGACTTAATGCTGAATACACGGAATTATCTATCAATACTTGTGAAAAATCATTCTCAGTACCATCCAATGCGAAAAAATATGTATAAGTTCTAAAAATATTTAAGCAATCGGACTGCCTAGACTTAATGCTGAATACACGGAATATCTATCAATACTTGTGAAAAATCATTCTCAGTACCATCCAATGCGAAAAAATATGTATAAGTTCTAAAAATATTTAAGCAATCGGACTGCCTAGACTTAATGCTGAATACACGGAATATCTATCAATACTTGTGAAAAATCATTCTCAGTACCATCCAATGCGAAAAAATATGTATAAGTTCTAAAAATATTTAAGCAATCGGACTGCCTAGACTTAATGCTGAATACACGGAATATCTATCAATACTTGTGAAAAATCATTCTCAGTACATCCAATGCGAAAAAATATGTATAAGTTCTAAAAATATTTAAGCAATCGGACTGCCTAGACTTAATGCTGAATACACGGAATATCTATCAATACTTGTGAAAAATCATTCTCAGTACCATCCAATGCGAAAAAATATGTATAAGTTCTAAAAATATTTAAGCAATCGGACTGCCTAGACTTAATGCTGAATACACGGATATCTATCAATACTTGTGAAAAATCATTCTCATATCCAATAAAATATGTAAAAAAATATATAAGTTCTAAAAATATTTAAGCAATCGGACTGCCTAGACTTAATGCTGAATGCACGGAATATCTATCAATACTTGTGAAAAATCATTCTCAGTACCATCCAATGCGAAAAAATATGTATAAGTTCTAAAAATATTTAAGCAATCGGACTGCCTAGACTTAATGCTGAATACACGGAATATCTATCAATACTTGTGAAAATCATTCTCAGTACCATCCAATGCGAAAAAATATGTATAAGTTCTAAAAATATTTAAGCAATCGGACTGCCTAGACTTAATGCTGAATACACGGAATATCTATCAATACTTGTGAAAAATCATTCTCAGTACCATCCAATGCGAAAAAATATGTATAAGTTCTAAAAATATTTAAGCAATCGGACTGCCTAGACTTAATGCTGAATACACGGAATATCTATCAATACTTGTGAAAAATCATTCTCAGTACCATCCAATGCGAAAAAATATGTATAAGTTCTAAAAATATTTAAGCAATCGGACTGCCTAGACTTAATGCTGAATACACGGAATATCTATCAATACTTGTGAAAAATCATTCTCAGTACCATCCAATGCGAAAAAATATGTATAAGTTCTAAAAATATTTAAGCAATCGGACTGCCTAGACTTAATGCTGAATACGGAATATCTATCAATACTTGTGAAAAATCATTCTCAGTACCATCCAATGCGAAAAAATATGTATAAGTTCTAAAAATATTTAAGCAATCGGACTGCCTAGACTTAATGCTGAATACACGGAATATCTATCAATACTTGTGAAAAATCATTCTCAGTACCATCCAATGCGAAAAAATATGTATAAGTTCTAAAAATATTTAAGCAATCGGACTGCCTAGACTTAATGCTGAATACACGGAATATCTATCAATACTTGTGAAAAATCATTCTCAGTACCATCCAATGCGAAAAAATATGTATAAGTTCTAAAAATATTTAAGCAATCGGACTGCCTAGACTTAATGCTGAATACACGGAATATCTATCAATACTTGTGAAAAATCATTCTCAGTACCATCCAATGCGAAAAAATATGTATAAGTTCTAAAAATATTTAAGCAATCGGACTGCCTAGACTTAATGCTGAATACACGGAATATCTATCAATACTTGTGAAAAATCATTCTCAGTACCAATGCGAAAAAATAAGTTAATTCAATATTTTGGCACTATCACGAATATATATTCTCAGTACCATCCAATGCGAAAAAATATGTATAAGTTCTAAAAATATTTAAGCAATCGGACTGCCTAGACTTAATGCTGAATACACGGAATATCTATCAATACTTGTGAAAAATCATTCTCAGTACCATCCAATGCGAAAAAATATGTATAAGTTCTAAAAATATTTAAGCAATCGGACTGCCTAGACTTAATGCTGAATACACGGAATATCTATCAATACTTGTGAAAAATCATTCTCAGTACTATCCAATGCGAAAAAATATGTATAAGTTCTAAAAATATTTAAGCAATCGGACTGCCTAGACTTAATGCTGAATACACGGAATATCTATCAATACTTGTGAAAAATCATTCTCAGTACCATCCAATGCGAAAAATATGTATAAGTTCTAAAAATATTTAAGCAATCGGACTGCCTAGACTTAATGCTGAATACACGGAATATCTATCAATACTTGTGAAAAATCATTCTCAGTACTATCCAATGCGAAAAAATATGTATAAGTTCTAAAAATATTTAAGCAATCGGACTGCTAGACTATACTAAAAATATTTAGCAATCGGACTGCCTAGACTTAATGCTGAATACACGGAATATCTATCAATACTTGTGAAAAATCATTCTCAGTACCATCCAATGCGAAAAAATATGTATAAGTTCTAAAAATATTTAAGCAATCGGACTGCCTAGACTTAATGCTGAATACACGGATATCTATCAATACTTGTGAAAAATCATTCTCAGTACCATCCAATGCGAAAAAATATGTATAAGTTCTAAAAATATTTAAGCAATCGGACTGCCTAGACTTAATGCTGATACACGGAATATCTATCAATACTTGTGAAAAATCATTCTCAGTACCATCCAATGCGAAAAAATATGTATAAGTTCTAAAAATATTTAAGCAATCGGACTGCCTAGACTTAATGCTGAATACACGGAATTATCTATCAATACTTGTGAAAAATCATTCTCAGTACCATCCAATGCGAAAAAATATGTATAAGTTCTAAAAATATTTAAGCAATCGGACTGCCTAGACTTAATGCTGAATACACGGAATATCTATCAATACTTGTGAAAAATCATTCTCAGTACCATCCAATGCGAAAAAATATGTATAAGTTCTAAAAATATTTAAGCAATCGGACTGCCTAGACTTAATGCTGAATACACGGAATATCTATCAATACTTGTGAAAAATCATTCTCAGTACCATCCAATGCGAAAAAATATGTATAAGTTCTAAAAATATTTAAGCAATCGGACTGCCTAGACTTAATGCTGAATACACGGAATATCTATCAATACTTGTGAAAAATCATTCTCAGTACCATCCAATGCGAAAAAATATGTATAAGTTCTAAAAAATTTAAGCAATCGACTGCCTAGACTTAATGCTGAATACACGGAATATCTATCAATACTTGTGAAAAATCATTCTCAGTACCATCCAATGCGAAAAAATATGTATAAGTTCTAAAAATATTTAAGCAATCGGACTGCCTAGACTTAATGCTGAATCACGGAATATCTATCAATACTTGTGAAAAATCATTCTCAGTACCATCCAATGCGAAAAAATATGTATAAGTTCTAAAAATATTTAAGCAATCGGACTGCCTAGACTTAATGCTGAATACACGGAATATCTATCAATACTTGTGAAAAATCATTCTCAGTACCATCCAATGCGAAAAAATATGTATAAGTTCTAAAAATATTTAAGCAATCGGACTGCCTAGACTTAATGCTGAATACACGGAATATCTATCAATACTTGTGAAAAATCATTCTCAGTACCATCCAATGCGAAAAAATATGTATAAGTTCTAAAAATATTTAAGCAATCGGACTGCCTAGACTTAATGCTGAATACACGGAATATCTATCAATACTTGTGAAAAATCATTCTCAGTACCATCCAATGCGAAAAAATATGTATAAGTTCTAAAAATATTTAAGCAATCGGACTGCCTAGACTTAATGCTGAATACACGGAATATCTATCAATACTTGTGAAAAATCATTCTCAGTACCATCCAATGCGAAAAAATATGTATAAGTTCTAAAAATATTTAAGCAATCGGACTGCCTAGACTTAATGCTGAATACACGGAATATCTATCAATACTTGTGAAAAATCATTCTCAGTACCATCCAATGCGAAAAAATATGTATAAGTTCTAAAAATATTTAAGCAATCGGACTGCCTAGACTTAATGCTGAATACACGGAATATCTATCAATACTTGTGAAAAATCATTCTCAGTACCATCCAATGCGAAAAAATATGTATAAGTTCTAAAAATATTTAAGCAATCGGACTGCCTAGACTTAATGCTGAATACACGGAATATCTATCAATACTTGTGAAAAATCATTCTCAGTACCATCCAATGCGAAAAAATATGTATAAGTTCTAAAAATATTTAAGCAATCGGACTGCCTAGACTTAATGCTGAATACACGGAATATCTATCAATACTTGTGAAAAATCATTCTCAGTACCATCCAATGCGAAAAAATATGTATAAGTTCTAAAAATATTTAAGCAATCGGACTGCCTAGACTTAATGCTGAATACACGGAATATCTATCAATACTTGTGAAAAATCATTCTCAGTACCATCCAATGCGAAAAAATATGTATAAGTTCTAAAAATATTTAAGCAATCGGACTGCCTAGACTTAATGCTGAATACACGGAATATCTATCAATACTTGTGAAAAATCATTCTCAGTACCATCCAATGCGAAAAAATATGTATAAGTTCTAAAAATATTTAAGCAATCGGACTGCCTAGACTTAATGCTGAATACACGGAATATCTATCAATACTTGTGAAAAATCATTCTCAGTACCATCCAATGCGAAAAAATATGTATAAGTTCTAAAAATATTTAAGCAATCGGACTGCCTAGACTTAATGCTGAATACACGGAATATCTATCAATACTTGTGAAAAATCATTCTCAGTACCATCCAATGCGAAAAAATATGTATAAGTTCTAAAAATATTTAAGCAATCGGACTGCCTAGACTTAATGCTGAATACACGGAATATCTATCAATACTTGTGAAAAATCATTCTCAGTACCATCCAATGCGAAAAAATATGTATAAGTTCTAAAAATATTTAAGCAATCGGACTGCCTAGACTTAATGCTGAATACACGGAATATCTATCAATACTTGTGAAAAATCATTCTCAGTACCATCCAATGCGAAAAAATATGTATAAGTTCTAAAAATATTTAAGCAATCGGACTGCCTAGACTTAATGCTGAATACACGGAATATCTATCAATACTTGTGAAAAATCATTCTCAGTACCATCCAATGCGAAAAAATATGTATAAGTTCTAAAAATATTTAAGCAATCGGACTGCCTAGACTTAATGCTGAATACACGGAATATCTATCAATACTTGTGAAAAATCATTCTCAGTACTATCCAATGCGAAAAAATATGTATAAGTTCTAAAAATATTTAAGCAATCGGACTGCCTAGACTTAATGCTGAATACACGGAATATCTATCAATACTTGTGAAAAATCATTCTCAGTACCATCCAATGCGAAAAAATATGTATAAGTTCTAAAAATATTTAAGCAATCGGACTGCCTAGACTTAATGCTGAATACACGGAATATCTATCAATACTTGTGAAAAATCATTCTCAGTACCATCCAATGCGAAAAAATATGTATAAGTTCTAAAAATATTTAAGCAATCGGACTGCCTAGACTTAATGCTGAATACACGGAATATCTATCAATACTTGTGAAAAATCATTCTCAGTACCATCCAATGCGAAAAAATATGTATAAGTTCTAAAAATATTTAAGCAATCGGACTGCCTAGACTTAATGCTGAATACACGGAATATCTATCAATACTTGTGAAAAATCATTCTCAGTACCATCCAATGCGAAAAAATATGTATAAGTTCTAAAAATATTTAAGCAATCGGACTGCCTAGACTTAATGCTGAATACACGGAATATCTATCAATACTTGTGAAAAATCATTCTCAGTACCATCCAATGCGAAAAAATATGTATAAGTTCTAAAAATATTTAAGCAATCGGACTGCCTAGACTTAATGCTGAATACACGGAATATCTATCAATACTTGTGAAAAATCATTCTCAGTACCATCCAATGCGAAAAAATATGTATAAGTTCTAAAAATATTTAAGCAATCGGACTGCCTAGACTTAATGCTGAATACACGGAATATCTATCAATACTTGTGAAAAATCATTCTCAGTACCATCCAATGCGAAAAAATATGTATAAGTTCTAAAAATATTTAAGCAATCGGACTGCCTAGACTTAATGCTGAATACACGGAATATCTATCAATACTTGTGAAAAATCATTCTCAGTACCATCCAATGCGAAAAAATATGTATAAGTTCTAAAAATATTTAAGCAATCGGACTGCCTAGACTTAATGCTGAATACCGGATATCTATCAATACTTGTGAAAAATCATTCTCAGTACCATCCAATGCGAAAAAATATGTATAAGTTCTAAAAATATTTAAGCAATCGGACTGCCTAGACTTAATGCT